>CM045768.1:47628424-48228424 GCA_025200525.1 Camellia lanceoleosa | reverse complement strand
CATGTCAAACCATTTTTTTATTTAATTTTGTGGGGGTTTAAGGGTATGCACTTAGTGTTTGTCGGTCGTTCCGATTCAGTTTACCCCTTTCTTGTCTTGATGTCTCCTTCAACAACCAACCCTTTCTTATTAGTTCCCCTGCATTGCATTGCATTAATGCATTCTATTCCATGACTGTGCTTTCAATTTTACACTACTAGATTATTATTAATGCCAACTATTAAGCATTTTTAACAGATGGAGATATGAATGTATCATCTGATTTTTATTTTATTTTTTTCATTCTAAAAATTAAGTACTATTTTTTAGCAAAAAAAAAAAATTAAGTACTATTAAATTAAGTGAATATACATTAACACTTTAGAGGGTTGCAAATCATCTGGCTCTAAATTTATCTGTTCTCTTATTTCAAAAAATTTTACCCTATAAATTATTAAAATATTTGAAGGTGATGATTTGTTTCAATAGATTTATATTGTTTGAGAGAGTAGAACATAAAAAGAGTTTGGAGACAGAATCCTCTGCCATTTTAGAAAATCCTGTTTCATGATTGTTTGGATTGGATGTATATCAGAAGGTTAAAGCCAACTTTTATGTAGGATCATATATATCTATTTTATTATTAATTTATGCTATCAGACGACTTGACTTGGCTTAATTAAAAAAATCTTAGTTTTGTTTTGTTTGCCATGTGGATAATTAGAGAAGTTTTTTTTATTGGTAAAAGCGAACCAATGTATTTGGGTCAAATGGGTTGTTTCTTGCTATAATTGTGCATTGACCCAACCCATTCTCATCCCTCTTCATGAGTCTATCTCCTTGGACCAAGTTGTTCTCAATTTGAACACATTCATTTCTCTCATATATCTCTTCTTCTTTCTAGATTCTTATTTGAGGTGGGAAATTCCAATTGGGAGAACCATTACCCTGTTTTCCTTTTCTTGTAGCCAAAGCCCTACTTATCCAATTTTAAAAAAGTTTTTTTTGTCCAATGGATAAAAATGAAAAATTGAACTACAAAACCTCTTTATCACTACACTAATCACTGTGATTTTACTTAACAAATTCAAACCTTTGATTTTGGAGAAGTTATCTGATAGTGTGATGAAACACTACATAGCCATATGCACACTTAATAATTGAGGGTATGTGAACATTTAACCACTAAAAAAAAATTAAAACTCACCTTTCCTAGGATTTATAAACCAAAATATTGTATTCTTCTAAAGACAGATCATTTTTGTTAATTTTGACTCCTATAATAATAAATGGCACCTCTTAAAATTCATGATCCAACACAATTGTACACGTCACAAAAAGAAAATCATAACTCATCATAAAAATATAAAAAAAAATTTAAATCAATGTAACATTCAAAAACTAATTATAAATTAATGATAAATTATATAAATATTAATAATTATAATTTTTCGTGCGTATTATCCAAACTCTACTGTGTGTGGGCCACCACCATATTTACAGTGTCCCAACTCTTTGGTAAGCTGAGACAAGTTATTAATAGGCAAAGTTAGGGAAGTGCCAAACATGGAATTAGATACAGATATAGGATTATTATATAGATATAGGATTTTGGAATTAGATATGGTTGTTCTAAAGACAGATAATTTACAGTGTCCGATCTGTAAAGCTGTCCTAATCTTTCAAAAGATACCATGGGATATATCATCATACATATATCTATTGAGTATATATGTTTATTTGATGTATATAGATATAGGATTTTGGAAGAGATTTGAGAAAGAATTTAGAAAGAGAAATAAAAATGTGTGAAATTAAGTGCTCCTTTGGTTAAGATTTTGGGATTAAGAAAGCACAAAAAGATAAAATAAACTATATAAGTTAATAAGACAAAATACTATTTTTTATCCATAATCATTACACTTTTTATTTCACAAAAGTCAAAAAAAGTTTCAAAACAAAAACCAAACGAAACTAAAAAAGCCAAGCTAAAAAAATTAGCTATATTAGCTAATGCCAAATGACCCCTAAGTGAAATATATGTTTTATATCATTTTTTTTTTCTTTTTAAATTCTTTCTCAAATTTTTTAATCAAACACAATGTCAATGCATATATTATAGAGTATTATATTATAAAGATATTGAATGGAGCCTAGTTGTGCACGTCAATGGACTTCGTTGTATTGTATATGTAGCAACATAGCCAATTTTGGCATTGTTTGGGATGGGTTAAAGTGACTATTTTAGTTATAAAAGATAAAATAAGTTATTTTAATTATAAAAAATAAAATATCATCTCCAACCCAAAATTATTATACTTTTTCCTCACAAAAAAAAGTCAAAAAAATTAAAAACCCTTCCCAAACTAAGCTTTTGTGTCCTTTTTTTTGTGGTTATCCGCCTGGACCACCCCCCACCACATTCCCACTTTCATGTTCCAGTGTACCACGTCTCCACATACTTCTCTGATCATCCTCATCAGCACCGTCCAAACAATATCAATCAGCTTACCAAATTCAAAATTATGTGGCCAAAATCCTCTTCTCTTAACGGTCTCACAACATTCACGATTATTGAATCAGGTGAAATCTTCAAGATAAAATAATCTCAAAACATGATTTAAGCTTTGTTATTATTGAAGGTTAGTTACTAATCAGAAAACAGAAGTTAAAAATATCTCTTCTTTAACTTTTAGATAATTAATTTTTTTTAAACTTATTTAAATTATTTATGTTTAATAAATTATAAGCATCAAATAATTTGACGCGAATTTTTAAATTAAAATAACTTATAACAAACACCCTCTTAATTTGTTGTTAATATTTTAATAATGAGATAGATCAACATTTAATGTCAAACTTTATAACATGTCAAACTTTTATTTGATTTCTGGCTCAACTTTGGCCATGCACGATTAATCACTAAACAAATATTAAGATCTCATTTGGGAATAAGTTATTTTAATAATTTTTTAACATTTTAGTTAAAATATGAGGTAAAATATATATATATATATATATTTGATATGACTTTTTAGTTTTTTACGAAAAGTTGTACAAAAAAATAGAGAGAAATATGTGTTTAGTTTGTATTTGTAGAGTAGTTTTTGAGATAAAAAATTCGAAAACTTATTTGGTTTTTCTTTTTTCATAAATGATTTTGAAAAAGGGGTATTTTTTTTCAGGTCCCTGATATTATGATTTTATAGCATAAAGGACACTAAATATTTTCATAATGTCTAAGGTCCATCAATAATATATTCATAATGTCTAAGGTCCTTCAACCTTGATCCAGAGAAATTTCAGTCCAAAGAAATTTCAGTCTAGAGAAAATTGGTCCAGAGAAATTCTGATCCAGAGAAATTTCAAAGAAATTTTAAATTTCTCTGGACCAAATTTCTTTGGAAAGTCTACAGAATTCTGAATTTCTCATAATTTCTCTGGCCCAATTCTTCCTAGAATTTCTCAGCATTTCTCTAATGCATTGGCTGAGTCCAGAGAAATTCAATTTCTCTGGTCCAATTCTCTTCAAATATTTTTGATTTGCAAATTTCTTTAATTTTCTCCCAGAGAAATTTCTAGCATTTCATTGGACTCCAAACCAGAGAAAAACAATGCACACACAAAACACATTAGATAGAGAAAAGAGAGAGAGGGGTTAAACAAATGTTGATACCTAGAAAAATGCAATGAAGCCTATTACAGATTCAAAAACTCTAATTTGATCGTAGAAATACTCCTGTAGGCCAACAACTATAAACCCATATCCAATCCCAAGGATGATGAACTGAGGAGCTAACCAAAACACACTCATAGACAGATAACCAGAGAAATTTCCCAACCCAGAAAAATTCCTAGACAAACCTTTCTACAGTAATTCTCTTAACCCAGAGAAATTCTGGACTACACAACCCAGAGAAATTTCCAAAAATACGTAAAAGACACAAGAATTCTCAACCCAGAGAAATTCTGACTCCACGGATTGCTACGTCGTGCGATAACATCGACACCAACCAAATCATCCCCACCGAATACCTAACCCTAGTCCCTCCAACCCCAAGGAATACAAGAAGTCTGCTTACGCCTCTAATTGGTCTCCTCCTCCTACCCGATCCGATTCATGGACCCCAACCAGCCAAATCTAACTACTCCATCGTCATTGCTGGCGACAACTTCGGCGGATCGTCTGCCAAAGACGCCCGGCGCCGAGGCGGCGAGAGTGGCGGCGGTGGGGGCAGAGTCCTATGCCACGATATTCTTCAGAACTTTGGTACTACGGCGAGGTGTATCCGTTGGAATCGGAGGTGAGGATTTGTGAAGAGTGTAAGACTGGGGATGTGGGGACCATTGAGCTCGGAGAGAACAAGTTGATTAATCATACGACTGGAAAGGAGTATCAGATGAAGCCAATTGGGGATGCTGGGCCGGTTATTGAGGCCGGTGGGATTTTCGCCTATGCGAGGAAACCTGGGATGAGTCCAACCGCCGACGACAGACACCATCGCCCTCAGCCCTAACGCCGCCTTCGCCTTCGGTGTGTACCCAACCGTCGACGACAGACTTTCTGACCGGAGATCTTGCGGGAGCTTCGTAGATGCAAATCAGGAAATGCAAACTTTCATCTGCACAGTTCCAAACTAGGTTGGAGGATGATAAAGAGGTGTAATATAAGGGTACGGGGTGAGGGACCTTAGACCACAACAAAATTTATTTAACTTTAGATAATTAATTTTTTTTAAATTTATTTAAATTATTTATGCTTAATAAACTATAAGCATCAAATAATTTGACACAAATTTCTAAATTAAAATAACCTATAACAAACACCCTCTTAATTTGTTGTTAATATTTTAATAATGAGAGATCAACATTTAATGTCAAACTTTAAAACATGTCAAACTTTTATTTGATTTCTGGCTCAACTTTGGCCATGCACGATTAGTCACTAAACAAATATTAAGATGTCATTTGGGAATAAGTTATTTTAGGAATTTTTTAGTGTTTTAATTAAAATATGAGATAAAAAATAATAATATATTTGATCTAATTTTTTAGTTTTTTACGAAAAATTGTGCAAAAAAGTAGAGAGAAATATGTGTTTGGTTTGTATTTGTAGAGTAGTTTTTGAGATGAAAAATTCGAAAAACTTATTTGGTTTTTCTTTTTTCATAAATGATTTTGAAAAATTGTTTTGGGGGGGAGTTTTAAAAAAAGTAATTAGTTTGATGTGTATAAGAAAGAGAGTGATTTTGGAAAGTAGGTAATCAAACAAAATTTTGAGATTTTTTTAAAAAAAATTTGTTTGGTTTGATTACTCTTGAAAATTTGTTTATACAAAATTTTTTCCAAAATTTTTTTTGAAAAACAAACCAAACAAGGCTGAATCTTTAACTTTTTAGTAGATGTTATAGGCTTTTTAATTTTTTAGTAATTTTTTAATTTTTAGACTAAAATTATTACACGCCAAACGGGCCTAAGTGTAATAGTAAAATCATCCCACCTAATTGGATCCATTTTGCTTTTTGCATAATTCATTAGTTGATTTTCATCAATTCTATTTGGTCATGTTAAGAATTGTTAGGCCTCATTTAGAAACAGTTTTTTTTAGTAATTTTTTAATTTTTTTTACTAAAATATGAAATAAAAAAAATTAATATAAAGTGTTTTGAAAATATAGTAAAAAGTTGACTTTTAACATTTTACTAAACTTTTTAACTTTTTTAAAAAGTGATTTGAAAAGATGACCAGACAAATCTTTCTAAAAAAATTGTTAATTTCAGTAATTATCACATACTCCTCCAAAAAAAAAAAATAAGAAAGAAAAATAATAAATAAAGCTGTCATGGGCATGGACGTGATGCTTTGAGACGAAACCAATGATGATGAACTTACAGAATTTGTAACCGAGTTCTTCGAATTGGGTGAACCTGTAATTCATCAATTAATACTATAATTAGGATAGATATGAAATTTGAATCCGAGAATCTCATGACTAAGAAAGTGGAATATATATGAATGACAAGTAAAAAAATTTGCCAAAAACAGTATATAATTTGCCGGTTAAATTCGAGCTCTCTTGATCATAACATGCAAAAGATGGATTGGTTATGGCGAAACAATTACTCCTCATTTTCTTCCATCATCCAAAGCATGTCGAGGAGGAGGAAGAGTTCCAAATTGGAGAAGCCATGATCATTTCACAAACCTGCTTTTCATCCTGCCGCTTTCAAACAGAAAGCAATATCTTCCCATATGTCATCCATGGAGTACCTGTTTCAAGATTTCTCCTCTTCAAAACCCTTATTTATTCCCTTTGAGTCAACATCCGATCATGATCCCCACCCAGATCGTAGAAGCTTGCCTGGTCTCCATGAAGGGCATCGAGTCTACCGGAGGATTGTTTGAGACCGAAGAAGATGAATTTGAAGATGAATTTCTCAAGTTCTCCGCCGACTTCTTCTTGCAGATCATGCAAATGCCGTCTCCGTCGCAAGGGAGGTTGCTAGAGTGCGCCATTGAAGAAGGTGAGGCAGACTGGATCGTGGATCCGGGCGGCGCGGAGGTCTGCGACGGTGGCGGAGCGCAAGAAGGAGTCGGAGGAGAAGGTGTTGTGGGTAAGAATGGCGGTGGGTTTGACTGAAATTTGTCTGATATATGTTTAGGACCTTAGACATCAAAAAATAATTTTGTGGATCTCTTCAATTACGAAAAGTGGGAGAGGGACCCTAGACCGATTTTCCCTTTTAAAAAAAGTAATTAGTTTGATATGTATAAGAAAGAGAGTGATTTTGGAAAGTAGGTAATCAAACAAAATTTTGAGATTTTTTTTAAAAAAATTTGTTTGGTTTGATTACTCTTGAAAATTTGTTTATACAGAATTTTTTCCAAAATTTTTTTTGAAAAACAAACCAAACAAGGCTGAATCTTTAACTTTTTAGTAGATGTTATAGGCTTTTTAATTTTTTAGTAATTTTTTAATTTTTAGACTAAAACTATTACACGCCAAACGGGACCTAAGTATAATAGTAAAATCATGCCACCTAATTGGATCCATTTTGCTTTTTGCATAATTCATTAGTTGATTTTCATCAATTCTATTTGGTCATGTTAAGAATTGTTAGGCCTTGTTTAAAAACAGCTTTTTTTTAGTAATTTTTTGATTTCTTTTACTAAAATATGAAATAAAAAAAAAAAACTAATATATGGTGTTTTGAAAAGATAGTAAAAAGCTAACTTTTAACATTTTACTAAACTTTTTAACTTTTTTAAAAAGTGATTTGAAAAGATGATTTAGAACTGTTTTTGATTTTTTTAGTTAATATTTATTTATAATATCACATCATAATAAAATGAACAAACTATCCTACCTAATGTAAAAAATTTATATTTTTACCTATGTATAACCCTAAATAATATAAAAAATATAATTGTGATTTTATATGTAAATTTTTTAAACTTACCAAATAATTCTATAGCTGAAAAAACCATCTAGTTTTGTTAGCTCCCAAATTGCAAATGCAGCTTATTTATGTCAAGTAACCCAAGCATGTCGAAGATTATTTATTTTGAACTTTTTATTTCTTTATTCTAAAACACACATAACATTAATGTGAGATTTTTAAAGTACAAAACGTTTAAAATAGAAAAGTTAAAAATTCATGTCAAGGGAATCCATTATGTTGACAAACTTCACGAGTAAGAAAAAAAATTGGATCGTCGGTGAATCCAACGGTGAAGATCTCCCAACCACCACGTGGATAAGGATAAAACCTGGTATCGACATCAAATTTTAGTTCATGTCCCAAAAACTCTCTCGACGTCACCAAACCGTTTTCGCGGATAATTTCCAAATCACAAACTTTACACTCATATAAATATAGACCCCAAGCAATACCCAAAACAAAGAAGGTGTTTTTCAGCGTTTTCAAATTTTGGAGAGATGGAAAATTTGAAGAGACCATGGGTCAGAGGGAGCTGTATTGGCAGAGGATCGTACGGTACTGTCAGCCTCGCGGTCAACAAATCGGACGGTCAGGGCAAAGTTTTCGCTGTGAAGTCCGTTGATCTGAGTTCGTGTTTGAAGCCTCAAGCCGACGCTTTGGAGAACGAAATTCGAATTCTTCGCTCTCTTTCTTCGCCGTGGGTCGTGGAGTACCTCGGCGCTGATTCGACGGCGGAGCAAGGCAGCACGACGTCGTTTCGGAACCTCCACTTGGAGTACTTGCCAGGTGGCACCGTCGCTGACTTGGCAAAACGTTATTCCGGCGCTGACGTGGACGAGGAAATTGTTCGATCGTACACGTGGTGCGTCGTCTCTGCGTTGAAGTATGTGCACGCCATGGGCATTGTCCACTGCGACGTCAAGGGCAAGAACGTGTTAGTGGGACCCACTCATGGCGGCGCAAAGCTCGCCGATTTCGGCTCTGCTGCGGAGATCTCAGCCGCATCGCCGCCGTGTGGAAGTCCGCTGTGGATGGCGCCGGAGGTGATTCGCCGGGAATATCAGGGGCCGGAGTCGGACGTGTGGTCGTTGGGGTGCACAGTCATCGAGATGGTCACCGGAAAGCCAGCTTGGGAGGACCACGGCGGCGATACGCTTTGCAAAATTGGGTACTCCGACGAGTTGCCTGAGATCCCGACTCAGTTATCGGAACTGGGTCGGGACTTCCTCCATAAATGTCTCCGGCGAGACCGAACCCAGCGGTGGAGTTGCGATCAGCTGTTGCGCCACCCTTTCGTATCGTCATCATCACCGTCGAATTCGATTACTCACCAATCGCCTCGTTGCGTGCTCGATTGGTTGAATTCAGAGTTCTCCGATGAAGAGAAAGAAGAAGATGAATCGAGCTTGGAATACGAAATTCGAGCTCAGTCTGGTAGGGGTAGAATTGGGAAATTAGCATCGAATGAAGGGCCAATTTGGGAATCTGATGGTTGGGTGGTGGTGAGGAATGTGAGCACTGACGAAACAGCCGCAATTTCGGAGCCATCATGTTGTTGTGGGGACGAAGAAGAAGAAGGGACGAGTTCGGAATATTTGAATTTTACGAGGACTGAACAGCAAATAGAAAATTTTGATTTCGGTGGTGACGGTGATGCGGTGGAGTGGGACGGTGGTGGGTGGTTGCGACGGTGGGCTTGGGCGGTGGTGACGACTGGAAGCAAGGGCATTACAGCTGGTGTAATTTTTTTATTATTAAATTCATTGTATTTGACAGCAATAATATGTATCCTAGTACGTTTTATAATAATATTACATTACATATTATTCACATTTTATTTGAGACTTCAGTCTGTCCATGTGACACCCTTCCCCAAGCTTCCAATATTATTTATTATTTATTTCTTAAGAATCTTATCCCAAGTTGAAAATCAATAGGGTATCAACTGCTTGGTCTTTTATTTTTCTATTATTTTTTTAATAATTTATGGTATATAGCAAGAATATCCCATGTTTTGGTCCAAGGTTTAGCTCTTTCTTTCACACAACATTCTACCAATGATCGTTCTAACCAAACAATTATTGGCTACATTTTTTGGCAATTTTTTAGCAGATTATTTCTTTATTTTTTTGTGCTTTTTTTTAAAAAAAAAATGAAAAAGTTTTACACATTTATTAAAAAAATTCATTAAAGAAAAAAATTTACTCTTCTTAAAATTAATTCCAAACACTCACTACATTTATATTATTTTATAAAATATTTCCCTTCATGCCATATGTCACGTATTTTTTAAAGTAATCTTGAGAAAGAAAAATTTTATCATTTGAACTGCACACATTATAATATTAATTAATTATTTTTTTATTTATTTAAATTGTACATATATCACATATGTTAATTGTATATTATGCATTTGTGTAGATTTGACTAAATAGTGATTGTACTAAATACATATATAATTTATGATGTTATAATGTCACTCAATGCTACTAAATAATTTCTCCACCAAACCTGGACTAGAGGTGGATTAGAAAGGAATATTTCATCCTAAATTCTTGATACGAAATGAACAAACTTTACCAATCAAACATACTAAGATCTTTTTTGAAAAGGTAAAAAAAGGCAGTTTATTAATTTATTAGTTTATTTGAATCACATCATCTCTTTATTTTTTTATTTTTTTATTTTCATAACAAGCCAATAAATTTTTTAAAAAAAAATTCTTTCCCAAAATAGGCCTAAGTTGAATTATTTGTGAACAAGTTCATGCAAAAAACAAAAAATTTGCAATTAGCATGGCCACTAAAATTTTGGACTGGGACAAGTGGGTGGGCAATGATTTGGGCCACAACAGCTTTGCGAGTTTGAGAGATTTGTACTAATTGCTTTTGCTTTTCGTGTTAATCCTACTTTTTAACTAACAACAAAGTTGTTTTCACGCGGTTAGTTCTCACAAGTCGCAACAAACAAACAATCATAAGAATTTTTTTTCAAGAAACCGAGTTATCAAAAAATAAAGCAAACGAAAAGTCTTTTCATGATGGAGTTGTATCAAAATTATCTTCTAGGGAAAAAGTCCTAATGCCGTAAATGTCTGAATGAGCTGTTACTGGAAAACACTTTTTCACTTTTATATTTGCAAATGCTTTTCTTGGCTTAAGCTGAAACTACACTTCTTGTAATTTCTTACAAGTTACATCTTCAATATTCTTTTGTATATATAATATATAATATATAATATCAAAATATTAAAATGTATCCCTTCATGTGTTAATATCTGGCATGCGATAGGATTAGTCTCTAGAACCAATTAAACTACTCGATTTGTTTAGAATAATCTAAATAAGTGTATTTTTCAACTTTTTACGAAAAGATGTGTAAAAAATAAAAAGGTGATATGACCCAAAAAAATATAAAAAGATAAAAAGTGTACTTATAAAATTTTGTTTGAGATTAATTTGTTATGTAAATATGTTATGTTTAAACGCATTTATAAATTTTAAATTTTTTAAATTTTAACTCAAACTCGACTCGATAAATTTATATATATATACTATAAAATACCAAACTATTCTGTTTTAGCTTTATCAAAATTTATTTGAGATCGAATCAAAAGACCCTTCCAATTGATTCTTGGTGTATCAATCAAGACAATTTAAAATCAGACAAAAGGAAAATGTCCGCCAATTTGCTAGCTAAATTGCAGTATGTGACTGAATGATCTATAATTCCGTAATTGATGCAGAGATAAATTGAAAACTAAATACTGAAATAAAGCAATCTACAAGAATTACAAAGACTCTATTACTTTGGACCACTTTAATTGCAACTTATAATTCAATTCACAGGTTAACTAATAAGTTAAAGTAAAATAAGTCATCTCATCTTTCACACATTTGCTTTTTGGTTTTGTAATTACGAAAAAGTGGGGTTATTTGATAACCTTGTTAGTATTTTTATTTTTATTTTTATAGTAAATTTAGTTTTAGAATTTTTTTTTTTAATTATTGTAATTTTAATAAATTGATTTATTTTATCGAATATCAAGTAAAAGTGTTAGTATACTGAATAATGTTTTTTAATGAATACACGGTATAATTCAGAAAATGAGTTTATTCTTAACAATATAATTCATCCCTCTCCTTCATATCTTTCCATACGAACCAAACTGTAGCATATACGCAATGCTATGTAAACAAACGACATGAAAATCTCCAAATTATTACCAGCTAACAGAAATTTATTCTAAAGATTTGATTCTAGTTCAGATACTTTCATGTTGTGTTTGGTTGGGAGATTTGGAAAGGAAAAGGGAAAATGTGTGTGAAATTAGGTAAAATATACGCATGTTTTATTCACATTTCACTCACGTTTTCCATTTCCCTTTCCAAATCCCTCTTCAAATCCTCCAACCAAACACAGCATCAATATTGACAATCCCTTCCCTATATGAATAAATTTAACAGTTAGCCCTCCATAGTTAAGCAACTCTGAACGTGCTCCATACGTACTTACCAGTTGGATAATTTTTATTTATAGTCTGATCCTATGTGGTTGGAGGGCATAAACAAATTGAAGTATATAATTTAACCCAAATGATCATAGTTGTCATCAAGTGTATGGAATGTAGATAGATCTAAACTTGTATTTTTTTTTTAATTTTCTAGACGTGGTTGACATGAGGCAACAAATTCCAGCAAATTACAGTCGTAGTAGAAAAGCCATGGTGTAAAATACTCATGTAACAAGTCTCACCGACATAGTCGTGTGATATTGGTATTGCAAAGAAAAGTTGTGTGCACTGTCCTAAAACTTTCATGTCTTACTATAATTAACTCTTCTTCAATATGAAATGCATTATACTAAGAAATCGTTTGGAAAATTACCTATTTTAGTTGGCTTTTAATTTTTTAGCTATTTTAACCTAACTAAAAAAGTTATATTTGGAAAGATAGTTGGTTTTTTTATTGTAGTCGATTTGATGATTGCGAGAGAAAAACTTAAATAATTATGATTTGGATGTGATATTTTATCTTATTAATTATTTTAACTTATTTTATTTTTATTAGTTATTTTAACTCAAAACTTTCTTCCCAAATAGGGCCTAAATGTCTTCTAGCCTGATGAGTAACACAGTCGTGGTGATACTTGATTTATCCCAAATCTATAATTGTAAAAAAAATATCAATAGAATTAATTTGCGGGAAAAAAAAAAAGAAAAAAAAAAAGCAAGCATCTGATCAGATCAATCAAAAGTTAGTGGTTCAGTTCATAGTTCTAAATCGCAGATTTGGTAACGAATTCAGATCGATCGCAGACGAGTATCGACCGATGCACGTATTTGCATCGGGCATCACGGCTGTGAAATTTCAAAAATCGTTAATAATCTCTCTAAAACTCAATTTTATGCATTTTTTTGACTCTTTTAACCTTAATTTATCACATTTTAATCAAAATTTTAACATGTAGAGGCACTTTTGACTCATTTTCAACTAAATTATATGTATTTATTTTAGTCTCAAGCTTTTATTTGGTATATATGTTAAACTTTTAATATGAAATTGATGTGAAAATATTTTTTTACTTATTTTCAACAATGAAATACTTCCACATACACAACAAATTAATAAGAGAAAGAGAGACGTGAAAATAAATCATTCGCTTCAGTCATAATCGCATACAAACAATCTACTACAAATCAACAACTCTAAAACTTAGTAATAAAAAGAATTATGTGGTGGTACAAAAGAATCTCCACATCTCACATCACTTTGATCATCACTATGAATTGGTTGGTCGATTTCTCTATATTGATATTCCTGATAGTAATTATTGAAAGTGCATTGATCATAAGTAGTGTTGTTGCTGCCACTGCTACTTAAAAATAAAAAATCTAAAATATTAAACCTCTTTAAAAAAAAAATTTGAACAATCAAGTTGTTGACAAACAAAAGTTTTGAAAATTGTAGTGAAAATCAGTCAAGCAGATTCAATACATGAGCCTAATTATACACTGCTACCTACCACTTAATTTATTGGTTTTAATAGGTCCATGAACAATGAGTCTAAGGCCCCGTTTGTTTTGGGGTTAAATAGATGGGTGAGGATTAGGATGGAGGTGGGATTATTTAGGTGCCGTTTGGTAATACTTTACATTTTCAGTTTTCTGTTTATATTTACAAAAATTTTAAAAACTCAAATAAAAACTTGTTTGGTAAAATTTTTGATTTATAAATCAGTGGTCTCAGTTTATAAATTTGGCCGAAAAATGAACACACAAAAAATGTGTTTCCATTTTGAGTTTTCGGGTTTTTTTTTTTTTTTACCATGCAACACTAGCCACCACCCGCCACCATTTTCCACCACCGTCTTCTGCTACCACCACCCACCGCCCACCACCATTTGCCATAACCACTCACCACCCACCTGCCACCACCACCCACCCGCCACCACCACCCACACCTTGCCTCCGCCGCCACCACCACTACCACCACCCACTTGCCATCTATCCGCCACCACCCACCACCCGCCATTACCATCCATCGCCCGCCACCACCATCCGCCACCTACTTGCCACCACCACTCACCACCCACCTGCCACCACTATCCACCACCTGCCATCCACCACCCACCTATCACTACCACCTACCACCTACTACCACCACCCATCCGCCACCCACTTGCCACCAGCACCCACCTGCCACCAGCACTCAATCGCTACCACCTATCACCCACCAACGTCACCCACCCACCACCACCACCCACCAACTACCCGCCACCACCCGCCATCCGCCACCCACATGTAGCCACCCACTACCACCACCACCACCACCACCAACTCGTTACCACCCACCACCCGCCACCATCACCCACCCACCTACCTGCCACCACCCACCACCACCGGCCATCCGCCACCCACCTGCCACCACCACCCGCCATCACCACTCACCACCACCCGCCACCCACCTGCCACCACCACCCGCCACTACCACCACCACCACCACCACCGTCACCTACCCACCCACAACCATCACCACCAGCCACCTACCCGCCACCACCACCTACCACCTACCACCACCACCACCCACCGGCCACTAGCTACCCACCACCCACCGTCACCACTTTCCACCATCGTCTTCCGCCACCACTTGCTATTTCTCACTCTTTTTTATATTTTTAATTTTTTTTAAACATTTTGTCAGTTGCCAAACACGTTTGTAGTTTATGTTTTTTTAAAAATAAATAAAAAAATAAACAAAAACCAGTTTATAAAATTTTTGTAAATATAAACTGAAAACGTAAACGTTACCAAACACATCCTTAGTGTTGTGTTTGTTTGTAGAGTTGGTGAGGGGCTTAGAATGGAGGAGGTGATATAGATGGAGGTTGGAAGGGAGATTGAGATGGAAGAGGTGGAGGTGGAGGTGGAGGTGAAGATGGTATTAGAAAAATAGTGAGGGGATTAGAAATTTTTTTATTTTTTTTATTTTTTATATATTGGAAATTTTTTTAAAAAATATTAATGTTTAATTTTTTTATATTGTTTTATTTGTTTTATTATTTTATATAAAAATAATTTAACAATTCCTATACTAACAACTATTATCAAAACAAACACAATTTTACTTAATCCCCTCACTATCAATCCCCTCACTAATAATCCCCTCACTATTAATCCCCTCACTATGAATCTACTCCCCTCACTATGAATCTCCTCCATTCTACCTTTGAAAACAAACGAGACCTAATAAATCAATTTAAAGGAATGAAGAAGTAAAATAAATATAAAACATACTCTACAGGTACATTGCTAAGAAAATAATAATAATAATAATATATAAAAAAATTATGTGCATTTAAAATATATTGAGCTTCTGAACTTATATATTGTGCATTTAAAAACAATTGCTCCTGAGTTTTATGCCGATAAAGTTAAGATACTAATACAATATATATATATATTGAAGAATCATAAATATATAAATATAAATATATAAATGCTCCTAATATATATATATATATAAATATTTGAAGAATCATAAATATATATTAAAATATATCTCATTCCCATACCATACCATACCATAATATAAATAAAAAATAACCACAGAAACAGAACAAACAGAGGCAAAATATATATATATATATATAAACCGAACACAACTTAACAAACAAAACATGACCTATTCAGCCAAAGGAAAAAAACAGAGCATGACTTTATACAAACAGAGGCAAAAATATATATATATATATATAAACCGAACACAACTTAACAAGCAAAACATGACCTATTCAGCCAAAGGAAAAAAAACAGAGCATGACTTTATACAAACAGAGCATGAGAGAAACATACCTTCAACGAAGATTTGGGCCGTGATGATTGTTCGGACAGATTTGGGCCGAACAAGGTTGGGCCAAGGTAGCACAGCCCTGTTCTGGAAGGAACTGCTCAGTTAAGGCAAGGCCTTGGTTGGACCGAGCTACTTGGCTTCATGGAAAAGGGAGCCAGTCAGATAAGATGTCTGACACCAGGTACAGCATGGCTTAACCGAGCTACTCGAGTTTGCCTGGCAGGAAGGTCGAAGGTAGACAGGCGCGAGCTATTTTGAGCTCGGCTATGCCGGAATGCAGCCGAGCTCAGTCTTCCTTGAGCTAGGTTATTGGGGCACTTGGGCGTGAAGTGCATCATGGCCGTTGATAGCTGAGATGATATTGCCCGGCTGCCGAGCTCCCAGCAGAGTGGGCTGGCAGTTGGGTTAGGTGATACTCAGCAAGATTTGTGCTGACGGATAGGATAGCACCACCACGTGTCGAGAGATCACTGAGAGTAGATTTGGGGCGCAGAGGGTATATAAGCAAGTCTACGCCCCCTATACGGGCACAGACGAACATCTTGTAAGAAACTCTTACACTCAAAACACTCTCCTCTCTCTCCCTCTATCCTAAGGTGTGTGCTAACTTGATCGTCGAAGGGGTTTTCCGGCCACACACCGCCGGGTAGCTCACCGCCATTGTGCTTTCAGGTGATCGGATAGAAACAGAGCTTGGAAGAAAGGAGTACGGGCTTGCCGGAATATTTGTTCCCCGTACAATTGGCGCCGTCTGTGGGAAATTTACAGACAAAACCTTGTCTTCCACGCTCGTCTGATCGTCGTCCATAGCGAACAACGATGAGTTTCCGTTGTCCGCCGTCGACGGAGTTACCCCGGAGTCGGGTAGACGGAGAGAAGGACATCCCGACATCCTTCCAATGGTGGACCTGGAGACATTCCCAGGAGGACAGTTGGAGGACGCGCGAGATAAGCGCGGAAGAAGTTATGGTCATTCACGGAGTCCAGACGGTCATCGGCGACGGAGAGAATCATACGCCAGACGCCTGGAACACAAGCTAAGGGACCAGGACGCCATCATCCGGCGAATGGCAGCGGAGATGGAGGAACTAAAGCGGCATGTCAAAGGGAAGGGTGTAGCTGGAGTGGGAGACGACAGTAAGCGCACCCAACCCCGCCGTTCAGGCAGTCAGAGTCAGCGACACACTCCGTCCATTTCTATTACCAGAAGTTACAAGGTTGGTGATTCCGACGTGTGTGCAGAGAAGTCCAGCGCGCAAGATAGCACTTACCAGCCCTCACGTCCAGCGACGACGTCGAGGTACTCTTATTCCGCTCATTCAGAGGATTTGCAGGCAGTCTTAAAGGAGCGAGCTCGCCGGCGAGAGGCTCAAAGGATGCCGGCGTTTCAGTAGCTATCCTACGGAGTTCACGCCAGCGAGGAGGTCGGAATGCCTCCACCCCGCCAAGCAGCGCCGCTCCTTGTAGATTTAGACTTGGCAAGGCTGAGCGCCACCCCATTCTCACTGGAGATAGAAATAACACCGCTTCCGGCAGGCTTCCACCAGCCTAAATTTACGCTTTATGACGGAAAGACCGATCCCTACATGCATATAAGCCACTTCCGACAGGTTATGGCTGGACATAGGTGAAATAATGCACTTATGTGCCTTATCTTCCCGTCAAGTTTAGGCGAACTGGGCCTGAAATGGTTTGAGAGGTTGCCGGAGAAGAGCGTAGAAAGGTGGTATCAGTTGGCCGAAGCCTTTGTGACGCACTTCAAAGCCAACACCAAAACACCAAAGGAAGTTGATCACCTACTGAGTGTCAAGATGGAACCAAGCAACACATTGAAGGCGTACAACTCTAGATATTGGAAAACCTTCAATGAGATCTTGGATTGTCCGGTCAACCTTGCAATCACTCAATACAAGCGTGGTCTCCCGGTCGGACATAGACTGCGGGACTCACTTACCATGCACCAACCGACGTCCATGGGCCAGCTCATGCAGCGCATCAATGAGCACATCCGAGTTGAGGATGATGCGTCAATGTCCACCGCAAAGGCAACTCCGGCAACGACAGACAAGAGGACAGCAGGCAAAGTGCACGCGGTTGGGCAAGAGTCTAGTCGCTCAAATGACCGAGCAAAGGAATCGGACCGTGGTTCAAACCGCAAAAACTGGGGTAGGGGACGTCGGAATGACCGGGATGACTACCCCCGAGATGACGTAGCGGATGCAAACAGAAGGTTGAAGGCCAGGACATGTATCACCACGGTCTTCAAGATTCCAATCTATCGCATACTTAGTGAAATCCGTGACGAGGAATATGTCCGGTTTCCAGCTAAGTTGGGTGACGGTCATAAAGGCTTCAATCCGAGGTACCGTTGCACGTTTCACCAAGAGCGCGGCCACCGGACAGAGGATTGTTTGCCTTTAAGGCAACACTTGGAAGAGCTAGTTGCAATCAGACACCTAGACCTTTACATTGATGGGGGCATTAAGGCGAACCAAGCTCCGGTGGATCCGCGGGGACCGGATGACCATGACGCGCCTTCACAAGGAATTATCAACGTCATCCATGGCATCGTGGAGCTGGCGCGGGTATGCGAGCTCCAGGGTATGATCAAGAAGATTGAACACATGAGGGAAGTTTTGTCGGTACAGCCTGCAATCAAGAGGGGGAAGACCGAAGAGAAAGATGTGATTAGTTTCACCTCAAGGGATCTAGAGCGTATTCAGACGCCGCACACGATGCCTTAGTAGTAACACTCCGCGTCAAGGAATTTGATGTCAAACGGATCTTGATTGATCAGGGAAGCTTGGTCGAGATCATGTATTACGACGCGTTCAAGCAGCTCAAACTCCGGGAGACAGACTTGGCTCCGGAAACTTCGCCACTGGTTGGTTTCAACTCACAACCGGAGTGGCCTTTGGGAAAGATTATCCTGCCGGTCAAAGCGGGATCCGTGGTCAAGCAAGTAGAGTTCTGGGTGTTACAAGTGCCTTCTATTTACAACCTGATCCTTGGAAGGAGATGGCTTCACGCTATGCAAGCCGTAGCGTCGACCTACCATCAGGTGATGAGATTCCCCTCAGCTATGGGGGCAATCGAGGAGATTTGGGGAGATCAAGTCATGTCAAAGTAGTGCTTCGTGGCAGTGAATGGGAGCCAGGCTGCTAAAGGCTTCGTTCAAATGATAAAAGGACTGGAAGACCGGGGAGTTCTTGACGATGTAGGCACCAAGGCAGAAGACAAAGCTGTTGAGGAATTGATGGAGGTGCGAATTGATACGGAGCATCCAGACAAGTTCTTCCTGCTCGGCTCCAGCCTTACTGCCCAAGAAAGAACCGAAATGGTTGAGTTTTTGATGGCCAACATCGAAGTCTTTGCATGGTCACCTTACGATATGCCCGGCCTCGATCCAAGTTTATCTGTCATCACCTCAATGTCTTCCCCGGAGCAAAGCCAGTCATTCAGCGAACAAGGAGATCGGCGTTGCATCACACCGAGGTAGTTGCAGAGGAAGTGAAAAACTTGCTTGAGGCACGAGCAATTCAGGAAGTGCACTACCCTCGGTAGATTTCCAACACAGTAGTGGTGCCCAAGAAGCATAGGAAGTGGCGAGTTTGTGTCGATTACAAGACAGTCAACCGAGCTTGTTTGAAAGATAGCTTCCCTTTGCCTCGCATTGACCAGCTTGTGGACTTGACGGCTGGACATAATAGACTCAACTTCTTGGATGCCTATCGCGACTACCATCAGATTGCCATGCATGGGCCCGACCGAGAGATCACCTCCTTCACGACTCTAAGGGGACTCTTCTGCTACCGAGTCATGCCTTTTGGTTTGAAGAACGCTGGGGCAACCTTTCAGAAGATGGTGACTAAGATGTTTGCTCCTTTGCTTGGCCGGACAATGGAGGCTTACATTGATGATATGGTGGTTAAAAGCCGGCATCAAGCAGACTACTTGTCCGACTTGGCCGAGATGTTCGCCATTCTCAAAAAGCACAAGCTACGCCTGAATACGTCTAAGTGTGCCTTTGGTGTGGGGTCCGAAAAATTTTTGGGATTCCTAGTCACGAACCGGGGCATCGGGGCCCACGCAGATCGAGAGTCAGACAGAGTTGAAGCAGCCAATTTCGGCTAAGAACGCAAAGATCCGCCGTAATGGCCGCTTAATCGATTTATAAGCCGGTCGTCAGATCGCTGCCGCCCTTTTCTTTCAGGCATTGAAATCAAAGTTCTCGTGGGATGAAGAGTGTAACCGGGCATTAGTCGAGCTCAAGGAGTATCTGTCCTCAGCGCCACTGTTGGTAACACCCAAGCTTGGCAAGGAACTCTATCTTTACCTGGCCATTTCTCAGCATGCGGTCAGTGTGGTACTTGTCCGAGCCGAAGGCATCAAGCACCTCCCAATCTTCTACGTCAGCAAAACCTTGCTACCAGCAGAATCAAGATACTTTCCATTGGAAAAGCTTGCGTTGGCACTGATGATGGCTTCAAGGAAGTTGGCGCACTATTTCCACGCCCATACCATCATCGTTCTGACCGAGTTTTCCCTTAAGGCTTTGTTCGAACGGGCGGACTTTTCCAGTCAGATTCTCAAGTGGGCGGTCGAATTGGGACAATTTGATATGAAGTTCCAGCCGCGCACAGCTATAAAAGCCCAGACTTTGGCCGATTTTGTTGCCGAATTCTCACATAGAATTCATCTGGTGTGCCCGGTCAACATTGCCGCGGCAGATGATGTGGTGAATGCAAGCTTGACCGAGATACAACAACCTTGCAAGATGCGATGACCTAATTTGCGCTCAATCAAACACCTCGCCAGGCTAACTCCACCGCCCGGTGATGCGATGACAGAATCAGGACTCACCGACCAACCTGCTTTGTCCGGTGCCGCATCACCATGAGGGGAAGAAATGAAACCACCCAGCACAGAGCTTGCACAGAATAACCCTCGTTATCGACATCGATTAATCATCGACCACCGATTTATTACCGACATCGTGAAATCAAATATTGAATGATCGATTGAAAATCGAACCGGGCTGACGAAAGTGTGCCTATTGTATTGCATTTCCATCTGTTCGACTGTTTAATTATCTGTTCGTGTGTTTACGTTTAAACTGCTAATTGAAGGCCTTATCGGCGGCCGAATCAGAAATGGATTAATGTTTTATAATCATCATAATTAATGTGATTTAATGGCATATTTAATTGGAAATTGATGTGGTATGATTTAACTGGATTAAATTAGACCAAAATGAGTTAAATTGCTTAAATTGGTGTATTTACCAAAATGCCACCTAGTGGCCACTACTTTAGACAATTTGAGTCTTGTATATACTTAGAGACAACATTTCCCAGCCCTTTCCCTCACTCATGGCCGACCAAGTTAGAGAATTAGAGAGAGAGTGAGAGAATTAAACTCAACTTGGGAAGTTATCTTGAATCTTGAAGAAATTGTTGAAGAATCGTCAAATTGAGCTTCCAAACCTTGAATACAAGACTAAGGTAGGAAAATCCATCTTCTTATTGTTGTCATTGAACAAGTTCTTGCATGTTTCATGCATCATTGCCTTGTTTGAAGTTCAAGAATGCTGAATTGAAGATCAATTGTTGCATGCATGTAGAGATTAGTGAATTTGGAGTTGAATTCATGCTTGAATTGTACACGCATGTCCATGTCTATAAATTAGCTCATGTTTTCAGAATGTTTTCCAACTATTGAGCTCTCTAGAGCAAGATTTAAAGCTTGAAATTGGTTTAAAGATTATGCATGTCATGTTTTGAAAGTGTTCTTGAAAACGGTTTGAAATTGAGTTTGAGTTAAACACCCTTGGGCCTTGATTTCTTAAATTGAGTTTCAAAACTTGTTATTCTATGTGTTTGAAAGAGTTTTCCAGAAAATGGGCCCAAGAGGATCGAATTTGGAGCATCAAAACTTGGTTTGAAACTCAGAGGTCGAATCTGGATTTTCCAGATTTTGGACGTCCGGTCGAGCGGGGGGAGGGCCCCTCGGGCGGGGGATTCATGCTCCCAGTATTTTCTTGCATTGTTTTACAGTCCGCTCGAGCGGGGGTTTTAACGCTCGGGCGGGGAAATCGCGCATCCAAAGATTTTTCATCACCCGCCGAGCAGAATGTATGCTCGAGCGTGGCCTTTATAGCTTGTCCGCCGAGCGAAACTCAAGGCCGAGCGGAGGCCCTGTTTCATCAAATTTCGAATTGCTTCCTTAGTGCATTTTTGCATCCTCATCGCATCCTAGGCATTCTTAGGCCTAGTTTAGAGCATCTTAATGAGGATGTAGACATAGAACCACACCGAGGAATTTAGGGATTTAATTATCATCCTTTCCAACTGTAAACTTAGTGTGTGTTCTATTTGATTGATCGCTTAGGGTTGACTCTCGGGGACGCCGCTTTAGCTATCGATAGTCCAATCATGTGAGTAACAGATTGTGTAAAGATACGCTCAAATGGTTATATTTTGAATCGAATCGAACTGCTTATTGAACCGATATTACTTATTGAATGAATGTATGTCCCGTGATTTCGAATCAGACAGGCATCCTTAGCACCCATCTTATCATCACATGTTACAGAGCTCGGCTTGCTTCTTGTGGAACCATACCGATTGATGGCCATCATTATTGTTGGTTCTGTTAAGGCCCGTCTTTTGGACTCATGTTTATAGGCTAATGGATGTACCACATATGACCGATTGATTGAAATATCGATTGATCGAATATCAGAAGATTGAAATATCAGATAATGAATTGATTTCATTACTGTAAGGACATTCATTCATAACCTCTTTACACTGTATGTTATTCACTGGGCTTTAGCTCACTGTTTATATATATATGTAGGTGCTCACCACCGACCGAGCTAGAGCGTGGGATTGGTCCCCGCTTTGTCACCAAATTTATGTGCCTCACCGTGAGGTTCCGAGATGCCATGCCATGGCTTGGGGTGTTTTGTTTCCAATTGCCTCCCTACTGTTTTGTACCTTTTGTATAGATTGTTTGACTGTACTGTTATCGAGGGATTGAGTCCCCGTACCGACTGTTTGTGAATGATTGTATAGACTGTATATGGATTGTACTATTTTGAACTGTATGAATGTATAAAAATGTTTTTGGCATACAGATTTTCACAGCTCAATGGACACTAGTTATATACTGTATTGGCTTCCGCCAGTTCTCAACTCGTTTCATCAGACATCAGATCAGAGGCCTTCTAGAATCTCTTGACATCGCCGCCACGGCTAAACCCATAGGCCGGGTTTGGTCGTGACACGCCCAAGATAATACCAAGAATTCGGTGATTCGCCACGGACTTGGTAATCAGAGATCAACTTGTCGAGTCCGTGTCAATCACCAAGGGGCCGAAGGTGAGACCAATTAGCACAGAACGTGAAACCGGACAGCCGAACAACCGTGATCCCATCACTCTTCGAGACTCTCAGGACCCTTCAGAATGTTTGAAGCTCTTTGTGGGGGAGATGTGGAAACTTTTAGTTGATGGAGCGTCAAACCGTCACGGTGTCGGGTTAGGTATCGTTCTTATCTCGCCGGATGGCCTAACTATTGAACATTCTATCACCCTTGGCTTCCTCGCATCCAACAATGAGGCTGAGTACGAAGCGCTTTTGGCCGGACTCAAGAGCGCTCTTCAGATGCAGGCTTCCGAGCTCATGGTGTACAATGATTTCCAGCTTGCGGTTAACCAAGTCGCTGGGATTTATGAAGCGAAGGATGACAGAATGGCAAAGTACCAAGCTCTAGTCAGGGAACACATAAAGCAATTTCAGGCGATCAGAGTCCAACAGATTGGCCGTGAGGAAAATAGCCGAGCAGATGAGTTGGCCGGCCTTGCTTCTATGGTTGATTGTACATCTCCTAACCCACTTTTGATTGAATTCCTTCCGCAGCCCAGCATTGAGAAAGCCGGGCAAATGGAAGTACTCTGCGCCAAGCTAGGTCCCTCATGGATGGACCCTATCATCCTGTTTCTCAGAGAACGGACTCTTCCAGCCGACAAGAAGGCATAAAGTGCGGGTGAAGTCAGAGCGGTTTTGGCTCTCTCTATCCGGCGCTTTGTACAAGAAGTCTTTCACCGGTCCCTACTTGAAATGTGTGCACCCGAGCAGCGTGGAGGCTTTCTTATATGAGATTCACGAAGGCATCTGTGGTAGTCACATAGGGGGCAGGTCCTTGGCCTACCGAGCTATTTCGCAAGGATATTGGTGGCCGTGCATGCAACCCGACACACAAAAGTATGTTCGCAAGTGTGAGAAGTGCCAGAAGTTTGCCCACTAGATCCACTAGCCTGCTAGGGAACTTCTTCCCCTCACCAGCCCTTGGCCCTTTGCGATGTGGGGGCTAGATATAGTGGGGCCGCTCCCCATCGCACCAGGCAATTGGAAGTTCTTCATTGCGGCCACAGACTACTTCACCAAATGGGTTGAAATGGAGCCTTTGGCAACAATCAAGGAGAAAGACATGAAGCGGTTTGTCTGGCAAAATGTGGTCACGCGGTTTGGCGTCCCCAAAATCCTAATCTCTGATAACGGTACCCAGTTTGACGGTCGCCTCTTCAGAGGGTTTTGTGAAGATTTGAAGATTGAATTCTACAACTCTACTCCAGCTTACCCGCAGTCCAATGGTCAAGCCGAGGCGTCAAACAAGACCATACTTGATGGGTTGAAAAAACGGCTGGAGAAGGCAAAGGGAAAGTGGACTGAGGAACTCCCCAGCGGCCTGTGGGCATACCGAACAACCCCTCAACGGTCTACCGAGGAAACTCCATTTGCTTTGGCTTATGGCATGGAGGCGGTCATACCTTTGGAAGTTGGCATGCCCACACTCAAAAGCGACAGTTTTGAGCCCGAGCTAAACGCCGGAGCCATTACCCTGGAACTGGATCTAGTGGATGAACGTCGGGAAAAGGCTCTCATCCACGTGGCCGCCTATTAACAAGAGCTTTCAAGGAAATACAACAAAACGGTGCACTCCAGACTGTTCAAAGTAGGTGACTGGGTCTTGAGGAAAGTCATGGGCAATACCCTGGTGCCAGGTGAAGGCAAGCTAAGGGCAAATTGGGAAGGACCCTACAAGATAATCGGTCTGGCGGGCAAGGGGGCATACCACTTGGAGGACTTGGATGGTAGAGCAATACCCCGGCCATGGAATGCGGCCAACCTCAAACTGTATTATTTTTAGCTTTTGTTCTTTTTTGTGCAAAGGAACTTTTTGCCTTACACTTTAGAATGTAATTCTTTTTGTCCATATATAGAAGTGTCTCTTATTTGCTTTAGCATTCAAATTGTTGTTTTGATGTAAAAATCGAGGTGATTTGTTCCGGTTGAAAGAGTTGATGTTTTGTTCAGCTTAGGAACTCTCAACCAAGATGTTTACTCCGGTTGGCAGAGTTGATGTTTTGTTCAACTCTCAGAATTAAACCGAGATGAGTTATTCCGGTTGAAAGAGTTAATGTTTTGTTCAGCTTAAATACTCTCAACCGAGATGTTTACTCCGGTTGGCAGAGTTGATGTTTTGTTCAACTCTCAGAATTAAACCGAGATGTTTACTCCGGTTGGCAGAGTTGATGTTTTGTTCAAACTCAGAATTAAACCGAGATGATTTACTCTGGTTGAAAGAGTTGATGTTTTGTTCAACTTAGGTACTCTCAACCGAGATGTTTACTCCGGTTGGCAGAGTTCATGTTTTGTTCAACTCTCAGAATCCAACCGAGATGATTTACTCCGGTTGGAGGCGTTGATGTTTTGTTCAACTTAGTTACTCTTAACCGAGATGTTTATTCCAGTTGAAAAGAGTTGATGTTTTGTTCACTTATGAGATTTAAGCCGAGATGTTTTTTTCCGGTTGTATGAATTACTTAAAGTGGTTTGTCGTGCCGAGGTGTTTTGTTCGGCTGAAGTTATGAGACATGTGTACCGCTCAAACACTTGACGAAATCTAGCTTTTTCATTGATTGAAAAGTAGTACAAAAGGTGGGATTGACAGCCTGGTTACATAAGTAAAGCAAAAAGCTACAAGAAAAGAGAAAACTAAACTAAGGGGGAGAGGTTGGTGAATTCGTCCTCGGTGGCCTCTAGGTTGGCAGTTGGAGATTTGTCTTGGACACCGAGCTTAGTTTTTCTTGAAATTGCCGCTCTTGGTGGTCCTCTCCCTGTTCCGCCTCGGCCTCTTTCTTCAAGTCCTTCCTACCACCAGAACGCTACCGAAGACGTCGTTGGCGTATGGTACGAGGTAGGTCGGTAGGAAAGCAGGTGGCAGAGTGGTAAACACGTCGGTATCTTGTCCTTGACCGAGATATTCGCAGGCAGACTTCCAACCCGCTTTGAAATAGATGTCTTGAGTTGCGATGACCTGCTTCTTATAACTATCCTCGGCCTCAAGGAAGCCAGCGTTGTTGGCATCTCAACAATCATTCTTTCTTGACTTTTTAAGTGCATCGAGCTCGCCCTGGAGCTCATCCCTCATTTTCTCGGCCTCGCCAAGCTGACCGAGCAACCTGTTGTTGTCGGCATTGGCGATTTCAAGTGAGGACTTTGCTCGGCCAAGCTCGGTCTGAAGGCTTTGGACCTGGCTGGCGGTGTCATTCGCCTTTTGCCGTAGTCTATGGATGCACTCCATGACCAAGTGTTGCTTTTGGATGGCCTACAAAAAGAGAATTTGATCAGAGAAGAAACCGTGCAAACACTTGTGAAAATTTCAGAGGCAGATTGAGACTTACCCTGGCCATGGACTTGACAGACGACTTCACCAACTGCGTGTCAAGAACGTGGTCGCTGCCGACCACGTCGCTCGGTAGGAGAAGGGCCTTGGAAAGATCGTAGACGAGCAGGTGCTCTTTGTCCCCCTTGATCGAAGCTGTCGCCGGGATGTCTTTACCCTGGTGCTTGAGCTGTGGTCGCCAGATTGGTGTCGGGTCAGCTGTGATGGCGGGTTGCTCGATGGTTAGCTCGGTAACCAACTCGACAGACGGGTCTACGTGAGCTCTTTTGCCAGCCCGGCGTGTCTCTTGGCTGGATTGCCCGGCAGCCAGAGAAGCTAGGGCGACCACGGCGCCACTGGATTGACCGACACCGCGAATGTGATGACGCCCAGATCTCGCGGAAGTCATGGTGAGCGTGTTTTGATTCGCTTTTTCGCCATCTCTTCGCTTCACCAATCGACATGGGACGTCGCGAGTTGGGTCCGAGGAGGTGATGGAGCACGGAGAAAGTCTTACTTTACTCCAAAGATGAAATCAATATTCAGAAGTGGTGTAACCGAGCAAATGTTACAATCCCTGGTCAGAATGAACACGGTTCGAATGGCCTCAACGTTGGGGTATTGATAGTTGGCTTGCAAGGCTTGAATTGCTGCAAAGGAAACATGAAAAGTTGTTAAGTACAGAATATTGAAGAAAGGAAAATAACCTAGCAAATTAGCGCGGCTTACATGTGGAACCGAAGTTCTTGCTAATCTCCCAGCCCGGTACGTCGACTGGTTCATAGTTGCCGGACACCCTGAAAAAGTCATCGTCATGAAGGTCTTTATCTGGGGTGCCGGTCACTATTTTCTCTTTGCCCGGTTGGATTTTTAAGTAATATGTGAGGCCATCCCCGATGTGCCCTAGTGTGTATTGCCTCAATATCTCGGCTAAACCTAAGTTGGTGCCTAGTCGGTTGTTAAGCCCATGGACACCATTGATAATGCGGTAAGTGTTCGTTGATACTTGTGTGGGCGTAAGTTTAGTCGGCGCAGAAACTCGGTCATCAATGGATTGACCGAGAAGCGGAGGCCTCCTTCTATGATGGACAGCACGGTGAAGGGGCACTGGTCTAGTCTGCCCCAAAGGGTTGTTTCAATTGGTGCAAGCTCAAGGTGGACGTCGGCTGAGATGCCGTACTCCTCCCTGAACGCGGCCAAGGCAGCCGGAGTATCTACAAGGAAGCGGAATTTTCCCATGAACGACCGGCTAAGTTAACTCGGTTGAGGAGGTTTGGCACTGACTGGTGATTGGTGGCTGCTCGGTCTTTGAGAGCCTCAGAAATGGTCAGTCGTCCCCTTGGACTCTGCAGGAAAAGTATGGCAAGTGTGAGAGGGAGCGCGGTCGTGCAAAGCGAGCTTGACTTTAGCTCGGTCATGAAGCGTGCCAAACCACCTCGGTCGCAAAGGCTCGCCAAGGAGCTCGGTCGCTCAAGCGGACCAGAGATTAGCCCGGTCGAGCGTCCAAGTCCTTTTGCTACCCCGGTTTCTACTAAGGTTGCAACAAACAGGTTATTAGTTCGGTCTAAGTATTTTTTGGATCAAAAGAAGACCTGGAGCCCAGTCCGCCCCAGATCCTCAGTGTTCATCAGAGAAACTGAAGAACACCATGAACAGCTAAGGGTTTGGGATGGTTTCGAGTGCCTATATCCTAAAACTTAAGGATTATGTGCCCAAAAGTGTGGAATCTAAAATGAAAATAACAATAACAAGGGTGAAAGGACTTACCAGTGAAGGGTAGTGACTTCTTCTTCGAATACAAGCTCAGCAATGGCAAGCAAGGGAGGGCACAGGAGCTCTGAAACGCTTGGAATGAAGGAGTGACAGTAAGAAAGAAAGGGAAGAAGGAAATGGCATGTATATAGGCCCAGGGAACCGCCAAAATTTTGAATTGAAGGGACGATTGGGTTGGTTGCTCGAGGACCAGTAAAAGAATGCCACGTGTTCCCATTAATGGCAGCGTCAGAGTTGAAGAGACAGGGAGATTAGATGAGGCGTCAACCGGGCAAGACGAGAGACGTTAAGGTCAGACGAGACGTCGACCGAGCGAGACTAGGAATTGATCGCGGAGGTTAGCTCGGTTGGTTTCTTGCAAATTGTGAACCGAGGAAGAGATTATCCCGGTCTGAGTGGGTAATCCCAGTCACGCTTGCGCGGATGGGATTAAGGGGCAATTGAGAGGGGGATTTATCTGGGTTTGGGCCGTGATGATTGTTCGGACAGATTTGGGCCGAACAAGGTTGGGTTAAGGTAGTACGGCCCTATTCTAGAAGGAACTGCTCGGTTAAGGCAAGGCCTTGGTTAGACCGAGCTACTTGGCTTCATGGAAAAGGGAGCCAGTTAGATAAGATGTCTGACGCCAGGTACAGCACGGCTTAACCAAGCTACTCGAGTTTGCCCGGCAGGAAGGTCGAAGGTAGACAGGCGCGAGCTGTTCTGAGCTCGGCTATGCCGGAATGCAGCCGAGCCCGGTCTTCCTTGAGCTAGGTTATTAGGGCACTTGGGCATGAAGTGCATCGTGGCCGTTGATAGCCGAGATGATGTTGCCCGGCTGTCGAGCTCCCAGCAGAGTGGGCTAACAATTGGGTTAGGTGATGCTCAGCAAGATTTGTGCTGACGGATGGGATAGCACCGCCGCGTGTCGAGAGATCACTGGGAGTAGATTTGGGGCGCAGAGGGTATATAAGCAAGTCTACGCCCCCCATATGGGCACAGACGAACATCTTGTAAGAAACTCTTACACTCAAAACACTCTCCTCTCTCTCCCTCTATCCCAAGGTGTGTGCTAACTTGATCGTCGGAGGGATTTTCCGGCCACACACCGCCGGGTAGCTCACCGCCGTTGTGCTTTCAGGTGATCAGACAGAAACGGAGCTTGGAAGAAAGGAGTACGGGCTTGCCAGAATATTTGCTTCCCGTACACATACCATACCATACCATAATATAAATAAAAAATAACCATAGAAACAGAACAAACAGAGGCAAAATATATATATATATATAAACCGAACACAACTTAACAAACAAAACATGACCTATTCAGCCAAAGGAAAAAAACAGAGCATGACTTTATACAAATAGAGCAAACAGAGGCAAAATATATATATATATATAAACCGAACACAACTTAACAAGCAAAACATGACCTATTCAACCAAAGGAAAAAAGACAGAGCATGACTTTATACAAACAGAGCATGAGAGAAACATACCTTCAACGAAGAAGTTTGAGAGAAACATACCTTCTTTTGTAGGTGCTTTGCTTTGCTCAATTATTTTTGCAGGTGCTTTGCTCCACTTTTGCAGGTGCTTTGCTTTGGTCGATTATTTTTTGCTTTCGTACCGAACTGTATCGAAAATATATCGCTCATGTATCGGATTCAGGCCGATACGTAGCGGGAATCGGCAGCTACGGACACGAAATTCATTTTCACTGGTATACCAGTGAGTATCCGACTCGGCACTCCAATATTCCGGTACGATCCGGCCAGTACGGAATGTACCGATCGATATTTAGAACCTTGGTTCAATTATATTTTTCCTAAGCTAGGATGGAGCTAGTGAGTGATGATTACTTTATCTCTTAATAAAGGGTTTTGAAACCCAAGCTTGCTTATTATTAAAGAATAAAAGTAAGAGTTGGCTATTCGCTCTATTATTGTCTCATCTCTTATTCTACTAAAACCTCTTATTCTGGAGAGAGTGATCGAATTTAAGTTGCATGGTAGAGTCAAGTTGGAGGTCCCAACAAATCGAATCAAGAAGAGGCTAGAGATTCATGGATACCTTAGCGCTATATTTGATTAGGGGATTTGGAAAATGAAAAAAGAAGGTAAAATGTAAATAAAATATATCTATATTTTACCTAACTTTACACATATTTTTCCTTTTTTTTTCTAAATTCTTTCTCAAATCTCCCAACCAAACATAATATGGCATATTATTACACCAAATCCTCACTCCAAATCAAAGGCATGGCATGTACTTACAATTACAATTGTAGTGTGTTCTTTCCCAATAATGTAGGCCGAATCTAATTGTGTCATTTGGGCCTTCCAAAACTTAAAGTTAATCAAATTTTAGTAGTGTCATACACACTTACACCACATGCCTAAAACAATGGGCTATTTGACTAAGTTATGGACTAAAATTACAGACCATTTCTAATTTCTGATACAGCTATTTTAGTGCAAACTCAGGCCCGAACATGGAAAATGCTCATCAACAACGATGGCCTACTCTAAGTCACTGGACCTAAATTTTAGACTCTTACTTGACCATGAGCCCAAAAATTATAGGCACTTCTCAACCATGATCCCAAAAATTCTAGACATTTAACCATGAGGCCTAACATGTTGGAAACATTATAACCATGTTTCATCAAGTTGGGTCAAGCCCATGTTAGCCTAAACTGCAAGGCCTAAAGCATTCTAAACATAAGTTTATTGCGTGTGGCGAAGGTAATTCTAACGGTTGATTAACACAAAAATAAATAAATAACCAGAAAACATTTGTAAGAGACTATTTTTAGTACATCGTGTTATTTTTACCGTCTCAATGTCACAATTTAACATGTTATAATATCAAGAGAATTCAACTTTTTTTTTATACATAATGCAATCGCACTTGCCTAATTATATGTATTTGTACCTTTTTAAATCCAATAATTAATATCAAATATTTTAGGATCATATATGGCAAATTCTTAATACATTTAGAAAATAGGTTAAAAACTGAGGTAGCGTTTGGTAGAGTTTTGTAAATGTGATTTGAGAGTATGAGTTGTGTTTTGAGTTTGTGTGTTGTGAAATTATGATTTGAGTGTAGAAAATTTGTTTGGTAAAGAGTTTTGAAAATAATTTTGGAAAAGAGGTTTGATTTGAGTGGAAAATTGTTGATGTGACATTTGATATGTGATACAAAAATTTACAACTCATACAACTCAAAATTATTTTGAAGCACATAAAAATTTTTAAAAATTTCAGAAAATATTTTTTTCGATTATATATCAATTGTAAAAAAAAAAAAAAAAAAAAAAAATGCTCATCTGGTCAACCGGCCGGACGACCCTTTCGAAAAAAAAAAATTTGAAACAGTAATGGGTTTTACGCATTTACAGACAGACGACAGGCGTTTTACAGAGCTGTGGAAAATTAATTCCACAGCTCCATCCAAACACCACACTCAAATGATAGTGTTGAATCACATTTTCAGAGCATAACCAAACACAGCCTGACTTTTTACAATTGTTTTTTAAACATGCAAAAAAATAAAAAGGTTATATCATTTAAAAAAACCAAAAATCCAGTAAGTTGGTTTTTAACCTAATTTCCAAAATAGACCTAGCAATTACAAATTAATATTCTAAAACATTATACTATGTATTATGATAGTATATAGAATATTAAAAAAAATCATTTTATTAATTTAGGGTAAGTTACACTGACACCCCTTGAGATTTATATGTATTACAGTTCCTCCCTCACCTTTTAGAAATTACATCTCTCTCCCTGAGGTTTAAAATTTCATTACAGATTCCCCCATCAGTAATTTAATTTTTTTAAATACCAATTTTACCCTCACTGGGTAAATTACATTGACGTCCCTCACATCGTAGAAATTGCAATCCCTTCTTTAAGGTTTAAAGTAGCATTACCAATTTTATGACATTTTTACCATTTGAGGCCTGTTTGGTAACCATTTCGTTTTCAGTTTTTAATTTATATTTACAAAAATTTTTAAAACTGTCATAAAACCTTATTTGATAATTTTTTTAGTTTATAAATGGTCGTCTCAGTTTGTAAATTTGAGGAAAAAACGTAAATTCAAAAAATGAGTTTACGTTGGTTTTTAAACAAAAATTTAAAAATTTTACTAACAAAAATTTTTTCAATTAATTTTTTTTCCAATTAATTTTTTTTCAATTAATTTTTTTCCCAACTAATACTAACCGATGGGGCAATTGGTAATGCTACTTTAAACCTTAGGGAGAGGATTATAATTTTTAAAATATGAAGGATGTCAATATAATTTACCTAGTCAGGGCAAAATTGATATTTAAAAAAATTAAATTGCTGAAGGGGGAAATCTGTAATGAAACTTTAAACCTCAGGGAGAGAGATGTAATTTTCAAAAGGTGAGGGGTGAATTGTAATAAACATAAACCTTAGGGGATGTCAGTGTAATTTATTCTTAATTATTTGTTAATTTTATAACATTTTTACCATTTGAGGCTTGTTTGATAACCATTTCGTTTTTAATTTTCAATTTATATTTACAAAAATTTTAAAAACTGTCATAAAAACTTGTTTAATAATTTTTTTGGTTTATAAATTATTATCTTAGTTTGTAAATTTGAGGAAAAAACGTAAATTCAAAAAATTAGTTTACATTGGTTTTTAAATAGAAATTTAAAAATTTTACTAACAAAATTTTTTTTCAATTAATTTTTTTTTCAAATATTTTTTTTTCCTATTAATTTTTTTTTAATGAATTTTTTTTCCAACTAATACTAACAAAAGGGGCAATTGGTAATGCTACTTTAAACCTTAGGGAGGAGATTGTAATTTCTAAAATGTGAGGGGTGTCAATGTAATTTACCCAGTGAGGGCAAAATTAGTATTTAAAAAAATTAAATTCCTGAGGAGAATCTGTAATGAAACTTTAAACCTCAGGGAGGGAGACGTAATTTTCAAAAAGTGATAGGGGAACTGTAATAACATAAACCTCAGGGAGTGTCAGTGTAATTTACCCAATAATTAAATAAGTTACCAACATAAGAAATGACTTATCAAAATATTCTTAAGCTATGTATGGTTTGATTTTTAGAAATTTTTTTAAAAATTAAAAATTAATTTGGTTAAGAAATAAAAAATAAAAAATAATTATCATTTTTATATAATTTTTATCTTTCGAATTATTAGAAATAATTGTTTATAAATTAAATTGAAACAGTCATACGTATGTATATAACCTGTCCAAAAGTTAAAATGATAATTATTTTTAACCCTTAAATGATAATTATTTTTTTATTTTTAATTTCTTAATCAAATTAATTTTTAATTTTTTTTAAAAAATTATAAAAATTAAACTATATATAATTTAAATTTTTTTTAATAAATCGTTTCTTACGTTAGTAACTTATTTAATTATTTAATAATAAAAAAAAATGGACAATCAACATGAGACGGGAAAAAATACATGAGGGCAGAATTGATAATTTAAAAATTAAATTGTTAACAGCGATAAAAATGATTAATCAAGTAAGTAGTTGACTAATTTGACAGAGACAATTAAGAATAGGATACGACTATTAACCAATGCGATGTAAATAACGCAATTGGGTAAACATCAGGGGCTGTGGGGTGCAATTTACTTGGTCATTAAGAAAGAAAAACGTACAAGGGTCCAACAAATCACAGAGTAGAGTACTCTCTCTCTCTCTCTCTCTTCAAAACTGGTCTCGCTGAAATCAAAGAACCATCACAGAGAGAGACCACCACACAGTCTAGGCAGTCATGGCTGCTGCAAATGCTCCCATCGCCATGAAAGACGTCCTAACGGTCAGTTCTCTCTCTCTTTCTCTATGGCTTGTTTCGAACTGAAGCAAATTTATGTCTGACTTTGACCAGTGCTTTGCAATACAATTTCTGTATGTATATATGTTATAGCAGTGGGTGCAAAAGAGATGTGTTTGTAATTTTATATTTAAAGTTTTGAATGGTTTGAAGGTTTGATGAATGATTTTTAGCTTTTTATAAAAAAGATATGTAAAAAAGTTAGATACTGATTTGACACACTTTTTTGACTTTTTTTTTATTGAACTTTTTAAAGTAGGTCATGTTGGACTGTAGATATCGGATAAACTGTGTAATTTTAATTCTTTATATTAGATTTTGTTAAGTGGAAGTTTTTGGTGAAGATTTTGATTCATGTGACTCGAATTCCCATTATTATGTTATTGAATGAATGGATTGCATGGTTTGAATTTTGTTTGTTTTTGCTTAAGCAGTTCTTAAATTTAATTTGGTGTTCTTGCAGTTGCCTAGCCTAGGAATCAACCAACAATTTATCACATTCACCAATGTGACGATGGAATCGGATAAGTACATTTGTGTGAGGGAAACTGCACCTCAAAATAGTGTTGTTATAATTGATATGAACGTGCCTATGCAGCCGCTGCGAAGGCCAATCACTGCTGACTCGGCTTTGATGAACCCCAATTCTAGAATTCTTGCCCTTAAAGGTAGGATTTTTCACCTGATTGCATTTTTAATCTTTTTCGTTGCATATATGGTATCAACCACTATGGTATCAAACTCCATACTGCAAATTATTGTTACTAAAGCTTTTTAGTTTATGATTACTCAGAAATTAATTTAATGGTGCGCCATATGCAACATATTTATAATAAGGCCATTTCCTGTGTTTCTTTATTTGTAAAATGATCATTTATCTATGCTCCATTTGTTTTGGTGGAAAATGTTTTTCTATGGTTTGTTGTGTCTTTGAAATTAATGTACTAATGGTTGTATAAGTGATGGTATAAGTGATGGTGGCAGTGAGGCGGTGGCAGTGGCAGTGTGTTGGTGGATGTGATGGTGGTGGTGGTGGTGTGATATTGGTAAGGCCTTAGTCTGGAAAACTTTTTTCACCTTTTAAAAGTGTAAAAATTTTCACCTTATTTTCTGTTGACCATGAAAAATGTTTTCCATTACTTTCGTTTTCAGTTGTATCAGATGCCATAAAATGTTTTCTTCCCAAATAAACAGAGTGCTAAAGTCACCATTTAGAGAGGCTTCATATTTTTTTGCATTTTTTTGAAATTCTAAAAAACAGAGTACTAAAGTCACCATTTAGAGAGGCTTCATATTTTCTAGCTCCCTTTCTTTTCTTGGTGATATGACTTCCACTAGGGTCCTTACTAATGAGAACAATAATAAGAAGTAGACGAATTCTAAAGGATAGAGAAGCAAGAATAAAAAGAAAGAAAGTAGTAGAGATGCACTACTAAATAAGCCAAAGAGGCATGTCATGTTATTTTATGTTCCTCAACTCAATCTGTTGATTGTTATGATCACATGCTCCTTTTACCAAGATGCATCACCAGGCTAATGTTTATGACATTCTATATAAAGCTCAAGTCCCGGGAACAAATCAGGACCATTTGCAAATATTCAACATTGAATTGAAGACAAAAGTCAAATCACATCAGATGCCAGAGCAAGTGATAATTTTGTCATGTCAATTGCTGTCAGAACGTTGACTGCACTGTTGCTTACCCTTTGATTTGGTTTATACTGAGTTATCAAGATGGCCTTAATCCTTGGATATTGCTCTTCTTATAGATTGTATTTTGGAAGTGGATCACCCCAAAGATGCTTGGCCTAGTCACACAGACATCAGTCTATCATTGGTCAATTGAAGGCAAACACCTCTACTTTTCCCTGGATTAATACTCGTTACTTTGTTCTTACTAAATTTTATTTTTAATTGCTTTATGTATCAGTTATTTTTTGTCATTTAGTTTTTTCTTTTTCAAATTTTAAATGCAATTTTCTCACCTTTTATCATAATCTCGGTTCATAAGCAGGTGATTCTGAACCTATGAAGATGTTTGACTGAACAGCGAATTTGGTGAATAATCAAATAATCAACTATCGTTGTGATCCTACTGAAAAGTGGTTGGTCTTGATTGGAATTGCTCCTGGTTCACCTGAGGTTTGCTGGCTCAGTGTTTTCTGTAACTTTTACCTACCTGATTTGTTCATACTAAACTGTTCTATAGATTGGATGTAGGTCCATCCTTTATAATTGGATTTCTATTTTTTTTTCTGTCATTGTCATTGCTTCCAAAGAGTTATGTTAAATGATATAATTTTGGCCATGTAATATCTGTGGACCGACATGTGTTATGTGCCCATGTGTTGAACGTGACCTCAATGCTTCCCCTGTTAAGTAGTCTTGTGGAAACATTGACAATGGATATTTAGGTGTTGTAGTATTATATGAATACGTGTGTGTTTCTTAAATCATTTTAGTTTTTATTTTTACAATATGTTTTCTCAGCACCACACATCAAAAGCTTGCAAATGTCTATTTATTGAAAAATGTGGGAACTGTGTGACCTAAGTTGTACTGTTAATCAAATTTATTGTTGAACAAGTAATGTTTTTGGTTACATATTTCTATTCTAATGGTGATGTAGTCGGTTTGAAAGCATACTAGCATAAACTTGGATCAAAGGCCAATAGATGCAAAAATCAGATTTTATTTAGAAATCTGCAATTTTCCGCATGTAATGGCTCAAATCCATGAGCTTTGGCCTCTAAAAGTAAGAGAGCTTACAAATTGTGAAAGAAATTTTAAAAAATTTAAATTACTCCTCTGATTCATCTTCAACTTTCCTTGTAGAGGCCACAACTTGTAAAAGGGAGTATGCAGCTTTTCGCTGTTGATCAGCAACGGAGTCAAGCTCTTGAAGCACATGCTGCAACATTTGCCTCATTTAACGTGGGAGCATGCTGTTCTCTAATATTTTTCTTTCCCATGGACTTTAATTTTGACCAATTGTTTTTATTTTTGTGTTGCTTTCTGACAGTTTTTTTCCTTGGTCGCAATTTCCTTCTTTCTTTTTTTCTTTCCTTCCCCCCTTTCATATATACAGGTTGCAGGGAATGAGAAACCTTCAGTTCTTATATGTTTTGCTTCAAAGACCTCTAATGCTGGACAAATTACATCCAAGTTGCATGTTATTGAACTCGGTGCCCAGCCAGGTTCTCTAATGATCCAATAGCATCTCCCCTTTTCCCAGATGTCATGTTGCTTATTTCTCACTGTCGTAAATCTACTTTCCATATTTTCTATACATACACACATATTCCCTTTCCGAGCATTTTTTTTTTAAAAGTCAGATGCTTCTTTCATTCATTTCATGTTATGCTTTCTTGGTCAAGTAAATGATACTAACAATGTAGAATTTGTCATCAGGAAAACCTGCATTTTCTAAGAAGCAAGCAGATTTATTCTTTCCCCCAGACTTTGTTGATGACTTTCCAGTGGCAATGCAGGTAGAGTGTAGCTATGCTGCTTAACAAGCCTTGGATGTTCATTGGTTACAGTCAATTAAGATGCTTACTTCTTTTGTGACAGATATCACACATGTATAGTTTGATTTATGTGATCACAAAGCTTGGACTTCTATTCGTGTATGACCTAGAGACAGCTGCTGCCATTTATAGGAATCGGATTAGTCCAGATCCTATATTTTTGACAACAGAAGCTTCATCAATTGGCGGATTTTATGCCATCAATAGGCGTGGCCAAGTTTTGCTTGCCACTGTAAATGAAGCAACGATTGTGTCTTTTGTCAGTGGTCAGGTGTGTGCATAAGGTTTTCTCATTTTTGCTGCTAGAAGTTTGGAATTGATCAAAAATTTTATTTTTGAGATTTTGATTTTTGGTTGCAGTTAAATAATCTGGAGCTTGCTGTTAATCTTGCCAAACGTGGAAACCTCCCTGGTGCAGAAAACCTGGTATGTTTAAGCTATATTTTATTAGATTTTAGCTCTTTTCCCTAGGTTCAATACCTACTGGAGTTTAACTTGGTTGAGGTTCTTAATTACTATTATGTTTTCTTTTTCTTTTTGTTTGTAAATTGTTGTGCATAACCATGTATAATTGAATATATTTATTCAATTTGTACTGATTTAATTAATTGATATTTTTTTTGAAACTTTCAATCTGAGATGAGCTTGTGTGTGGGGTGTGGGGGAATTCAATTCGAACATCTGTGACCGTGAGCTCAGAAAATGAATTGATAGGTAGATGGGACTCTACATGTTTCTGCTCTCATTCATGAAGGAGGAGGGGGGGGAGGGGGGGGGGGATTCAATTCGAACATCTGTGACTGTGAGCTCAGAAAATGAATTGATAGGTAGATGGGACTCTACATGTTTCTGCTCTCATTCATGAATCATAACGGCTCAACTGACTCTTGATCTCACACACACGCTAAAGGAAAAAAAGTGAAGTCGCTGATTAGGCTACACGATGGCTTATGTATCTAGTGGATTGGTTGTGCTGCTTTGCAAATGCATTGTCTAATTTATGGGATGGCAGTGCCTTAATGTTTGATGTGCTGCATTTGGATAGAGATGAACTGGTATACCTTTGAGATGTAGTGATCGAAGTTTTTAGGATAACGATGTCATTGATTCGTTCTTTTAAATTTTGGTTGACAGGGAAGTTTTGTGATACAATTTTTGCTTTTGTTGATTGATTTTATAGGAGAGCTTAGTTTGTTGAAACTCTTACCAATTTCTTCTTCTGCCTGATAATCCAAATTTGACTTTGGAGATCTTTTTCTAGTGAGCATAAAATCTATGTTACATGGACTCTGGTATGAGTATCGGGTGTGGGTGTGGGTGTGTGTCCAAGCTTCAGATCTTCCTAATCCTAAATATTTGGATATTGGGATTTGTATTTGAAAGTTGGGTACAGGTACATAGGCACATGTAGAATATTTAAATATATTGCATATCGAATGAAATTCTAACATAAAGAAGTTGTAAATTATTAGGAGTATAATTGAAATTATATGGGATTTAGAGGAAAAAGAGGAGTATCTCTCATCCATGTTAGAGGCTAGAAGGTTATCTATTCTACCAAATGTGAGCTTCTTCTTCTTCTTCTTCAAATATCATAAAAATTAGAGGATCCAAGCATCTATCTAATTTGGGTAGGGGTGTTGACACATCTCATGCCCTTCCCCTTATCGTATCTGGTAACCACTAAGTACACTAGGAGGAATAGAAGAGTCCATGTAACATTCATAAAATACATTCTCAGAAGCTCCGGGCACCTGTCAATGTCTATTTTTTTGTATTAAGCTCCCCTTATGAAAAAAAGTATATGTTGGGAAATTATTTAAGTCAAATAGAGAGGGTGGCAAAAATTTAAGTGACTGATGCTTTGGTTGATGTCTGCTGACAGGTGCCTATTCACTGCCATAATGGTGGTTGAATTTGATTTTTTGTTTTTGATTTTATTTTTTTTTCCTTTCTCAGGTTGTTGAGCGGTTCCAAGAATTGTTTGCTCAGACAAAGTATAAGGAGGCTGCAGAACTTGCTGCAGAGTCACCGCAGGGAATTCTCCGCACTTCTGACACTGTTGCTAAATTTCAGGTTTTATTAACATGATATCAGCCCTAACCATTTGTCTTCAGAATGTGTAAATGTCAAGGTCCTCATTTACTCTTTATGCTTTGCAGAGTGTTCCAGTGCAAGCTGGGCAAACACCTCCTTTGCTGCAGTACTTTGGAACTCTTTTAACTAGGGGAAAGCTCAATGCTTTTGAGTCATTGGAACTATCTCGTCTTGTTATAAATCAAAACAATAAGAATCTTTTGGAGAATTGGTTGGCAGAGGACAAACTTGAATGTAGCGAGGAGCTTGGAGATCTTGTAAAGGTTTGATTTGGAAGATTGAACTTTTCATGATGTTTATTGTGCTATAGTTCTTATACAAAACTTTTCTGTAATCCTTTATTTTTAATCTCTCTGTTTCAAATTTACTCATTGTTTAAACTATACTTACAAAAATTTACCTGAAATGAAAATAATTTCCCAAAGTCGCTTGTTCTATATTATTTATCAGATCTGTTCTATTGGAATTTCTGATGTAATGAATCCTGTTTCTATTGCAGACAGTGGATAATGACCTTGCACTGAAAATTTACATTAAAGCAAGAGTGACTCCAAAAGTTGTTACTGCGTTTGCTGAGAAGAGGGAGTTTGACAAAATTCTCATATACTCAAAGCAGGTGACATGCTTATGCAATTACAATCATTCAAATAATTTCGTATGTTTTATTTTAAATTCACATGTTCAAAATATGGATACTGAAGATATTATTTTTATTTATCATTTTACAAACCACACATAAACTAGGAGTTATTTCTGTCATCATATCATCTTTATGATCATCGTCGTTTCTCATGGTTATTTGTGTGGACGGTCATCACTGTGAATCATTTTTTCAACAATGCAGGTTGGATACACACCTGATTATTTATTTCTTCTACAAACAATTCTGCGATCAGATGCCCAGGTATGTACAGTCTTATAGGTATAATTTTGGGCGTGACATTTGAATTTTTTTCATTTTTCTTTTATAAAATTAATAGTTTTGATGGATATTTTATGCTGTTTTGGTAAGGATATTTAATGTGTCTTCTTCATTTTTCTTTTTATTTTTTTTAAATTAATGATTTTGTGAAACCTTGTCTTGGGGGTGAATACCAGGCCTCTCTTAAATTCTTACCCCTTCCCATGTTTGAATGCATTTGAGCACACTTTTCCAAAGCAGGATGATTTAAAACACTTTTTGAATGGCAGGGAGCTGTTAATTTCGCTTTAATGATGTCTCAAATGGAGGGAGGTTGTCCAGTTGACTACAATACAATCACAGATCTATTCCTTCAGGTTCAGTGATTCTTCTGTAGTCCTATCCTATCTACAAGAGTCTTCATTTCTATCTTAAACTTCTAAAATCATGCAATATAATTTGAACTAAACATTATTCTTTATATACCCCTCTTGGTTCACTAATGCGATGGACTAAATTTGGAATTGAAATTTTTTATGCACTTAATACTTGGCTTTTGGGTTTTCTGCCATTATTCAGAGGAACCTGATTCGTGAGGCAACAGCCTTTCTGTTGGATGTTTTGAAGCCAAATTTACCAGAACAAGGTTCCCTCCAAACAAAGGTTAAATCTTTTAGATTTTGAGGTTTTGTTTTGCTGTCCTTGCTTAAGTCAACCTCTTAACATACCTACTCTGATCAGGTTTTGGAAATCAATCTGGTGACATATCCAAATGTGGCGGATGCTATATTAGCTAATGGGATGTTTAGCCACTATGATCGGCCTCGTATCGCACAACTCTCTGAAAAAGCTGGTCTGTATGTACGAGCTCTTCAGGTATGATGGCTTCTTAAAATTTGTTTGATGAAATCTGTCTTACATTTTTTAAACTATTGTTGGATTGATTTGCTGTCTTCCCTGCAGCATTATACTGAATTGTCAGATATAAAACGTGTCATTGTGAACACACATGCCATTGAACCACAGGTTTGATACTAAAAAGCCTTCAATAACCTACACCAGTAGTAATGTGGTATATCTGCTAATTTGTGGTGTTTTACAGTCCCTAGTCGAGTTCTTTGGAACCCTTTCTAAAGAATGGGCCCTAGAGTGCATGAAGGACCTTCTACTGGTCAATCTTAGGGGCAATCTTCAGATAATTGTGCAGGTAATACATTGGTCTCTTTGTGCTGGTTTTATTAATACTGGGGTTCCAAGTGAAGGTTCACTAACACATCTGTACAGGTTGCCAAAGAATTTTCTGAGCAGTTGGGTGTTGAGTCTTGCATAAAACTCTTTGAGCAGTTCAAGTCCTATGAAGGGTTATACTTCTTCTTGGGGTCATATTTGAGCTCCAGGTACATTCTCGTATGAAAAAGAAAAAGAAAAAAAAAAAGAATGACTTAAATATATGTATAGTGAGGACACTCATTTATTTATTTTTCTAAATTTTCACATTTTGGGACAGTGAGGATCCTGAAATCCACTTTAAGTACATTGAGGCAGCTGCTAAAACAGGGCAGATTAAGGAAGTGGAACGGGTGACTCGGGAATCAAACTTTTATGACCCTGAAAAGACGAAGAACTTTTTAATGGAAGCAAAACTTCCTGATGCACGTCCTCTTATCAATGTCTGTGATCGTTTTGGTTTTATTCCTGATCTCACTCATTACCTATACACAAGCAACATGCTTCGGTATGTTGAAGGATATGTTCAAAAGGTAAATTTACTTTAAGCAGTTCTTATTTATTTCGAGTATGAAAGTTGCATTATGAAAATATTTGTGAAACTGATTGAGAATCAAACAAATTTTGAAGCAGTATGGTTGCATCTGTTTTGATTTGTAGGTCAATCCAGGAAACACTCCTCTAGTTGTAGGGCAGCTACTGGATGATGAGTGCCCTGAAGATTTCATTAAAGGTCTTATTCTTTCAGTTCGTTCTCTTCTTCCAGTCGATCCCCTTGTAGAGGAATGTGAAAAGAGGTCTGGTGTCTCTGTATGTCCCTTTTTATCCTTCATCAGTTTCATTCTTTCATGTCCTCACCATGCATCCTATTTGCAGAAATCGTCTTGGTTTACTCACTCAATTTCTGGAACATCTTGTGAGTGAGGGAAGCCACGATGTACATGTCCACAATGCTCTGGGTAAAATCATCATAGACAGCAACAACAACCCAGAGCATTTTCTTACCACCAACCCCTACTATGATTCACGTGTTGTGGGTAAATATTGCGAGAAACGGGACCCCACCCTTGCTGTTGTCGCTTATCGTAGGGGGCAGTGTGATGATGAATTAATTAATGTCACCAGCACGAGCTCCTTGTTCAAATTGCAGGCTAGGTTTGTATATTGTTGTTGAGAACTTTCAAACTATCAATTTATACCATAAATTTTCCTATGCTGTTCAGTTATTTACCTACTGTTTTCGCTATTAGATATGTGGTGGAAAGGATGGATGCTGACCTCTGGGAGAAGGTTCTTAGTCCTGATAATGAGTATAGAAGGCAGCTAATTGATCAAGTTGTGTCTACTGCTTTGCCTGAAAGCAAGAGCCCAGAGCAAGTTTCAGCAACTGTTAAAGCTTTTATGACAGCTGATCTTCCACATGAACTGATTGAGCTTCTTGAAAAGATTGTGCTCCAAAATTCTGCCTTTAGTGGGAACTTTAATCTGCAGAATTTGTTGATCCTGACAGCAATCAAGGCAGATCCACCAAGAGTTATGGATTACATAAATAGGTTAGACAACTTTGATGGACCTGCTGTGGGAGAGGTGGCTGTGGAAGCACAACTGTATGAAGAAGCATTTGTGATCTTTAAAAAGTTCAACTTGAATGTTCAGGCTGTGAATGTCCTGTTAGACAACATTCAGAGCATTGATCGAGCTGTGGAGTTTGCTTTCCGGGTTGAAGACGAAGCTGTCTGGACCCAGGTGGGAAAAGCTCAACTTAAAGAAGGGCTAGTGAGTGATGCAATTGAGTCATTTATTCGTGCAGATGATGCCACACAGTTCTTAGATGTCATACGGGCTGCCGAGAATACAAATGTGTATCATGACTTGGTGAGATACCTTCTGATGGTTAGGCAGAAGACCAAAGAGCCCAAGGTGGATAGTGAACTCATTTATGCTTATGCCAAGATTGATAGACTGGGTGACATTGAAGAATTCATTCTCATGCCAAATGTTGCTAATCTCCCAAATGTTGGGGATCGCTTGTATGATGAAAGCTTATATGAGGCTGCAAAGCTCATATTTGCCTTTATTTCTAACTGGGCAAAGTTGGCTAGTACACTGGTCAAGCTGAGACAGTTCCAAGGTGCTGTTGATGCAGCTCGTAAAGCTGACAGCTCAAAAACATGGAAAGAAGTTTGCTTTGCCTGTGTTGATGCAGAGGAATTCCGCTTGGCTCAGATTTGTGGACTCAATATCATTATACAGGTGCCAGTTTTGTTCTGTTTAAATTTTTTGTCATTTTATGAAGCTATAGGTTATGGTTGCCTATTTAACACTTACCATCTTCTTGTGGGTACAAAAAATGGGGATTCTAACATAACGGGGTGAAATTCTTCCTGAATCCTCTTCTTAATTGCTTCCATTTGTTGGAGCATCTATTCTTTGCATATCACATAGTTTATGTGACTTCTTATTTTGGTCTGCTTTTACCATTTGAATGCTCCTAACCTTATATGCTTGATCATTCTAGGTGGATGACTTGGAGGAGGTTAGTGAATATTACCAGAACAGGGGATGCTTTAAAGAGCTAATAACTCTAATGGAGAGTGGTCTAGGGTTGGAACGTGCTCATATGGGCATATTTACTGAATTGGGCATTCTTTATGCAAGATTTCGTCATGAGAAGCTTATGGAGCACATCAAACTGTTCTCAACCCGTCTCAACATTCCAAAGCTTATACGAGCTTGTGATGAACAGCAGCACTGGAAGGAACTAACTTATTTGTATATCCAATATGACGAGTTTGACAATGCTGCAGCTACCATAATGAACCACTCCCCAGAAGCGTGGGATCACATGCAGTTTAAAGATGTTGTGGTGAAAGTTGGAAGTGTGGAGCTGTACTACAAGGCTGTACACTTCTACTTGGAAGAACATCCTGATCTTATTAACGATCTTCTTAATGTGCTTGCCCTTCGTGTAGACCATGCACGTGTGGTGGACATAATGCGAAAGGTCTGCATGCTGAATTATTTTGCATTCAAAATTAATCCATGAAATTCTCTCTCTCTCTCTCTCTCTCTCCCCGACAGTTCAAATAGTTTCGTCACTGTATATTGATTTTCTTTTGATCATTTTGGGTCATAGGCTGGTCACCTCCGTATTGTAAAGCCCTACATGGTTGCGGTACAGAGCAACAATATTGCTGCCGTTAATGAAGCATTGAATGAAATTTATGTTGAAGAGGAGGACTATGACAGACTTCGTGAATCAATAGATTTGCATGATAACTTTGATCAGATAGGCCTTGCACAGAAGGTGGGTGGTTAGAGGTGTTATTGTTATTTACCTTCTATAAAATCAGCATGTTTTTAATAATGTTTATGATATGTTCAAGCAGATTGAAAAACATGAGCTTCTTGAGATGAGGCGTGTAGCCGCTTATATTTATAAGAAGGCAGGAAGATGGAAGCAGTCTATTGCATTGTCAAAGAAAGACAGTCTTTACAAAGATGCTATGGAGACATGCTCACAGTCCGGTGACCGTGAACTTTCAGAGGAGTTGATTGTTTATTTTATTGAGCAGGTATGGTTCTCTTTCAAAATGTTATCTCTGTGAGAAACTAATGTACTATTTATTCAGGGAAGAAGCCTGTGATTTTCTTGGGTGGGATCAGTTAATAACTTCATAGTGTTAATTGTTAGTTATATGGAATGTATGAGGATTGATTATGTTGCCTCAAGTACAAAAATATATATATATATATATTTATATTTAATGAACCTGATCTATTTGTAGAAACAAAAAATTGAATGTTTATTTTAAAAAAAATTTACAATGAATTTTTTTTTCAAAGTATGTTCCTAATGTATAAAACTAGCATAGTAAGATTTTTGAACCAAGCATCAATCATCCAAGAGTAATGCTACACTATCATATTTTTTTATGTGTGTATAAAAAAAATCAAGGTCTAAACACTCTTATAAATTGTATTCTAAAAAGAGGTTGGAATACGTTGGACTTGACAGTTTCAAGAATCGCATGAAAATTAAATCGTGAATTGAAATTTGAATCGTATGATTCACCATCGATATTATCTCAAAATAGATTCACCCATAGATTTGCATAGATCAATGAATGAATTGCAAACTGAATCATAAATCGCGCAAGATTCTAGCAACTATGACAATAGATGCATTAGTATTTCCTTTCCTAATCACTGTACCAATAGAGGCCCTAAGGCCATTACTTAGTGTCTGGCAGCCCTAAGATTTTTGAGTGCACCAAGCAATGTCTCTTAATCATAAGATGATTTTGTACTTTTTCTTTATCTCAATATTTTAATTTGGGGGGCATGCTTTTAGCCAGTTCAGGAATATTTGCTCAGTTTGTTTTTCTCTTTTTTGCTGTTGTCTCAAGTTATTCAGAACTTTGATGTGGGTTGGCTTGTTGGCTATTTTAGCATGGGGCTAAAAAGTCTTGTTTGGGATAGGCTTTTTGTTTTTTTATTTTTTTATTTTTGTGAGAGAAAAAATGAAATGATTATGGTTTGGATTATTGGGCTAAAAAGCCTATTTTGTCTTTGGTGGATATTTTAGTCAAAAAGCCCCATCTTAGCTTATGCCAAACGAAGGCTAATATTTCATCTTTTATTTAAATTTTCTGGGGTAACATTTTTCTTATGTTCTTTCTGCTGACCTTCAATCATATTATGTTAAATTTGTTTGCTTAAGTATGGTAAACCCAAGAAAGATGTGTCATGGTTTTAGCTAATATATGCAGGGAAAGAAAGAGTGCTTTGCATCATGCCTTTTTGTATGCTACGATTTAGTCAGGCCAGATGTTGCTCTTGAACTTGCATGGATGAACAATATGATCGACTTCTCCTTTCCATATCTCTTACAGGTGATCCTGTTGTTTCTGTGCCAATTAATTTTCATTTTGTTTCTTCAAAAATTTTCTCATCCTTGTTTTTCCTCATTTAGTTTATTCGTGAGTACACTAGCAAAGTCGATGAACTTGTCAAGCACAAGATTGATACCCTTGGTGAGGTAAAAGCTAAAGAAAAGGAGGAGAAGGAAATGGTTGCACAACAGGTATGCCTTTTTGAGAATCTTTTTTTGTACCACTCAGGATCTTGTTTTTCTCCTTCAGTTTCTAGGAATACCTGTTTCTTCTGTGTGCCCTGCTTTTCTGCAAACTGCAGGGTTTTTAGCAAAATTATTTGTTTGATCTTTTAATTCTAAGAGGTTAATAAGTGTGAGTTACTTCCCTCCCTAAGGCCATGTTTGTTTGGGCAGACTGGATTAGGTTGGATTAGTATTTCCATGACTAATAGTCCTGGGATTACGAATTCTTTTGTATTGTGTATCCTATCCTATGTTTGGATTGAGTTAGGATTATAAGGAGGGATTAACAAAATATTATCCAATCCGATGTTTGTTTAAGGAGATTGGAATGGATAGGACATGCAAGACATGGGACATCTAATATGTTGACCATAATACCCCTATTATAATTAATGTAAAATTTTGCACTAATATGTTATAATTTTTAAAAAATTAAATTTCCCTATTGGACTCCACATCCATTGATTCATTTGAACAAAAATTAACCCACTTTTTTTTTAATAGAACAAATAAAAAATCATTCAACTATAAAATTTATATATACATAAGTAACTATTAAAAAAAATACACTGCTATTTTAATTATCTAACCATTCATTGCCCAAATTCAAAAAAGTAATTATTTGAACAAAATTTAACCCCTGCTTTTTTTTAATAGAAAAAAATAAAAATCATTCAATTATAAAATTTATATAAGCAAGCAACTATTAAAAAATATGCACTGTTATTTTAATCATCCAACCATTCACTGCCTAAATGCAAAAAGGCATTCATTTAAACAAAATTTAACTCCTTTTTTTCGAACAAAAAAATATCAAAAATCATTCAACTATGAAATTGTAGAAATATAAATCTACCATTCATCATTTCAAAATAAGCATTCTAAGTAGCATATTGCAACATGAAATAGCAAAATATGAGTAGTTCAACAAAGAAAAAAAGTAATAGAAAGTCAATCTTTATTACATGTATTAGAGTAATAAAAAAAACTAAGGCCAAGTTTGACATAACCTAAATAATACAAAAAGTCAAAAAGTCACTATCCTATTTAAGTCACATCATCTTATTTAAATCACATTCCAAACCAACCCTAAGTACGTAGAAGGACATAAAAGCATCACGAGTTTGTCATAGAGCACTCCTACGTAGCAACCTCATCACTCACCTTAGTTTGTCATCATGTGTCAAGCTAAAGAACATGTCAAGCTTTTGAGCACTTTGTAATATGATCTCACAAGCATCTAGCCTTTCATCAAGAGTAATTGACAACTTAATAAGTTTATCATTCAAACTTGCCCGTTTAGATGCGAGATCATGTTCATAACCCATCCTTCGACCAATGAAATCCAGCTTTTCATTGGTGGTAGAAAATACCTCACCCAACTTGTTAGCAATCATGGACGACCCTTCCACTACATCATCATTATCTCTAGGCCTCTTCTTGTTGTTATTCTTTTTTGTAGAACTTTCAGGTGATTGTTGACTTGATGAGATAGAGCAATTTATTCCCTCGCTGATATGACTATTCATACCCATATGTTCAAGAAATGAGCCATTATCTACAAGACTGTTGAACAACAATTCTTCCTCAGCATTTATAGCATCAACTGCATCAGCAAGCCTTCAGCAAACTCCCCCGTAGTTTGATCCTTACCAAATATGTGGATCCATGAATCGAAATACGGAAAACTTTTATTTCGTAGGTTTTTCGCATTGTTTTGCCTTTACAATAACCAATTTCAATTAATATAAAAAAAAAATGAATTAAAAAATTAACAACTTATACAAAGTAACTTAAATAAAGTATTTTATCCGAACGCATGCTTCCCAGACACTATCACGTTCAACATAAATTATTTTTTCGGTGTCATTCCATCCAAAACCACTGGTACCAAGCATTCCTGCTACACAGTTATAGTGCTTCTTCCATATCTTTATCTTTGATTCGATGTGGGGCGTGCTGCAAAGGTTTGTCCCGGGTAGCATCTCCAACAATTTCTCCTCTAATTTCATAAGGTAGTTGGCCTTTGAAGGCATTGTCCTGTTTCATTCCATTGTTGACAATGTGCATCAAGGCATTAATAAGACATTCCTCTTCTTGTGGGTTCCACAATCACCTTGGTTTTGAAGGATCAACTTTCTCCTTTACTTTTTTACGAGAACTAGATACTTCACCATCCATGCCTAGCAAAGAAGAATAAAGAAAAGTGTGCATGTTAGTCTCCACGATGTGATTATCAACTTGTTAACATACCAAAACAAGTCAATACCTAAATGGATTTCAATAATCAAAAAATTTCATACCCATATATACACGTAACAAATCCATGAGACATAACAATCACCAACAAAAACCATACAATTTTTGCAAAAAATGATTCAACGTCCACAAGCTAATACAAATTCCAAGTACAAATCAAATGAAACTACATTATACTCGTATCAAGTACTTTTACAAATATTGAAACTATCCTTGTCCTGCCCCCCTACTAGCCAACCAATTGTTGTATAATTGTATTGCAAGTGTGTCCCGCCACCCAGTCCACTCATTAGATGTCTCAATGGTGTCAACAACATTATCTCCCAATTGAGGTTGATCTTCTATGTTATTATTTAGCTTCTCTTCTATGGGGTCAACAGGCATCTCTCGACGAATGAGGTTGTGAAACAAACAACATGCTGTGATGACACGGTTTTGAGTTCTAATGGGGTAGTATAACGCACAACGAAGCATTGCCCATCTTATTTTCAACAATCCAAAACACCTTTCTATGACATTTCGGCCTGTGCATGTTTCATATTAAAAAATTCTTGATAATTAGTTGGAGTGGCCCTTGTTCTCCAAACAGACAAATGGTATCGTTGGCCCCGATAAGGTGTTAGGAATCATTATCCATTTGTATTCCCGGCATCTACTAGGTAGTAGTAACCTATATGAGATGCTATATATTAGAAGCCATTATTAAATAAAACTTAGTAATTCCATCAAGCAAAGTTAATAATTTATTAATTACCAGTTGGAATTCTTAAGTCATTGGGTCGATTAATCGCATCCCTCAAAACCCTAGCGTCTGCAGCTGACCCTTCCCACCTCGGCAACACATATATGAAGTTCATGTCCTGGGAGCAAACTCCTAGAACATTGGTAGCAATCTCCCTCTTCCATGTTCTATACCATGCTTGATAAACCACTGGTGCACGAACTTTAATATAGGTTCCATCAAGTGTTCCAAGACAATTCTAATAAATAGAAGACATTGTAATAATTATGAGTTGTAAAAAAAAAAATGCGTAATGTATTTTATTAAATGTTTTACAAACTACATTTATCTGGAAGCAATTCCACCTTGGATCAATGCATGCTTGTGTTATAGGATTTGGTGTCCTAAGTAAGTGGCCTTGGAGGCGCAACACAGCTTTTAGGACATCATTGAAATGTCGATTTACAGTTTCTCCGGACCTAAAGAAATTGAACTTAAGTTTTTGTACTTTTAGGTCATGTGCCAAGACATAGAGGAACAAGGCCATCTTCTCTTCTAAGGTAACATTTTTTGAATGCCCCAACCCGCCTATTGTACGAACAATATGGCATAATGTCATAAAACAATGCCTATCCATACGAAGTTGTTCAATGCATGTAATGTCACTTTCTCTCACTAGCCGGTTAATGTGGTCCATCTGTTCTTGCAATCGATTGGGCCCTTGAATAACGGTATGAGGATACTTATGAATATACCTCTTCAAGACAATTTCAATGGCAAAATATGCTACAACACATACGGCGTACAATTCTTGCATTATAACTTGCAACACTATGTATAGCTCAAGCTCCTCATTACTCTCATCTCCAAAACCATCGAAATTGTAATCCATCTATGCAAATAGTGATGCACATCAATATATTAGAGTACAAGAAAACTGCATAATTCCAAAAAAATTAACAAAACAAATAATAATAATAATAAAGAAGATTACTAATTCCAGTAAAATGCATATGTAGAATATATGAGCATAACATTATAAAAAATAAGAGATTATCACCATTGGATATCTAAGAAAGAAGCAAGGAGATTAATAGTACTAATTCCTCACCTCTTCTGCTTATTTGTCTTTGTTTTCTTGTTTTCTATGCTGATTCTAATTCACATTCCCTTCATTTTTGTGAATATTAGAACTTTGTAGCTAATCTTGAATGCATACTATGGTCAACCGCTATGGGTCATAATCAAACACAAATATGGATCGTAACGAAAATCACTAGTTTCATAACCCATTTTGATTTGATATCGTGGTGTGATTTCAAATTATTTATTTATTATTATTATTATTGGTTGTTTTTTGGGCTGCCGTTGCCTAGGATTAGCCATTTAGTAATTTAAGGTAACAAAAGACGGGTTGCTAGAAAAATTTTCTGCGACTAAAGTAATTAGAACAACACTTTGCTTTGATCTGTTTACTGGCATCATTTCTCTAAGCTGTGGAACTAAACATTAAAAATTTTAGGATACACATTATAAAGAGATGTACACTTTTAAGTACTTGTAATTTTTATGGAGCTCATTTCTCTCTCCTATCTGATCTCCAAATCATGAGCGAAGATCTTCTTAAAATGTGATTGTAATCTTTAGTAGAAATGACCTAAACAGAGTTCCTCAAGCTTGAGAGTGGGAGTTGCAGTGGGCTATAGAGAATTGCAGGAAAAAAACCCTTCAAGAATCTTATTTTCAACCTCTTCTTGGAAGTCTCTGTTTACCACTTGTGGAGCACTAGGGATAACAGAGTGTTTACTCAGAAAAAGGAGAGTAACCCCTGTACTTATTATAGTTATATTGAAGAGGGCAAGATTCAGAGTGTCTTCTTAGAGGCTGGAGGACAAAAACCATTCTAACTAGAAAATTTGCATGGTTTTACTTATCTACTTTGGTTATAGTTTAGAATTCTGCATAATAGCAAGTTCTGATTTGTACAAGGGGGGATGCCCCTTATTTCATTTTTTTTAAAACTGGGTTTGCCTGGAAACTTGTATCAATCTATCAAATAGCCTCTAAACCAATGATTTATATTTTAGATCAATTTTGGAAAAAGAGGTGAGGGACAAATTTCTCTTTTTTCCTCTTTTCAATACAACAACTTAAATAAAAATCCATCCTATCTTTCCAAACACAAAAACTAAAATAACCTACTAAAATAGCCAAAAAGCCTAAAAAATAGCCACTTCCCTAACACCCAGTATATGAATATGTTCTTGAACCGCCTTAAAACCCTTCAAATTCACAAACCAAATATAAAACCGTATTGTTTTCAATACACAAATATATAAATAGAACTATGTCCCATGCTAATGTTGTCCAAAACTTACCTTAAAAATCAAAACAAAACTTTTGCCAAACACTGAACAAATATGACATTTCAATGTGAGTGGAAAACTCAAAACCCTAGATATGATCTATGAAGATGAAGAGAGAGAAAGAGAAATAACTATAACAACAACAATGTAAAATAAAGATTCATAGCAAATCAAATCACATAATAGCACCGTAAATCAAACCGAACATCAATGGAAAAAAAAATTCACTCATTGAAATTTGTTGAGATCAGTGAATCGTGGTACAAAAACGATGAATGATTACTTTAGATCAACAAATGGTGGATCCAAATCGATAAACAGTTGCTTCAAATTTGTGAATGGTGGCTCCAAATTGATGATCGGTGGCTCAAGATCAACGACGAACTTTGGAGACTCTCATCTCATCACAGCAATGTCAAAGAAGACTGAAGGTTGTGGAATAAAATAATCAACGAATATAGATGTATAGTCAGGGTTATTTTGGTGATTTGATGAGTTAGTCTAGACTTTGGCTTTCCCCCAATTTATATCCCACCCCTCTCTGTGGGATTGAATAATCCATCATGTGGGATACCATATCCGGATGGATTTCGTACTTCAATTTTTTAACCAAATATTGGATTAATAATTTTATTGGACTATTAATCCAATCCCAAGCACATGTCCGCCCAAACAAACATGGCCTTAGTGTGTTAAAAAAAAAAATCAAAAATTATAATAATATACCCTTTATTATCTCATGGTAAGTTTGTTCCATTCAAACTGGAAAACTGCCTATTCACATGTGGCAGTAAGGTTTTGTACATCAGACCTTTCCCAAAAGCCATAGTGGTGGTAGCATCGTACAGTAGGAAGCCCCTTTAACTCGTGGTAAGAATGAATCCATTTCTAGGTTCTATCTTGCTGATGTGAGTCCATCTGTTTAGGAGTTTTCAAATGTCCTATTTAAGTTGGTTGTCTATCGCTTTGAACGCATAAATTCTCCTTGATTGACATATTAAATAGCTATAACTTCATCATAGCCCTTTATTTAAATTTTGTTCATTTGGCTATGATTCCAAAGTGATCTTAGCTATGAGATGAAGTAGTGTACCATTTGTCTCAGAACAATGACCACTTTGAATCATAATGGGGGCACATGATACACACCTCTTTGCGTCCGTGTACCACAGAATTAGCCTAGATATATTATTATGTTACCATGTAATTGCCATATCCGTGTTCAATTTTTTAGGGTTTGTTGTATCAACTTGTTTTTATTGTGTCATTAATGTTTCCCACGTCCATGTTTATGCTTCATGGTGTAGAACATAACACCGACTTTTAAGAATTATAAGGCCCCTTCATACAAGGTGATGTGTTTGTTACCCACACAAGTGAAACACTGCTTCACTTGTAAAGCCGTGTATGACACAATGTGAGGAAGTGTCCACAATTCAAATATAAATTTCATGTTTGGGACGCATGACATACATCTAGCACAATCCTCAACAAATGACCTGTGTAACGTAAATGCATCTTGGTGGGAACCATGTTCAACACTCGCAAGAACAAGATGAGCATGACTCCCCCCCCCCCGCGGAGAATTTTACATTATACACGTGGCCACCATAAGTTGAGTGTGCGATAGACGCTTTTTAGGCCAAGTTTGGCATCTACTAAATAATACAAAAAGTCACTATCCTATTTAAGTCATATCATCTTATTTAAATCACATCACCTCTCTAACACATCACATCAAATCCAACAACCCATAAACCAATAAAAAAAAAAGTCAAAAGTTTTTGTTTTTTTTAACTTAATATAGGTACAAATTGTAAAGACAAATCATAGTAAGGGAGGAGTATACGTAACATGATAGCCCAAGGCATTTGTCAAGCTTGATTTGCATAATTTATTGAAGTTACATAGGTGTTTCCTGATGGTCTGTTAGATGTAATATACTTGCAAGAATACATTTTTGACATAATCGAAATATGTGCCATCACTTTTTGAGCTGCAATACTTGAGATGGTAACACGGTCATGTCAACTTTAATTACTTTGGCTGCAGAATATGTACGCTCAGTTGCTACCTCTTGCTTTGCCTGCACCACCAGTGCCTGGAATGGGAGGACCTGGGATGGGTGGAGGTTTTGCTCCTCTACCACCAATGGGTGGAATGGGTATGCCTCCAATGCCACCTCCTTATGGCATGCCATCAATGGGCTCGTATTGATTGTGTGCTTAAGAGAAATGGTAGTAACGCCTAGTTGATGTCAAAAAGCTCTGGAATCTCCTGTTTGTGTTGCTGGCTTTGGGAGGAAACTTGACGCTCCAGTGCAATGCTGTGTCTCTCATCTCGTGCATGTTTGTAGGCCCAAGGATATTTCTCTCAATGTTCCTTTGTTAGCTGAGGCGTCATCTTTCTCTGCTTTGGATACTGATCCGTGTAGGACTGATCTTCAGGTGACTGGTGGATGTAGTTGATGGGAAATTCGCTTTTGTGGGATTTTTTATTTTATTTTTCCTCTATGGTTGTCGCTAGATTGCCATGTGTACATGTACAGGACTCACCTTGTAATTTACCTTGTATTTAGCTTCATTACTGAACTTTCTGGTTTCCCATTGTCTTCAGAATTTTATACTTCATCAACATTGAAATTTTGTAAAATGGTTCAATATCCTCAATTAATCACATAAATGCCAACAATTATGATATATGTAAAAAAAATATTAATATCACTAAAGGTTTGAATTAAAATTAATGAATATCAATTGACGAAGGGGACAATTGTCTAAATTGATAATTTAATGAGATAAATTTATAAAAATGTGAATTTAATTTTTTTTAAAAAGAAAAATTCTAATATACATTCTTTTTAAAAAAGTTATGCCATATGTATTTTTAATTATATAATTTTTTTAATAATGATAATTAATTTTTTTCTTTATTTATGACTTAAAATATTAAAATTATATAATTTTTTTAAATTTTTTTTTTTTTGAGAGATATGTATGATACATAATATTTTTTATTTTTTTATAATTTAAAATAAAATTATTCGATTTTTAAAAATAAAAGAATAAGGTGGTATGGAGCAAGTGCAGGCCTAATTAACCCTAATAATAACTCTAGGTAGGAAGGATAGAGACAGGCAGACATCAACAACTGTCGGAGTATATATTTTGTTTTTTTAAAAAAAATTCTCATCAAACCAAATAAATATTTTTAAAAAAAATTTCAAAAATTTATTTAATTATTTACTTTTTAAAATCATTTTTTTTTATACACATCAAATCAATCACTTTTTTTTAAACTCTCTCTTCAAAATAATTTTTTAAAATCATTTAAAAAAAAAAACAAATCAAACAAATTTTCATATTTTTCATCTCAAAAATTACCGTACAAACAAAAATCAAACCGTCCCTATATATAAGTCTTTTCTTTTTCTTTCTCAGTCAGTCCTACTATTTGCTACACAGTCTGTAACCCTTTCAAAATCCAATCCCAACCTCTCTCTTGTCAATGTCGAGCCCCGATCCGGAGCACAGAGAAGAGGAGGAAACCCCCACCGCCGAAGATGAAGACACCGGCGCACAGGTCGCCCCAATCGTCAAGCTCGAACATGTTTCCGTCACCACCGGCGAAGAAGACGAGCACGCTATCCTCGATCTGTACGCTATCTAGGGTTTTGCTTCAATTTCTAGGGTTTATTGTGTTTTTGTTTGTTTGATTTCTGTGTTTTCTCAGGAAATCAAAGCTTTATCGATTCGATAAGGACGGCAATCAGTGGAAGGAGAGAGGCGCTGGTACCGTGAAATTTTTGAAGCACAAGGAAACTGGCAAAGTTCGGCTCGTTATGCGCCAATCGAAGACACTCAAGATCTGCGCTAACCATCTCGGTGTGATTACTGTTCTTTTTTTAATCTTTAATTGCTTGTATATGATGTTAAAATTCTGAGTGTGTGAGTGAATCTATCGTTTTCCAGTTATTCCTACGATGTCAGTTCAGGAACACGCCGGAAATGACAAGTCTTGTGTTTGGCATGCGGCTGATTTTGCTGATGGCGAATTGAAAGATGAGCTCTTTTGCATTCGATTCGGATCTGTTGAGAGTAATTTTTCTCACTTGAATTTTTCTAATGTGTTGATTGTTAGCATTTTGTTATGAACTGAATTGCTAGTAGTACCTACCAAGTTTATGTCTTTGATCTTGTTAATACCTAATGTTGGCTGTTTGGTTTTTGGTTCTTAGAGTTAGATGTAGATTAACCCATTGGCTAATGTAAACAATTATGTAGGGGGAATAAAAGAGTCCTGTAATTATGAAAGTGGTGGTTGGAATTGAGGGCAAGAGAGCCATTTACTAGAGTGAAATGTACAATGTATGTGGTTTTTGCAATTAAAATTGGAGATGAGAAACCATGTACTGTGGATGGACAATAAACAAGTGATTTTTATTAAACATGTAAAATGGAAGAATTATACACTGACACAAGACAGCTGTTTTCTCAGCTTGTTTAAAAGTAGAAAATGTCCTGTTGCCTATCTGATGTTGGGTTTCTATTGAAGGATGTTGTTTTCTGGCTATCTTGATATTCTCTGTTTTAGCTTGATGATCTTTATCTTTATAAATCATGAATTCTTTTGCATCTTTTATACTCTGAAGAATTTGTCTACAGGAAAAATGAAAAGGGAAGGATTAAGGATTTAAGCCTCACACTTCTGTGGTTATATTGCTTGCTCTTCTTTAGATACAGAGCAAAAGAAATGTATAGTGCCATGTAATGCTTTAAACACTTACGTGAAATATCCCAAAGATTTAAGGTTTATGTTGGTTTAGTTGCCTTATTTTTATTTCAAATAGATTTTTTTTTTTTTATAGGTCCTCTATTTTTATGGTAGTGAGGCAGCAGCAGTAATTTCGTGGAAGCATAATTGTCAGGAATTTATGAAATTGTGAAATTGGTTCTTTAGCTTCAACCGAACCTGTGTTTCTTAATTTTATTTCCCTGTGCTCTTCAAATCTGGAAAATCATAATTTTCTGAATCATTTCTGCATGCTAGTTCTCTAGATTCTGGATTCCCCTATTTTTGTCTTAACTCGTATTAGCTATTCTGTTATTTCAGCAAATGCAATATTGAAATTGGACTCTTTTTTTTTTTTTTTATATTTCTTTATTAAAAGAAGTAAAAGACTCGTTGATTGTGTATTGCAAATTTACTGGTTGAAAAGATTAATGTTCATTCTAGTTATTGCTCATTTCTTGTTCCCAAATTTACCCTTGTAGGGAATCTAGCAGATGTCTTTTCCACACATAAGTGAAACAAGCGAAAACCATTTGGGTCATCGAATAGCTGCTATCAGTTTTTTAGCGTCATCATTCTCAAAGCCTTTTCATGGAATCCTGAGAAATTTGCTAAGGCCTTTTAACTCCATCACCCATTTTGACAATTCAGTCCCATGGCCTTCATGAAATTGTCCCTTGCTGGACTGCCACTTCCTTGCCCTTAACTTTTTATAGCCTCATTACCTCCATCCTCAACCAAAACACTAGATAACTTTAGTATTTTTGTAGGACAACAGCTATGTAGGGGTGGCATGGTTCCTGTGTATGTGATAGAATAATATAGGAGTGGTTATTTGGTGGTCGTGGAGCATTGCTCCACACCTATGAAGCACCGACACTTCAAATAGGTGACGTAGTGGTGTTGGACACATCCCTTTATTTAATTAATTTATTTGCATGGGATATCCACTAGGGACACTCTGGGAACATGCTAACTAATTTTTTTTTTCCTTTAGTGTTTTTGATAGATGTTTAATGTTTATTATTTTTTGCTTAAATTTAAATAATTAATAAATCAATCATGAAAAAAGACATAAACGATAAGAGCTAATTTATTTTTTTAAAAAAATATTGAATTGGTGTTAGTTTTTGTTATTGATTGTTGATGGATGTAATATTAATCTACATAATAAATAAAATATATAAAAATAATTTTTTATTGCTATGTCCGTGTCTCTATTTTTTTAAAATCATTGTGTCCGTGCTTGTGTCCACATCTGCATTTGCGTTTGCGTTTGCATCCGTATCCCTACTTCTTAGCTCCACACCATTCATCACATGACACTTGTCATGTTGTATCCTTCAAACCAATACAAAACTACTGAGTCCCACTGTTATACCTAATAAAAATTATATTGGGACACTAGGCTGACTTGTCCCAAGACCACCATATATTTTTCATAATTTAAAAATTGAAAACTTGCATGGAGGATGATGCATAACTTAGTAGGTGATGATGTTTTGTTTTGTAAGTGGTGGATAATTTGGTAGATATCAACTCAAAGATTGATAATGTGGTGTTAACTCACTAGTTTCATGTGGTAGCATGGTGGTTAAACTAACCATGAAGAGGGGATTCCATAATGACACTCCCTTCGTGAGTTTGTGCGCATGAAAATGGAAACTTAAGTTGGGCCTCTTAATTGTCCAAGGATTTTCTTTTTGTCTGTGTGCATGCTGATGTAGCTTTGGAATCCATGATATCCCTGATTCATTCTATGTCCTTGTGTTTTTGTGATGATGCTTCGGAATCCATGATATCCCTGATTCATTCTATGTCCTTGTGTTTTGTGATGATGCTTCGCCTTAGCAGTCAGCATATCTTTTTTAGCTCATTGTCATGTCAGTGACATTAGGCGTTCCTACATACAGTTCTATTTTTGTAGTGGGAATCATTCTAGAGAATTTTAATTTCATAAGTAACCCTTTCTCTCTCTCTCTCTCTAGATTGCAAAACTTTCATGGAAATGTTTCAAGAGGTAGCTGAATCTCAACAAAAGACAGGAGAAAACAAAGATGCATCTGCTGCTGCTGGGCTGCTCGAGCAGTTAAGTGTTGAAGATAAGAAAACTGAGGAGAGGGTCTCTGAAACTGAGCCTGGGAAAGTGGATGCAGAGAAAAAGGGTAAGGAGCCTCCTTCTCCAACTTAAGGAGGGACGGGGACACAAAGGCGGAGCTATGCATGAAGTATTGGGTTCAATTGAACCCACTGAAGTTTGATTTTTATTTTTTATTTGATTTTTTAAGTTTTAAGAATTATGTAGTATTATATAAATTTTTTGAGATGTTTTCCTAAATTGGCACCATTAAAATTGTTTCAAAAAATAGATTTATCCCAACAAACAAAAAAAATTCTATGGTTATCATATTTTTATACTATTTTTTGTTTAGCACACAACTATTAATGGGTGAATATGAAAATGAATGGGACTTGTATGGATATACCATTAAAACAGTCAATTGTGTATGTCACACATTAGATGCTAGATAAAACATGATGTAACAATATGGTGAGTGTAGTCTTATTAACATAATAAATATCATGATATGATTTTTTTTTTTAATTTGAGTAATGGTATTCATAATTTTTGTATAAAATGATGTAATTTAATGTGAACTTTTTATTTCAAAATAGAGGGAAAATTATTAGAAAGTTTTATATGGGAATTAGTTACTCCAATTAGTCTCATGGGTTTTCTAATATATTCGTAGGTGTTGTTTGTTTTGACAACTTTACCGTGAGATCGTATTTTGAATTTTGATATGATTTGGTAAACGTTTTTACTCTTTCTCGTTCAGGGATTTTGATTACATTTCTATCACTCTAATATGACATACAAACGTAATAGTCTAAAAACTTAAAGACTTTAATGTAACACATTAAAAAAAATTTAGTGTATTTTTTTTCAAACATAACAATCTAATGTAATTCACAGGAAAAAAAAAAAAAAAATTTAGTATACGTAATACTCCAATCAATGTAACACACAAAAATTTCTTAGTGTATTTTTTCTTAACGTAATATTCTAATGTAACACTCTAAAAATGTAATACTAAAATGTAATACACTAAAAAACTCTTTAATGTATTTTTTTAAAAAAATAACACTCCAACAAACAGCAACAATTAAGGAGATTATAATGATAAATATGTCATTATACATCCAAAAGGACTAAATAAATCAAAAAAAATTATGGGATTAATTGGAACATAATTCCAACATATAGGATTTATCGATAATTCTCTCTAAAATAGAACACTCTTAAATATGCTTTTTATTTATAGGAAAACTCTATGGGAGTGCATACCATATACACTCTATTACAAATTGACGTAATTTTATCACAAAATTTTGTAACATCAATAATAAAATATGTAACTTTGTCAGACATTGGTGTAACAAAAAATCAAACTTTTGTAACATCAATAATAAAATTTCGGATCTTTTGTTACGCTAATTTGTGATAATATTACACATTTTGTGATTGACATTACGAAATTTTATAGTAAAATTATGTCAATTTGTGATAGGGTGCACATGGTATGCATCATTTTATCCCTAAGTGGGTGCACACCGTAGGCATTCATTTATTTATAACATTATTTTTTTGATTTTTTTTTTGATATAAATTTTAGGATAAAATTAGTAAAACATCTATTTCTAACTTTGTATAGTAGGAGAGATCCAAGATATATTTTTTATTAACTAAGGTCTTTCGATGAAATTTCTCTATGAAATCAAAAAAATTCTCTTTGAAAATTGAAGTTTCACTGTGTTGGGGTTGAAATTTTTCTAAGTTGGACACAAATTTGTTTGAGTTAATTTTTTTTTGTGAAAATGTTGAGGGACCCCAACTATTGTGAAAATATTATATCATTTATCTTATAAAATCTTAATATCATGAATCTTTAAAAAAAATTCCCTTAAATTTTACATATAAATAGAGTTTATAAAAAAGGCCAAAAAAAATAAAAATAAAAATAAACTTCTCTTAAAGCGTGAAATTCTTTTTTTATTTTATTTTTTTAGAAGCAGAAAAACATGCAATATATTAAAAGAAAAACAGAATTTTTTAAAGTATGGAATTCTTAATTGCTTACAATAGATATTTTTTTGGGATAAATTACACTTACCTTTCTTGAGATTTTTGACAATTATATGGATCTCCCCTCGAAGTTTTGAAAATTGCAATGACCTCTCTTATTTTATCTGATAATATACAAATATTCCTTTTCTGTTAACTTTTTCCTAGACAGCTAATTTTTGCAATTTCAAAAATATTCTCTATTTAGTCCACTTCGAAGGGTTGGGAGGAAAGAGCCCTTATGAGGCAAGTGATTTTGCAACAAATGATAAGCAGTACAAATAACAACTTGAAAAATTATTTGGTACGCTCGGAGTATCATGTGTCCATATTCTTTCACCAATTATCATCCATCATACTCCCTCATATTCCTCAATCACCCAACATAAAATCATAATACCTCATCTTCTCTACCAATCATAATATTATAGAATACCACGTAACCGTACTCCAAGAATATCTAATAATAAATCACTAATAACTCATAAATGTTACATACCCTAACATGTGAGGTGATGCCATTGGGTTACAATTAGGGTTGCAAATGAACCGAATTGTTTATGAACAAGCTCGATTATACTCGTTAAGGGCTTAGCTTGGCTCGGTTCATTTAATAAGTGATCTGAAATCGAGTTCAAATATTTGGTTTGTTTAGTAAACAAGCCGAGCTCAAACTCGCACAAGTTCTGGTCGTCAAGGTCAACTTGTTTATCTTTATTTAAATTATATAATAAATATATTATTTATATATTAAATAATATATAAATAATGTATTTAAAAAAAATTATTAAAAATAATGTATTAAATAACATTAAAAAAAATTATCGAATCAAGCCAAGCCGAGTTCGAATTTTATTAATATTAACGAGTCGAACCGAGCTCAAGTCCAGTTCCTTATCGAGCCTAAGGAACCGAGCTTAGGCTCGATAAGTAAACGAGCTGAGTTCGAACTCAGTAAACACTACAAAAAATTAAGGTTTTAGAGATCAAAATTTAAGAATAAAATAATTTTTTGGAGACCAAATATTTTTGTTGCGAGAAGTGTCGTTATTATATTTTTAGCAACAAAAATTATACATTAGCAATCAATTATTATCCTTTTGGGACCAAATTTTTTATCTCAAAAAATTAACCATTTTGAGACCAAATTATTTTGTCCCTAAAAGTCTATTTATTAGTGACTTTTTAAAATTTTGTCGCAGAAAGCCTTGTTTTTGACTTTTTGGAACGATCTTTTAGCGACAATCCTTATGACGATAGAAATTGGCTCTTAAATGTCTTTTGTAACAAAATTTTTACTTTTAAAAATCAAAATATTTAACCTCTAAAACTCTTATATGTTGTAGTGAAAACTTAGCTCGGCTCGATTCGTTTCCAACCCTAGCTACAATTCATTGCTTCTTTTGAAAAATTATTTAGTATTTTTTGAAGCAAGTACATGCGGTGCAGTGCTAGAAATTGATTTGTATTGATTTGAACAATGGATCTATCACTTTTATCTTATATTTTGAGGGATAACTATATAAAATATCACTAGAAGAATAGTGCGGAATATTTACTTTGAAACTGTCAAATATCTTGTTGCTTCTTTCAGCTTGAGGTGCAGAATATGAGGAAAATGGAGAGATGTCTGAGAAGAGGTTTTGGTTGTGTTGCAAACTCTCTCTGTCCATCAAACATAGTAGCAAACAAGGGTTGAAGAGGGACCTTGAAGACCTAGCAAGTTAAGAATCAATGGCCAAACCACTTACCTAACTAGACAGACATTACATATAATGCATGTAAGCATTAAATGGGGTGACACAGAAAGCATACCCAACCCATCCACCGCTCTCATTCTCCCTCTTTAAACATTTACCTGTCAACCTATTATTATGATTTACCTGTACCATGTACTTACCAGCTTTTTTATATTCATTGTATTGTTGGAATCCAATGTGTTCTTGAGAAACAGCCAAATTTAGATTTGGTTGTCAAGGAGTAGTTGTAACATTTTCATAATATATTTATATATATTTAAATATATAATATAATTATAGGAATGATTAAAGAGATGTGATTTTTGAGTTTAAATCAAATGGTGTAATCATTGAGTTTAAACAAAAATGTGTGTCTTTTAGATTTAAATCATAAGGTGTGACTATTGAATTTAAATGACATGACATTTGGTCTAAGGAACACAAATCCATGCTTATATAAAGGTGGAATGGGCTGGAAGTTGGATAGAAATCATCCATATGAAATCTATATAAAATCCATAGAATTTCTCTCTAACATTCATATTGTTATTTTTCTCTGTACTTAGTAGATTAGAAAAATCTAAAAATATTCGAGATCTGATTTCGTTTGTGCATAACGCAGTCAAATATCAGTCTTTAGACTAGGCTTTATTGTATCCTAGAAGCGGATTCGCAGGTAACCCGGTGCACACCATATTTGACAGAATTTGTGGGGGTGAATATCGTCTTAAGGAAAGCGATGTTGTAACGCGCCTTGAAGCAATACTAATTATTTTTTGTTTTATCTCTTTCCATCACATTTACCAAATTTGCACCAACAATCTTAAGACGATATTTCAAAGAGATGGATATGATTAATATTTATTTGAAAATATTAGAAACAATTAAAAGATTGACTTTTAATTCCAATTTGGTGTTTGACCGTCAAATTATGATCAAGGTGATAAAATAGCTTGCTTCAATTTATTATTGGCAAAGGTATGTCTTAATTCTTTGCTTGTGATTTTTATTTGAGGACCATGCTTATAATTTGAACATCAAATAAGTTCATAATTGATATGAAAACTATGTTTGCTTATAACTGTCATTCAAAGTAAATATTTTATTTGTTCAATGTTAGAATATATATGGTATTGGATTTGATAGTTAACATGTGCGATTATATTTAATTTTTAGTATTGTTGTTTCATGTAAACAAAATGCAAACTAGAATTTATTAGTTTTGGTTGTCATTATCACTAATAATTATCATGTTTTGTATACTATTACTTTTATGTTTTGTATTTTTGCAAAGTATTGTGGTATAGAAGTTATGTGCAAATTGAATTTTGCAAAGATGAAGTTAATTCCATTGATGGCTATCATTGTCAGGGTAGATAACCTAGTGAGATGGAAAATAAAATACTTCTTTGCTTATTTATTGACAGTTGCTTTTGTATTCGAAAAGCAGTGGAAAAGTATAGGTTTGACGTTATGTATAAGTAGGTTTTTTGCACAAAAAATGTAGTAATCCCACCTTGTGTCCATGTTGATGTCAAAGAAGACTTGCATGTAATCACATGGTTCATCATATAGACAGAGGTTTGGGCCACCGACTACGACTTTTTGGGTTTTAATAAGGCCCATGTGTACAGTAATCTAGTTGTGAGTTTAATAAATGTAATTTTTGATCAATAATAGAATCAAATTCTTTGGATCATTTGTGTTTAAATCCATGTACTGAATTTACTAAAGGCCCAAATAGTATTCTTAATATAATAAATCCATTTAATGGATTAAGGATCAAACTCGAGAACTGAACTTTAAATCTTGCTTTTGGCTTTAACGAATAGTTACTTTGTGGAAGTTTTAAGAATGTATTTTTAAAATCAAATTATGATTTTAATTATAAAGATCATGTATGATTTTTGGTTTGTGAATTCTTGAAACTTGAGAAAATATAGAGTATATGTTATATACTTGGTAAATTTTCTGAATAAATAAATTAGAATTTCTAATTTATGTAACTTGTATTTGAATGAAAATTTTATATTAATTGGTCAATTTATGTTTCAAAACAAATACAAGCACAAAACAAATCATAAAACTTATGATATAAGAAAGTATTAATTCTAAATATCTAAAGTATTGATTGTTTAAGTCCCACAATTTAATTTCTCAAAGTTACTGAGAATGTTTAGTTTATATGTTAAAGTGGGTATCCGATTATTTGAAAGGATACATAGGCGCCTGTTTAAATACTTAGCATTAAAACTATGGCTTAGAGTAAACAAAGATTACTCTTGGTGGGGGTTTATCTCTTAGAATTGAAGAGATGGTTCTTAGTCTCTTATAACAAAAGAGATGGGTGACATGGTATTTTTGTCACGGATTTTTCTTGAATTTTTCAAGATGCAAACTCATCATTAATATGAGTTGATAGTTGTGATAGTGATTGTTAGTCCGGACATGTAAATCATGTCATAAATTGTGGTAATACATAGTTATGTAAGAATTTTGTCCACATGAATGTAAATTATCTTTAAAAATACTTGCAAGAGATTTGATGTGAGATCATCAAGGGGATGGGTATTAAGCCCAAGAAATATATCACTTCTGGTAGAAACTTTGCTCAACGCTTGAAAAACATCAAGTCCTTGAGTTTAATAAGCCCAAATATATCATATGTTGTGATTGCAAGCACTTAAATTTTTATTTTTATAACTATCTCAAGGTATAAAGTACCTGGAACCTGTAATGCAAAAAAGGAGGTTGAGCTACTTAGCTCTTAACAAGTTTACGACGGTCAATTAGGTTACTTTAGTTACAGAGGTATTCTCAGTAAACTTACCTATATGAGTGTAAGAGGTGTTGTCGCTTAGCGCTTATGAAATAGGACATAGACATAAGACCAATTCACGTGTCGGCTTTTTTGAATTACCTAATGAGAATGAAATTTGTATGTGAGACGTGTCCGGTTAATCGTATTAGATTGCTAGTTCAAAGACAAGTCTACTATGTCATCTTGATTAATTTTGATGTGTTTTTACTAAGCCTCCGTTTGGGAAGTGGGTTGGCTTTTTGGCTTTTTGACTTTTTTGGCTATTTTAGCCTGGGCTTAAAAGCTTGGTTTGGGAAGGACTTTTTAGTTTTTTGACTTTTTTTGTGAGAGAAGAGTGTAATGATTATGGGTTAGATGTAATATTTTGTTTTTTGTGGCTAAAATAGCCTATTTTGTCTTTTGTGGCTAAAATAGCCAAAAAAGCCTGGAAGTTTGCTTCCCAAACGGTGCCTAAGTGAATGATTCAAATTGAAAGATATCTTTATTTATGCATAAATTTTCCTAATCTATCCAAGTTGTTATTTTCATATATTTTGAAAATGGTGGGGGAATATTGGAATATTAATTATGTGACTTTTGGGTTTAAACCAAAGGGTGTTGTCATTGAGTTTAAACAAAAAAGATGTATCTTTTGGATTTAAATCATGGGGTGTAACTATTGGATTTAAACCAAAAGATATGACTCTTAGATTTAAAGAGTGTCACTTTTGAATTTAAAGGACACAGCCTTTGGTTTAAAGAACACAAACCCATGCCTCTATAAAGGTAGAATGGGTTGGAAATTGGATAAAAATCATCCATATGAAATCCATATAAAATCCGCGGAATTTCTCTCTAACATTCATATTGTTATTTTCCTCTATACTTGGTGGATTAGAAAAATCCAAAAGTATTTGGGATTTGATTTTGTTCATGCATAACGCAGTCAGACATCAATCCTTAAACTGGGTTTTATTGTATCCTGGAGACGGATTCGCGGGTAACCCAGTGCACACCATATTCGACAGAATTTGTGAAGGCAATCGTCTTAAGAAAAATGACATTGTAATGCTTCTTGAAATAATACTAATTATTTTCTGTTTTATCTCCTTCCATCACATTTACCAAATTTGCACCAACAGTGGTTACATAAAACTCATTTAATTTGATTTTGATTTGATTGTATTCCAAACTTCTTCAATAATTTGTCTGATAGGATTGCTACTTACAGCCCCATCAGCCGCAAAATTCTACAAATTAAGAGAGAGATCTTAGCCTCCAATGTCCACCAAGAATTAACTTGCATTAATCAAGGCATATATAGATTTCTTGAAAGTTCAGAATTTAATTTGAGGATTAAAACCAGAGGTAGGCCTGGACCACATAACTTTGATTTTTTTTTTTTTTGTCTTTTTCCTCTCTCTAGGATCTTATCGCATGAACTGACAAAGTACATCTAAATTCATGAAGATGAAATGAAATTGGAAAACTATTTCTTTACCATGATAGTTGAAAACTTCAGAGAAAGTATCCTTGGACCATTGTTTAAGTTGAATGTTAATAAGATGTATAAAATAAAATACCGGTGACAATAATTACGTTCTTTTTCTTCTTTTTTTTTTCTTTCTTTTTTATGTGTGCGCGCAATGCAAGAATACAAGTGAACAAAACCTTAAAATTTGTTGCATTACTAAAATAAAAATAAAAGAAAGAAAGAAAGAATAAAGAAAGAAAAAAGGGGTCCCATGTTTTCAGGATTACAGATCAAATTCAATGGACCCAAATTAGGGGAGGAGGGGCAAAGAACACTTTTTTGAGTTGTGACATGAAAAAGACAAAAATGCTCCTACCACTTGGTCAATCAATAGATTTATCTTCATTTCTTTCCCAACAACAACTTGATGCATAAAAGCATCAAGAAGCTGGTATAGATACTCTTAACTATTGATTGATGGGTGCCTCTATTTACACACCACTTTATCTCTCAAGGCAAACCATTAATTAATTTTTTTTTATTACAATTTTAACCTTAAGTGAAATGACTATAGAGGACAAGTTATGATACACACCATTTGTGTATTTACCATAAAGGACAAGAATGAATATAATATAAATGATCAATTTCAAACTTGTTCCTTACGTATCTTCTTTGTCAATAATACAAAAACCCTAAAATCAAAATAAAAAACTCTTCAATAAATAATCAAAAATATAGTATTATTGAAGATTTTGAATGGATTCAATGAAGGATGCATCTGGCAACTTTGAATCGCAACAATGGAGCAAGGAAGAGGTTATTTTTTTTGTTGTTTTTGTTTTCGTTTTCGTTACTTCTTTGCCAGTGGTAAATAGTTGGTACATGGGTAAGGTAGGTGGATATTATATCATTGTTCAACATACTACGGTCGAACAAAATGTTTTTGTTCAACATACTACTGTCGAACAAAATGCCTTTGTTCAACATTCTACTGTCGAACAAAATGCCTTTGTCCAACATTCTACTGTCGAACAAAATGCCTTTGTCCAACATACTACGGTCGAACAAAATGCCTTAGTTCAACATACTACAGTCGAACGAGCCTTTTGAGGTTGAAATTCTGATATTGAATGGTTTGGAACTCATTAATTCATGACAATGGTAAAAAATACATAAAACCCTAAAATGTAAGCAAAATAAGAACTCACCTAATGCTTTACTTGAGCTCTTCACCACTTACTTTACTCTGTGTTGAGCATCAACACTGCTCATTCCTGAAACAGAGAAGCGGAGGGAGATAGAAGAAGGTGGGTGTGTGGGGATGTGGAGGGTAAATATGAGAGTTTGTGTTTATATTATTGTGGATGGGTGTTTCAGTAAGGGTGTATATGTAAATTTGGGGTGTGTGAGGAGTGAAATATATATTTATCAAATAATTAAAGGTGTGTCTTTAGAAATGGTTTGCCTTGAGAGATAAAGTGGTGTGTAAATAGAGGCACCCTTGATTGATGAATTGAACCAGGCCACTTTTGACCATAAAAGACAAATTTACCCCCCGAATCATTTTCATCTGTGTTATTCCATTGTGATGAAGGGCATATTTGGATTTCTAGAGTCTAATAGTATATAATATCTATAAATCATTTTCAAAGTACTAATTCCCTTGTGGTCCAAAGTCTATTGTGGCCCATCCAAGTTATCCGTGCAGTTCTAGAGTTGAAATAACAGCTAAGTCCTTTTAAAAATATTTGAAAAGTGTTTAGAATTTAGTAAGGGTGAGCGGTGGATATTTCGATTTGTTTAAATTGATCGAATCGAACCGATTTGCTGTATTTTGGACGGATGCATGATGATGAGCAGACGGTTGCGGATTGATTTTTTCTAATCCGCCTAGTTTTGGACAGATAACGGATTTGAGATTCCTTTGGGCACAACTGAACCGCTAAACAGCGAGCACCCCTAATAATTTATAAGACTTTGTGTTTTCAATTTGTTTAGATATTCTATTTATATTTTCAATTGAAAAAGATATTCTTTTGTATTTTCAATTTAGAAATTCTTTTAGAGGAGTGATGGAGACCCCCTTCAATCACCACCCCCACACACATGTGGCAAGTGGTGATTGGAGGACAAGGGAAACAAAAAAAAAAAGAAAAAAAAAATCTAACCAATGAGAGAGAGAGGGGGTCAAAGGGGGTGAAAAACAAGGGGGTCTTAGACATTTTTGATTCTTTTATCAAATGACAAGTGTTAATATTTAGTATTTTTGTGTGAAAGATATTAGGCTTAATTTTGTTATTTTTTTAAAAAATGGAATGAAATAGTTTTTGGATAAAAAAAAAGTAATGGAATAGTTTTGATAATGCATGGTTTTCTTATATGTATTTATTATTAGTATTTGACAATTTACTTGATAATCTTATGGTTATGCTGAATTGGATTGTTATTAAAAAAAAAAATATTGACAAGTTGTTGTATTATGTTCAAAATTTGTAAAAGTTTATACCGTCAAATCGATTTGCATCCATCGCCAATTCGCCAATCCGCTCAATTCGCATCTGTCAATTCAGTAGACGGATACAGATTGATTTTTTTAATTCCACCAATTCAACAGACGAATGATGAATTGAAAATTTTACATCGCAACCGAACTGCAAACACTCTTAAAATTTAGAAAAATGATTTAGATCTCTAAAAAAAGAGCTCTAATGAAACTCTAATTTGTCTTTTTCCTCCTCCTTTTTTGTCTTTTACTTCACTGTTTGTTTATTTGTTTATTTTTTTTTATATTCATAAACAGCTCATTAAAACTGTACTACAGCAACTCTTATTAGAGTTCTCGAGCAGCTCCGTAAAATTTAGTTGTATTGTGCTTATTCAAATTGTATATAACATCCATAAATCATTTTCAAAGTACTAATTTGTGGTCCAATGTCTACTGTGGCCCATCCAAGCTGTCCGTGCAGCTCTAGAGTTGAAATAACAGCTAAGTCCTTTTAAAATTAAAAAGCGTTTAGAATTTACTTGTATCGTGCTTATTCAAATTTGATGTCGATAACAATAATAAAAATTTCGTTCAAAAACAAAAAATATAATAAAGATAAACTTAATGAACATATTTTAACTTATGGATATATATTTTTTTAAATATATAATATCGGTATTGGTCTTTCATCTAGTTAATACATGGGTGTAACATGCTCTTTAATTTATAAAAATCTTATCTAGATCTCACATACAAAATTTGTGAAATGTGATCACGTGAACTCATCAATGTTTTAATGGAGGTGTTTGGATCTTGAAGTTGTGGAGAGAGAAAAAAGAAGAGGAGGAGGGGAAGGGAAATCAACTGCCATGTTTTTTGTTTGTGTTTTTTTCTATTATGGGAAGAAAATAATCAAAGATTGAGAAGTTCAATGGTGAGAACAAAAAGAAAAGAAAATTTAGAGGACCTACCTACAACTTGAAATGAAAAAGAATTTTAGGTTTAGAGAAGAAAAACATGGTTGATTGCTTGCATATGAAGAAGAAAGATGTTAAAGGTTATAGGATTTGGCTTCATAACCTTGTGAAGCATAAAAGGAACAAAAGAAAATAGGAACAATGAAGATGAGATTGTATCTTTTTTTTTTCTTTACAAAAAAAAAAAAAAAATTAATAGTAAAAAGAAAGAAAGAAAAACCAAACCTTAATCTCAACTTAAACATATCTTTGTCCATCTTTTTTCTTTTTTCTTTTTATCCTCCTTGTGGTTTTGAAGATATTACTTTTTGTTAGGCAATCTTCACTGTATTTAAAAGATATTAATTCTATTGTGTACAAAACAACAATTAGAATTAAAGAAATAAGAAAAGGAGAGAATATGTTTGATTACAAAAATCAAACTCGAAATAAAAATAAATAAATAAATAACAGATTTTATTTTGTTACAAAAACAAAATTAAAATCTGAATAAATAAACAAATTAAAAACAGAATAAAATTAAACAACTTACTTGGTTAATTTCTTTGAATGATTTTTCTGATCAAGTCCAAGATGTTTAACATCGGTCCTTAAGACAAATTCGCCCTCTCTACTTGCTTTCAGAATTTGGACGTCTATCTCCCAGATGAAATGATCTTCTACAAACAATAGCAAAGACTACAAATTGTTTGCCTTACTTAACACACTAAGTGTTTACACTCTTTCTTCGTAATAAAAATGCAAAGAAAATGCAGAGAGAATTATAGAGAGGATGGAGTACGAAAATTGAAGTGAAAAATCCAAATGGGAGGCTGGTCTATATATAGATGTATTGGTGGCTTTTGGTTTTGAATTGAACAGGTATGAAACCTGTTGGTTTTGAATTTGAACCTGTTAATTCAAACAGATAGCAAAACGGGAAGGGCCCTGTTTGGGTGTGCGTAAATACTAAACAAGTTTATTTCGGGAAGGACCCTGTTTGGATGAGCATTAAATCCAAACTAATTTAATTCTGTTTGAAAACGGGAAGGGCCCTGTTTGGATGAACAAAAAATCCAAACCAGTTTATTTGAATTAAATTCAAATGTTTTTGGCCCAAAAAGATTAGTATTGGGCCGAACAAGCCCAACCCAACCTCACATCACTTTCACCAGTCCGACCGATTCCTGACGGCATGGCCGGCCAGCGTGTGGTGATTTTTGGGTCCAATGGGTCTAGCCCATTTTGCCCATAACCTCTCCTTCTAAAACACTTGGGTACCCCTTGGGGCACACCCCAAGTATCAAACCCATGCCTTATAAACCCTCTCAAAACCTCCCACCAAATCAATGTGGGACAAGCCTTATTCAACCTTTAAGGAATTTCCACCAAAACTCCATTTCCATGGAGCATACTTTGGCTTCAATTTCCCATTCACTCGGTAATGGTTTTGAGCAACCAAATATACCACGTGAATCACAACGCGGCATAGAACGCGTCATCACTTTGACCCGTGTAAATCGATGCACGGGGCCCACCTAAAAATTAGACCAAACTTAGGAAAAAATTCTGGTTTTACCTAGAATTTTATAACCATTTCCAACAATCCCCCACATGAATGGAATTTGATGACAACGGAAATGCAACAATATGCAGACTTAACGAAAGAGTATAAGTCGAAAATATCTTGCATCAGGATAGGTAGTTTTCGGCCTTGAACCTTCCCCAGTGATAACCTATCGGACTTACTAGCTAACCAATGGACGCGATGCCTTGAATTGTTCAGCCGTTTGTGTAAGCCAAGACAATAGATTTCACACAAAATATCTTCTAACACATCGTGGTTCTCACTGTTGTGTTCATTTTGGCCTTGAACGCTCCTGGTTTTCATGAGTGTTTCCAGAGAATGTAGCATCTTTCATTCTCATAGAACCGGCCCCAGTTCAACACTCATATAGGTGATTCTTATTTTGTGTATCTCCTTATACTCATCTTGATTGTATGCCTTAATCAAGATATAAGTAATCATTAAAAGCAAAGCTTATCCTTATACCCCTGCAGACAACATATGTTGCAGATATCACTCTCACCATAGGAATGGGTAGGGAATTTAAATCCCTTGGTGATTTCTGGCGAGCCATACATAATTTAGTTGTCTCTTTGAACTTAGTTCTTGGGATCTCCAGTCATATAAGTAGGGTTACCATTATGACGACTCTTATGTAATAGGCTTTAATCCCATTCCCTTCGATGAACTATACACTAGCTCTTTTGTCAAACCTTTTGTTAATGGATCCGCAATATTCTCTTTAGATTTTATATAATCTATTGAGATTATTCCATTTGACAACAACTGCCTAACGGTATTATGTCGACGACGAATATGTCGTGACTTACCGTTATACATATGATTCTGTGCCCTGTCTATTGCAGATTGACTATCACAATGAATGCAAATAGGCAGTGTTTTGGCCACATTGAATGTCTTAAGAAGTGACGAAGCCATTCTCGCTTCTTCACCGCTTTGTCTAAAGCAATAAACTCGATTCCATTGTGGAACGTCGATGCAAGTTTGTTTCGTGGACTTCAAGAAACAAAGCTTCCTAGAGTAAAGACATATCCACTTGTGGATTTTGAATCTTTAGTATCCGATATCCAATTAGCATCACAATAACCTTCAAGTACTGCTGGATATCGAGTAAAGTTCAAACCATGATCACGGGTGAATCTTAGATATCTAAGAACCCGAATGATCGCTTTCCAATGGTCTTCTCCGGGGTTACTAGTGTACCTACTCAATTTACTGATAGCATAAGCTATATCAGGACGAGTACAATTCATTAGGTACATTAGGCTTCCAATGATTTGGGAGTATTTTAACTGAGACACTGCATTACCTTTATTTTTCGATAAATAAAGACTGATATCTACAGGTGTTCTAGCTAAATTCAAATCATCCTTGATAAATTTATCAAGAATTTTCTCAATATAATGAGATTAAGATAATGCATATCCGTCAGATGTTTTAGTAATTTTCATTCCTAATATAACATCTCATGACCCCATATCTTTCATATCAAATCTTTTGTTAAGCATTTGCTTAGTTGATTTGATCATGTTTTGACCGCTTCAATGATAAGCATGTCATCTACATAAAGACAAACTATGACATATCCTTGGTCGGTGTTTTTAACATAGACGATTTGTCACATTCGCTTATCTTAAACCCATTAGTAAGCATTGCATGATCAAATTTTTCATGCCATTGCTTAGGTGCTTGTTTTAATCCATAAAGGATTTTACAAGTCGACAAACTTTCTTTTCTTGCCCTGATACTACAAACCCTTCGGGTTGTTCCATATAGATCTCTTCATTTAGATCACCGTTTAAGAAAGCTGTCTTAACATCCATTTGATGTATTTCTAAATTAAACAACGCTGCTATAGCAATAAGCATGCGAATGGATGTTATTCTTGTCACAGGGAAATATGTGTCAAAATAATCCAGACCTTCCTTTTGTCTGTAACCTTTAACTACAAGTCTTGCTTTATACTTGTCAATTAAACCATCTGCTTTCATTTTTCTCTTGAATATCCATTTATATCCAAGAGGTTTAGAACCTGGTAGAAGATCCACCAATTCCTAAGTATGATTTTGCATAATGGATTCAATTTCATTATTAACAGCCTCTTTCCACAAAGGTGCTTCATGACCTGTCATTACTGCCTTAAAGCTTTGAGGTTCATTTTCTAACAAGTATGTCAGAAAATCTGGACCAAAGGATTTTGATGTTCTCGCTCTCTTACTTCTTCTTGGTTCATCATCAGTTAAATCCTGTTGGTTGAGACCATTACTAGTCTCTTGTACTTGATTGTCATTAGTCTCTTGACTTTGTGTACAATCATAAGTTCTTTTCGTGAACTTAATTCTGTCCTTTCTTGTAAGGAAAGACATGTTCAAAAACACAAAGATTCCTTGACTCTATAATAGTGTTCACATTTATATCGTATTTCGATTTATAAGTCAGAAACCGATATGCACTACTATTCTGAGCATAACCAATAAACACACAATCTACTATTTTTGGTCCAATCTTAGTCTTTTTAGGAACAGGAACTTCAACTTTTGCCAAACACCCCCACACTTTCAAGTATTTGTAGGAAGGTGATCGACCTTTCCATAATTCATAAGGAATGCTTTTGGTTTTCTTGTGGGGTATTCTATTAAGAACATAATTAGCTGACAATATTGCTTCCCCCCAAAAGTTCTGTGGTAAGCCTGAACTTGGTAACATGACATTCATCATTTCTTTTAGTGTTCTATTCTTCCTTTCAGCAATTCCATTTTGCTGTGGAGAATAAGGGGCTGTAGTTTGGTGAATAATGCCATGTTGTGCACAAAATTCATTTAATGGTGCATCATATTCACCACCCCTATCACTTCTAACCATTTTAATGGTTTTACCAAGTTGATTTTCAACTTCTGTTTTGTGGAGTTTAAACATTTCTAAGGCTTTATCTTTACTTCTAAGTAAATAAACATAACAATATCTTGTGCAATCATCGATAAATGTTATGAAATACTTTTTACCTCCTCTAGTTTGAATAAATTTTAGATCACATACATCAGTATGAATTAATTCTAGAGGTTCGGTTTTTCTTTCAACCGATTTAAATGGAGCCTTAGTTAGTTTTGCTTCTACACAAATTTCACATTTATGATTAGGATTAATTTCAAACTTTGGTATATAATCCAAACCAATTAATCTACGCAAAGCATCAAAATTCACATGTCCTAATCTACCATGCCATAAATTTGACTCAAGAATATAAGCAAAAGATGTGTTATTCTCATTCATAACAACTTTTGGTACAACTGTCATTACATTAAGTTTAAAGAGACCATCACTCATGTATCCCTTACCAACATACATACCATTCTTTGTTAATACAAACTTATCAGACTCAAAAACAAGCCTAAAACCATTTTTACTTAACAAAGAACCAGAAACTAAATTCTTCCGGATGTCAGGTACATGCAGTACGTTGTTAAAGGTCAGTTCTTTCCCTGATGTCATCTTCAAGATCACTTTCCCTTGTCCAGCCACAGTAGAAGTAGAAGAATTTCCCACAAAAAGTTGCTCACCATTTGCAGCCTCATTGTAGGTAGTGAACATCTTCTTGTCTGCACAAATGTGACGAGTTGCTCCAGTGTCAACCCACCACTCTTTGGGATTTCCAACCAAGTTAGCCTCAGACACCACAGCAGAGAGGTTGATGTCATTCATTCCGTCAGAGATGTAATCCAATTCTGTCACATTGGCTTGATTGGTGGTCTTCTTACTTGTACTTCCATGATCTTTCTTAGGCGGCGGGCGGTAAGCTCGATGTCCAGTCTTGCCACAGTTATAGCATTTTCCTTTGAACTTCTTGTTGCCATTGTTGTTGCCTTGTTTAGGACCATCTCTAGTAAACTTCCTCTTTTTGTTATGTGGTTTTTGAACTTGTTCAACCACATTAGCCTTGGATTCAATGGGATTTTTCCCATGCCTCTTGTCAGCCTTTCGGTTATCTTCCTCAATTCTTAATCTTACAATTAACTCATCCATGGTCATCTCTTTATGCTTATGTTTTAAATAATTTTGAAATCTTTCCAAGCCGGTGGTAACTTTTCCACCAAAGCAGCGACTTGGAAAAACTCGCTAAGAGACATACCTTCTGAATGAATATCATGCAAAATTATCTGGAAATTTTGAACTTGAGATATTACCGTTTAGGAGTCGACCATTACAAAATCCAGAAATTTACCGACGACAAATTTCTTTGTGCCAAGATCCTCTGTCTTGTATTTCTTCTCCAAAGAATCCCACAATTCTTTGTCGACTTGAGGATCAGATACATTATACAAAGATGTTGTCAAGGCCATTAAGGATGTAGTTTCGCACAGAAATCAATGTTTCCAAGCATCTACAAAGACAACAACTTGCCGATCACTTTCACCCTCTTTAAGTCTTTGGAGCCTCTTCATGGAGAAACCGAGCCAAATTAAGAGTTGTAAGATAGAACGAGATCTTCTGCGCCATCTCTTAAACTCGATCAATTAAATTTTTTCGGTTTTTCCCCATGATTGATTGGTACATGAACATGGTTCTGAATAGGGACCGATGTTGGTGTAACAACAGGAATACCACTGCCAGATGCAGTTTCAGTTGTAGTAGCCATAATCTTTGGTTACAAAAATCAGAAAAAAAAAAAATTAAAACACAAATTAATTTTCTAGTTACTAAAACCAGAAAATAAAATATAACACAAAATAATTTTATTTTCCTTGTTACTAAAACAGGAAAAATAAAATACCAAAATAATTTTCTGTAATACCAAATAATATTCTGAAATTGTTAATGACACCAGTATCGTACTACTAGTTGTCAAAGAAAAGAGACAGTATATTACTACTATCTGTCAAATAGCATAAAGGACTATTTGTTTTTCCAACCAGAATATTACTTTGAAAATGAAAAATTAAATACAATGAAGATACCAAAAGGATTACGTCTTAAGATTGTTAGGCAATCTTCATCAGATTTAAAGATATTAATTCTATTGTGTACAAAACAACAATTAGAATTAAAGAAATAAGAAAAGGAGAGAATATGTTTGATTACAAAAATCAAACTCGAAATAAAAATAAATAAATAAATATGATTTTATTTTGTTACAAAAACAAAATTAAAATCGATTAAATAAACAAATTAAAAATGTAATAAAATTAAACAACTTACTTGGTTAATTTCTTTGAATGATTTTCGATTAAGTCCAGTGTTTAACACTTGTGTCCTTAAGATGATTCGCCCTTCCCAAGTGCTTTCGAATTTGGACGTCTATCTCCGGGATGAAATGATCTTCTACAAACAATAGCAAGACTACAAATTGTTTGCCTTATTTAACACACTAAGTGTTTACACTCTTTCTTTCAGAATAAAAATGCAGCAAAATGCAGAGAGAATTATAGAGAGGATGGAGTACGAAAATTGAAGTGAAAAATCCAAATGGGAGGCTGGTCTATATATAGATGTATTGGTGGCTTTTGGTTTTGAATTGAATAGATATGAAACCTGTTGGTTTTGAATTTGAACCTGTTAATTCAAACAGTTAGCAAAACGGGAAGGGCCCTGTTTGGGTGTGCGTAAATACCAAACAAGTTTATTTCGGGAAGGGCCCTGTTTGGATGAGCATTAAATTCAAACTAATTTAATTCTGTTTGAAAACGGGAAGGGCCCTGTTTAGATGAACAAAAAATCCAAACCAGTTTATTTGAATTAAATTCAAATGTTTAATTCTGTTTGAAAACGGGAAGGGCCCTGTTTGGATGAACAAAAAATCCAAACCAGTTTATTTGAATTAAATTCAAATGTTTTTGGCCCAAAAAGATAGTATTGGGCCGAACAAGCCCAACCCAACCTCACACCTACGCCCAAGCCCAGCCCGTCCGGACAGCGGCGCGCAGTGATTTTTGGGTCCAATGGGTCTAGCCCATTTTGCCCATAACCTCTCCTTCTAAAACACTTGGGTACCCCTTGGGGCACACCCCAAGTATCAAACCCATGCCTTATAAACCCTCTCAAAACCTCCCACCAAATCAATGTGGGACAAGCCTTATTCAACCTTTAAGGAATTTCCACCAAAACTCCATTTCCATGGAGCATACTTTGGCTTCAATTTCCCATTCACTCGGTAATGGTTTTGAGCAACCAAATATACCACGTGAATCACAACGCGGCATAGAACGCGTCATCACTTTGACCCGTGTAAATCGATGCACGGGGCCCACCTAAAAATTAGACCAAACTTAAAAAAAAATTCTGATTTTACCCAGAATTTTATAACCATTTCCAACACTTTTCATTTCCTGCATAATATTTAAATAACAAAGTAGTAGGCATATGGCTAAGAAGTAGGTTAGGATGCTCTTCCAAGTAAGGTAGTTGCAGAAAATCAACCCTATTCACATATTTGTGAGCAAAATCACTATATTTGATTGATCTAAAATAATCGGTCTCTATTTAAAAGTGTATTGTTCTTACTTAAAATTATAAATTTTATTATTTTAAATCAATCAAAAAGTATATTTTATTTACACAATGTGAATAATATCGAATTTAATAATTGCTTACCAATACTCTTAAAAAAGTAGTGGATCATTCTAATGTTAATGCGTAAAACAACTTGAACTTTTATGTAAAGAACACCCAACATCAAGGCAAAAGTAATCCAATTCCCCTTAATGTTTTTACAATAGTTTTATAATTTTTATTTTTATTTTTTATGTTTGGATTTTGTATCTGTGAAGGGAGATGAAAAGCAAAATAAAGTGAAAATAGTTAAATTAATTTCATTTTTTTGTTAATTGAATAAGTCATGAACTTTTTTTATGAATCTGTAATTATTTTAGAATAAAATTACTGATTTGTAAATTTTTCTAAAAAAAAGAAAAGAAAAGGATGACTCTTAATTTTGATTAATTGTTAGTGTCTCAAAAGTTTTTTAATGAAAATGAAAATAAAAATGAAAAGAGCATTGAATGCATTCTGCAACTTCTTTGCACGCACACCCCACCGGCCTGTTTGCTGCCTAACTTCTACTGTTCACTTCCTACATTCTCTCTCTCTCTCTCTCTCTCTGATAGTGTGTGTGTGTACATATATATATGACTCATTAGCTTCTCTTCTTTGCCAATCACCTCCCTTTTGGGTCTTCACATCTGCCTTTCAAATCTCCAACTTCTGATACTCCATTTTTCAACAATGAAAGCAAGGTCATCAGTAGAATCTGTAGAACAGGGAATTTCCCAACAGGTACTTCTTCCTTGTCCTCTTTATTTCACCCATTTTGTCTTACTTTCTTCTTGTTTGTTTCAATATATTATATTACTGCATTGTTTTGTAGTCATTGATTTGTTTTGATTTATGGGTTTGTGTTGAATGGACATTTTTTGCAAGGGTTTTGAAAGTGCTCTAGGATAAGTGATGTTTTGCAAATATGGACAATTGTAACCCACTGGGTTGTCTTAATTGGTCAGAGCATATAACCCTTGTAGGCCTCAAAAAGCGGATTAATGGTTAAATATTTTATTTCTAACTACCTAGCCCTTTGACCTAATAATTATTTGTTATATATGTAATGAATTAGTCAGGGCAAAGCTTCTAGTAAAAATATATATATATATATGTATATATATGTATGGGCATTTGTATAACATGCATACAGAAACCCAAGGGAACAAGGACACACTATTATTTACCTCTGTTAGTTTAATAAATGGGTTTTTTTTAATTAAAAAAATTATTTATAGATTTATCTAGAAAGAATAACTAGAAGAGTGGTTTCCAATGGAAGAAAGTCGACCAATATATATATGTGTGTGTATGTGTGTGTGTGTGAATGCAGTCCCATCCAGGTTGGGATGAGTTTGGAAGGAATATCTAAAATTTATGAGATAAATTGTTTGCAAGAAAAAATTATGGTGGGCAATTGCTAAAATTAAATGATGCAACACCGCTTTCCACAATCAAAAGCTATGCATTCTCTTTCTGTTTATTTTTTAAATATTGATCAAAATTTGTGCGCGGAATCAGAATTTGAAGAAGGTGTCATGTTCCACTGTGCTTACTTTAGCATATCAGAGCCTTGGAGTGGTTTATGGTGATCTCAGTACCTCCCCTCTGTATGTTTACAAGACCACCTTCTCCGGGAAGCTGAGCCTTCATGAGGATGATGAAGAGATTTATGGGGTGCTTTCCTTTATTTTCTGGACATTCACTCTCATTGCTCTCTTCAAATACATCTTCATTGTGATATCAGCCAATGACAACGGTGAAGGTACAGTCTGTCCTTTCGTGGTTTTGTTTACTGGTTTCCTTTATATGCAATATATTGTTGAGAAGGAACTAAATGGACAGAGTAATATATTAGGGCTTGTTTGGCAGTATTTACTTATTTTATTTCTCATTTCAAGATGTTCCTTTTATTCTTTTGGGCTGATTTTTATTTATTTTTCCTTCGAGTAATACTTTACAAACAGAAATGAGAAGGATATGGTTGATTTGGCTCCTATCAGTCCAAAATGATAATAAAAAATGCTTATTTTCATTGTTTTGAGAGAAGATTCGACAAAAACTTACCATTTTTAACATTTCCTTTGAGATCACTTTCATTTCATTTTAGAAAATCTGCACATAACCACACATTTCTCTAATTTTTCTTTTCATTTTTTCTTTTTCCTGTGTCAAATTTGCCTTCATAGTGCAGGTGGTACCTTTGCATTGTACTCCCTACTCTGTCGACATGCAAGACTTAGCATTCTACCAAATCAACAAAGATCAGATGAGACGCTGTCTGCATATGCTATAGAAAGATCAGAAGAAACATGGCAGAGTTCATTTCTGAAGTCATTCTTTGAGAAGAACCCAAAATTTTCTGAGGGGCTATTGATTTTTGTTTTGCTGGGAACGTGTATGGTGATCGGTGATGGCGTACTCACTCCTGCAATATCAGGTAGCTTGATCTGATACAACCTCTTCAATACTGTTTACTTTGAGTCTTTTATGTCTCACCTGGATCCTTTGAATTCCAACCATTCTTTGGGGTGTGATTGGTCTTAGAAGCTACTTCATTCACTTTTCCCTCCACAAATCCAACATCCAAACACAGCCCTAGTCAACACTACAGGGTATGGGGTGTACACATAACTTTAGTAGCTTATCCTTATGCAATTGCATTCCATGTTGTTGAATAAGGTGTAAGTTCAACTCTATTAAACTATTCGTGTCATAGACATTGTACTTTCTTGCTTCTCGCATTATCTGATATCAATAATGGATGTGAACTCCCTAATTCAATAATTCAATTCAGTCAATCACCCCAAAAAATATATTTATATATATTTCCTCAAGAAAGGATAGGCTTGATATCAACAATGATTGCACTTAAATAATATAATTATTTATTTGCTCAAAGTCTTGTGTTTATGTAGCCTATGCATAATGCATGTAATTGAGCTCTACTTCTATCCTTCTGTATTTGACTTGGATAGTTGAAGATCTCTCAAAATTCTCTGAAGCAGACTGTTTGTTGGTGATTTTTCTCATGGACATATATCTGCATCTAGAATCTGGATACAGCCAAGACCACAATTTAAGTTGAATTTACTCTTTGATGTGGTCAAACTGAATTTCTATTGATGGTTAGCATATTCATGCAGCACAAAAAATTTATGGTGGTAGAGTAAAGAATCTTGATCGAAGATTAGAGTATTAGCTAAATTTGACATTGGCAACAATTGCATTAACAGCTAAGAAGCATGGACACAGACACGCAATGCGACACGACACGGATATGCTGACACACTAATTTTCAAAAAATGCAAGACACGACATGTGGGGGACACGCATGAAATATATAATTTTATATATTTATTATATGTTATATATATGAACATATCATTCAAAAATAATAAAAAATATCATATTATGTGTTATATATATGAATATATCATTCAAAGATAATAAAAAATGCAATATGGTACTAATTCCTATAAATTTATATGGTTTTTGTTTTATTATTGTATCTTAAGTTGTTTTCTTCAAACTTATAATTTCACATGTGTCTAATCGATAGACACGTATGTTTAAGCGATACACACGTGTGTCTTCCAAGGTCATGTTTGATTCACAAGACTAATAGTGAAGTATTAATAATCCTATTAAATTAGTGTGGTATTCACTATCCAATTGGATTAATATCTATTGGATTAATAATCCCACCCCTACCCCATTACTAATAATCCTACAAATTTGTTGGATTAATTGTCCATTGGATTAATAATCCTAAACCAAAATGTTAAAACAAACATAGAATAATTGGGTCCACGGATTAATAATCTTAATCCCATGCTCTAATCCACCCAATCAAACATGCCATAAATGTCCAAAGAGTGTCCGAATCTTTAAAAAATATTAAAAAATAGGACACGTTTTGAAGAGTGCTGGACACGTGTCAGGCAGTGTCCAAAAAGTGTCAGTGTTCGACACGGATACGTCACCTTCTTAGAAGTGTCCGTGGTTTTTAGATTAACAGTGTAATCTGTGGTTCTAATCTTTTGATAACCCAAAATTCATTTTTAGGGTGCAAAAGTGAAAATGATACGGTTTCTGTCTCTGTATGTGTCTGAAAGATGTGCTTTATATATGAATTCTAGGATGGATATCTTCTTTTATTTTACCTAAATATCTATTTTAGAAAAGTTGAATTTGCAAGGTAACAGATCTGTTCTGCAATTAAGAGATTTGGTTGTTTCCTTTTTTCAGTTCTTTCAGCAGTTTCTGGCATTAGGCTTAAATTCACAGGACTTCATGAGAGTAAGTTTAGTTTGCTATGCTACAATTTAAAGTATTTGACCATTGAATGCTGTCAATATCTGATAGACTTTTTGTTTATTTCTTTTCTTCCAGACTATATTGTTATAATCTCATGTGTCATTTTAGTGGGGCTTTTCTCTCTTCAGCATCACGGAACACATAGAGTTGCTTTCATCTTTGCTCCAATTGTTACGGTGTGGATTCTCTGTATCGGTGGCATAGGGACATATAACATTATCAAGTGGAATCCACGTATATTTCACGCACTTTCTCCAGTTTACATGTTGAAGTTCCTCAGATGCACCAACATTGAGGGTTGGGTGTCCTTAGGAGGAGTGGTTCTCTCAATTGCAGGTTTTTTTTTTTTGGTCACGCTTCTGATACAAACACAGCTATGGAAACTTATTTTTCTCGAATAACTGTCTCAGGTGTGGAGGCAATGTTTGCTGATTTGGGCCATTTTTCCGCGCTGTCAATTAAGGTATAATTTGTTTGCGCTATAAATATCTCACATTAAAGCCTTAACAGTATAACACAGAAGCTGAATCAAAAGTTTATTTTAAATATGACCTTGATGTTGTAACACTTTGTGTTCATATTCCAGATAGCTTTCACATTTTTTGTATATCCTTGTTTGGTTCTTGCATATTTGGGTGAGGCTGCATTCCTTTCTAAGCATCATGAAGATATCCAGAGAAGTTTCTACAAAGCCATACCAGGCAAGAGTTCATTGAGATGCCTGCATAGCTGTATCTTATTCTTACGCTCTATTTGTTTCAGTAGAAAACATTTTCCAAAAACATTGTCTATGGATAACATTTTCCTATTTTTGGTTGCGACCTTGAAACTAATGTGTTAGTAGCTGTATTAGTGATGGTGATAGTGGTGGTGGTGGTGTGGCAATGGTGGTAGTGTGGTGATGTTGGTAAAACTTTAGTCCAAAAAATGTTTTTCACTTTTAAAAAATGGAGAATGTTTTCCGTCCAAATAAACTTGTTTTCTGTTAATCCTAGAAAATTAATTTCATTGACTTTCGTTTTCCACCGTACCAAATGCTAGAAATGCGGAAAGAAACAAATGGAGCATTAGCTTATTATTTTATTAATGCAAATTTCTCATCTGCAGAACCAATATTCTGGCCAGTGTTCGTCGTGGCCACTTTTGCCGCTGTGATAGGGAGTCAAGCAGTAATATCGGCAACCTTCTCCATAATAAGCCAGTGCTGTGCATTGAATTGCTTTCCCCGAGTGAAAATTGTTCATACTTCAAGTAAAATATATGGGCAGATCTACATACCAGAGGTCAATTGGATGTTAATGAGCCTCTGTTTAGCTGTGACAATCGGATTAAGGGACACGAACATGATTGGACACGCATATGGTATCAATCTATGCATTCAATTATAAGAAAAAAAAAATTGGGTTAAATTCATCTTCTAAGCCCTTCTTGTGTGCCCATTTTCTAACTTAAGTGAATCATCTTGCTGAGTTTGTAGGCCTGGCAGTCACTACTGTTATGTTTGTGACAAGTTGCTTAACAGCAATGGTGATGATAATTGTGTGGAAGCAAAATATTATCACAACCGCTGCTTTTCTAGTGTTTTTTGGATCGGTGGAGCTTCTTTACCTCTCTGCAGCCTTGTATAAAGTCCCCAAAGGTGGTTGGATCCCAATTGTGCTGTCTTTGATCTTCACGACCGTAACGTTTTTATGGAACTATGGAACGTTGAAGAAGAACCAGTTCGACGTGGAGAACAAGGTTTCAATGAAAAGGATATTGTCTCTAGGGCCTAGCCTTGGCATGGTTCGGGTCCCCGGAATCGGACTTTTTTACACGAATCTTGCAACAGGTGTCCCTGCTGTTTTCGGACACTTCATCACAAACTTACCTGCTTTCCATCAAGTGGTAATATTTATCTGCATCAAATCTGTTCAAGTTCCGTATGTTAGCAGAAGGGAACGGTTTCTCATAAGCAGGGTCGGGCCAACAGACTACAGCATGTTTAGGTGCATTGTCAGATACGGTTACAAGGATCTGCAACAAGAGAACTATGATTTTGAAAACAGGTTGGTATACGAAGTCATACAATTTGTAGAGAGAGAAGGACAATGTGAGCTTCAATCGGATGTTGAAGTCTGTGATTCTTCTGAGCTCACTTTAACGTATCAAAATCACGAAGAGAAAATTGTTCACTCAATAAAAGATTTCCATGTGATGGTGTTGTCTGGGAATGGGGAATTGGAAGGTTCTTCTCTTAAAGACGAGTCTTTGCAGATACTGAAGGCTAGGGAGTCTGGCATTGCTTTTATCCTCGGGCATTCTTATGCACAGGCAAAGAAGTCGTCTTCAATTTTCAAGAAATTTGCTATTGATGTTGTCTATGCTTTTCTGAGCAAAAACTGTGGTGAAGCTGATGTTGTGTTGAGCGTGCCTCACGCTTCGTTGCTGGAGGTTGGTATGATTTACTATGTCTAACCAATACAGAAATGTGCATTATGTATCTGTCATTACAAAATCGTTCTGGGAAGGGCATGCATTAACTGTTGAAATGACAAGGGATTAGGAACGATCAAGGTGGCTGCACAAGCGTGTACCTGCTCTACAGAATCATCACAACAGACAATTTTCCTCTGAGTCGAGCTTCAGCTTTGCATGCTACACTCATATCTCTAAGATGTAAAAGACTGAACAAGAAAAGAAGGAAAAAAAATCACCCTGTTTATACAAAACTGTTAAATTGTATAGTGGAAGTATATATATGTTTCTTTTTTCTGAAGCAGTCTTATTATATGGAACTCAAAATGTTTATTGTTTGCTGGGTTGCTGGGTTCATCAGAATAGCACTTAATTGCACTGCTTAGCAAGAGGGGGTTGAGGGTTGAATAGTTCATCTTTGTTGCACACTTGTTAAAAGCCTAGAATAAAGGTGTAATCAACTGACTGATGGGTTAGAAACATCTTTTTTTGCATCACTTGTTCTTACCATTTTCTGTATTTCCTTTTGCCTTGCCACGGATGTAATGTTGCATTATTTCTTGTACCTTCAGTACATGTTCCCATTCCGACTCTTTTTTTTTTAAAATCTTTTTCCTTGGAAGTCATTACGGAATTAAGATGCTTGGATTTTGACTAGATTTCAATCATGTTAATCTCTCTCCTCCATAATAAAACTGCTCATTTGAATACACAAGCTTGTTTGTTTGCTTGTGACCCTTTTCGACTGGGAGATCGATCTGGTACAATTAGGCACAACCAGGGTAGTTTCAGTTTAGGCTTTTGTCGGGAAAGTTCGCCTTTTGTTCAATGTTATAGTAACTGCCAGCTTGTTTCATGATCTATGCTTTTAAGTTTCTGTAATTTTCTTTCTTCAGTTTAGTCCTAGTCTTTCGGGCTACTTGTTGTAATTATGTCTAAACATAGAATTCTATCTTTCTTTTTATTTATTTATTTTTATTTGAACTCGAGGAAACGCCCTAAGGCTTACAAAGAACCAGAGTCAGAAATTAACAAGGCAGCTAAAGGACCTGGGGGAGAAAACACCCAATTGGGATCCAGGCAGCCACGCAAAGCAGCCTTTGCAAGCCAATGCGCCACCCTATTACAAGATCTAGGACTCCATCTGAGTTGATGCTCACGCAAAGATACCTTGAATAATAACAGAAACTTCCCAGGGGGGGACATTCTCCGAAACACATAGAAGGATCGCCGTGCGATTATCATTTTCAATCTCAACTTTCTGGAGCTTATGGGCATCAGCAAGAAAGCATGCCAACTGAATGGCTAGAGCTTCCCCTTCAAGAGTAGAAGACACTGCAATGGACCGAGTAATGCCATCCAAAACACGAACATGAATGGTTTTTATTTTGCTTTAATGAAGTAGTTATTTCAACCAAAAAATGAGAAGAAGCCAGTGGTAGAGAGCATGAGGATGAAGATGAAGGTATGAAACTGTCATTTCAACATGAGGTTCACTAAATAAACGTGCCAGCGTAAATCCCATTAGTGGCATTAGCGGCGGCCTAACCTAACCATCCTCTAAAAAAACTAATCAAATCATACAATTTGAGCTGATTATTTACTGCTTTCACCAATTAAGTAAAACCCTGAGAACTGTGAAATCTGTGTTTTTTAGGCAGAGAAACAAACCCTACCGTGTTCAGACCAAATTGAATCAAGCAATCCTCCCTCCCTCCCTCCTATATATCATAAATGTGTTTCATGAACTAACCAACTACTAGAGAGAGCTGTAAAGAGGTTATCTTTCTTTTTTAGACAGCAACCATTAACCAACCCATCTTGTTCCAGACTCCCCCAAACTTTTTGATTTGTTTGTGTTGGCATCTTGTGTGCGCGTACAAAAAAAAAAAATAATAATAATAATAATAAAAAAAAATAAAAGTAAAAATGGAATTCAAACCCTGAAAAATTATTATAAGAGAGGGAAAAAAAAAATTGACATTTCAAAGATATTTCTCATAGGTATTTGCGTCTAGATATCTTTATGTTATTATGTAATTTTTTTTTTCTCAACTAATAATTTGTTGGAAACAGATATTTTATTATTTGAAACAAAAAGATAATAGAATTATACATAGAGAAATCATAAAACTAAGAAATCTAAATTTAAAGTTGAATTTAGACTATAAAACCTTGTTTTGTTTCAAGTTTAAATTTAGACTGTCGGATTATCACAGTAAAAATTATTGCAAAGAGATTGATAGTAGATGATCTTGATCCTCTATTTGTTGTTTGTAAAATTAATTATGTTATTGGATACAAGTGAACTCACATATATGTAGATCTCACCTAATATAACACTTATTTGACATAAATATAGGCATTTCATTTTGTAATGGAAAAAGATAAGCACATCAAAAATTCCGATCATCCAAATCATCAATCCCTTACATTTATTTGAATTTGTAACCATCTTGTTAGCAAAAATCTGGTTTGGGTCAAATCGACAGAAGTAATTCGACAAAATAACCAAAGTTTCACAAACAACACAGATCAAGCAATTGTGGTTTGAATGTCCTATGTCTCGACAGTTTCAAGGACTTCTTTGAAAATTGTAATGTGAAGAAACAAATGTAAATAAACTGAAATTCGATTGAAGAACAAGTAAACTTGCCACTTAATTATAAGAATTAAATTTCAAGTTCAATGTGCATCACAATCGACAGAAGAAAACTTAGCCAGAGAGGCTGAATTATAGACAGAAATACCCCCAAGTACAAAAGCTATTGCTAATTAAGTTATGCTACTCCTAATTTCACATGGGTTATGAATGTTGTTGAAGACCTTCTTTACTTCAAATTTTCAGCCTTTATGCTGCTGGCCTTGCTACTTCTTTGCTGCCACGTGTCTCACCATGGAGCAAGTTACCTCCACTTCTTGCATAATTGCCCATGATCTCCATAACTGCTTCTCTGCTGTAGCATTCTCTTTCCTTTGCAAACAAACCACGTACCTTGCATCACTTGCATGCCTAATTTCATGGCTTGACACCTGGGTTACGTTTGGCTACATCCCACAACACTATCAAATGAATCGATAGGAGAAACTACGTCTGCCACATCTACTTCTTTGACTGTTTCGTTCCTATCACCTGCTTTGCATTCTAGGACCCACATCCCACTATAAATTCGTGGTCTTCACCCCTAGCATCCATTAGATCAACTCTCTGTATTTTGTTATGCTTATTCGACAGAGAAAAATAAATTTTAATGCCAACACATCTATAGATACGAATAAATATAAAAAGTAGGTAATTTTAGTGATCAATAGTTTAAGAGGGTTGTTATGTAATTCAATTTTATATTAGTATGTGTTAGACTTATTTATTTTAATGATTTATTTAATTCTGTTTTTGATTTATTTGGAAGAGAAAAATAGATTGAAACATATTTTATTCCATTATTTTTCATCTAATTTCTTATCCTAAATATATTTTTGGAGTATATAAATTTGCTTAATCAGGAGATAATTTTAGCCCAAAATAGAGTCCAAATTAGCCCAGCACACCAGTAGTTCAAGCAGCAATTCAAACAGTCCAGCACAATAGTGACTGGATGTCTAGGTGGACATCCGGTCGGATGACCGGCCAACGGCTTTTTGCCCAGTTTTGCTTCAGTTCAAATTTTCTTCTCACCGGTTGTCAACCTAGCAGTATCCTTGATAACTGCGGAAGCCATCCTTGACGACTGGGACCCCACAGGACATCTGGGTGGACATTCGGGCGAACGTCTCTCTAGAATAAAATTTCATTTTGGACATTTGGGTGGATGACAACTCTGTACTACAACGGCTATTTTTAAAAAAATCATTTATCAAACCCATGCTTTGCCTTCTTTAAGATCTGATCAATAACGGGGGAATGCAAATTTGAGTAGAGTAGATTTAACCAAAATCTTACTCAATCCTTTTCAATACACACAACAGTCTACAGCTTCATAATTTCTCCTTGATAAATAGCAAAGCTTTTGCTGAACAAGACAAGCAAGAAAACATTCTCTAATCAATCATCACACTCACCTTTCATCTATTCTCTAAGAAGTATTCTTCATTTTTGGTTTACATTTTTCTCTCAGAAATTATACACTGAGTCTTATAGCTTTAAGCTTATCTTATTTGTGTAAGGTTTACAGAAAAATCAGAGTTTCAACTTGTATATTTATCTTTGAGAGATAACTCTTGTAACTTTCTTTGAAAGTAAAAACAACTTTATTTCAACATTGTAAGAGTGTAGTATACTTAGTGTTCTTGATTTCTTGAGTGCAAGGGTTTGGACTTAGAAAGTCTGTGTAAAAATCTGTAGAGGATTACTCCATTTGTGAAGAGGTTGCAAGCATTCCTGTGAAGCTAGAAGATAGTGAAAAATCTCAAGTGAAACTTGAGAAGTGGATGTAGACTTGGTTGAAGTCGAACGACTATAAATCTGTTTGTCTCTCTCTCCCTTATTTCTTTATTTTGTTTAATTGTCATAGTTATATCTCATATTTTCACTGTGCCAAATTCATTAATTGATATAACTGTTAGAACACTTGTTTTAATCATCAAATCTCTTCATTCACTGCATATAGCTATCTGTTAGTTTTTTTCCATTAGGTATAATTGCTTACTTATCTAATCACAATCTGTTAAGGGAAAAATCAAACAGTTTATTTTTGCTTAAACTACTTAACTAATATTCTCTCATTATGATTGTCCAAATCATCTTTGTTTCATTAGCAATATTTATCTGTTGTACTAGTTATAATTTTTATTGAGATATTATTATTTTTATTTGTAAAAATTTAATTCACCTCCTTCTTAGATTGTCTTTGGGTAACAATATGACTGTTACTTGATTATTTGAACTAAGCACGAGCACTATATCAAATTAATACGTTTGCAAGATATTTGGTATAAAATTCGCATCTGTAATACGTCGGTACGTGACAACTAGCTACCTATATACATACAAACATTCTCTTTGTTTTCCACTCACATTCTTCTCTCTCTCATTCGTCAAGAGTCTCATAATGATTCACCATATATATATAGCTATATATTGACACCATGAGTGTCAACAAAGACTCTCACCACCACCACCACCACCACCTTCCCTCCCCCATCGCCGCCCCGAATGCCACCCTTGGCCGCCACCTCGCTAGGCGGCTCGTTGAAGTCGGCGCCACCGATGTCTTCTCCGTGCCCGGCGACTTCAACGTCACCCTTCTCGATCAACTCATTGCCGAGCCAAACCTTAACAACATTGGCTGCTGCAACGAGCTCAATGCAGGCTACGCCGCGGACGGGTATGCTCGGTCTCGCGGTGCCAGGGCGTGCGTTGTGACGTTCACGGTCGGTGGGTTGAGTGTGATCAACGCCATTGCCGGTGCTTACAGTGAGGATATTTCGGTAATCTTGCGGGTGGTCCCAATTCCAATGATTATGGGACTCGGAATATTTTGCACCACACGATTGGATTACCGGATTTCAATCAAGGGCTACGATGTTCAAAATGTCACGTGCCATCAGGTGAGCGCTAAAAATATCAAAAAAAAAAAAATGCAAAGACAAAATATAATTGACTTAAATAGTCAATTTATTATTATTATTATTATTTTTAATTGAAAACAAAATGTGAATGCTTTCAACTAATATCATAATGAATTATAATTAACATTATAATGTGTAATCAAATCATAATAAAAAAATAATCAATGCTATAACTGAAACATATGATACACATAAAGACAGACAATATATATCATAAAAATTTCCTATATATATAAACAATTCTCGAAAGATGTATATAACAAGCCAAAATGTATACATGCACAAAAGTTTTGAGAAAATTATTTGGTGGGGGTATGGCTCACGTCGCACACCTATCACCAAATGTTATGTCCAGTGGCGGAATCAAAATTTTAACTTAGAAGGAGCAACATTGAGTTAAGGTTACAGTGATCTGTCACAATGTAAATAATTTGGACTTTTAATTGAGGGTAAAACAACTAAAAATGAACATAGTTTCAGATTTAAAATTTTAAAGTTATGCTCAAGTTAGTTAATTTTTTTTTTATTTTTGATTGTTTATTTATTATTAATATGATTTGCTATTTCAATTTTGTGAGTGTGATGATCATTATAATTTAAAATGCGATCACATACTATTATTAAAAATGAGAACGACAAAATTACACAAAAAAAAAAAAGAAGAGAGAGTGGAAGAGAAAGACATGAGAGAAAAGAGAGAAATAATATAAAATTTAAAAGAAAATATTTTAGCAAAATTAAATATCTAGAGTGACAAATTATAGGAATTTGTATTTTATTTTTAATTAATGAATCATGTTATAATGAAACTAATGAATTATAATCATAATGAAAATCAATACATCATATAACTAATATAAATAAATATTTTTAAAATAAGAGAGAAAAATCATAAGTAAATAACATGAAAAATACAATCAATAATTAGATTGAAATATTTAAACCTCTAACCTCATAATGAAAATGCAAGAATTCTGATTAATAGATTAACCTTGTTGGTTTTGCAAAGATTTTGTCAAAAATAAAAAACAAAAACAAAAATAAAAGATGAGATACAAAAAATTAGGACATAATTTGAATTTTAAAAATTAATTATTTTTCAAATAGGGATAAAAGTGCAATTTTCAAAAATTGAGGGGGGGCACGTGACCCTCTTGGTCCCAACGTGCCTCCACCCCTAGTTATGTTCTTGATGACTCATAATTTCCAACAGAAAGTTATGGGTCTTACTTTCTCTACCAATCACAATTTCTATATAGACCACTTAACCATGCCCACTACTCCTAGGTTTGCTTTTGTTTGTATTGTTTATAATTATAATCCGGACGTGCTGAATGAATTTTATTTTTAAAATTCTTGATTTTTTATTGATATAAAATGACCCCAAATTTTTTTTTGTACTTGGTTTCTGAGCAAACATTGCAATCTCGAACTGCGCTGTTTGATTGAATCATCAGAAATTCTACGAATATTTGATGGGTTATATATATATTGGTTAAATGTGGCAATCATCAACTAATGAATGATCTGGAACAATGGTTTATGGCATCTTTTTTTTCGGTTCATCTCAAAAATAGTTTTCATGGTGTGGTTTGTTCAATCTCATGGTGAATATATATGGACCAATGTGTTTGATTTTATTTTTTGTTCAGCTCAAGTTAGATTTTTTTTTTTTTTTTTTTTTATCGTTTCAGGGGTGGGCAAATGAGTTTGATCATATTTATGTATATATATTGTTATGTTACTCGTAGGCTGTTATAACTAGTGTGGAAGATGCACATGAACAAAATCGATACAGCAATCTTAACTGCTCTAAAAGAAAGAAAGCCTGCCTGCATAAACATTTGCTGCAATTTACCTAGCATCCTTCACCCAACTTTCAACAGAGAGCCCATACCACTCATGCTTTCGCCCCGGTAATTAAAACGAGAAAAGGTAGAGATCTAAAAATTTTTTCATAAAAATGATCATAAAAGATTTATGATCTTTGGATTGCTTTGATTAATGTGTAGTACTTTATTTTAAGTGTAATCCAAGGGTCATAAAAATTTCATGATTATTTTCATAATTTTTTTTTCATGACACCTAACATTGCTGAATTAAAATTTACTTGATTCTTTACAATCATTTTAGCACCTTTTCAATTTCCACAACTTTAATTGAAAACAACATATTTGATCGATACAGGTCGAGTAACAAGAATAAACTTGAAGCTGCTGTAGAGGCAACAATAGCCTTTCTAAACAAGGCATCGAAACCAATCTTGATAGGAGGGCCTAAACTCCGAGTTTCAAAAGCCTATGATGCATTTGTTGAACTTGTCGCTACTTGTGGCTATGCTTTTGCTGTGATGGAATCGGCTGAAGGAATGGTGCCAGAGCACCATCCTTACTTCATCGAGACTAATTGGGGGTGTTGCAAGCACCGCATTTTGTGCACAGATTGTGGAATCAGCTGATGCTTACTTGTCCGTTGGGTCAGTTTTTAATGATTATAGCACGGTTGGTTTTTCACTCCCCCCTATCAAGAAAGAGAAGGTGGTATTTGTGCATCCTAATCGAGTGGTAATTGCGAATTGTGCAAGTTTTGGATGTGTTTTGATGGGAGATCTTCTAATAACGCTTGCGAAGAAGCTTAACCGCAACACTAGTGCTTATGAAAATTGTGACGATATGTTTTCTGAGTACTAACACGTGGCAAGGTGACGCTGACGTGTCAGCCGAGGTGTCACGTGTCGTAGTAGTTACGCCGAGGTGATCTCGGAGTTGCCGAGGTTATCTCCGAAGATATCGGAATCCGAGATAAGCGGATAAAGGACAAGGGTCCTAGATTGAGAGAATACTTCAGTTTGGGTAAAGATGAAACTCTTAGAGGGTTTATCCTAATCCCACTAAGAGTTCCAGATTAGCAGTAATCCTGAGTCCATTGGAGTTAGGCTCCTATTGGGACTAGGATTGTATTGGCTATAAAAGAGAGGCACCCCCATGGGTCTAAGGTATGTTTTTACACTCAAGCTTGTGAGTTGAATACTTGATTATCTTTGAGAGATATACTGACTTGATCGTCGGAGTGCCCCCGGGTGGAAGAACTATCACGAGCCTTTTCTTCTGTCTTGCAGACAACAAGGTGCCATCTATTCTGCCTGTGTTCTACAGCTGAATCACTAAGGAGGGTAGTGTGACTAGAAAATCACTCACACAATTTGGCGCCGTCTGTGGGAAAGAAAGACGAATAGATGGCCAGTAACGTACAAAAAGAAAAGGTTGGGGACAACGCTCCTACTAGGAGTGGCAGGCCTACCGACCTTGACATTTAAGGAAATAACCACAACGAAGAAGCCCGTGACCAGGGGCACAGAGGAAATGACGTCGGCTAGGAGGGCGACACTTCAAAGAAGACAGACCAAGACATATACTACAACGAAGATAACCTCCAGGTATGGAGGAACAGGTGCCTACGAAGGGATGAGAAAGTAAAAGAATTGGCAGACAAGTTGGCAGACCTACAGTCGGTCGTCAACTTCATGATGCAAAATAATGTCATGCAGCCACCGTACCCGCTGCAGGACACGTCGATTCCAGCAGTTAATACCCAGAAGGGAGGAAGGAAAACAATTCCTGAAGTACCTCAACACACCTGGCGTGGAAGGCACTCTCACTCGCCTTCCAGGGAAGTTGGACGAGAGGAGCCGAGACAAGAAAAGTCCCAAAGGAAATATCACACGAAGGACCCAGAACCCAGAGAACATCGGCATGTCCAGGGATAGGCGCTCTGCTTTGACACAACCCATGGAGAAAGATCAAAACGGGCCCACCACGAGGCTGAAAGTAGTGTGCCAAAAAAACTGAAGTCAACAGATAGCCGAGCTCCAGGGAGGAGTAAAGAAGACCTACGAAATTACCTCAAGAGGAAGGAACATAATGCTGAAGCCAAGGTTACATCACCCGACAAGCCGAGGACACCGTTCTCGGTAGAGCTGGACAAATTTGAGGCACCGAAGAGATTTAGCATGCCGAGGTTTCAAATATACGATGGTAAGTCAGATCCTAACTTCCACGTTGGATTATTCTTGAACTCAATGGCACTATACAGTGGAAACGAGCCGTTGCTCTGCAAAGGATTCCCCTCATCCTTTGGGGAGATTGCATCAGATTGGTTCCACAAACTGCCAAAGGGAAGTGTGAAGACTTGGGAAGGCTTGGCCGAGATGTTTGTGGCCAGGTTCGTGACAAATAAGCTACAGCCATTAAGGGTGGATGCATTAATGGCTCTGAAGATCAGCAAGGATAAAGGCCTTAGGGCCTATGCAAAAAGATACTATGAGGTGTTCAATCGAATACCCGAATACAACCAAGAAGTGGTAGTCGTGTCTTTCAAGAACGGCCTAAAAGATGATTGTTCACTACGGATATCTTTGGCAAAGACATTGCCGAAAAGCATGGAAGAGCTCATGGCAAGAATCGAGAAATATGCCAGAGCCGAGGAGGATACATCGGGGAATAAGGAGGAAAAATAGGAAAAAGGGAACGGCTCGCCAAAGCGAGGCCGAAGTAACAACGGATTTAGCAAAACAGAGATAGAATTGAGGGGCAAACAAGCAGTGATGACTGTGTTTCGAATCCCGGTCCACAAAGTCCTAGATCAAATCCGAAATCAACCCTATTTCAGAGCACCAGCAAAGGCCCCAGGGGAATACATGGGCAGAAACGTTGGTAGGCGTTGTGCTTACCACAATGAAGAAGGGCACCCAACTCAGGGCTGTAGAGCCCTAAAAGCATACTTAGAGGACTTAGTAAGACAAGGCCACCTGAGGGATCTTGTCGACAAAGCCAGGACCAGAGAAGAGCAGGCAAGGTTGCCTCAAGCACAGCTTTCGCCTCCCAAAGACAAAGAACCACAGGGAGGGGGACCTAGGGTGGTTAACGTAATTCACTCCAAGGTGAACGAAAATGACATACCGGGGGGAAACCCAAAGAGTAAAACACCTACAGCACGTGAACCAGGTTAAACAGAAAAGACCTCGGCCTGAAGAGTACCCAGGCCCGATGATAGCCTTCACCGAAGCCGACTTAGAGATGGTCCAGCACCCGCATAATGATGCCTTGGTAGTATCCCTCCAGGTTGGGGAGTGCCAAGTGAAACGCATCCTGATAGATCAAGGTAGCTCTTGTGACATCATGTATGTTAGATGTTACAAGGAGCTGGGCCTTCACCCAGATGACATGGAGCAATCGAATGGCCCGATGGTCGGCTTCACTGGAACGCCAATGTGGCCACTGGGCGCTACAAACTTGGAAATACAAGCTGGCACTAAGAAGATCATGACAGAGTTCATCGTGATTGACACACCTTCACCATACAACATCATCTTGAGAAGGCCATGGTTACATGCAATGGGGGCAGTTCCCTCAACGTTGCATCAACTATTGCGGTTCCCAACAGAACATGGAATTGAAGAAGTCAGAGGAGACCAGCTGCAGGCAAAAAATTGCTCCATGGCAGCAATGAAAACAACCTGCAACATACAAGAACCAGGGAAGGCAGAGATTGAAGATGAGGACATGGAGGTCCTAGATGATGTCGGCAAGGAGCCGGCCGAGAAGAGTGAGGAAACACTAAAGAAAATCCTCGTCCAAGAGGGCGATAAAGAACGCTTCTTTCTTCTCGGCTCAGGCTTAGCCGAAGAAGAAGAAAAGGAACTGGAAGCCTTTTTGAGAACAAACATAGAGGTGTTTGCCTAGACACCATATGAAATGCCTGGCATTGACCCCGAGGTCACATGTCACAGACTGAACGTTGACAAGTCGGCCAAACCTGTAATACAACGAGCCAGAAAACCGACGTTGATGCACATCGAAGCAGTGGAGGAGGAAGTAGACAGACTTTTAGAGGCCAGGGCCATCAGAGAAGTCAATTATCCGACATGGCTATTAAACACTGTGGTAGTAAAGAAGAAGAATGGTAAATGGAGGGTGTGCGTAGATTTTACAAGCCTGAATAAAGCCTGTCCCAAAGACAGCTTCCCTCTGCCCAAAATTGACCAGCTGGTGGATGCCACATCTGGACATGGAAGGATGAGCTTCCTGGATGCTTATAGGGGGTACCACCAGATAGCCATGTACCTCCCAGACGAAGAGAAGACAGCGTTCATCACCCCAAAAGGCTTGTACTGTTACAGAGTGATGCCTTTTGGGTTGAAAAACGCAGGAGCAACCTACCAAAGGCTGGTAACCAGAATGTTCAAGCACTTGATCGGCCAAACAGTAGAAGTCTATATCGATGACATGGTCGTAAAGATCAAGGAGCCCAGGAGTCATCTTGCCGACCTAAAAGAGGTATTTGAGATCCTCAAAACATATCGGCTCTGACTCAACGCATCAAAGTGCGCGTTTGGAGTTGGATCTGGAAAGTTTCTGGGGTACCTGGTAACAAGGAAGGGAATAGAGGCCAGCCCAGATCAGATCAGGGTCATCCTGGATCTACAAAGCCCAACATCAGCAAAACAGGTACAAATACTTACTGGAAGGGCCGCTGCCCTAAACAAGTTCATAAGCCGAAGCTCAGACAAGTGTAAACCCTTCTTCAACCTGGTGAAAAAGACCACAGACTTCCTATGGACTGAAGAATGTGAGGCCGCTTTGGCCGACCTAAAGAAGTATCTAACCACGGCTCCAGTCCTCTTAACACCTGAACCTGGGAAAGAGCTGTTCTTGTACTTAGCTATGTCAGAACATGCAGTAAGTGCAGTACTAATCTGAGAAGAAAAAGGAGAACAGAAGGCTGTTTACTATGTAAGTAAAACTTTGGCCGACGCGGAAACAAGATATCTACCACTAGAGAAATTAATGCTGGCCTTAGTGATGGCCTCAAAAAAGTTGAACCATTACTTTCAGGCGCACAAGATTGTAGTACTAACAGAGCACCCACTGAAGTCCTTATTACAACAAAGAGACTTAACAGGAAGAATTGCAAGATGGGTAGTGGCCTTGGGCCAGTATGACCTGGAGTTCAGGCCTAGAACAGCAATCAAGGGCCAAGTTTTGGCCGACTTCGTGGCAGAATTCATGCCTGAATCCATAGAACATCGGGCTTCGTTGAGCCTAGATAAACATTGTCCCAGCAAACAAGGAGAATCCCAGCCTAAGGCAAGAGAGCAAAGGAAGGAAAAACTCAGACCCTGCAGCATCTACATCGGCGACTCCTTCAGACTGTTTGTTGATGGAAGTTCAAACTGACAAGGAGTGGGGGCAGGAGTACTACTGATATCTCCAGATGGAGAAATAATAGAACAGTCTATCCGTTTGGGGTTCAAGGCCTCAAACAATGAAGCAGAATACGAGGCATTAATTGCAGGGCTAAAATCGCGGCGATGGCGAAGCGAGATGAGGTAATAATTTTTTGTGATTCACAGCTTATTGTTAACCAGTCAACAGGAGAATTTGCAGCCAGAGACGAAAGGATGTCGGCATATGCAAAATAGGTCATCAGATTGGCAAACTTATTTCAGAACTACCGACTACTCCAAGTAAGCCGAGATGATAACAGCCACACCGACGCGTTAGCCAACCTGGAAAGTTTGATACAGACTGGAAATACAAGAACAATTATGATAGACTATATGTCGGGCCCGAGCATAGAGCCACAGAACACAGAGCAGGAAGCAATGTGTGTGGACATGGGGCCAAGCTGGATGGATTCAATTGTTGCATTCCTGAAAGAAGGAAAGCTGCCAAAAGACCACAAGGAGGCACACAAAGTCAGATTGAAGTCGGCAAGATTCAGTTTGACTGCGGACAGACATCTCTACAGAAGGTCCTTCACTGGACCCTTTTTAAGGTGCGTACACCCTTTGCAGGTTGAAGATTTTTTATATGAAATTCATGAAGGAGTTTGTGGAAGCCACATTGAGGGCAGATCACTAGCTCACAGGGCCATTACCTAGGGGTATTGATGGCCCTACATGCAAAAGGATGCTGAAGCCTACGTAAAGAAGTGTGAACAATGCCAAAGGTTTGCACCTTTGATTATCAGCCAGCTGTTGACCTGAACCCAGTATCCAACCCTTGGCTGTTTGCCCAGTGGGGCATGGATCTTGTTGGGCAACTTCCCCAGGCAACTGGGCAGAGAAAATACTTGTTGGTAGCAACAGATTACTTTACGAAGTGGATAGAGGCAGAACCTCTTGCCAAAATCTGAGATGTGGATGTCAAGAACTTTATATGGAGAAACATCATCACCAGATTTGGCATTCCAAGAGCCATAGTTGCTGACAACGGAACGCAGTTTGACAGCAAACTCATCAAGAACTTTTGTGCGAAATTCAAGATCAAGAATTACTTTTCAACACCAAGTTTTCCCCAAAGTAATGGACAAGCAGAAGCATCCAACAAAGTAATTTTGGATGGAATACAGAAGAGGCTGCAGGCAGCAAAAGGAAAGTGGGTAGACGAATTGCCCAACATACTTTGGGCATATCGGACTACGCCGAGAAGATCAACAGGGGAATCCCCCTTTGCCATGGCCTATGGCACAGAAGCAGTCATTCCACTGGAAGTCGGCATCCCAGGGATCCGAACCCAGGGAGTTGAGAATGGGACTAATGATATACTCTAAGCCCGAGATCTGGATCTTTTAGAAGAACGAAGAAAGAAAGCTGCAATTCAGCTCGCAGTATACTAGCAACAGCTTGCTAGAGCTTACAACAAGAAGGTCAATCCAAGAGATTTTCAAGTCGGCGACCTAGTCTTGAGAAAAGTCGTCGGCAACAAGAAAGATCCCAGAGAGGGCAAGCTTGGCCCAAACTGGGAAGGACCCTACAGAATGACTTCGGTATTAGGCAATGGAGTTTATTGGCTTGAAGATAATGAGGGCAAAGCATTACCCAGACCTTGGAACACTTGTAATTTGAAATTTTTCTATCATTAGATATGCATTGTTTTTGGCCGATGTCATCAATAAAATCTTTTCAGAATTTTTCAAACACATATGATTGATAAAGATATACAATGTTATTTCTGAGAGACATGAATAATGAGAACCCAAGTGGAACCCAGGTTCACATTGGGGGCAAAAAGAAGAAGAATATGCTTAACACTTGTTGAAATTTGTAGCAATTTACAAGTTGAAGTTAAGCCGAGATAATTCCTTATCTTCACTTGTTGAAATTTGTAGCATTTACAAGTTGAAGATAAGCTGAGATGGTTCCTTATCTTCACTTGTTGAAATTTGTAGCAATTTACAAGTTGAAGTTAAGCTGATTCCTTATCTTCACTTGTTGAAATTTGTAGCAATTTACAAGTTGAAGTTAAGCTGAGATGGTTCCTTATCTTCACTTGTTGAAATTTGTAGCAATTTACAAGTTGAAGATAAGCTGAGATGGTTCCTTATCTTCACTTGTTGAAATTTGTAGCAATTTGTAGCAATTTACAAGTTGAAGTTAAGCTGATTCTTTATCTTCACTTGTTGAAATTTGTAGCAATTTACAAGTTGGAGTTAAGCCAAGATTACTGTTTCCCTTTACTTGTTGAAATTTGTAGCAATTTACAAGTCAAAGTGAAGCCGAGGTTATTGCTTAAACAATTGTAGCAATCTACAGGTTGGTTAAACCAAAAGAAGATGCTTAACACTTGTTGAAATTTGTAGCAATTTACAAGATGACGTTAAGCCGACATATGATCATCTGTTGAAACTTGCAGCAATTTACAGGTTGAAGTAAAAGCTAAGTATATTGTTTAAACACTTGTTGAAATTTGTAGCAATTTACAAGTAGATCATTGTTTAGCACTTGTTATAACTTGAGAAAAGTTTATAGTATATGTTTTACACTTGTTGAAATTTATGAAAAAGTTTGCAGGTCAGTATCTTGCCGAAGTAAAGTTTGTAGTTATTATACCCGAGGTATGTAACCCCGAGAAAATTGCACAAAGAAGGCAAAGTTTGAAAGGCATGCAAAATATTCTAAGTATAGAATCATATAGAGGCAGTCAAAGAAAAGGCAAAAGAGTGCAAACATTCAAAGAAAGTTATATTAAAACATTCAACACAAACTGGAGGCACATCGGCCATACAAGAAACTTATATTATCCAGAAAACAAAAAAGTACAATAGACATCAAGGTTGTGATTCTTCAACTTCAGGCGCAATTTGAGTCTGGACCTCGGCAGATTCTTGGAGAACTACCTCGGCAGATTCTTGAAGAACTACTTCGGCAGTCTTTTCTGCTACGATCTCGACATCGATTTCGGCAAGTGTTTGGTCAAGACTTTTATCGGTTGGAGGAACGTCAGATGATGCTTGTTCAGGAGTAGCCTCCTTGACAACCTCCTCATCTTCCTCCTCATGAGTCAAGTCTAGGACTTGATTATCCTGAGGAGGGGACTTGGTCTCAGTGGCATCTTTAGGCTTCCTTACTAGAGCCTTATCCTCATCCTCGGATTCAGACTCCGATTCATCTTCGGCTTGAGTTGGAGGTGGAGGTGGAGGAAATGGAAGAGGAATAGCATCGGCATTTCAAAAAGGTGAATCAGCAGGAAGATCAAGTTTTTTTATCAGGGACATCCAACCAAGGGAAAAGCCCCTGTTGCATGCCTGCCTGACTTGTAGCTTATAGTCCTCGGTGATGTCGGCTATGCCTTGAGAATAGGCCTTTTCGTCAGCCGTTTTGATTTCGGCCTCTTTAGTGGCCAGGGCCTCCTGAAGCTCTTTTTCAACTTGGGCCATTTTTTCCTCGGCCTCTTTTTTCTGAGCCTCAGCAACTTTCTTGATGGCTTCAGCAGCATCAGCCTTCTCCTCGGCTTCAATCTGAGCCTTGAGGGCAGCCTCAGCCTGGTCTTCCAACTTCTTCATTTTTGATTGGAGGCCTTTGTTCATCCTTTGAAGGGCAGAAAACTCCCTCTTCATGTCGGCCAACTTCTCCCTAGTCTCAAAAGCTTACATAGAGAGAGAGTGGGCATGTTGAACGACCTGAAAAAGCACAAGGCAAAAATTGTTATGAAATTTTACAAAGTGAAAGAGAACACAAGTTTCCACGTAAAGACACTTACTTGGACAGAACATTGAAGCATAAAGGCGTAGTTCTCATACTCACTTATTTTGGCATTACGCTCAAGATCGCCTAGGAGGAGTAGAGTAGTACTGAGTGCTACACCGACGTTGATGTCATCGGCGCTATCGCTGGCAAGAACAGGTTTATCTTCTAAAGTAATTTCAGGTGTCCAGGGGACTTTTGGTATTCTGGACCCCGAGGTTGTCACAGACGATGACCTCGGCTTCTTGGATTGAGTAGATTCTGATGGCTGGGTTTCTGCACGCCTCTTCCCAGCAGAATGTTGAGACTTGTCGCTCTCAGCCAGCTTGGAGATTGGCAGGGTATCCTCAGTCTCAACTGCGGTGGCTTTGGCCTTTGGCTGAGCCTTTTTGGTTCTCTTCGGCTTTGGTGGGGGCATGCTCTGTGTTGGCTGAACGTCAACATCAGTTGGGAGGTCGGCTAGGAGATCTGCGGCAACAGGCTTTGGGCGACCCATCTCGGCAGTTTTGATAAGTCTTCACCGACGTTTTCGTTCAGGTATAGGGATCAAGTATGGAGCTGAAGTTGATGGTTGATCGGCTGGATCTGAAGTTGATCCTTGATCTGTTCGGGATGTAGAAGCGGTTAGAGTTGTAGCAGTAGGTGGAGAAAGAATTTTCTTCTTTGTTCTCGGAACGTCGGGTAAAGTCGACTTGTATGTTGGAATAAAGTTGAGAAGAAGAGGCGCTTTTCTCTTGTGAACTGGCAAGTCCAGCAGTTTTTTCAGGTCCTTGCTGGGAACGTAAGATTGGCAAAAAAATTTCGGTGGCTTGCGAACGTCTGCAAGAAAAAAACAAGACATTAGAAACAGATAAAATATTGAAGACTTGAAAAGCAACAACTAAGTATTAACACTGGTTTCTTATCCTTGCCCTCTTTAACTGACCGAGGAAGAGGGTAGAGATGGGCATCCTCGTCTGGAGAAAATTTCCAATTTCCAGAAGCAATAACATAGTCATCTCCAGCCCTCTTGTTGGAGTCTGGAAGGTCAGCTACGATTTTGAATTCAGTAGACCTCGGCTTGAGGTAATAGACGAAACCTTTTTCTTTTAGGTTAAGAGCACACATGGTATAACAGAATTGGATGTCGGCAAGGGTGATCCTAACATTCTCCTGCCTAGCTAAGGCTATAATACCGTTAATCACTCGATAAGAGTTAATGGTAAGTTGCATAGGGTTCAACCTATAGTAATGAAGAACTTCAAGAAAAAGGGGATTGAATGGAAGCCAAAGTCCACATTCAGCAAAAGTGACTATGGGAAAGGGCATTGTATCATCTGTGGGCATGATTGAATAGTCATCCCCAGCCAGTCTCAGATGGACGTCGGCAGGAATTTTGAACTCTTCCCTAAAGTATTCAAGTTTGGTCGGGGTATCTACCCTATGTCTCCACATACCCATGATTTCGGCGTAAAAGAATTTGGTTATAGAGAAAAGATGTTCTTAAAGGGTTATAGGAACCTCGGCAAAAACCTAGGTAAACACTGGTTACGATTGTTTCAGTTTTTCCTAAGAATTGGTAGGTTCTACAGACAAATCCCAAACCTAAATCTACGAAAGCAAAGATTGAAGGCACAGATCTGGAAAAAATACAGAAATAAGAATGAAGTTTCAAAATAAAGAACAGAAGTGGGGTTCTCAAATGCATAAATAATACAAGAAATACAGGCTCAAGAACAGTGGCGAAACAGTGCAAGTGTTCAAAACATAAGCGAAATCATGGAATATACGCATCCAGATGAATAGTTCAGAAAATCAAAGGTTTGAACAAAGCAGTAATGATAGCAAGAAAGAAAACGAGCATAGAGGAATTAAGAATGAAAGGAACAGAGGCTTACCAAGATAACTGGAGCCGGTATGAAGATTGCCGAGGTCAGACAACGGATGTAGACACGACGGAACGGTGAAAGCTTCGCTGGAATGGAAGAATGAGGACGGTTGCAGAGCTTGGAGCTAGAGCAATGGCGGATTTGAGAAAGTTTGGAGAGAGAAAGAGTAAGTATCGAGTGCAAAAGTAAAGAAAGGAAGAAAGAAAGAAAATTTTTATCAAAAAAACTTGAAACGGCGGCAAAACCGGGCATTTGTTGCGCCTGGAGCAATGCACACGTCAAACGGCGCACGCAGGGAAAACAGTTTTCAGGCGCGTCGCAGACACGGGCCAATGAAGATATAACGCATAAGTGGAACGGTTGAGAAGTGATGCATGACAGCTCATGCGCGTAGGATAGTTCATTTGAATTCTTGTTCTTGAAAGAAGACATGTCGGCCTGATATGAATGACCTCGGCTGAAGAGTTCTTGTGCCGAAGTACTTGAAAGAGGAACAATATAGGTTCTATCACCTCAGAATGCCGAGGTAATAGAACCTAGGGGGCAGTTGTGGGGATATATTTTCTGAGTACCAACACGTGGCAAGGTGACGCCGATGTGTCAGCCGAGGTGCCACGTGTCGTAGTTGTTACGCCGAGGTGATCTTGGAGTTGCCGAGGTTATCTCCGAAGATATCGGAATCCGAGATAAACGGATAAAGGACAAGAGTCCTAGATTGAGAGAAGACTTCAGTTTGGGTAAAGATGAAACTCTTAGAGGGTTTATCCTAATCCCACTGAGAGTTCTAGATTAGCAGTAATCCTGAGTCCATTGGAGTTAGGCTCCTATTGGGACTAGGATTGTATTGGCTATAAAAGAGAGGCACCCCCACAGGTCTAAGGTATGTTTTTACACTCAAGCTTGTGAGTTGAATACTTGATTATCTTTAAGAGATATACTGACTTGATCGTCGGAGTGCCCCCGGGTGGAAGAACCACTGTCGGAGCCTTTTCTTTCTGTGCAGGACAACAGGGTGCCATCTATTCTGCCTGTGTTCTACAGCTGAATCACTAAGGAGGGCAATGTGACTAGAAAATCACTCACACAAAAATCATCAAAAAATGTATGTTTCTGACGGAGTTTCTGTGAAATGTGAAGCTGGTGAGCCCTTGAAGGTTAATGTTCTGTTCCAACACAGACAGAAGATGCTTTCACATGAGATAGTAGTAATTTCGGAGGCAGGGGATTCCATTAATAATTGCCAGAAGCTAAAATTACCAGAAGGATGTGGATACAGAACCAAATATTGGGGTTTCCTTTGTTAACATTTATTTACAATTTTGTATTTATATTTATAAAAGAAAAATTTTAAAACGTAAACAAAAATTCATTGGGTGTCTATTTTCGTTTCTAAAAAATTGTTAAGAGTTCATAAAATTTACTAAATTTTTCTAATTGGAAAAAGTTGGTGTTGCAGGTACGAATTCCAATCGCAGTATACTTCAATAGGGTGGTCAGTTGGTGCAACACTAGGCTATGCCCAAGCTATTCCAGACAAGTGAGTCATTGCTTACATTGGTGATGGGAGCTTCCAAGTAAGAGCAAAAACCTGCTTTAGTTTGAAACAAAATTTGAACATGATCTCAATCCATTTGATAGTTTTCAACATATCATTAAAATCTTAAAGAATATTTTGAATTTGTGAAATTATGAAGGGTATAATTTATTTTGAAAATGAAGTTGATGAGTTGATAAATATTATCCTACTCGTCATGGGCTTTCCCTTGACCTGGTCTACTTTGAGTTCAAGCATTGATTGTCTGAGCTTCTCATTGACCGGACATCTAGCCATGTGTCCTGTTCAATTGTCCCTCTTCATGTTCACACCAAACATCATGGCCGAGTTGATGGAACAATCTTTTGTGTATAATAAATAAATTGAAACCAAATCAAACAAATAAAATAAATAACTTACAGGATTTATTTTACCAAACCGAATGAATATTTAAAAGATCAAGTCGAGTGTGTGACACTCTGTCCTTAAGACAGATTCGCCCCGCTATGGTGCTTACGGATATAAGGTGTCTATCTCCCAGGATACAATGATATTCACAAATTGTAGTAGCACTCCAAACAATTTGTACGGCGAACAAAACATGTGTTCTTAATTCTCTGAATTTTCTCGAAATAACTAATATGAAGAACAATGCAAGTAGAGCAAAATTTGGACAGCAAGAAAATGATTTTTTCAAACTATTTTCAAATCCCAAAGACTGTTGGAAATGGCCTCTATTTATAGGCAAACAATCTGTCCGAACATGTATGAATTTTGAATAAACAGATTGGTTTTGAATTCAACTGATGCAGTCTCAAATTTGAACAGATAACTGCAGCAGTTGTGAATCTATCCGGAAACTGTTGGGTAATTTTGAACCTGTTTGGCAGTTTTGAATTTGTCTGGGTTCCAACAAATCTGAAAAACTATTTGGAAAAATTAGACTGGAAGATGTAACATTGGACAGGAAATTAAGTTCAAGTTTGAATTAATTTCGTTAAGAATTTTGGAAAAAATTCAAATAAATTTTCTCCAAAAAATTAATATTAGAACCGATCCGACCCGCACCCGCTCCCGGCACGACCGGACGGGGCGGTGCGCGCTCGCATGTGGTGGTTTGAGCTAAGGTTTCATTTATCTATAACTCCTTCCTTCTACAAACTTGGGGTGCCACTTGGAGCCTAACCCAAGTGTTGCCACCTAAAACTTATACACACACATAAGTTTTCTTAAGTTTCCAATTTGGGACAAGCCTTACAAGGAAACCCACATTTAATTCTTAAATTGTTCATTCTACGAACCCGAAATTGACGCCAAGTTCCTATTCACTCATAAATGATTTTGACGAACCGTCTTCATCGTGTGACTTGCCATGCGGCAAGAAACACGTCACCTCTTCGAATTCACATTAAAAGACGTCTGGACCCCACTTAAATTTGGGCGCAAAATTGGCCCAAAATAAGCTTATAAAAACTAAATTTTCCAACAATCCCCCACATGAATGGAATTTGACAGAGAGAAAATGTAACAACATGATCTAATTACAGAGAGTATAAAAATTGAAAATATTCTGCAAAAGATAAGTAATTTTTGGCTTTAAACATTCCCTTATAAGACACTATCGCATTTACTAGCTAACCAGTGAACATGATGTCTTGAACTGTTCAGTCATTTGTGTAAACCAAGACAATAGAACTGACACAGTATATTCTCAGACATAGTTTAGTTCTCACTATTGTGTTCAGTTTGGCCCTGAACAACCTAGTGTTTCATGAGTGCTCTAAAGACTTGTAGCACTTCACAAATCTCATAGAACCGGCCAACTTCACACTCATATAGGTGATTCTTATGAAGAATATCCTACCATACTCCACTAGGTATACCTAAATATAAGAATCATTAAAAGTATTACTTAACCTAAAACGCTGCAGACATCACTATTTCATCACAAAAATGGGTAGGAGTTTGACTCCCCAGTGATCCTTATAAGTCATACACAACTCGGTTATCCCTTTGAACCTAGATCTTGAGATCTCCAGTCAACTAGGTTGGGTTGCCGTTTTGGTTAGTAGATTCTCAACTAGCTCTCTTGCTAACCCTTTGGTTAGTAGATTCGCTATGTTGTCTTTAGACTTCACATATTCAATGGAAAAAATTCCATTAGAGAGTAGTTGTCTTACGGTGTTATGTTGACGCCGAATGTGTCGCTACTTACTGTTATACATAGGACTTTGAGTTCTACCTATTGCTAATTGACTATCACAATGTATGGATATAGTAGGCACCAATTTTGGCCACATTTGAATATCTTCAAGGAAGTGGTGAAGCCATTCTGTTTCTTCTCTAGTTTTATCTAAAGCTATGAATTCTGATTCCATAGTAGACCTAGCAATGCAAGTCTGTTTGGAAGATTTCCAAGATACAGCCGCCCCACCAAGAGCAAATACATACCCACTGGTAGATTTTGAGTCTCTAGTATCCGATATCCAGTTTGCATCACAGTATCCTTCAAGTACTTTTGGATATCTAGTATAATTAATCCGAATGTTACGAATAAATCGGAGATATCTTAGAACCCTTATAATTGTTTTCCAGTGTTCTACTCTTGGATTACTTGTATATCTACTTAATTTACTTACTGCATAAGTAATATCAGGGTGAATGCAGTTCATTAAGTACATTAAATTTTCAATAATTTGGGCATACTCTAATTGAGAAATAATTTCCTGTACATTCTTAGAAAGAAACAAATTAACATCCACAGGTGTTCTAGCAAGATGATCATCGTCTTTGCTAAATTTGTCAAGTATTTTCTCAATATAATGTGATTATGACAAAGCATAACCTTCGGATGTTTTGGTAATTTTTATATCAAGTATTACATTAGCAATCCCCATAACTTTCATGTCAAAATGTTTATTCAACATTTTCTTAGTAGTTTTAATCATGTTACTATTACTACCTATGATGAGCATATCATCCACATAAAGACATACTATAACATAGCCTTTGTTTGTATTTTTAATATGAACACATTTGTCACATTCATTAATTTTGAATCCATTTGACATCATTACTTTGTCAAATTTCTCATGCCATTGCTTTGGAGCTTGTTTTAAATTATATAATGATTTAACTAATTTACACACTTTATTTTCTTTTCCTGGAACAGAAAATCCTTCTGGTTGTTCCATGTAAATTTCTTCATCTAACTCACCATTTAAGAAAGCGATTTTCACATCCATTTGATGAATTTCTAGATTGTACAACGATGCAATGGCAATTAGCATTCTAATGGATGTTATTCTAGTAATTGGTGAGTATGTGTCAAAGTAATGAAGACCTTCTTTTTGTCTAAAGCCTTTGACCACAAGTCTTGCTTTATATTTGTCAATTGATCCATCCGCTTTCATTTTTTTTTGAAAATCCACTTGTACCCAAAAGGTTTACAACCTGGTGGTAAGTCCACTAATTCCCAAGTGTGATTTTGCAGGATGGATTCAACTTCACTATTTACAGCTTCTTTCCATAAAGGAGCCTCAGGACTGGACATAGCTTCTTTAAAAGTTAAAGGCTCATTTTCTAACAAAAATGTTAGGAAATCTAGACCAAAGAATTTTGAGGTTCTAGCACGTTCACTACGCCTAGGTTCTTTTTCCTCATTTTGATCTATCTCTTACTCTTGTTCTTGATCATGACTAGTAATAGCATCATAAAATCTTTTATTAGTACTAGTCTCTTGTCCAGTTTTATTTGGAAACACATGTTCAAAGAAAGACGCATTCTGAGATTTAATAATAATATTTATATGCATTTCGGAATGTTCTGATTTATGAATCAAAAATCGATATGCACTACTATTAATCGCATAACCAATAAAAATGCAATCAACAGTTTTAAGACCTATCTTAGTCTTTTTAGGACTAGGAATAGTCACTTTAGCCAAACACCCCCTCACTTTTAAGTATTTATATGATGGTACTCTCCCATGCCACAATTCATAAGGTATTTGATTCACTTTCTTTCAGGGTACTTTATTAGTATATAATTAGCAGAAAGTATTGCTTCCCTTACAAGTTCTGAGGTAATCCAAAATTATTAACATGGCATTCATCATTTCTTTTAAAATCCTATTTTTCCTTTCAGCAATTCCATTTTGCTAAGGTGAGTAAAGAGTGGTGGTTTGATGAATTATTCCACATTCTTTACAAAACTCACCAAAAGGTGATTCATATTCACCATCTCTATTACTTCTAAGTTTTTTAATTTTCTTACCAAGTTGATTTTCAACTTCATTCTTATATTGAATGAAAGTTTCCAAAGCTTCATCCTTGGTTCAAATTAAATAAACATAACTATATCTAGTAAAGTCATCTATAAAAGTGATAAAATATTTTTTCCCACCTCTAGTTTGAATTGATTTAAAATCACAAATGTCATTATGAATTAATTTAAGTGGTTCCGTATTTCTTTCAATTGAATGAAAAAGAGTTTTGGATAATTTTGCCTCAACACAAATTTCACACTTATGATTTAAATCAATGTCAAATTTAGGTAAACATTCCATATTAATTAATCTACGCAAAGATCCATAATTAACATGTTCTATTCTACCATACCATAAATTTGAAGACTCAAGCAAGTAAGAAGAAGATATATTTTTATTAATAACAGAGGGTACAACAGTCATTACATTCATTTTGAAAAGACTATCAGACATGCAACATTTTCCTACATACATTCCGCTTTTGGTAAGTACAAACTTGTCACTTTCAAAAACTAGCCTAAACCCATTTTTACTCAACAAAAATTTGGAAACAAGGTTCTTGCAAATGTCTGGTACATTCTGCACATTGTTGAGAGTGAGTTCCTATCCAGATGTCATCTTCAGAACAATCTTTCATTGTCCTTCAACTTTAGAAGTCAAGGAGTTGCCCATAAAAAGTTGTTCACCGTTGTCCACTACTGAATAAGATGTGAACGTCTTTTTATCAGCACAGATGTGGCGAGTAGCACCAGTATCCACCCACCATGCTTTAGGATTTTTGACAAGATTTGCCTCGGAAACAACTACAGAAAGATTTATGTCATCTATACCATTGGAAATTCTGTCCACTTCGATCATATTAGCTTGAGTAGGCTTCTTGCTTGATCTTCTTTTGCGTTTGTGTTTGCTATGGCAATCTTTGGCCCGATGTTCCTCTTTGTCATAAATGTAACACTTGCCATTGAACTTGTACTTCTTATTTTCCCCTCCTTTAGAGCCTTGTGCAGAACTTTCTTCAGAATATTTTCGTTTTTTTGCTTTTAGAGCATGGTCCACCATATTTATCTTAGACTCCATTGGATGCTTACTAGCCCGCTTCTCTGAATTGCGATTATCCTCCTCAATCCTCAAACGCACAATCAATTCTTCTAAAGATATTTCTTTGCACTTATGTTTGAGGTAGTTCTTGAATTCTTTTCAGCCTTATTGTGAAAACCCATATTTAATTTATTCTTAAAAGAAAAAATAATTAATTAATTAATTAATGTTATTCAGAACCTACCTCAAATATATTATAGTGAAAAAAAAAATTAGTTTTAAATTAACCCAATTCTATCACTAACAAAGACCTTATTAAGAATAATAAGGTATTGATGTTCAATAATTATTATAATATATATATATATAGGAGAATCAGATTCGGTGGCAAGGGTATGCCACATGCTAACTTGCATGTTGGCTTGGTGAATTCCACCAAATGATGGCTTTTGGGTAGAGTGAAGTTTATGGTAGGGAATAACATCATGAAGAGAGAGAGATTTGCCTATATATATCATAGGTAGACTTAGTTCATGGACACATACAAACAAAAGAAGGAGTATATACGGGTGATGAGAGATTCAATAGAAGGAAAAGAAGAGGGGAAGGTTAAGGAAGCAAAATTTTTCTACCACTTCATCACTCATTTGAATGCTACTATTAAGTAAGAAAACCCTCTCAATCCTCTCATTTTTTTTATATAATTGAAATTTTCAGATTATATACATATGATAAATTGTCTAAACTGTGTTGAGAATAATCTGTTTTGAATCCGCCAGCATGTTTACCCGAATTTTTAGACAATTTTATACTCAAATTTTTGAGATGATTTCTTCTACAAAGTTGTTGATAATGATGTCTAGTTCATCCAATAATTTTGGCAACAATTTTTGAGCTTTTTATGAATTTATACAAAATTTTAACTAAATCTGAAACTGTGTTGAAAATAGTCTGTTTTGAATCTACCAGAATGTTGCCCGAATTTTTAGACAATTTTATACTTAAACTTTAGAGATTATTTCTTCTACAAAGTTGTTGATAATGATGTCTAGTTCATCCAGGAATTTTGGCAACAATTTTTGAGCTTTTTACGAATTTATAAAAAATTTTAACTAAATCTGAAACTGTGTTGAAAATAGTCTGTTTTGAATCTGCCAGAATATTGCCCGAATTTTTAGACAATTTTATACTCAAAATTTTGAGATGATTTCTTCTACAAAGTTGTTGATAATGATGTGTAGTTCATCCATGAATTTTGGAAACAATTTTTGAGCTTTCTAAAAATTTATAAATTTTTTTAACTAAATCTGAAACAGTAAGACAGATTTTATTATATATTTGAAAATTTATTTAAAATTCTATACTAAGCCAAATCTGGTAATTTCTAACTAAAAGATGAAACTTGAGAAGTCTAGTTTCATGATAAATTTTTAGATTATGGTTTTGATCTATAAATTTAAGCATGAAATTAATGTAAGGAAATGTGACGAATCTGTGTTATAAAAACTGCTAAAAATTTTACAGGATTATTTACACCTTCTTTTTCTGAAATTCTTTCTGAAAAGTGACCTAAACATCTCTATTGAGTATTCTGTTCAATTGCACAAATTTTATAATTGTGTAAATAATTTATTCATAATTTTTAATACCTAAGTTACAATCTGAAATTTTCTGGACATGATAAAATCATCACTTCAATATTGTGTGGGTCTAATCCATCAACTATTATAAATTAGTAATCCATGTATGGGTGTGTTGTGATTTATTTAATATTTTAATAGTCTAATAAAAAATTTGTGCATGTGTATAATTATGGTTTATTTCTTGTATCTAAGTTATTATGTTCATACCATGGCTTAAATTAATTGTCTATTAGATATTGTACATTGTGTGGCATGTATAATGTTTTATGTTGGGAGTTTTTTTTTTTAGTTGGTATAACATTATTGGTGATTGAGAATTGAATAATTGGTGTTTAATATATAAATGAACCGAAATGATTGATGGTATATATAAAGTTACTGATAAAGGATTAATACCGGGTATTCAGGGCGAGCACTGGTTTTTAATAATTGTTAAGCAAATTGTGTCGCGAAACCCTAAGATGGCACGGGGATTATTTGAACCCTTATCGGTATTTGGTTTTGGAATAAGGATGGATGTGCAGGTGGCACGCAGGAAAGTTATGTACCTGGCGGCATCGTTCCTTGGGATGCACCCACGGATGTTCTGACTTATGATATAACTCCGGGCGTAGGCATCTTTGGTAGTTCTTGAATATTTGACCAAGGGGGGGTTCCAAATTAACCGTGGCCATGACTTAGTGGTTGGTAAGTTAAACCTCTTTGGTGAGATTTCAAGGGTCACCTAAGTTATTAAAATTATTTGAATGGTTGTAATTTATGTTTACGGTTATATTTTTATCTCATTAATTTTTCTCAAAAAGAATGGTAGGTTGGTTATGTTTTCTTACTGTGTTGCAAAACTCATGGCATATATTTTGTTGCCTTGGCGTTTCATGCCAGATTATATCGAAGAAGGGACTGAGGCTAAAATTGGAGCTGCTGCTAATATCGAACCTTGGCTAACTTAGAGTCAAGATTTTATCAAAATAAAATCCTGTTATTTCTTGTATTAGTATTTAACTATGTTGTGACGTTGTGTGTGAATTTGTAGTTTTATTTTGTTGTTGGACTTTGACTATGTAAGAATTTAAAATTTCCTAATTAGTAGTTAAATTTTTATCTAGCAAGTTATCGTTATTTACAGTCTTATGATGTCTCAAAAAAAAAAAATTGGGGCGTCACACTTATGGTAATTTCTCAATTAAGGCTGCAATTTGGAAAAATTCACTGAGAGACATGCCTTCTGCGTGAATGTCATGCAGAATGAGTTGGAGATCTTGAACTTGGCTGATCACAGTCTTAGAATCAACCATCACAAAGTCTAGGAATTTGACAACCACAAAATTTTTTGAGCTAATATTTTCTGTTTTGTACTTTTTCTCCAAAGACTCCCAAAGTTCCTTTGCCGTTTTGATAGAACTGTAGACGTTATATAATGTGTTGTCAAGTCCGTTCAAGAGGTAGTTCTGGCAAAGGAAATTAGCATGTTTCCAAGCATCAACCGCAGTAACCACTTGCCGGTCAGTTTCATCCTCTTTTAGAGTAGGAGCATACTCACGAAGAAAACGTGCCAGATTGAGAGTAATAAGATAGAACATTATTTTCTACTACCATCTTTTAAAATCAGTTCCCTAGAACTTCTCTGGCTTTTCACTGTGATTGACTGACACAGTCACAACAGGAGGGATTGGAGTAATTGCAGCCACTACACTAATACTTGTTTGAACATTAGTTTGACCAGTTTCAGTAGCTATAAATTCTAAATTATAAAACAAAATTATAATTAGAATTTTATACTACATAGAAAATTTCAACCAAAACCACAGAATTAAATTCTGTAATAATAAAAGAAACAAGAATTGTAACTTTTATTTCCAATTAATTTGAAAATAAAATAAAATTTTATTTAAACAAATTAATTCCACACAGAAAAATATTTCTGTAACACTTCAAAAAATAAAATACAAAAAACAGAATTTTAATTAATGAACACTCAGAAATTATTTTTGAAAACCAAAATTAATTTCTGACAAACTTTATAAGTAAATATTTTGAATTGTTAATAATACTAGTATACTACTATTAGTTTTCAAAGAAAATAGACAGTCTATTACTACTATCTGTCAAACAATATATTACTACTATCTATTTTTCCAACCAAAATATTATTTTGTAAAACCATATAAAATAATTTATGTAAGAAGAAGAAAGAGAAAAGGAACAAACGAAAAATTCTGTATAAACAGAATTATTCGAATCTATCTTAAGATTGTTGGAACAATTTTCTGTGTACAATAAATAAATTGAAACCAAATCAAACAAATAAAATAAATAACTTACAGGATTTATTTTACCGAACAGAATGAATATTTAAAAGATCAAGTCGAATGTGTGACACTCTGTCTTTAAGACAGATTCGCTTTGCTACGGTGCTTACGGATATAAGGTGTTTATCTTCCAGGATACAATGATCTTCACAAATTGTAGTAGCACTCCAAATAATTTGTACAGCAAACAAAACCTGTGTTCTTAAACTCTCTGAATTTTCTCTAAATAACTAATATAAAGAATAATGCAAACAGAGCAAAATTTGGACAGTAAGAAAATGATTTTTTTCCAACTATTTTTGAATCCCAAAGACTGCTGGAAATGGCCTCTATTTATAAGCAAACAATTTGTCCGAACATGTGTGAATTTTGAATGAATAGATTGGTTTTGAATTCAACAGGTGCAGTTTCAAATTTAAACAGATAACTACAGCAGTTGTGAATCTGTCTAGAAACTGCTAGGCAATTTTGAATCTGTTCGGGTTCCAACAGATCTAAAAAACTGTTTGGAAAAATTGGACTGGAAGAGATAACAAAAATTGGACTGGATGAGGTAACATTGGACAGGAAATTAAATTCAAGTTTGAATTAATTTCGTTAAGAATTTTGGAAAAAATTCAAATAAACTTTCTCTAAAAAATTAATATTAGAATCGACCCGACCCATACCCGTGCCCGGCAGCATGTGTGATGGTTTGAGCTAAGGTTTCATTTGTCCATAACTCTTTCCTTCTACAAACTTGGAGTGCCTCTCGGGGCTCAACCCAAGTGTTGCCACCTAGAACTTATATACACACATAAGTTTTCTTAAGTTTCCAATGTGGGACAAGTCTTACAAGAAAACTCACATTTAATTCTTGAATTGTCAATTCCACGAACCCGAAAATGACGTCAAGTTCTCATTCACTCATAAATGGTTTTGACGAACCGTTTTCACCATGTAACTTGGCATGCGGCAAGGAACACGTTACCTCTTTGGACCCACCTCAAAAGACGTGTGGACTCCACTCAAAATTGGGCTTGAAATTGGCCCAAAATAAGCCTATAAAAACCAAAATTTTCAACACGGGTTACCTATAAAAATTATACATAATTTTGATTGCTTCATTGGTTGGCAGGTGACAGCACAAGATGTGTCAACTATGATCCGATCTGGGCAAAAGAGCATCATTTTCTTAGTGAATAATGAGGGACCATACAATGTTATTAAGAAGGGGGATTTGGTGATAGACCCCTCACTATCTAATTTAGAGTTAATTACCTAAAAGTCCTATCCATATATTTGGTGGTAGCTTAGGTCCTATCAAAAAGTTTTTGAACCAATAAGTCTCATTTAGAGGTAAAAAGACGTTTTTGCCCTTTAACATAAACAATTGTATATAAAATTCCATTTACGTTATTTACTAGAAAGAAAAAAGGAATCTGTTAACAGATCAGTTATGGAAGTAGCTGAAGATTCGAATCGTGAACAATCTTGAAGGATTTATTGCTTTGGTTCGCTATTATACGTAATTGATTTCACGATTTTGATTCAAATAGAAAAGGATTTTGAAGGATTTCTTAGTTTGGTTCGCATTTTTAGTTGAAATCTGTGGGAGTTTGTTATGTACGATTTCGATTTGTAAATTGAAGAATTGATTTGCTGGATATTTGATCTTCAATCTGTTGATAGGTATGTATTGTTTCGATTTTGTATATTATGTTTTTGTTGGATATTTGATCTTCCATTCACGTTATGTTTTGTAAATTGAAGACGTGTTTTGCTGGATGATTTCTCGATTTGGTTATTTATTTTTATGAATTGGAAACGTGATTTGTGAAGTATTTGTATTGTTATGAAGTTTTTTGTTCTAGTGTTTATTGTTATGAAGTATTTGTGAAAACTGAGAAAGTTCTTAGTATTGTTCTGGTTTGATTGATGCGATCTTTTTTTCATGTTTAGATTGAAAGATGAGTGAAGGTTGTACAAGTGCGCCTATTTTTTGTTGTGCAAGTATAATGGTTGCACATTTGCAATTAAGATTGATCAAAATGTTACATATGATCAGTTGGTTGAGAAGCTATGTTTGAAATGAGATAATTTGCAATCTGATAATATTTGTCTATCTTACTCATTGCCTGGACATCCTAATTGTACGTTGGACAACAATGAGGAGTTAGATTTGTTGTTGGCATTAGTTGTGCATTTTGATTCAAAGTGTATTGATGTTGTTGTGCGAGTAAAAGACTCAACCATAGACTGTGGTTATCTGAACAACAGATTAGATTATAGAGAAAGAGAGTCAATGTTGGATCTTGAAGTTTGTGATATTGCATTGTCTCATGACAGCAGTAAGTCTGTGAACTTGTCAAACAGAGTATCTACATCTTCCAAAAGGAATTCGAGGTTGGAGGATGAAGAAGAGGTTAATATGTTATCATCATTTTGTCGACACAAGGGAAAAGTACTGTTGTCTGCTGGTTGGGCAGTTAGTATTACACATATATGACAGAAATTTGAAGGTGGAATTGTTGAATTTCGTAATGCATTGTCGAAGTTTTCTATTGAGTGTGGATTTGAGTTCATATTTGTTAAGAATGATAAAGTTCGTGTTACTGCACAATGTTTGTTTAGAGAGACAAAAGGTTGTATGTGGAATGTTCATGGTAGAGTGGAGAATGCTAATAGGTTCTTTTATATAAGGAAGTTGAACAATGTCCACATATGTGGTGCTGAAGTACACACGATGACTCATTCTCGTATGAGTTCTGATTTAGTTGCTGATTTGATTGTTGAAGGTGTTCGTGATAATCCATTGATACGTCCAGTTAATGTTATTCGGGATTTTAAGTTGGGGTATGGGCTGAGAGTTAGTTATCGTCAAGCTTGGTTGGGGGTAGAAAAAACAAAAGGTGAGATTTTTGGAGACTACTTAATTTCATTTGACCAGTTAAGATGGTATGTGGATGTTGCAAAGAGTTCCAATCCAGGGAGTTACATTGAGTTTGAGTGTGATGATGATACTAAACGGTTTAAGAGATTATTTGTTTCTTTTCATGGTTCCATTAGTGGATTTGATTATTGTCGACCTCTCTTATTCCTTGATGGCACATTTTTTAAGGGAAGATTTAGAGGAAATTTACTTGCTGCTACAGGAAAAGATGGAAATCAAGGTACATAAGAAATTTGTTTTCTCTGTTCTGAAATTGAGAAAGTTCTCAGTTTAGAAATATGATTGAATGTTTTAAAGTTTATATAATATTGTTATTGTATATGCATTTTTTATTTTTTCAGTTATTCATTTTAGTGTTTGATATTTTGAATGTTAGAGTGTTACCATTTTCTAAGAATAATATAATATTTTCATTTTTTCTGTTTTGTACATGCAGGGTTCTTTCCTGTTTGTTTTGCAGTTGTTGGCTTAGAGAATCAAGATAATTGGCGCTGGTTTTTGGAGCATTTGAGTAGAATTGTTTCACCAGAACGAAATGTTACATTTGTATCAGATCGTAACCTTGGATTAGTTGAAGTGTTGCCAAAGGTTTTCCCAATGGCTTTCCATGCTTATTGTTTATATCATTTGAAGATGAACTTGAGGCATCATTTGCGTGGTATGCTTCATGGATTGAAAGAAAAGTTGATCACTTTGTTTGGAAATGTGCATATGCTCTAACTGAAAAAACATTTCATCAATGTTTGGTTGAGTTAAAGACTGAAGGTGGGTTAAGAGTTGAAAAGTTTTTAGATGACATACCATATGATCATTGGAGTAATGCATACTTTCAAGGACAACGCTTTGGAGAGATGTGGTCAAATGTAGCTGAATCTTTCAATTCGTGAATACGAGAGGAACGCCACTTGCCTATCACAAAGTTGATTGATAGTGTAAGAATTAAGTTGATGAGGAAAATTGCTAAGAGGAGGGAACTTGTTAATAAATGGAATGGTTTGATTTGCCCTAAAATTGAGTCCAAGTTGCATGATGGTTTTAATACTTCGAGGCCATGGATTGTTAGTTCATCTGGAAATGATGTCTATGAGGTGCATTTATATCCATCTGTTTTAGTTGACATTAGTAGACGAATATGTTCTTGTGGCGAGTGGTAGTTGAAAGGGTTTCCCTGTGCACATGCAGTTGGTGCTATACAAAAGAGTGGACATGATTTGAGTTTATTTGTTGATAAATACTTCTATGTTCAAAGTTATCGAGAGTTCTATTCTTTTCCTATATATCCTGTTCCTTCAATTTGGAAACCAGATTGTAATGTTGATAGTGATAGTGAAATTGTTCTTCCTCCTTTGTCTAAGAAGCAACCAGGAAGGCCAAATAAGAAGATGATTCGTTCAAATGGTGAGAAAGTGAGGCAAATTACTTATAGTAGATGTGGGAAGGTTGGCAATCACAATAAGAAATCGTGTAAGGAGGCTTTGTGATTTTTTGTAGTTGCTTTGTGATTGTAAAAATTTCGTATTCATAAATTTCTTGAAGTAGCAGTTTGTGCTGTTGAGCACTGAGTAATAATCTTCTATGTTTTTTAATAAAGTGACATTGAATTGAAAGTGAAAATATTCTTAGTTTCAGATTTTAATTTTGAAATTGTTTGTGATAGTATTGTTTGGTTGGCTTTTGGAAATAAACTTGACTGTTGAATGTTTGTTTTGCAGATTGTGTGAATACTGTATAAAAGTGAACATATTCTCAGTTTAAGTTTTTAGTTCAAAATAGCTGATTTTGTGATAATAGTGTGAGGCTCTTGTTATGAATTGGAACTAGTTATAAATGTGATGAATTGAATGAGTGTGAATTAATATTCTAAATAGATGTGGTCAATGCTTTATGTTTTGATTAAAGTAACAGTGGACTGTAAGTGAAAATATTCTTTGTTTCGAATTTTAGTTTTTCATATTGTGATATTATTGTGAGGCAGCAAATAAATTGTTGTGATAATGTTGTTTGGTTGGCTTTCGGAAATAAACTTGACTGTTGAATGTTTGTTTTGCAGATTATGTGAATACTGTATAAAAAGTGAACATATTCTCAGTTTAAGTTTTTAGTTCAAAATAGCTGTTTTTGTGATAATAATGTGAGGCTCTTGTTATAAATTGGAACTAGTTATAAATGTAATGAATTAAATGAATGTGAATTAATATTCTAAATAGATGTGGTCAATGCTTTATGTTTTGATTAAAGTAACAGTGGACTGTAAGTGAAAATATTCTTTGTTTGGAATTTTAGTTTTTCAAATTGTCATAATATTGTGAGGCAGCAAATAAATTGTTGTGGTAATATTGTTGTTTGAAAATTGAGTGATCTGTATAAAACTGAAAATATTCTCAGTTTTAAAGTTTTTAAGTTTGAAAATAAATGACTGAAATAACAGTAAAGTTTTGTGTCCACTATTTTCACATGTAATACTATTTTCACTTTTGCCATATAGTAGTGTGAGGAACAGGATAATAGAAATTGAGAATATGGACAAAAACATCAATAAAGCTCGGGTGCATATATTTTTTGAGAGTATGACAAAATATTCCATTACACATCATAGAAATTGTAATATGTTTGTTAGGTAATATGCTTGGAACTATTAACAAAAACATTAGTCATTGTATCAGAGTGTTACAAAAAAGAATTCATTGAGTTACACATCAAAAAAGATTTCATTGAAGGTTGCAATCTTGACTCTACTTGACTTTGATTGATCTTTGTGGATCATTGAGGAACTCATGTACCATGTCTGCTTTGAGTCTTGTGGATGTGCTTGGTGGTAATGTGTTTGAAATTGGTTGATGCCTCATGTATTGTCTTATGATGTAGCAAACAATAATTCCACAGTCATTCTTGCAGATATCATTTTTGACACAGTTAGGGAAAAAAGAATTTTTTTTGAAAAAGATAATAAAATTTGTTAGTTAGAATAAATTAACATACATCATTGCTTCTTGTTGAGGGCTGTCTTTGACTGATTCAATCTTGACATCAGGATTCAAGGCTTTTTCTGCTTGACATGGTGTATCCTTTATGTATTGATGGATGATTTTTTGCTATAAAAAACATCAACATAAAGTATGTAATGATTTACATCTGATTATTGTAATGCTAATCTGAAATTGTTCTTACCAGTTGATTTGCAACATTGTAATGCTTGTCCTTTCCTTTTCTTGGTCTCAAAGAGTTGAAATGTTTCCAAGTCCCCAAGTGTTTGTCAATAACAAGTAATGTCCAATGATTGAAATTGTGGATGGGGATATGGATGTATCGACATGGGAGGGATTCTTGCAAAGTATTTTTCAAAATCTTCTTCCTTTGTTCTGAAGTTTTCTTCTTCAACATTGGCTATTTTTTACAAAACATATGTGAATATTCACAGTAATGGTACGAACTCAATATTCATGTCGATTAACTACGATTAACTATGATTAACATATTGATGTATCGACATATGTGAATATTCACAGTAATGGTTCGAACTCAATATGTGAAAAGCAACAAAACATGATTAACTACGATTTGTCACTCAAATTGTTTTGAAATCTGAGTATATTCCCAGCAATGGCACCAAAATCAAAATTTGAGAACATTCACAAGAATGATAACAAACACAAAAAATCTACTTTGAAACCAAAATTGAATGGAAGATAAAGTATAGAATTAACACATGCACATTGATTCCTTACCCAATATAGACTTGACAGTATGAAACAATTGCCATTGTGCTCTGCTCCATCACCAGAATTCTGTGCTTGTGGTTCTCTTTGAAGAATCTCAGCATATGCATCAATTGTCTATCAAATTGAAACACAAAAGTGATGTTAACAAATTAATAAAAAGTTTTTCAGTGTTAAAATATTATAAATATTATATGTATACAGCTGGATATATCTGTCCCTTTCACCAAGTTCTTGATATCATTAATAAACACACAATTTTCATATCTTGCGCCAAACCATATACAAGCACTACAAAACAATAAAAAATGTGTTAATAAGTAAGTCAGAATATTTTTAGAAAATAGAGCTATTTCTCAGTTTCATTTTATTTATTTGTACTACATGAAAAATTGAAATATTTATGTAAGATTATACCTTGATTCTGTTTGCTTTTCTTTCCAAAGAATTTGTAGTTTATATTTATCTTCAGGAGGTAGGAATTGAGCCACAGCATACTTGTTGAAATTGTCCCATCTTTGTGTTCCTTCTCTGTCTCAACTTTAACTTTCTTGCCTCTATACTCATAATCTGACACCTCAGTAGTCTTCCTTGCTTTAGCTTTGACATTTGTATTTGTCTTACAATGTTTTGTTGCAAAAGGCTGTTGCGTTATCTCATGGACCTCTTTCTGATGGAGCTCTTTGTCCACAATTTTAGAATTTTCATGGACCTCTTTCTGATGGAGCTCTTTGTCCACCACTTCAGAATTTTCATGGACCTCTTTCTGTAGCACTTGAGAATTTTCATCATTTATTGTATGACCTTCATTCTTTCCATCTGTCCTAGAATGTTTTACTGCACAAACCTTGGGTTATCTCGTGGACCTCTTTTTCAACCAATTGGTTATGCAATCGAGAATTTTCATCTTTCAATTGTTTTATTTGTGCTGTGAGTAGCCTGTTATCCTCTTCAAGTTTATTTATGTAGATGGTCTTCACTATGCTGTCTAGTTGCAAATTGTTGTTCTAAGTTTGAAGTTTCTCAAGTGTTTGTTGATGAATTTGTTCTTCTCCGTCAAGTGCATCATTGAGTATAATGTTACAGAAGTCATTAAAGTCTTCATTTGCTGGCTTTTATTCTTGGTGGCAGTCTTCACCATATTGACCATCTTCTTCTTCTTCTTCAGAATCTTCTTCAGTATTTTCAGCATCTTGTTTTTGTTGTTCTTGTTCTTGTACTTTTTGTTCTTCTTCTTCAGCATCTTCAGCATTTTTAGCATCTTCTTTTTCTTCTTCTTCAGTGTCATCAAGTTCTTCATCACTTTCCTCATTCAATTGAGCAGTAGTTACCTGTAGGTCAACATACAATAGATATTAGTTTTTGAAATAATTGAAGTTTAGGAAACTAAAAAGTTTCTCAGTAATAATTCAGTGTATAAAAATAAGGATTTTTCCCAACTTGAATTGAAATTCAAATGAGATGAGGATGTGACCTGTCTTGTTGTCAGCTGATGTAGTGATATGACTTTCATACGTTTATGTAATTTGGCAAGATTCCACTTGATCACCCTTGGGCATGCTTTGTTAAGTTCAGAGTGGATGATCAATGTGTGCTCACACAACTAATACTAAAAAGCAAATGTAAAGAATTTTTGTGATTTGAATAAGAAATAATACTATCTGTTATTAACAACAAACTAATAGAATAGAGTAAAGATGTGACTTACTAAGAGAGCCATAACACATCCTGTGACTTTAGCTAGATTTTTGTGGTATTTTTCAATTGAAGACATCAGTGTGTTCCTTATTGCTTCAGCCCAATTGTATTTTCTCATTGAGTTTATGTCTTCCATGTAATTAAGAAATACCCAACCAACTGTTGTTCCTGATGTAGAGAAAAAAAGCTTCAAACAAGTATACCTACACAGCATCCTTATCACATCTTCAGTGTCTTCTTTCTTCTTGCCTTTCAATGCTTTTTGCAACAAGTTGGTGATGGTTGTGCTCGATAGCGTTTCAGTTTGTATGTATTTTCTTGTCAGAAATGATGATCTGCTTTTATTTCCATAACCAAGATGTATCAGCTCATCTCCACAAGATATACCAAAGATGGACTTGATGTCTTCTGTTGTTAGCTTTACAGTTTCTGGTCCTAACTGGAAAGAACCACTGCTGCTTGGCTGGTATGTTTGAATTATTTTCAGTGAAATGTCATCATATTTGCTGCATTCTTTACAATTCATCTTGTTTTTCAATATTGCATCAAACAATGCCCAAAATGGGGTTTTCTTCAAGCCATTAATATGCTCATTCCTGAGTTTGATGCGCTATAATAGCTTCACTATTGCCACCATGTTTGATCTGAAAGTTTGTTCTTGTACTTTTTGTTCTTCTTCTTCAGCATCTTCTTCTTCAGCATCTTCTTGTTCTTCGTCTTCAGTATTTTTAGCATCTTCTTTTTGTTCTTCTTCAGTGTCATCAACTTCTTCATCACTTTCCTCACTGAATTGAGCAGTAGTTACCTGTAGGTCAACATACAATAGATATTAGTTTTTGAAATAATTGAAGTTTAGGAAACTAAAAAGTTTCTCAGTAATAATTCAGTGCATAAAAATAGGGATTTTTCCCAACTTGAATTGAAATTCAAATGAGATGAGGATGTGACCTGTCTTGTTGTCAGCTGATGTAGTGATATGACTGTCATACGTTTATGTAATTTGATAAGATTCCACTTGATCACCCTTGGGCATGCTTCGCTAACTTCAGGGTGGATGATTAGTGTGTGCTCACACAACCAATACTACAAAGCAAATGTAAATAATTTTTGTCATTTGACTAAGAAATAATACTATGTGTTATTAACAACAAACTAATAGAATAGAGTAAAGATGTACTTACTAAAAGAGCCATAACACATCCTGTGACTTTTGCTGGATTTTTGTGGTATTTTTCAATTGAAGACATCAGTGTGTTCCTTATTGCTTCTGCTTAATTGTATTTTCTCATTGAGTTTATGTCTTCCATATAATTAAGAAATACACATCCAACTGTTGTTCCTGATGTAGAGAAAAAAAGCTTCAAACAAGTATACATACACAGCATCCTTATCACATCTTCAGTGTCTTCTTTCTTCTTGCTTTTCAATGCTTTTTGCAATAAGTCTATGATGGTTATGCTCGATAGCCTTTCAGTTTGTATGGATCTTCTTGTCAGAAATAATGATCTGCTTTTATTTCCATAACCAAGATGTATTGGTTCATCTCCACAAGATATACCGAAGATGGACTTGATGTCTTCTGTTGTTAGCTTTACAGTTTCTGGTCCTAACTGGAAAGAACCACTGCTGCCTGGCTGGTATGTTTGAATTATTTTCAATGCAATGTCATGATATTTTCTGCATTGTTTATAATTCAGCTTGTTTTGCAATATTACATTAAACAATGCCCAAAATTAGGTTTTCTTCAAGCCATTAATATGCTCATTCCTGAGTTTGATGTGCTGTAATAGCTTCACCATTGTCCCCATGTTTGATCTGAAAGTCAATCTCCATTCTCTACACTTTCCCTTTTGCTTTTTATCCGTTGAAGTTGATTTTGTATGCTTTTTTATCATTTTCTTTGCATTACTTTTTAGTCTTGGGGTTTTCATGAGTTGCTTTCCTGTACGGAAAATCAACATAGACAAGATATAAATACTGAGAATGTTCCCTAAAAGAATCAATCCAATGTCATTCTCATGAAGTCTAAGTTTGATGACATTCATGGCTATAAAAACAAAATCAACATTAAAAGTTAAATTGAAAGAAAGAGAAGATTATTAACTAGGATTTTTCACTCAAATTGATTCAGAATATGAGAACATTCACAACAATCGCAGCAAAAATCAACATTGAAACTTAAATTGGAAGCAAGAGAACATGATTAACTAGGGTTTTCAGTCTAATTGATTAAAAACTTGAGAAAATTGACAACAATCATGTCAAACTCAATATTGAAACCTAAATTGAAATAGAGAGAATATGATTAAGTCCAGGTTTTCACTCAAATTGACTAAGAATCTGAGAACATTAACACAATCGAATAAAAATCAACATTGAAACCTAAATTAAAGGCAATAGGATATGATCAACTAGGGTTTTTTATTCAAATTGATTCAGATTGAAACCCAAATTGAAACCAAGAGAATATGATTCACTAGGGTTTTTTTACTCAATTTTTCTAAGAATATGAGAACATTCACAGCAATCACAGCAAAATCAACAATGAAAGCTAAATTGAAACCAAGAGAATATGATTAACTAAGGTTTTTCACTGAAATTAATTGAAAATATGAGAACATTGACAGCAATGGCACCACACTCAACATTGAAACTTAAATTTAAAGGAATGGGATATGATTAAGTAGGGTTTTTCATTCAAATTCATTCAAAATATGAGAACATTCACAGCAATAGCAGCAAAATCAATATTCAAACTTAGATTGGGGAGCAAGAGAACATGATTCACTAAAGTTTTTTACTCAAATCGTCTAAGAATCTGAGAACATTCATAGGAATCATACCAAAATCAACATTGAAAGCTAAATTTAAACCATAAAATAAGATTCACTAAGGTTTTTTACTCAAATTGTCTAAGAATTTGAGAACATTCACAGGAATCGTGCCAAAATGAACATTGGAAGCTAAATTGAAACCAGAGAATAAGTTTCACTAAGGTTTTTTACTCAAATTGTGTAAGAATCTGAGAACATTCACAGGAATCATACCAAAATCAACATTGAAAGCTAAATTGAAACCAAAGAATAAGATTCACTAAGGTTTTTTACTCAAATTGTCTAAGAATTTGAGAACATTCACAGGAATCATGCCAAAATCAACAGTGAAAGCTAAATTGAAGCCAATATAATATGATTAAGGTTTTTGACTAAAATTGATTGGAAATATGAGAACATTGACAGCAATGGTACCACACTCAACATTGAAACCTAAATTGAAAGGAATAGGATATGATTAAGTAGGGTTTTTCACATAATTTTAGTAAGAATCTATCACGACCCAAACCCGCCCCTATAGGTTTGGCACCGTAACCGGCCAGTAATCCGAGGATTACCTACGGCCTCTGAACGGATTAATAAAATATTAGAGGCTAGCGGAAGCAAATAATAATATACAATGTCCATTGAGCTGTGCAAACTTATATGAGACAGAAAAATTTTAAACTTTTTATATACATATGTGTACATCATCCTCACGTCATAATAATATATATACCGATTAGGCAGAAAGGGACTTAGTCCCTTTTTCAAAATACACATGACTTGAAAAACCGAACAAGAAAACAAATAGAACTTAAACTTTACATCACATAACAACAACACGTAGCATATCCGGAACCTCCACGGGAGGCACATAGGTTGGCTGACACACGGATTCTAGACAGAAGCCTCTAGCCTGGTCACGCACCTGATCACCTACATACATAAATAATACAGTAAGCTAAAGCCCAGTGAATAATAACAGAGTAAAGGGTTTAATGAATGATGTCCATCAAAGAGTTAGAAATCAGAGTTTATATCAGAAATACAGTCTTATCAGAAATAGAGTCTTATGCATATTCAGATTTCCAATCAGAAATAGATTCAGATACATGCTCATATTCATAATCAACTCAGGATTTGCATAAGATCATATGTGGTACACCCATTAGCTATCAGATCAGGTAGGTCTAAAGACCACAACAGGTAGGTCCGAAGACCACAACAGGTAGGTCCGAAGACCACAAATAAAGTTGGTACCAACAACCACGGTATTATTACCCTCGGGCGAGGGCCATAGGCCACGGTATTGTTACCCCCGGGCGAGGGCCATCCGGACTAAGGGTGCCACAAATACTTTTCAGAAAAACGGGACATTCATTCATTCATTTCCAACATATCATAGCTTTTCCAAGAATCAGTCATTTCGTATCATAGCATACTGAAAATACATAACATTGAACATAACTTTACAAAGTTATTACTTACAGAGGGCTGCAGAGACAAATCAGACAGACTGGATATATCAGATAAATCGGGCAGACAATGGCGCGTGACCTACACAAACATATAACGTATACACATTGAAATACAATATTACTCCCTTGATTAAACTTGTCCTTTCTAGTCTTTAGTCTTTATAGTCCGAAGTTCTACTACGTTTATTCTTTCTCATTTAAATAAACCGGGTTCTTATTTCACATATTCTTTCATTACTAAGTCCTTTTCCAAATAGATTGATCCTTTGCTTGGCTTATTAAACAATTACCACTAGACCAATGATTCATTCTTTAACTAACTAATCTATGTTGATTAGTAATTTATTATTCTTTATTAAGTCATAAATTCCTTAGAACATTATTCACATGCATGAAATTGACATCAAAATTACTAGTTTTATATTCTTATAAATTTTTCAAGTACTTTCCATAATCTTGGACTTAGTTTAATTTATAACCTCAATTTAATTCATAACCATAGATGTCCCAAAATATGCTTAATCTCAAATTACAAGTATGGATTAAAATCTAATTATAAAATCAACACTTTATCTAACATTAGGATTAATTCTAATTTTCCATAAACTTGATGTTTATAAAACATTTCATTTCTCTCTTCAAAATATGAGATTGAATTAATCTAAATCCTTCAAAATCCATGATGTATGCAATACAAATAGGCCCAATTTTATTATTAATAACAAAATCAACGTAATTATAAATTACACAAATCAATTTCTTAGAAATTCAATTCAACTCAATTTCTAAAATATACTTAAATGGAACAAACTTTTTAAATTAAATCTCATGCATGGATTAAACAAATTCCTAGTTTTCATAATAAAATCAAAACTCATGAACTCATGATTTTAAAATCCTTTTTCCAAAATCAAATGCACAATAAAATTACATATAATTTATGGAGCTTGATTTAATTATAACTTCGAAAACCAAATCCAAAATAATTAATTTCTAATTAACCTTCATAAGTTGACCTTAGCTCCAATTCTTCATTATTTTACTAATTCCTCTTAAGTCATGAGATTAAAATTACAAACTCTTTTAAAGAAATATTTGCATGTACAAAACATTTATCAAAACCCCACAAATTCTACCTTATTAAGCTCCAACCATAATTAAACTCTTAATTTACACCAAAACTCAATCACAAACTTATATTCTTTAAATTATGGATTAATTTCTTAACTTACTTTACATGCATGGGTTAAAAATCTAATTATGAACCCAAAACTTTATCTATCATTCTAAATTTTCATAAACTTGATTCTTATCAAACATTTCCCCTTTTTTTTTTCTTCAAATATGAGCTTGAATAAATTTAGATTTTTCATAATTCATGCAATATATTGTAATTAGAGCATTAATTTGCTCATGCATGTAACATTTTCATGAAAAATCACCACATCAAATCCATAGAAAATAAGTTCCTAAATTTATTCCAAAATCAACCACATGCATGCAACCCATTTCATGTTTACATCCCAAATCCAAATTAGCTTCCATAATAATCTTTATTTTCTAATTTCATCCCAATTATATAAAATTGAACTCAAATTTAACAAATTAAAAGGATCATAACTCATGTTTTTCAACCCAACTTGATTTACATGCACAAATCTAATTTCTATCCATTTATATAAATGATCCACAAATCTTCATTTTAATCTTCTCAAAATTCATCTTGAATTAATTTACATCTAGATTATTTAAATAACACTATAAAGAAGATAAGATTTCTCGCCTTAAGATGATTTTTCCACAATTTTTAGTTAAATTTTGACAACCCATAAGACCCTCTTCCTTTTTTCCTCTTCCTTGGGTTGAAATCTCTCTCTCTCTCTCTCTCTTTTCCACGGTTTTCTTCCCAGAAGAACACCCAAAAATGGGTCTTGAGAGGGCAATTTATACGCAAATTGGGCCGAGCTGGGTATTGGGCCGCTATGGGCCATAGTAAGAGAGGCCGAGTAGAATGGCCCTATGAGTTACTTCGGTTTGGAGAAATAGCCTTGAAGATACTTCGGTTTGGAGACCGTAATAGTCAGTTCGGTCCACCAGAGGTCTTAATTTTACTTCGGTTGGTAAAGCGTTGTTGGTAGTTCGGTCTTCGTTGAATAAGATCGGTCGTGCATTAACACCGGTTTGTCCGTGTTAGTCCGGTTTGGGCACGCTGTAGTTCGGCTCGATTCTCTTATGGTTAGCTCGGTCGTAGCATGGGAAAGCCGAGGTAAGAGACAGGAAGGTAATGGTCGAACTATAGGTTACTCCGGTTGTATAGGAGTTCGGCCATAGTAGAACCATTTCACTTGGTTCATGCAGTGAAGAGGGTGTTGGAGGATAAGCATTGTCTTCCAAGAATATGAATCCAAGGAGGACTCTACGCAAGGAGGAGTAATCCTAGAAGGACTCTACAATTGGAGGAAAAAGAGTCCTAACAGGATTGTGCTACGCGAAACCTATATAAGCTCACCAATATCACCTTTGGAGAGGTAATGCAACTTTTGCTCCCTGATTACATTGAGCTTTTGCTTATTTTGTCTTTCTGACTTAGGCATCGGAGAGGTTTCCGGCACACACCCGCCGGCTAGCTCACGTTCGTGTTTTCAGGTGACAAAGCGACGTCGTACGGAGGAACGCAGACTTGATCAACAGGATTATACGAGAAGGTGTATTTCTTTCCCGTACAGGTCTTGATTCATCTCCTTTAACACATACATACTTGCACTCTTCTCTTGTTTACACATCATGCACACGTGCACCTTGTTTTAAGCTTCCAACACACCCACACACACAAATCTGGTTTCTCAGTACACCCACCAGACTTTCTCTGCACACACCCCCACATATATTCCCAACTCTAAATCGTTTTACAATTTAATCTATGGTTAGGATTAATTTAATTAAATAACACCTAGTCTTACTAAATTTCAATTAGCACATCATTAAATTAATTATGACTAATCATAAATCCCTCATAATTTAATTGATTTAATTTAACTTCCACTAAGACCCAATTAATTATATTTAACTCTATCAATCCGAATCAGATTTTTAGTCAGACTCCCAAAAGGCTCCAAATATTAAATCGAATTTATTGTCATCATCAATTTTGATTTCCCAAATCATTTAGGCTTTCAATTTCTGATCAGACTCGAATTTTCATCAATAAATTACATATTCAAATTGGGCATACCATAATTAAATTTAATTTATAATAACCACAATCCTCAATCCTTATGACTTAATCAACTCCAATTAGGACCTAATTAATCGAATCTCAATTTCACTAAACTGAATCGAATATTTAATTAAACTCCCAAATGGGTCCGTAATCAAAATTAAATTGATTCAACTTCCTAACTTCACTTCCTTAAGCCATTTGGACCCTTAATTTCTGATTCCAAAATAAATCTTTAATAGAATCATATACGAGTCAGATTCCACAATTCTCATAAATCCCAAATAAATTATAATACTTGGCAATTAAATTTCAAATCCTCTTAATTAATCAAGTACTAATCATTATACGTGATGGGGTTGTTACAGAATCTGAGAACATTAACAGCAATGGTACCCAAATCAACATTGAATCCTAAATTGGAAGTAACAGAAGTTGATTAATTAGGGTTTTTCACTCATATTCAATATGAATCTGAAAACATTAACAGCAATGGTACTAGAATCAACATTGAAACCTAAATTGAAAGTAAGAGAACACGATTAACTAGGATTTTTCATTCAAATTCACTAAGAATCTGAGAATATTAACAGTAATCGCACCAAAATCAACATTGAAACCTAAATAGAAAGCAAGGTAACATGATTAAGTAGGGTTTTTCACTCAAATTCACTAAGAATATGAGAATATTCACAGCAATCGCATCAAAATCAACAATGAAACCTAAACAGAAAGCAAGGCAACATGATTAACTAGGGTTTTTCACTCAAATGCACTAAGAATCTGAGAATATTTACAGCAATGGCACCAAAATCAACAATGAAACCTAAACAGAAAGCAAGGCAACATGATTAACTAGGGTTTTTCACTCATATTCACTAAGAATCTGAGAATATTCACAGCAATCGCACCAAAATCAACAATAAAACCTAAACAGAAAGCAAGGGAACATGATTAACTAGGATTTTTCACTCAAATTCACTAAGAATCTGAGAATATTCACAACGATCGCACCAAAATCAACATTGAAACCTAAATAGATAGCAAGTGAACATGATTAACTAAGGTTTTTCACTCAAATTGACTAAGAATTTGAGAATATTCACAACAATCGCACCAAAATCAACAATGAAACCTAAACAAAAAGCAAAGCAACATGATTAACTAGGGTTTTTCACTCAAATTGACTAAGAATCTGAGAATATTCACAGCAATCGCACCAAAATCAACAATGAAACCTAAACAGAAAGCAAGGGAACATGATTAACTTGGGTTTTCACTCAAATTCACTAAGAATGTGAGAATATTCACAGCAGTCGCACTAAAATCAACATTGAAACCTAAATAGAAAGCAAGAGAACATGATTTTTGTGGCATTACAATGAATGTTCTCAGATTCACAAACAAAAACAAAAACAAAAGTTTTGAACTCAACATTATAAAAAACAAAAGGTTCGAAAATGAAAGTTTCGAACTCAACATTCAAGCTGAAATGGAAATGAAAAACAAAAGTTTCGAAAATGAAAGATTTCGCAAAAACTAGGGTTTAAGATACTTGAATCTTACTTGTTTTCACCATTTTTGGTTGTTCGGATGTTTGAATGTTTGATGATCTAGTTTGTTTATGGGAAATCTGAGAAGAGATTGATGAAGGAAGACGAGATTGATGAAGGAAGACGAAATGTAAGGCGAAATTGATGAAGGTGAGAATGAAATCTGCGAGAGTAAGAAATGACGGGATGAACTGTCAATGAAATCGTGAATCAGCGATTTTTGTTTTGTGTTTTGATTTGGTAAGGGTAGTTTCGTCATATTAATGGATTATGGAACTTACTGGTGAAAAGTTTTTGAACTAGGACTTAATAGAGCATTATTTGCTAAAACAGGACTTACTTGTAAATCACCCTCTAATTTATCTTTCAAAAGAACAAGAATTATATAAGTACTTTCAAAGCCCCATAATATTTTAAAACTTGTTTCTTTTACTATATTACCCTCATATTTATCAGCTCTCTTATTAAGCCATCTTCACAGTGTATTTAAGAGTAAAATTCGAGTAAAGTTTACTATGATTCAAAGTAAAATTTTATATTGTTAAGCAAATCAACATGTTTTTAACCAAAGTAAAATTTCAGAGTAAAGTTTTACTTTGAATCATAGTAAACTTTACTCTGATTCAGAGTAAAATTCGAGTAAAGTTTACTATGATTCAAAGTAAAATTTTATATTGTTAAGCAAATCAACATGTTTTTAACCAAAGTAAAATTTCAGAGTAAAGTTTTACTATGAATCAGAGTAAAGTTTACTATGATTCAAAGTAAAATTTTATATTTTTAAGCAAATCAATATGTTTTTAACCAGAGTAAAATTTTACTCTGATTCAGAGATTTCTGTGCAAAATTCTTATTAGAGAGATTCTTATTAAAGAGAGAGAAGGAGAGAGAAATTGAATAGATCATCAATTGAACAAGCTGAGTATGAACAGATCAATTCAAAAACCAGTAAAAACACAAATCTATATTACAAGGATATATAACCACAAAACACAGAGATCAAAAACTAAACAAAAACATCCAAATATCAACATAATTATAATCTGACTGAGGTGGCCATTTAAGAGGACACATCCAAATATCTCTCTATCTTTTGATTTCAAAGAATACATGTATTCAACAACACTCATACACACAAATATATATATATATATATACATATATATTCAAAACTCAGATCTGTGTTTAAAAAAAATATGTATAACCAAACAACTCCACCAAACATGCCTTTGTCGCCTCCAAGAAGGGAGAGAGGGAGGAAAGAGAGAGAGAGAGAGAGAGTTGATTTGTAACTTTGCAGGAGATGATTTTGAGCAATCATTCAATGAATTTTCGATCGACGACGCCATCATCAACAGCAAGAACATGAACTTCATGAGAATCGGAAGGCAATACGTCGTAGTCGTCGAAGCTTTCTCCGATCATCTCCGACGATCTCTTCCGCCACAAAACAACATCGGCTCTGATCATCTCTCTAATCCGAATCTCTTAACCTTTACCAAAAAAAAATTGATTGCAAATTGATCGAAAATCTAACACTCCCTGATTATATATGTAGAAGTTGTCTGTGAATTTAGAAAGGAAGAGAGTGGGGGAGAGAGTGAGAAGAATTAGTTGAGGGTATAATAGTCATATCAAATATTTAAATAATAAATTTTATCCTTTATGCAAGACTTTATAACTATGAGGGAGTTTAGTAAGTATAATTTTTTTCTTAGTCCTTTTAACAATGAAAGGAAGGTAAATGGGGTTTATAGCTAAATTTCCCTATTAAGAATTGGAACTACACTGGGCTTGTGGATGCTCTCCACAATGGTGAAGGCAACTGCTGGACTACAAAGGTTATATATATATATGCTTTAAGACTTGAAATTTTGAACTTTAGGTGCAATAATGGATAGACAGAAAAATAAATGTGGGACTTTTTTTTAATGTATATATTTTTGTTGCAGGTGAGATATGAAGAGGAGCTAATTGAAGCAATTGGAATGGCAACAGGGGAGAAGAAGGATTGTTTGTGCTTCATTGAAGTGATGATTGACAAGCATGACACAAGCAAAGAGCTGTCTGTGTGGGCTATCAGTCTCTTCTTTCAATAGCCGCCCACCAAATGATACTCAATAAAATTCTATAAAACAAAAATAAAACAATAAGAACACAGAATCGATCATAAAATCGGATATAATTCTTTCATGTGAGGAGGGTCACGCTATTTTGTAGATCCCACGGTCATGTAAGATAATTGTGTCCGATTGTGTGATTGTTTTCGGCTCTAAATTTCTTTGTTTATTATTTACATTTGAAATAAGATTTCATGGTTAATTCTGGATAAGTTTTCTAACTTAGCAGAATATTATATATATATATATATAAGAAGTATTTGTGGTCTAGTTTTTATTGGATTTATGTTTGGGCATTCTGGTGGTTCAGAATGTGTATCAACTTTGAATGCTTAATAATGATTGAATTATTATATTTTCGGAGTCTTTGGCAATTGTGGTGATTGAGGATCAACTTTATATATTTACTTTAACAGAAAAACCAAGTTAATAGGAAGAAAAAAAAAATTTACTCAAAATGTTGAAAAGTGAGCATACATCTAAAACAAAATCTCAACCGTCCATTAATTTTTTTGGGCAACTTCCTGATGCAAAATTCTGAATTTGTAGAATTGTTTTTACTTAAATTGTGGTAGTTAGCTCGTGTTGGGAAGTAAACCAGGTACAAATAGGTTTACAGTTGCTTGGTGTAGTGTGTGGGTGATTTTCTGACCACACTGCCAACTTAGTATTCAGTTGGAGAGCACTGGCAAAATAGATGACGCCTATCTAACCTGCAACAGAAAGAGAAGATTCTGGCGATGGTTCGTCCAGCCAAGGGCACTCCGACGATCAAGTCAATATATCTCTCAAAGATAATCAATAGTGCTAATCTCACTGTTTAGAATACAAATTGCGTACCTTAGACCCACGGGGGTGCCTCTCTTTTATAGTTAGCTCAATCCTAGTCCTGATAGAAGCCTGACTTCTATGGACTCCTATTCAGTGCTTTCTTTGGACTCCTCAAGAGATAAGGATAGACTCCCTAAGAATATTATCCTTATCCATCTTGAAGTCTTTCCTCATTCTAGGACTCTTGTCCCTTATCCGCTTATCTCAGATTCCGATATCTTCAGAGATAACCTCGGCCACACTGAGATCATCTCGGCGTTACGACCAGGACATGTGGCACCTCGGCTGATACATCGGCGTCACCTTGCCATGTGCTGGTACTCAAAAATATATCCCCACAACTACCCCCTAGGTTCTATTATCTCGGCATTCTGAGGTGATGGAACCTATATCGCATTCCTCATTCCAAAGACGTCCTTAAATCACTTTAGTCGAGATCATTGTTTAAGGCCGACATGTCTCCCTTAAAGAACAAGAATTCCAGTGAATTCCTTTACTCGTATGAGCTGTCATGCATCACTATTGAATCGCTTCATCCACGCGTCTTATCCTCATTGGATCGTGCTTGTGACGCCTTGTAAGCTAAGTCTTGTGCTGCGTCGACGATTCGGCCGCTTCTAGGCGATTAATCGCCTTTTTTACCGTTGTTTCAAGTTTTAACAAAAACTTTTCCCTCTTCTTTTATTTCTTCACTTTTCATTCGATACTCTTGCTTTTTCTCTCTATTACTTTTTTCTCTTGAATCCACCATTGTTCCAGACTTCAAGCTCTGTAACTGCCTTCATTTCTCCCTCTTGGTGAAGCTACTGCTCACATTTCAGAATCAAGGTTCGACTTCGACGATCTTCATACCGGCTTCACTTTTCCTGGTAAGCCACTGTTCCTTTCGTTTTCAATTCTCTGATGCTCTTTACTACTTGTTGCTATTACTACTTTGTTTAAATATTCGATTTGTGAATCTTATATCTGAGTGTGTTTATTCCACGATTTTGCCCTTGCCCATGTCTTGAATACACGCATTGTTCACAATTTTCTTGCATTTTTGCCACTGTTCTTGACTTTGTACCCCTTGTACTCACTATGTTCTTGATAGTCCATCTTTGTTCTTGATTCTGAAACTTGTTCTTGTTTTCTGTTTTTTGTGTCTTTTCTAGATTTGTGCCTTCAATCTTCGTTTCCATAGACTTAGGTTTGGGATTTGTCTGTAGAACCCATAATTTAGGAAAAAACTGAAACCTGCATTTACCTAAGTGTTTGCCGAGGTCCCAATAACCCTTTCAAAACATCTTCTGAAAATCCAACCCCTTCGATTAAGCCGATATCATAGGTATGTGGAAACATGGGGTAGACACCCCATCCAAACTAGAATTCTTTAGACAAGAGTTTGAAATCCCAACCGACGTCCATCTAAGGTTGGCTGGGGATGATGACTCCATCATGCCTACTGATGACTCCATGTCTTTCCCTGTGGTAGCCTTTATTGAGTGTGGACTTCGGCTTCCACTTAACACCCTTTTCCGTGAAATACTTCATTATTACAAGTTGAACCCAATGCAACTTTCCATCAATTCCTATCGAACCATCAATGGTATCATAGCCTTAGCCAAACAAGAAAACGCTAGGATCACATTAGCCGACATCCAATATTGCTACATTATGTGTGGCCTCAAAAAAGACACCGGCTACGTTTACTACCTCAAACCGAGGTCCACTAAATACAAAATCATTGCCGACCTCCCTAACTCCAACAAGGGAGCTAGGGACGATTATTTCATTACTTCGGGGAACTGGGAGTTTGCCCCAGATGAAGACCTCCATCTCTTCCCTCTTCCTTGATCAGTCTTTATAGAGGACAATGGTAAGAGCCCTGCATTCATACCTACTTGTTTTTTAAAGTCTTTCATACTTTATCTATTTCTAAATGTCTGCTTTTCTTGCAGCTGTTCCTAAGCCACCAAAAAACTTTCACCAATCCTTCATTCCCAGCAAGGATTTGAAGAAACTTTTGGACTTGCCAGTCCATAAACGGAAGGCGCCTCTGCTTCTCAATTTTATTCCAACATACAAGTCAGCTCTACCCGACGTCCCTAGGAGGAAGAAGAAAAGCCTTTCTCTACCATCCGCCACAACTTCACAAACTGCGTCCACATCTCGAATAGACCAAGGATCAACCTCTGATTCAGCTGAGCAACCGTCAACCTCAGCTCCATACTTGATTCCAATATCCCAATGCCGCCGTCGACGCCGAACAGTTTCTTCTGCTGAGATTGGTCGCCCAAAACCAGTTGCCAAAGATCTCCTGGCTAGCATTCCAACTGATGTTGATGCCCAACCAGTTCCAACCCAGCCTCTAAAGCCAAAAAGAATAAAAAGGGTTTAGCCAAAGGCTAAAGTTACTCAGATTGAGTCTGAGGATACTTTGCCGATCCCAAGTTGGTTGAGAGTGACAAATCTCAACCCTCTGCTAGGAAGAGGTGCTCTGAGGCCCAACCATGTGAATCGCCAAAATCAAAAAAGCAGAGGTCATCTTCTGCAACAACCTCGGGGTCTCAAAAACATGCTGCCCCCTAAGCCCCAAAAATCACTCTAGAGGATAAGCCAGTCTTGGCTATTGATAGTGCCGATGACATCAACATCGGCCAGAGCGCCAAGATCGCTTTATCACCAAATGATCTTGATCGGAATGCCGACTTGAGCGAATATGAAAATTATGCTCTGATGCTCCAGCGTTCTGTTCAAGTAAGTGTCCTTACCTGGCAATTTTTTCCTTTCTTGTACTTTAGAAGATTTTGCAATAACTTTTGTCTTGTGTTTTTTTCAGGCCATCCAGCATGCCCATTCTTTCTCTGTTTAATCTTTTGAAAATCAGGAGAAGTTGACCGAGATGAAAAGGAAGTTCTCTACTCTTCAAAAAGCCAATAAAAGCCTTCAATCGAAAATGAAGAAGTTAGAGGACTAGGCCGAAGCTGCCATCAAGGCTCAAACCGATGTCGAAGAGAAGGTTGATTCTGCTGAGGCCATTAGGAAGGTTGCTGAGTCCCAAAAAAGAGAGGCTGAGGAGAAGATGGCTCAGGCCCAAAAAGAGCTGCATGAGGCCTTGGCTACAAAAGAGGCTGAAATCAAGGATGCCGACGAGAAGGCGTATGCCCAAGGAATGGCCGATGTCACAGAGGCCTACGAAAAGCAAGTGAAGGAGGCATGCAACAAGGGTTTCACCTTTGGTTGGATGTCCCTTCTAAAAAAGCTTAATGTCCCTGAGGACTCGCCTTTGAGAAACGCCGACGCCATTCCTCTTCCATTCCTTCCAACTCCAACTCCAGCTCAATCTGATGATGACTCCGAATCTGAGGAGGAGACCTTGGTGAGAAAGCCAAAAGATGCTTATGGGGCCAAGTCCCTTTCTCAGAGTGAGCAAGTCCTAGACTTGACTCAAGATGAAGAGGGTGATGAGGTTCTCAAAGATGCTGCTTCTGAGAAGACATCAGCCGACGTCACCTTTGCCGACAAGAGCCTTGACGAAACCCTTGCCCAAATTGATGCCGAGCTCGCGGCGGAAAAGGCTGCCGAGGTGTCCTCTCAACAATTGTCTGAACTTCAAACTCAACCAACTGCTACTGCTGAGGAACCTTAGTTTTATGTTTTGTTTTTTTTCCTTTCTGAAGTAATGTAAAACTCTTTATATCGTCGATGTTCTCTTAATACAACTCTTTTGCTTTTGAATGCTTGCATGTTTGCCTTGTATGCTTTCATACTTAGAATATTTTGCATATCTTCAATATACACTTCAATCCTTGTGCAACCTTCTCGGGGTGACACACCTCGGTTGTACAAACTGATGATTTATCTCGGCAAGTACCTAACTACCCTTCTCGGCGTAATCTTGGTTTCACCTTGTAAATATAAAATTTCAACAAGTGTTAAACAATGATTTCGGTTTAACTTCAACTTGTAAATTGTCCACAAATTTCAATAAGTGTTAAATAATGATTTCGGTTTAATTTTAACTTGTAAATTGTCCACAAATTTCAACAAGTGTTAAAACAATGATTTCGGTTTAACTTCAACTTGTAAATTGTCCACAAATTTCAACAAGTGTTAAACAATGATTTCGGTTTAACTTTAACTTGTAAATTGTTCACAAATTTCAACAAGTGTTAAACAATGATTTCGGTTTAACTTTAACTTGTAAATTGTCCACAAATTTCAACAAGTGTTAAACAATGATTTCGGTTTAACTTCAACTTGTAAATTGTCCACAAATTTCAACAAGTGTTAAACATATTCTTCTTCTCTCTGCCCCCTAATGTGAACCTGAGTTCCACTTGGGTTCTCATTATACATGTATTCTAGAGACAATGTCAAGTATCTTGAAAAGAGAACCAGCTAAATCTTTATTTATTTACTTCGGCAAATGGCAAAGGAACAAAGAAATTCTAATGATAGAAAAATTTCAAATTGTAAGTGTTCCAAGGCCTTGGCAACTCTTTGCCCTCATTATCTTCAAGCCGATATGCCCCATTGCCCAGCACCGAGATGATTCTGTAGGGTCCTTCCCAATTTGGGCCAAGCTTGCCCTCTTTGGGATCCTTCTTGTTGCCGACGACTTTTCTTAAGACGAGGTCACCAATCTGAAATTCCCTTGAGTTAACCTTCTTGTTATAAGCTCTGGCAAGCTGTTGCTGGTATGCTGCGAGCTGAATTGTAGCTTTCTCCCTTCGTTCTTCTAGAAGATCTAGATCTCAGGCTAAGAGTACATCATTAGTCCCGTTCTCTACCCCCTGGGTTCTGATCCCAGGGATGCCGACCTCTAGCGGAATGATTGCTTCTGTGCCATAAGCCATGGCAAAAGGGGATTCCCCTGTTGATCTTCTCGGCGTAGTCCGATATGCCCAGAGTACATTGGGCAATTCGTTTACCCACTTTCCTTTTGCTACTTGCAGCCTCTTCTTTATCCCATCCATAATTACTTTGTTGGATGCTTCTGCTTGTCTATTACTTTGTGGACAGCTTGGGGTTGAAAAGTAGTTCTTGATCTTGAACTTTGCACAGAAGTTCTTGATTAGCTTACTATCAAATTGAGTTCCATTGTCTGCAACAATTGCTCTTGGAATCCCAAACCTGGTGATAATGTTCTTCCAAATGAAGTTCTTCACGTCCACATCTCGGATCCTGGCACGAGGTTCAGCTTCTATCCATTTAGTGAAGTAATATGTTGCTACCAGCAAGTACTTCCTTTGTCCAGTTGCCCAACGAGATCCATGCCCCATTGGGCAAATGGCTAAGGACTGGATATAGGGTTTAGGTCTGCTGCTGGCTGGTGTATCAGAGGTGCAAACCTTTGGCATTGTTCACACTTCTTTACATAGACTTCTGCATCTTTCTGCATGTAAGGCCACCAATACCCCTGGGTGACGGCCCTAAGAACGAGTGATCTGCCTCCAGCGTGGCTTTCACAAATTCCTTCATCTATTTCATATAAAAAATCTTCGACTTGTAAAGAGTGTACACACCTTAAAAGGGGTCCAGTGAAAGACCTTCTATAGAGATGTCCTTCTGCTATCCGACTGAATTTTGCCGACTTTAATCTGATCTTGTGTGCCTCATTGCGGTCATCTGGCAGCTTTCCTTCTTTTAGGAACGCAACAATTGCATCCATCCAGCTTGATCCCATGTCTACGCACATTGCTTCACCCTCTGTGGTTACTGGTTCAATGCTCGGGCCCGACAAGTAATCAATCATTATTGTCCTTGCTTTTCCAGATTGTACTACACTAACTAGGTTGGCCAACACATCGGCGTGGCTGTTATCATCTCGGTTTACCTGGAGTAGTCGACAGTTCTGGAATAAGGCCGCCAACCTGATAACCTCCTTTGCATATGCCGACATTCTTTCATCTCGGGCTGCATATTCTCCTGTTGCCTGATTGACTATCAATTGTGAATCACAAAAAACTATTACCTTATCTGCTTGTACTACTGCTGCCAATTTTAGTCTTGCAATGAGTGCTTCGTATTCTGCTTCATTGTTTGAGGCCTTGAACCCCAAACGAATCGATTGTTCTAGTACCTGCCCATCTGGGGATATCAGTACTACTCCTGCCCCCGCTCCTTGTCGGTTTAAACTCCCATCAACAAATAGTCGAAAGGAGTCGCCGATATAAATGCTGTAGGGTCTAAGTTTGTCCTCTTTCCTTTGTTCTTTTGTCTTTGGCTGGGCTTCTCCTTGCTTGTTTGGATATCGTTTATCTTGGCTCAACGGAGCCTGATGTTTGATGGATTCTGGCATGAACTCGGCCACGAAGTCGGCCAAAACCTGACCTTTGATTGCTGTTCTAGGCCTGTGCTCCAGATCATACTGGCCTAGGGCGACTGCCCATCTGGCTATTCTTCCTGTTAAGTCTCCCTGCTGCAATAGGGACTTCAATAGATGTTTTATCAGTACCATAATTTTATGGGCCTAAAAGTAATGGTTCAACTTCTTTGAAGCCATTACTAAAGCTAGTGCCAATTTCTCTAAGGGTAGATACCTCGTTTCTGCGTTGGCTAGGGTTTTGCTTACATAGTAAACAGCCCTTTGCTCCCCTTTTTCTTTTCGGATTAGTACTGCACTTATCGCATGTTCTAAAGCGCCAGAAATGCGAACAGCTCCTCCCCGGGTTCTGGATTCAAAAGAATTGGAGCTGTGGTCAGGTACTTCTTCAGATCGGTTAATGCTTCTTCGCACTCCTCTATCCAAAGAAAGTCGGTGGCTTTTTTCACTAAGTTGAAGAAAGGTTTGCACTTGTCTGAGCTTCTGCTTATAAACCTGTTCAGGGCTGCGGCCCTTCCAGTTAGCATCTACATCTGTTTTGCCGACGTCGGGCTCTTCAACTCTAGGATGGCCTTGAGCTGATCTGGGCTGGCCTTAATGCCCCTTCTGATCACCAGGTATCCTAAAAACTTACCATATCTAACTCCAAATGCACACTTCGATGCATTGAGTCGGAGCTGATATGTTTTAAGGATTTCAAAGACTGCTTTTAGATCGACGAGATGACCCTCAGGCTCCTTGGTCTTAACGACCATGTCGTCGATGTAGACTTCTACTGTTCGGCCAATTAGGTGTTTAAACATTTTGGTTACCAACCTTTGGTAAGTTGTTCCTGCATTTTTCAACCTGAAAGGCATTACTCTATAATAGTACAGGCCTGTTGGGGTGATGAACGCGGTCTTCTCTTCGTCTGGGGGGTACATGGCTATCTGGTGGTACCCCCTGTAGGCATCTAGGAAGCTCATTCTTCCATGCCCTGAAGTGGCATTTACTAGCTGGTCAATCTTGGGTAGAGGAAAGTTGTCTTTGGGACAGGCTTTATTGAGGCTGGTAAAGTCTACGCAGACCCTCCATTTACCGTTCTTCTTCTTTACCACCATTGTATTGGATAGCCATGTCGGGTAGTGAACTTCTCTAATGGCCCTGGCCTCTAGAAATCTGTCTATTTCTTCCTCTACTGCTTCGACGTGCATCACCGTCGGTCTTCTGGCTCATTGAATTACAGGTTTGGCCAACCTATCAACATTCAGTTTGTGGCAAATGACCTCGGGGTCAATGCCAGGCATTTCGTAAGGTGTCTAAGCAAACACCTCAATATTTGCTCTAAAAAAAGCTTCCAACTCTTTTTTCTCTGCTTCGGCTAAGCCCGAGCCGAGAAGAAAGAAGCGTTCTTCATCCCCATCCTAGACGAGGATTTTCTTTAGTGCCTCTTCGCTCTTCTCGGCTGGCTCCTTACCGATGTCTTCTAGGACTTCCACGTCCTCATCTTCATTTTCTACCTTTTCTGGCTCTCGTATGCTGCAGGTAGATTTCATTGCTGCCATGGAGCAATTCTTCACCTGCAGCTGATTGCCTCTAACTTCCTCTATCCCCTGCTCTGTTGGGAATCGCAATAGTTTATGCAATGTTGAGGGAACTGCCCTCATCGCATGCAGCCATGGCCTTCCCAAGATGATGTTGTAAGGGGAAGGTGTATCGATGATGGTGAATTTTGTCTTGATCTTCCTGGTGTCAGCTTGCACCTCCAAGCTTACTGCTCCCAGTGGCCATGTCGGCGTTCCATTGAACCCAACCATTGGGCCATTGGATTGTTCCATATCATCTGGGTGAAAGCCGAGCTCCTTGTAACATCGGACGTACATGATGTCACAAGAGCAACCTTGGTCAATCAGGATGCATTTCACTTGGCACTCCCCAACCTGGAGGGATACTACCAAGGCATCATTATGCGGATGCTGGACTATCTCTAGGTCGGCTTCAGTAAAGGTTATCATTGGTCCCTGGCACTCTTTTGCCCGATGTCTTTTCTCCCCGACTTGGTAGACATGTTGTAGGTGTTTTACCTTCTGGGTTTCTCCTCGGATTTCATTTTCGTTGACCTTCGAGTGGATTACGTTGACTACCCAAGGTCCTCCTACCTGCGGCTGCTGTGCTGGGGGAGGTGGGGCTACTGGTGCTTGAGGCAATCTTGCCCGTTCTTCCCTTGTCCTGGTCTCATCGACAAGGTCTTTCAGATGTCCTTGTCTCACCAGGTCTTCCAAGTGTGTTTTCAGGGCTCTACAACCCTGAGTTGTATGCCCATCTTCATTGTGGTAGGCACAATGCTTGCCAATGTTTCTTCCCATGAACTCTCCTAGAGTCCTCTCTGGCGTTCTGAAATAGGGCTGGTTCCGAATTTGATCCAGGACTTTGTGAATTGGGATTCGGAACACAGTTGTCACTGCCTGCACAGCCCTCAATTCTGCCTCTTGTTTGAAGGATCCGTTGTTACCTCGGCCTCGCTTCGGCGAGCCGTTTCCTTTCTCGTGCTTTGTCTCCTTATTCCCCGACGTATCTTCCTCAGCTCTAGCATACTTCTCGATTCTGGCCATGAGTTCCTCCATACTTTTTGGCAATGTCTTTGCCAATGACTTCCGTAGTGGACAGTCATCTTTCAGGCCGTTCTTGAAAGATACGACTACCACCTCTTGATTACATTCAGGTATTCGGTTGAACACCTCATAGTATCTTTTGGCGTAGGCCCTAAGGCCTTCATATTTGTTGATCTTCAGAGCCATCAATGCATCCACTCTTAATGGCTAAAGTTTGTTTGTCACGAACCTGGCCACAAACATCTCGGCCAAGCCTTCCCAGGTCTTCACACTTCCCTTTGGTAGTTTGTGAAACCAATCTGATGCAATCTCCCCGGAGGACGAGGGGAACACTTTGCAGAGCAACGGCTCGTTCTCACTATACAATGCCATTGAGTTCAAGTATAATCCAACGTGAAAGTTGGGGTCTGACTTACCATCGTATATTTGGAACCTCGGCATACTGAATCTCTTTGGTGCCTCGAATTTGTCTAATTCCGCCGAGAATGGTGTTCTCCGCTTAACAGGTGAAGTTACCTCGGCATCGGCGTTCTGTTGCTTCCTCTTGAGGTAATCTCTCAAGTCTTCTTTGCTCCGCCCAGGAGCTCGGCTATCTTTCGACTTCAGTCTTTTCGGTATACTACTCTCGGCCTCGTGGTGAGCCCTTTTCGATCTTTCTCCATGAGTTGTGTCGAAGCATAATGCCCGCCCTTGAACATGCCGATGTTCTTTGCGGTCGGCCTTCTTGGTGCATTGTGTCCTTTGTGAATCTTCCTTCCTTGACTCCCCTCTTCCGACCTCACTTGAAGGCCGGTGAGAGTGTCTTTCGTTCCTGGTGTGCTGGGGGGCTTCTGGGATTGCTTTCTGCCATTCTTTCTGGGCATTGGCCGCTGGAATCGGCGTGTCCTGCAGCGGGTATGGTGGCTACATGACGTTATTTTGCATTATAAAATTGACGACTGATTGCAGGTCTGCCAATTTGTTTGTCATCTCTTTCACCTCTTCGTCCCTTCGTAGGCACCTGTCCTTCCATACCTGGAGGTCGCCTTCATTGTAGTACCCGCTTCGATCAGGTTTCTTTGGTACGTCGCCAGTCTGGCCGACGTCTTTTACTCCGTGAGTTTGCTCATGAGTTTCTGCGTTGGACCTGTCTCCTTCGACATCAAGGTCAATAGGTCTCCCACTCCCAACAGGAGTGTCGTCCCCAATCTTTTCCTTCTGTCCGTTACTGGCCATCTATTCTAATTTCTTTTCCACAGACGGCGCCAAATTGTGTGGGTGATTTTCCGACCACATTGCCAACTTAGTATTTAGTTGGAGAGCACTGGCAGAATAGATGACGCCTGTCTAACCTGCAACAGAAAGAGAAGATTCCAGCGGTGGTTCGTCTACCCGGGGGCACTCCGACGATCAAGTCAGTATATCTCTCAAAGATAATCAATAGTGCTAATCTCACTGTTCAGAATACAAATTGCGTACCTTAGACCCACGGTGGTGCCTCTCTTTTATAGTTAACTCAATCCTAGTCCCGATAGAAGCCTGACTTCTATGGACTCTCATTCAGTGCTTACTTTGGACTCCTCAAGAGATAAGGATAGACTCCCTAAGAACATTATCCTTATCCATCTTGAAGTCTTTCCTCATTCTAGGACTCTTGTCCCTTATCCGTTTATCTTGAATTCCGATATCTTCGGAGATAACCTCGGCCACGCCGAGATCATCTCAGCGATATGACCAGGACATGTTGCACCTCGGATGATATATCGGCGTCACCTTGCCACGTGTTGGTACTCAAAAATATATCCCCACATGTAGTATATAGAGTTCATTATTATTATTATTATTATTTTGTATTAGAATATTTGATACAATTTCTGCTTATAACATATGAAGTAGAATTAACTTATGTAAGTTGAAAAAAAATGATTATTTAGTAGATCTCTAATTCTTCACATTTTCTTTTATTAAATTTAAATTTGATAAAAAAATATATATTTAAAAATCATCTCCAATTCTTTTTTCAATGTTCATCAAATCAGTAAACAGTCTTTTTTTTTTTTTTTTTTATCAAATTGAGAATTTATCAAATCTATTATCAAACTTGAATTTGACAAAAAAATTTAAAAAATGAAAGTCACTGAATCCCACGGGAGACAAAGCGATAGAGGGACAGAGGCCTCATTTGGGATGCCAAAGTTGGCTAAAATAATCAATAAAAATAAAATTAAAATAAAATAAAATAGTTAATAAGACACAATGTCGCATCCAAATTATAATTATTTTAATTTTTCTCTTACAACCATCAAATCAATTTTTTTTTTAAAAAAAACACCTACCATTTAAAGACAACTTTTTTAACCAGACTAAAATAATCAAATAATAAAAAAAACCAACTAAAATAATTAAGTTTCTAAGAGTACACACAAATGGGTCTTTTAATTCATCGGAACTTATTGGGTGTCGTATGCACTTCTTTCTGTGTAGAGATTGTGGAATCAGCTGATGCATACATGTTTCTTGGGGCGATTTTTAATGACTATAGCTCAGTTGGTGAAGGGGGCACAATTACTCTGGTACTGACTCGACCGTCAGAGGGGTTTCCGACCAACCCCCGGTCGGGCAGTCTAACTATTTGTTCCTTGTGCAGGTCTTCACCCATCGGTGCACCAGGGTTTGTCCACGAAGTTTCATCTTACTCTATTGCGGAAACTAGTCCGCACAGTTGGATACTCACTCCTTGCCAAGAATGAGAAGGCGATAATCGTGCTTCCTGATCGAGTGGCTATTAATAATGATGCTGCTCTTGGCTGTGTTTTGATGAATGACTTTCTAAGTGCACTTTCAAATTCCTCTGAAATGCGAACCTGGCGAGCCTTTGAGGCTCAATGATCTCTTTCGACACACACAGAAGATGCTCTCACACAACATGTCTCTGATTGCAGAGACGGGAGATTCTTGGTTCAACTGTCAGAAGCTAAAATTACCAGAAGAATGTGGGTAGTAATCAAATCCTAAAGCATCCTTGATTGGTGTTTTAAGTTTTTTTTTACAACTCTCATTGAAAAAAATAAAAAATAAAAATAATTGGTGTTACATTACAGATCCGAATTCCAAATGCAACATGCTTTGATTGGATGGTCAGTTGGTGCAACGCTAGGCTATGCTCAAGCTGTACTGGATAAGCGAGTGATTGCTTTTGCTTGCATTGGTAACGGGAGCTTCCGGGTACAAACAAAATTTTTGAACAAGAGATTTCAGGTCATTTTTAATTTTTGATCATTTTTGTTGAAACTGAATATGCAAGTCATCAACCCATATTTTCATTTAATTTAAGCATTAGCAGATGCCTGCACAAGATGTGTCGACTATGATTCGATCTGGGCAGAAGGGCATCATTTTCTTAATAAACAATGGGGGATACACCATATAGAAGTCGAAATCCAAAGTAATTAAGAATTGGAACTACACTGGGCTTGTGGATGCTCTCCACAATGGTGGAGGCAACTGTTGGACTACAAAGGTTATATATACTACTCATCTAGGAAGCATAGATACGGATACGAGATACGGATACGACACGATACGGATACGGCGATACGACAAAACCTAAAAAAATAGGATACCGGTACGGCTAGGATACGTTTGTGAAAAATATATTTTTTAAAATTATTAATAGTGAGTTACACATAAACTAAAGAACGTTGAAAAACCACAATGTAATTTTATAATGTAAAAACGTTGAAAAACCACAATGTAATTTTATAATGTAAAATACTAACCTTTAAGAATTTTGTATTAATTTAAGCTAGTAGCTTGTTTTGTTTACTTTAAAATTTTTAATAGGTCTTGCAAATATTTCATTTCAATATCAAGTTTAATATATTTATATTACAATAATAGAACAATTGACAACTTGTCCCTATACTTTTTCCTTTGACACTAATGAAAAATATTGTATTCAAGTTTACTTGCTTATTTATTTATTGATATTTAATTTTACCATTGTTATATTCTCTTGTTAATTCTTACTTTCTATGTAATTATAGGGGACATGCATGAAATGATTAGAATACATCAATTTGATAAATTCTATTATTTAACTCACTGTACTCTTCTTATCGAAAAACTTAACAAAGTATTAACAAAATATTCTTATATTTATACTTGCAATTATATTATTACTATGCAAGAAATGTTACAATTCTAATTTCATAAAATAAGTAAACATGACTTGGAGTATCTAATATTTCAAAATTAAGTATTCGATACTCCAAAATTAATGAAAAAATAATTAAGAAGTATCCGATACTTTTAATAAATATCCGATACGTATCCGCGAGTATCCAAGGAGTATTGATATCCGATACGGATACGATACGGATACATCATTCTATTTGAAGTAACTGTGCTTCATAGCTACTCATACATACATATATATTAGATAGATTCCATATGGTTCAAAACTCAAAATTTTGAACATTAAAAATGCAGGTGAGACATGAAGAGGCGGTAATTGAAGCAATTGGAATGGCAACTGGGTAGAAGAAAGATTGTTTGTGCTTCATACAAGTGATTGTTCACAAGGATGATACAAGCAAAGAGTTGCTTGAGAATGAGCATTATTATATAGCCACTCATTCAAATTTTGTTATATTGAAATAATGGTTGTATATCCTTATATATATATATTTGCCAATCTTGTGGTTGAGAATAATGGTAGGTTGTTGAGTATCATTAGGAAGAGGGCTTTTCTCTTCTCTTCAATCTACAAATTGGAATGGATTGCTTAATTGGACCTATAAAGGGGTTGTTTACTGTAATTTATTATGTAATTATTATGAGTATTGTGTCATTTTGGTTTCTAGTATTTAAATTATGTCAATTTTATTCTTAATATATAAAAGTGTTTCAATTTGGTCCCTCAATATTAAAGTTGTGTCGATCTATATCTTAACGTATAAAAATTGTTTCAATTTAATCACCCAATATGTCTATTAACAAAGTTAGATTGAATTAATTTTAGTTTCTTCGGAATGTTTTGGATTAAGACCTCGAGTTGCATCAATATTGAGAATTAAGTAATAGTGCCCATAGCGCACGTATATTTCCAGGGAAGCTAGGAGTAAGGTACCAAGTATGAATCAAATAGGGAAATTTATTAGTGGTCCTCAAGTTTATGTGGCACCGTAATTTAATAAATTATTGGATGAATTACAATAATGATCTTTATAGTTTGAAACTTGCGTCATTTTGGTTTATGACTTTTCAATTGTGACATATTTGATTTTGAATGTTGAATCTTGTTCTAAATAAAGACGATTGGAAATACAATGGCTCAATTTTTTAAGAGTAAAGTCGTCAATTTGATAAAATATAAACTAATTTGATAAAAATACATGTCAAAAAAATATTTTTGAATTTTTTAAAATTATTTTTATCCACCAAAGATAAAATATGTAAGATTAATAAATCTTTTACACATTTGTTTATTTATTTATTTTACCAAAATTAATTTGTATTGTATTTTGGATGATGATTATGTAATGGATGATTGTTTTTATTTTCATTAAATTAGTTTTTATTTTTTCAAAAGTTAAATATGGTGACAACTTTGATATCATTATTAAACCAATCCATTAAATTAAAAAATCCAAAACTAAAAATATTTCATATATTAAATATATCAATTACACATTAAAAACCTAAAACCGCCCATTACATGATCATCATCCAAACATATAATAAAAACTAATTTGGTAAATAAATAAATTTATAAAAGATTTATCAATTTTACATAATTTTATCTTTAGTGAGTAGAAATAATTTTTTTAAATTCAAAAATAATTTTTTTAATATTTATTTTTGTTGAATTAATTTCTGGTCCTACAAATTGAACAATGATATCTTCAATTGTTCTTATTTGAAACAAAATTTAAAATTTAGAATCAAATATATCACAATTAAAAAGTTAAGGACCAAAATAATATGAGTCCAAAATTATGAAGACTATTAATGTAATTTGTCCTAAATTATTAGTTAAAATAATAGATTCAATAGTTTTGTTAAATTTTCTAAAGACAACATGACAAATATTAAGTTATAAATGCTGTGAAATATTGGTCTAAAATTATCAAATAACCTCTCATCAAATAGGGGTTGACACAAGTTTTGTGTCCTATGGCACACAACTAAAATGCATGAATGATAATGGCAAAAAGCAAAATTGCTTCCTCCTAGAAACTGTGACCCAACAGGATAAACCAATCATATCCCCCCTCTAAGGGAGTTCGGATCCTCTCCCGTCGGTGTCTCCAACCTTTTCTTCGGGTGACGGTTCAGATTGGACCACGTCACCCCACTCAAAACAGACGGCTCAGATCAACTTTTAAAAATAAAATAAAATAAAATAAAAAAAAAGAGACAAATTTCCTCTCTCTCGCCCAATCTTCCATGAATGCTCTGCTTTGGATCTTCTTCCCTTCTCTATCTCTCTTTTCTTAATTTTACATTTGATACATATATACATATATACTACCTTCTTCTTTTTTCCAAACCCTTCGGCGACCCTTATGCACCACCGCGACCGTTAGCACCCGTCGGACTCCTCTCCCCCACCCCCACCCCCACCAACTTCAGCTTGAATTTAAGAATTTGGATGATTTATGTGGCTTGAATTTAAGAAAAAAATGAAAAAATCAAAGAAAATATTTGTGGCTTGAATTTCAGAGAGAGAAAGTGGGTTTGCTTCAAATTTGTTGCTTGAATTTTAGAGAGAGAAAATGAGTTTGCTTCAGATTTTGATGATTTTAACATTTGTGGCTTGATGATTTGTTGGGTGTTCTTCTAAATCTCTGACGCTTTGATGGTAAATTTGCAGATTCCATCAATGGCGGTGGGCTCCCGAAGGTGGAAAAAAATTTGCAGAGAAGGAAATTATGAGTTGGTTTTTTTTAACCAAATCTCAAAGTTTGTAAACTCTGAGATTCTTTTCTTCTTTATGAAAGTGGAGATATGACACTGATAATATTCATTTTCTTGGCAAAAAGATTGTTACTTGCTGCTACTCCACTGTGTATATTTTTTGTTTATTATATGCAGATTCCAGATTTTCTTTTGGAAAATGCCTCGTAGCTCGAGAGGTAGAGGCTCGAATGACCCGACCAACCCTCCTCTCTCTGTCTCTTTCTCTTTCTATTTCTTTCTCATTTTTCTCTATCTCTCCCCTCCATATTTAGAAGGAAGAAGAAGAATACCAAAGCAGACCTCTCTCTCTCTCACACACAGACACAGACACAGAGACCCAAATCCCATCTTTATCTCTCTCTCTCTCTCTCTCATTACCTTCTTCCATGAGTTGGGTGGGTTATGATTGATTGAAACATACCTTGTATCCCATCCCTCCTTCCCCACAACCCACTACCACTCACTCATAACTCTCTCCCTTTTTTGTTTTTTTTAGTTTCCTTCATTTTTGCTCAATGACAATACTTATGGAAAATGGGCAACCAATTTCTTTTGTTGGCTTGCTTATACAGTGAATCAGTAGTGAATCACAAATTTCTTTTGTGTTTGATTGGGTTTGATTTTTAGGTGGGTGGGTTTGATTTTGATTTTGATTTTGATTTCAGTTTTGTGATGAGTTTCAATTTTGTGGTTGAATCAATTTTGTGTTCAATTTTGTGGTTGAAGAAAAGTGAGTTTGCTTCAACTGAGAGTGGTGGTGTTACGCTAGTTTTTAGGGAAAGAAAACAGAGGAAGAAGAAGATGAAGTTCTGTTTGTCAATGTTCACAGATGTTTGAGACAGAAAAGAGAGGAAAAGGAAGACGAAGACGGAAAGAAGAAGAAGAAAAAAAAAAATTGCAAAACGACGTCGTTTTACATTTTCGAGCCATTCGAGCCGTGTAACCTTCGAGTTACGAATCGCTGTCGTTTTCTTTTTATACTAGATATCTTATGGTAGCTAGCTAGCCTTCCTTTCCAAACGTTCATAATTTTGGATTTTATTTTTTGTTTTTATTTTTTGTGCTTTCGAAAAAAAAACAGAAATTGAGAAGGGAAGAAGATTCAAAACAGAGCATTCATGGAAGATTGTGTCAGAGAGGGAGCAAGAGGAAATTTGTCTCTGTTTTTTTTTTTTTTTAAAGTTGATCTTAGTCGCCTATTTTGAGTGGGGGTGATGAGGCCAATTTGAATCGTCACCCAAAAAAAAAAGCTAGAGACCCTGGCTGATCCGGACTTCCCTCTCTAAGGTCCCCTTCCCAATAGGGCTATGAAATTTAATAAGGCCATAAAAGCAAAAGCTGAAATTTAAGGACCACTAAAGTTTGGCTCCTTCCTACCACCAACTCCAATTCCCATGCTTTTAAAGCACTTTTACATTTTCACATTTTACAATGGCTGAGAATTTTTATTTTATTATTTTATAAAATAAAAATAAAAACCTATTCTAGCCTAGGGGAAGAGAGCATGGGAGGGGTGAGACAGTCCTAGGTCTATATCACCTTTATTAAAGGGTTTCAAGGACTTCTATGATTCTGAACCTAGTGATTAGCTTATTATAAGCTCAACCTATGGTGTTTCCTTTAGCCAGACAGCGAGTGACCTTTAAAGCAACTTCTCAACTAAATTGTTTCATGTTCTTCACTATAATCATCATCAGGTTATTATGTGCTCGTTTGGCAAGTTGGGGTTTGGTGTTTTTTTTAATTAAAATAGTCAAAAATAAAATAAAATAAATTTTTTAATTTAATAAAATAAAACATCACATTCAATCTATAATCATTATATTTTTTTTCTCACAAAAATTAAAAAAGGTAAAAAAATTCATCTCAAACGAGACTTTTTAATCCCAAATTAAAATAACAAAAAGTCAAAAAACTAAAATGTCAACTCACTTCTCAAACGAATCCTATAATCAAAATTTATCATTTTTTATAGTCAGAAAATTTAGGTTTTGTTTGTCATAACCTAAAAAATTCAAAAAGTCAAAAAATCACTATCCTATTTAAGTCATATATCTTATTTAAGTCACATCACTTCTCTACCACATCACTTCATACCCAATCTATACCCAACCTATATTTCATAAAAAGTCAAAAAATAAAAAAATATATTTATTTAGATCATCTCATACCACCCCTTAATAACAAAATTTCAATTTGATTGTTTGGTGGCATGAGTTCGAATAATAACAATAGATCTCTCTTAAAAATAAAAAATAAAAACCGCGTAAATCTCACATTTCTCAAATCTCGCTTAATAGAAAGCTTGTGTTCTAAATCACTTTATATATACTTAACTTTCATCCTCAATTTATCTTTTCTAAATAAGTTAATAATATATATATGTATATGTATATGTATAAATTAAAAAGTAAGTACATGTAGATTTCATGCTGGTAAGCAGTAATAATCGATACCTTTTTCTTTTTCTTTAATTTTTCTACTTACCATATACTATATGTTATTCTCTACCTTTTTCCCTTCAATTGCTTCACAATGGTTATATTCGTACCAGATGGGCCTCAGATATCAAAACAAAATTGACTTTTAGGACTCCCAGCATCCCAATCTATAGCTAACACTTGGACTACCTGCAATCCGAAGAAAGTTTCACACATTGGTGGTTAGCATTTTGCAATCAATCAAATCTCTCTCTATAGTAATGAAAAACAAGGAAAGTTTGATCAAGGGTATGTTTGAAACTTCGAATTTGTAGACAAAAAGGAGGTTAAATTACATATATAGTCCTAAAATATATAACTGATTTTATTTTGGTCCTTAGTTTTTAATTCGCATCAATTAATTTCTTAATATTTAATTTGCATCAATTAATTTCATAAACTTCACACGGCCTCACATTAAGCATTTGAAGGACTACATTGAATTAATGTGCAAGTTTGAGAATGCAATTGATACAACTTAAAGATTAGTTACTAAAATGAAATCGGTAGTATAGTTTAGGGACCATTTTTATAATTTACCCGAGAGAGGAAAAAATAAAAAAACAAAAACAAAAGAGAATAGAGAAATTGGGTTCACAAAGAAATAATTTGAGTCATGAGGTAAATTTGACCAGAGAATTAGATTAGCACCTAACAATGCCAGCTACTCCACAAGGACAACCAATGCCAGCAAACCCAAGAAATCTCTCACCTACACACTCAACACACAGAAATCTAACAGATCAAGAGTGCCAATTGTCCAAAATACCCACGTCTGGAAAGCTAAACTATACTACATTCTGATAAATACAGGGGGCCATTTGAAGTATTAACCTTTCAGGCTTAGGTGAGGACAGGATACCTTTCTTCAGAAGTAAGGCATGCACAAAAGGGAAGATCAAGCAATTCATCAATTTAACTCCCATTCTCTCCATGACATCTCTTCAGTGGACGCACAAGACCAGAAAAGAGAATGCCGGTAGGCGATGATGACTCCAGATTTGCCTTCCTCAGGAGAGAACTAGAAGCAGCTCTGGCAAGGAACAATTCCATGGAGAGAGAGAATCAGGAACTTCAACAAGAAGTGAGCCGTCTTAAAGCACAAGTAAGTGCCCTCAAAGCCCACGATAATGAGAGGAAATCGATGCTCTGGAAGAAGTTGCAGTACTCCTTGGGTGGCACAAATACAGAGAGGTTTCAGCAGAAACCAACATCTCCACTTGAGATTGCAGAAAAAGGTCAAGCAGTGGAGAGTTTGAAGCCAGAAGAAGATTTGGGAAAACCAGAAAGAGTACCAAAACCACTGCCGGCAAAGCCAACTACTTCTGCTCCTTTACATAGAGTACATTCAGCACCAGCAACAGCACCGCCACCTCCGCCGCCGCCGCCACCATCAAACTTGATAATTCGATCAAAAGCAGTGCGTCGCGTGCCAGAGGTGATGGAGTTCTACCGTCTGCTTACAAAGAGAGATTCCCAAAAGGAGAACAAAACCAGTCCAACAGGAACACCTGCAGCCATAAATCCAAGGAACATGATCGGTGAAATTGAGAACCGATCAACATATGTATTGGCTGTAAGTATATCAGCAACCTTTACATCATATTTTTACTCATCCGAAGCAAACTATGCACTGCTGACACTATGTTTCATGGACAGATAAAGTCAGATGTGGAAACACAAGGCGAATTCATCAATTCTTTAATAAGGGCAGTGGAGACTGCAGAATTCACAGATATGTCTGATGTGGAAGCATTCATCAAGTGGCTGGACGGAGAACTATCCTGCCTGGTTGATGAGAGGGCTGTGTTGAAGCATTTCCCACAGTGGCCAGAGAAAAAAGCTGATGCATTGCGAGAAGCTGCTTTCAGCTACCGGGACCTGAAGAACCTCGAATCTGAAGTTTCATCATTCAAGGATAACCCAAAACAGCTTTTTATTCAGTCCCTGAGAAGGATACAAGCATTGCAAGACAGGCGAGCATGTATATTCTAGGGTACTGTAACTAATCATTAAACTATATACATTAACTTTATGATAAAACCCATTTTATGCAGATTGGAAAGAAGTGTTAACAACATTGAAAGAATGAGGGACGGTACCAGCAAGAGATACAGGGAATTACACATCCCCTGGGAATGGATGCTGGACACCGGTGTCGTCGGTCAGGTAGGTGGTACGTTAATGAGCTTTACCATGAAGCATGTAGGGTTGAGATGAAAACAACACTTCACCAATAATTGAATAAACACACTAGTGATGAATCACTATGAATGTGACTGCACCACTACATAATAATTCATACCATATAACATGTTGGGTTTTAGACATGTCATCATGCGTCACTCAATGACCACTTAGATCTCCAGAACCCAAAAAAAAAGACTTAATTCTGATATAATCCCGTTGTGGATTCAAATAATACAGCATATCGATCAGAATGAACTCCATGATTGAGTTTAACTAGAAGAGCATTTGTGTGCACAATAAAGAAACTCAAACCTGAATAATTGGTCATCTCAAACTCTACAATTTACGTCTTGCGAATGCATGACAAGGCTCTGCCTGACCATATTACCATGCATTGCTTGACATTGTAAACAGATGAAATTAAGTTCACTGACATTGGCAAAGGCATACATGAGGAGAGTAACTAAAGAACTGAAGTACAATGAATCCTCACAAGAACAGGACCTCCTGCTACAAGGCGTTCGATTTGCTTTTCGAGTACACCAGGTAAAATTAAAACCTCAAAATAGAATCTTTCCCTCCACTTGTGTTACTACTAACCACCAACTCTTCCAGTTTGCAGGTGGGTTCGATGCAGAAACCAAGCATGCATTTGAAGAACTAAGGAATGTTGGAACAGGTCAACAGAAACAATAGCATGCTGTTAAAATACACCAGATCTAACAGAATATAGAGTGAAAGAATGGCATACTGCAACTATTAGCAGAAAGGGTAATTGTAAAATAGTTTATCAGAGAAGATTTTATAAATGCACATATCTGGTAAAAATTATGGTCAGGTTTCTTATGTTATGAACTTGACCCACAACAAATATATTCTTACAAATTGAGGCACACATCTGAAGTAGCCTAAATTTTCAATATCCTCATTACAAGATAGTCTTTTTCCCACCAGTTTGCAAATTGCAAGTCCATGTTCTCAACTCAACTTAAAAAGCCTTTCTTCCAATTACTGAGTTTGCTAATTCATTCACGATAATTGCATAAAATTTAGTAAGCAAAATCAAAGGGTAAGTAAACTGATCTTAGCAAATTGACTCGATACTAAACCTTTTTCCTATGATGTTTGCCTCATCCTTCAACAATATTAAAGTTCCAAAACCAACACAATTACAGTTGGTGGATGCAACCCAACAGGTTAACACATCACCTGCCCAATTTTATATGTATCGTATGCATACCAGAGGAAGGGAGGAGAGGAGAGGAGAGGAGAAAATCAGGATTCACTAGACAATGTAATTCACTGCTCGAGCAAATCACATATCATATGTGTATCGTCTCACAATTAGAACACAAGGCAAAAAAAACATATTAGAACAACCATTATCAATCCAACGACCCATAATGAACCATCATTGCAATTAGTCTGTGTAAGAATGGTAGATAAGATTCACAAGAATGAGTAACACAAACCCAATTAAACTGTTTGCCATTATATGATTAACCCAATAACGTCACTTCCGTGGGAACAAGAGACAAAAAAAACATAAACTTGCACCACACACCGAGAGAGGGCAGACCAGAAATCACTTTAAGGCCTTAATGCTTCTTCACCACAATTAAAGATACTAAAAAATCTCGTGTTTCAGATCCTGAACACCTAAATCCTCTGTATATTTTTGTTCTGAAACATAACCACAATACATGAAAGTAGTGTAATCAAGCAGAACACAGCAATTGGCCATTACCAAGCCCATTTAAGACGCAATAGCTCCATTCATCTTCAAAACACATTATGATCTAACAATTCAAGAATGGAAACAAAGCAAACAAAGATGAAGACAGTGAAAAGCAATGGAGAAAGGCATTCAATTGATCATATAACAAAGAACCCAAAACAATAATACCAAACCCAAGTGGTATCAATAAAGCTTGATATTCAATAAAGCCAAAGTCGTAAGATTTGAACTATAAATTCATACATCAAGTGCAAATATATCTGTCAAAATGCCAAAAACCCTAAATAACGAAAAGAAAATTGACGACACAGGGAGAGCCATAGACGTAATTGCGAAGGTCCATCATCGATTGTTACTTCGATCGCTGCCTCATCTTTCGACGCTTTCTCTTCAACCTCCTCATACGCTTCTTCTTCCACTGAAATCACAAAAAAAACAAAAAAGTGTGTCAACTGAGAATCGAATCGAATAAACAGAGGTCGAAAGTGTTTTGATTTAGCTCTGTACCTTAGCTCTCATGGTGGTGGTACAGTGCAGTGAGTCACGAACCCTCTTTTTGGGTCTTCTTCTTCTTCAAGGGCCTCTCTCTTGTCTTCGATCCGAAGCGACTGCAGAGACATCACAGCAGATGTGTCGCGCGAGGTGTATAAACCCTAGTATACACGGGCTGCGTTGAATGAAGCGGGTCAATTCCGGATCCAGTCCAACCCGAAATCGATGGATGGTGGGTGGATACAAATCCGAAGCTCATACCTTCTTATTTTTTTTATTTTTAAAAACAAGTAAAATCAACTATGCTATTAACAAAAAAAAAATTCATATAGAAATAATATTTTGCACAAAAAATAAATCACATTACATTGTTATTAGAAATTTATAATACTCATCAATTTTAAGTCTAAAAACAACTCGTAAAACATTTTCATTTGAATAGATATCAGTCTTTTCTTAAGTCACTTTATACGGATTTTTTATATCTCAATGAAAATGTGGGTGGAACATTTTCTTTAAAATATATTTATTAAATATATAATATAATCTATTTCTTTAAAATATAATATGATTAAAACACTAATATTATTTTCACTTATTAATTTTTTTTTTATTATCTTACATTTTTAATCATCGTCAATTATGAATTATTATTATTCATATTAGTATTATCATTTTTTAAATTAAAAAAGTAACTTGCTCCCATCTAATCTCTATTATCTCTTTTGATTTACCCTTTCCCAATATGATTTAAGACGTGGATGAAAAACTATCTGATAGTCTATTTTTATCACATATTTTGGTGAGAAATGATAATAAATAAATTGAAATGAAATTCTTTTATTATGTTTGGTTTATAAGTTAAGTAATAAATGGCAAGCAATTATGAGAAAGAAAACTCTCATATTTTATGAATTTAATTTTTCACAAAAATGGTGGGATTTGATGCAAAATAAACTAATTAATTATATTTTTATAATACTAAAATTTCTCTTTAAAATATAAAGCAATAAAAAAATTATTATTCATGTCTTATATCATTTGCTTTAGTATGTTAGAACATCTCTAATGTTTAAAATGCTAAAATGGATGGTCAAAACCAAATTCTTAGCATTGTTAAAGTGCCAAAATATTATATTTTGACAATTTTTCTCTAATGATTTAATAGTCATTTTTTATAGTATAAAAATAATACTAATCAAAATGCGTGAACCTCACCATAAAGAGAGAGAAGTTCTAACCAAAATTTAGAAATTTGGCCAAAAATTTGACATCATATTTTGAAACTTGATTTTTGGATTAAGTTGCTATAATTTACCAATAACAACTACTATAAGAGCAACTTCAATTTTGTTGGACAAGATACTTAGTAAAAGTATTCTATTTATTTTGCTTAACTAGTTCAAGTAGTGTGTATTTTAACAAGACTCTTTATTTTAGCTAACCAATCAAATTAACTTAACTAATTTCAAAAGAAAAATATTTTAAAACATAAATATAAAAAATACAATATTTTTTATGACATGTTACACATGTACCTAGTGTTGACGTGCTTATTGACATGACATTTGCAAATATTATTTAAAAAATATGTTGTTAATTTATTAATATATTTTCTTTTTAATTTAGGATTATCTAATTTACTGATTAGTTCAATTAGTGAATCTTCTTCTTCTTGTGATTTATTAAGAACATTGACTTGCTTACAATAGGTATCATTACATCCCAATTCGACTAATCATTATCAGTATTATCACTAGGAGAATGGTAATTAGAAGTATCACTAGAAAGGTTAGGATTATCTGATTCATTAGAGGAAGTACTAGAAGTGGGAGATTGATCTAGGGTGTTGGTTAATTTGAATATTTCGAATATTTGACGTTGGTTGTCTTCATTAATTTGTAATTGATTAAATTTATCCTTTAGTTTTGCTTTGACTTTACATTTATTAGAATAATGACCCTTTTTACCACAATTGCAACAGAGAACATCTTCGGTAGATTTATACTTTTTAAAGTATTTAGTTTTCTTTTGATATTTCTTTTTAGGTTTAGCATAATACTTATCAGGCGATTTAGAAGGTGAATATTTCTTTTGATATTTAGTATGTGATTTGCGTGAAGATTTATTTTTATTATGTTTTTGTCGCGAAGGTACAATAGGAGGTAATTCCTATTGTTCACAGAAGTTTCCTAATTCATATTTAGCTTTGTATTTATCACGTGCAACTTTTTGACTAAGTTTTAGATCAATGCACATTTTTAATCCTTCTTTTTCAATAGTAATAATTATAGCATCATAGGTTAAATTATCATATTCTATGATACTCGTAGATTGACTAAGAACACCTCTAATTTTATGGGCAAAAAAGTTGGGTAAACCATTAATGAATTTTTCTTTCCAAAATGATTTAGTACAATCATCTCGAAGCATGACTCTAGAAGTAAAAACATCTTTATACCATTGGGAATCACTTAATGTAGGGCAAGTTAAATTACTAAGTTGATCATGGATACGAGAATTAACATTAGTGGGAATTCCAATAAAATGTTTAATTATGGTAAATATTAAAGTATTTATGCCAGCAGGTTTACTAGTTCCTCTGTCTTCATCAAAAATAGGAAATTCATTTTCATCTAATTGGACTGCTCGTTGGATAGTTTCGCGCATATCAGATGTGAGGTATTTGTCCCACCATGATTTAAGCATACCAGTAAAACCAGAAGTAAGTTGAGAGACTATCTCAGGTTGAGTATAATCAGGGTATAAACATATGATTTAATTTTTGAAAAATTTGATTTTCACTAAGACCATCTATGTTCCATTCATATAATTTTTTGGCAGAAACAGAAAATTGATTATTAATGTTGGTTTTTTCAAATTGAAGATCTGGTGGAGTAGGTTTAGCATACCAATTTTTGGTAAGAGTAGTAGAGTTTACTTTTGGACGTACAATTCGATTAAGATTAACAGATTGACATTGTCGTTCTAGATGGCTAAGTTCATCATTAGTAGATGTCTCAGAATCACTATTAATAGTTAATGGTGCCACAACCCGCTCCCTGTACCCAAGGGTTAAACATCGTGATGGCCAGTAAGTAAGGTTACCTCCGGCCAATTCTTGAACAAATAAATAAACGCAAGCGGAAGAAATATTTAAGTAAGGGTACCAAAATAATCATTGGAGTTTCTATTTTTTATTACAAAATATATTGACCAAAAGGCCGATATTTACATATAAAAATATCATAAAAATACTGTGTGTGTGTCTATTCTGCAGCCCCGCATCTAAGACTTTCCAGAAGTTATTTCTGAATTGCATTATTTCCTGAAAATTGATAAACGACTATAAGCATATGGCAGAGTGAGAAATATTATACCAAGAGTATAAGAGACATGAAATAACCATGGATCGTTAGTTAAGCCAAAACATTTACATAAACAAATCATTTAAGTAGCAGAAACTGAAATACAGATATTATATAAATATATAACCATAACCACAATACTGAACAGAACAAAACAGAGGTCACAGAAGTGACAATCAGAACAGAGGTATGGATTCAAGAGGTGGCTCGTACGGATTCTAGAGGTAGCTCCCACAATAGTGTAGCACTTAGTTCCGTACAGCACTTTGGTCCGCACAAAACAGAGGTCAATGGATCAGAAGGCCACAAAGTAACCAAACAGATGCCAAAGATTATTTAAGTCCCCAAAGGCGTGAGACTCCCGTGGTGGTACTTACAAAATATAATTGTATATAAGGTCATAATCAAATATTCTTTAAAATATAAACAAACACATCCGTGGGTTTCATTTTAAGCAAATAGGATTCAGAAATAAAACCGCGTAACTGAAATATTTATAAAATATAACTTTTATTAATATATTAATAAAATATAACTTGTATAAAATAGATTTTGGTAAGTCAAAACATATGTAAAATACATTTTGGTGACTCAAAGTATAATATAACTCACCTTAACTTTAATACCTTACTCTTTCTTTCTACCATCAAAGATTCTTTCAGCTTTCATCATTTTTTTCCTTTCTTTCTTTCCTTCTTTCTCTTTCTCTTGTTTTTTTCCTCCACCCAGCCGAATGCCCTCATTTTATAATAGGGAAATGCTTGCCCAGCAAGCTTAAGTGCACACGTGGCCATGTCACGTACCCCTCTATATATATAGTTGATATCATTACCTATAAGTTTTAATCTTATCCTTAATAGATATTTAAGATAATTACCTTCTGGCCCAATATTTTAATATAATTATATAAATAAATTAAATTTTAATTAAATTACACTTTATCATATACCAATGAAAAATTTATTATTTATTTTAGTACCACACCTATTATTATTATTATTTATATTCTGACCCTTAAACTTTTAATAATTATATTATTTTATATAATAAATCATATATTTTCTTAACTGAGATTAAATAATATTAGTATAAATTCTATAGAATAATTAAAAATCCGGGTTGTTACAATCTTCCCTCCTTTTAAAAATTTCGTCCTCGAAATTTGTCATATGTAAGCTATCCGCTACGCACTCTGATAATTATATATTAGATGATTAATCTAATAGAAATAGTACCTTAAAAAAAAATTTACCAAAAATAAGTCACTGTCTAATTGTCAAAAATTATTTTGAGCCAAAATAAGAAATAAGGAGCGACTTTAAAAACTTTTCCCTCATTTTGTTTACGATAAAAATAAATAAAAATGAGAACACAACGACAGAATTATATGCAATAATTGAAAATTTTGGAGATGAACTTTTCATTGATGGGAAATAGTTTCAAAATTAGTATCTTTAAAATTTGAACCCACTTTTTAAAAAAAAAACATCAAAATAAATTTTAAAAAAAATTCAATACTGAACTGAAAATTATATGTATTTAATTATATTATAATTTTGGTGAGTACTTGAGCCCGACATCCTTCTTTTCTTGTCCTTCTTTTACTATAACAAATATAAATTATATTTAATATCCTTTACAAATTAGGCACACTAAAAAAAAATTTATTATATTTATATAACCATAAAAAATTATAATATAATTAAATCGACAAAACATAATAATTCGGTATTAATTACCCGCTATCCTACTTCCTAAATGTGCGTGTGTCCTATGCTCCAATGATGATTTTTTTTTTTTTTTTTTTATAAACCATTGCTCTGATACCATTTGTCACGACCCGCTCCCCGTATCCAAAGGTTAAACATCGTGATGGCCAGTAACTAAGGTTCCCTCCGGCCAATTCTTGAACAAATAAATAAACGCAAGCGGAAGAAATATTTAAGTAAGGGTACCAAAATAATCATTGGAGTTTCTATTTTTTATTACAAAATATATTGACCAAAAGGCCGATATTTACATATAAAAATATCATAAAAATACTGTGTGTGTGTCTATTCCGCAGCCCCGCATCTAAGACTTTCCAGAAGCTATTTCTGAATTGCATTATTTCCCGAAAATTGATAAACGACTATAAGCATATGGCAGAGTGAGAAATATTATACCAAGAGTATAAGGGACACGAAATAACCATGGATCGTTAGTTAGGCCAAAACATTTACATAAACAAATCATTTAAGTAGCAGAAACTGAAATACAGATATTATATAAATATATAACCATAATCACGGTACTGAACAGAACAGAATAGAGGTCACAGAAGTGACAATCAGAACAGAGGTATGGATTCAAGAGGTGGCTCATACGGATTCTAGAGGTGGCTCCCACAATAGTGTAGCACTTAGTTCCGCACAACATTTTGGTCCGTACAGAACAGAGGTCAATGGATCAGAGGGCCACAAAGTAACCAAACAGATGTCAAAGGTTATTTAAGTCCCCAAAGGCGTGAGACTCCCGTGGTGGTACTTACAAAACATAATTGTATGTAAGGTCATAACCAAATATTCTTTAAAATATAAACAAACACATCCATAGGTTTCATTTTAAGCAAATAGGATTCAGAAATAAAACCATGTAACTGAAATCTTTATAAAATATAACTTTTATTAATATATTAATAAAATATAACTTGTATAAAATAGATTTTGGTAAGTCAAAACATACGTAAAATACATTTTGATGACTCAAACTATAATATAACTCACCTTAACCACGTAACTGAAATCTTTATAAAATATAACTTTTAATAAAAACATAACTTATATAAAACAGATTTTGGTAAGTTAAAACATACGTAAAATATATTTTGGTAACTCAAGGTATAATATAACTCACCTTAACTTTAATACCTTACTCTTTTTTTCTACTATCAAAGATTCTTTCAGCTTTCGTCATTTTTTTCCTTTCTTTCTTTCCTTCTTCCTCTTTCTCTTGTTTTTTTCCTCCACCCAGCCGAATGCCCTCCTTTTATAATAGGGAAATGCTTGCCCAGCAAGCTTAAGTGCACACGTGGCCATGCCACGTACCCCTCTATATATATAATTGATATCATTACCTATAAGTTTTAATCTTATCCTTAATAGATATTTAAGATAATTACCTTCTGACCCAATATTTTAATATAATTATATAAATAAATTAAATTCTAATTAAATTACACTTTATCATATACCAATGAAAAATTTATTATTTATTTTAGTACCACACCCATTATTATTATTATTATTTATATTCTGACCCTTAAACTTTTAATAATTATATTATTTTATATAATAAATCATATATTTTCTTAACTGAGATTAAATAATATTAGTATAAATTCTATAGAATAATTAAAAATCCGGGTTGTTACAAATGGTAGTTGTTGTGTTAATGCAATAATTCCTTTTTCTTTGGAAGGGGTAGATAACCTAGTAAATAATTGTTCAATATCTTCAATAGTATTAGTATCTTGAGTGACTAAACTTAATCTATTCCTAGTGTTAGGAAGATTAATAAGAGGTTTTTCTAAAGTCTTACTTGTTGAAGTATGACTAATAGAATAATAATCAAAAGTAGTTTCAATTTTATCTAATTGTTTACCAATAGATTTTAAACATTGATTTGTATAATTATTTTATTCAATTACTTTTTTAATTTATGATTCATCACCAGAAAGCTTAAAAGGAGAAGCATGGAGGATTGATCCTTTATGTTCAATGAGAATGGTTTCTAAAGGAGGATGACTCGAAAAAAACTGTAGTATTATGGTAGGTTCTCCATTTAGTCTCTGTAATGGCGTTTACTTTTTGATAATAATTTTCAAGATAATCAAAAAAGTTGACTTTGGTACGTATTTCACTCATAAATTTATACCATTTCTCGGTGATTTTAGATTGTTGTTGGTTATTATATTGAATCCTATATGTTTGTCTTTTAAATTTATTATCTTTGGATTTAAATTTAGCATATAGTTTATTAAGATTGGGTGTAAAGGGTTTATTAATAGTTAATACTTGAGGATTAACAGGAGGAACTACTTCAAAATCCGTTTGGGTGGATGACTCTTGAGATGTGGTGTCGTCTTCTTGAAGATGTGTTTGCATTGAACAAATGGGTTTACTAATTTGAGATGTAAAGGAATTATCTTTACCTTTTAATTTACTATTAGTAGTGTGTGAAGGTTGACCAATGTGAAGTTTTCTATCTTTTCGAGTAAGGAATGATGTATTAAAAATTTCATCTTCTTCAGTAGGGATACTAGAGGTACTATGTCGAGAGGATTGACTACAAGTTAGGCGATTAAAATGTATATGGATAGTACTATTGTGACACCCGAATTTTTTAATTTAATTCAATATTGCATCACTTAAATAAATAGAATTCCTTATTATATCAAAAAAGTGCATAGTTTAGAAAATTGGAAATTAACCGATTAAATTGTTAAGGGAATAGATTGTGAGACACCGCATTTTTTTATATTAAATATTTTAGTAAGCAGTAAGTGATGTTTTATAGTTGGGTGGTGAGATTTTTAGACGTGAACCTTTTAGGAATCATAACCTTCAGAATTGAAATAAAATAATAATAAATAAATGAATGAATAAAAAATAAAAAATAAAAAAGCCAAGTAAGATTTTTGTGAGCTAAGGGTTAATATGGCTCTTGGTGAATTCATGGGGATTAAAGACAAGGGTCAAAACAGGTGGCAAAAAGAGAGGGCATCTGCTTGTATATCTCTTGGCTTGGGCCTCACACTCGCGTAAGCATAAATAGAGTAGGGGTGGGCAACGGTTTATCCGATCCGCACAACCCATCCAAACCGACCCTATCCGCACAAATCTGACCCTACCCGCATAACTAAATAGGGCAGGTGCAGGTCTTTTTTTTTTTTATAAAATCAGGTTTGAGTTAAACCCGACCCTACCCATGCAAATCCGCAACCTGCCCGTAGATTAGGTTTAAAATAAAAAAATCTCTATCACATGTTGAATTCATTTTTGGTCATTCTTTCTCTCTCTGCCTAGCTGCTTCTCTCTCTCTCTCTCTCTCTCTCTCTCTCTCTCTCTCACATCTAGGCTTGTCTCTTTCTCTCTCTCTCTCTCTCTCTCTCTCTCTCTCTTATCTCGCCTACCTTTCTCTTCCTTCCTCCCTGTCGCTGTCACCGCTACTATCTTTCGCCCTTTGCTCGCCATATCTTTCATCTCCTCTACGTTGCCATCTCTTTCATCTCCTCTCCTCTACCATCGCCTCGTCTCTTGCAGATCAACCTTACTCTATCGTGGTCATCTCTCCATCCCTTTCTCTTCTTCCTGCCAGATCTGGAAGATCTACTGCAAATGCTTTTGGTTGTGTTGTGGGTTTGTAATTGCAAATGCAAATGCTTGTGGGTTTGAAATTTAGTAGGGCTTGTTTGTAAATAATAATAAAATTCAGTAAATAATAATAACTGCAAATGTAAATGCTTGTGCTTTTGGTTGTTTGAAATTCAGTAGATCTCTTTGAATAATAATAATAATAATAATAATAATAATAATAATAAAATTGTTTGTAAATCACAAAAATAAGGGTGTGCTTGAATAGGTTGAATAATAATAATAAAGTCTAATTTTTGTCATATACAGAACCTCTAACAGCAGTTGAAGCACAAAAATAAAATTTCAAAAAAAAAACAATCTAATTCACAGACTGCTCTCAACCGCTTGTACAACCGCATGACCCACCCGTTCGATCCACAACCTGCACTGCGGGCGGATGCGGTTTCATTTTTTCCCAACCCGCACCCCATCGAGCGGGTCCAACTCGTCATCCAAATCATATGAAACTAATCCGTGAACACCCCTAAAATAGAGGGTGTTGATGTAGAATGAAGCAACAAGCTAAGTAGAGTGAAAGGAGGAAGATGGTAGCACGAGAGGTTCGGGAGCACGGAGATAATAGGGGTAAATTTATATTAAAGGTGAGTTATATTATACCTTAAGCTACAATAACATGTTTTAAATATGTCTTGAGTAACCATAATATATTTTACGAATGTTTTGAGTTACCACAATTTATTTTATATAATTTATGTTTTATGGTTATGTTAATGTTTCAATTATGTGGATTATTTTCTAAACTTTAGTTACTTAAATTGAAACACATGGATATGTCTGTTTAACTTTTAATAATTATTTGACAATGATTTTATAAACAATTATTTTCTATAAGTACTACTACGGGAGTCCCACACATTGGGAGACTTAAATAAACCATTAGTGAGAGGGTAATTTATATTAATAAATTGGGCCGAGCTGGAGTTGGACCGAGGTAAGCCCAAACGTGACTGTAGTGTGTGCTCCGGTCTAAGGAGTATTGCTGTAGTCCGGTTGATAGATGAGTACGGTGTAGCCCGGTTTTTGGTTAGTTCGGTTACGTCTTCTAAACCGGAATACAAGGGTAACATCTTCTAGACCGTTTATGGTAGTTCGGTCGGACGCTTCAATGGATAGTCCGGTCTTGGCATGTGAAACCGAAGTAGAAGTAAGGAATGGGGGAGCCGAACTAAGGGTGGGTTCGGCCAGACCTGCCTATTCAGTGCGGCAGTGTTACTTCGGTCCTGAAGTAGTCCGGCCATAAGAAGAACCATCTCACTTGGTTTAAGCAGTGAGGGGGGTGTTGGAGGATAAGCATTATCTTCCAAGAGTATGAATCCTAGGAGGACTCTGCATGGAGGAGTTAGAGTCCTACCAGGATTGTCTTGTCTTGAAACCTATATAAGCTCACTAATATCACCTTTGGAGAGGTAATGCAACTTTTGTTCCTGAATACACAGAGCTTTTGCCTATTTGACAATCTTTGACTTAGGCATCGGAGGTTTCGGCACCCACCACGGCTAGCTCACGTTTGTGTTTTCAGTGATAAAGCGGACGTCGTCTGAAGGCGCAGACTTGATCAACAGGATTATACGAAGGTATATCTCTTTCCGTACAATTGGCGCCGTCTGTGGGAACCTGAACAAGAACAACCTCTTGATCAAGCTTTCTCTCGAACATCAATGGCGAACAATGAAGAGTTACCTCGGTCGTCGTCAGCAGACAAACTCGGATGGGGTGCAGGCGAGAAGGCCTACCCTTGGTCGCTCCCATGGCGAATCTGGAGCCACAAAGACACAACTCGGGGAGGGATGCGAGGGTCGAATCGAAATAATAGCCCTCATCCCTCGTTACAAAGCCCGAAAGACAAAAGCGCAGATTGATCCTCAAATTTTGGAAGATCGCGTCGAGAGAACAAAGGCAATTGATCCGTAAGATGGCGGCGGACATGGAATCCTTAAAGCGCCAGATGAAGGGTAAAGAAGTGGCGACAGGAGAGGGGCGCAACAAGAAGACGCCCCCTCGCCACTCAGAGGGTCGTAGTAGGAATTCTACACCCTCTCAACCAGAGAACAGGAGCCTCAGGACAGACGACACGCGATCCGTATCTTCTAGCACTCGTCACTCCAGGTCTGAGAGAACGAGGTCTGAGAGGTAATACACTGAGGGAAGTACCTATTGGCCCTCACATACGCACCAGACGAGGTCTAGACAGACGGAATTACCTAGGTCGTCCGACCTACGATCCATGCTAAAAGAGAAGGCACGATGGAAGGAGGACGCCAGAGCGCGCGATCCACACAGGGTTCCTGCTTTACAGCGGTTGGCTCCTCGGATGCATGGAAGCGTCGAGGTTGGAATGCCAATGTCGCGCCCGGCATACGAACCAGAGGACAAGGCATTGGCGAGGCTGCAGACCTCACCATTCGTCCCAGCAATAGAGAACGCGCTCCTTCCGTCAGGCTTCCTACAGCCTAAATTCACAACGTATGAGGGGAAGACAGACCCCTACACGCACTTGAGCCACTTTCGCCAGGTCATGGCTGTATACCGGCGGAATGAGGCCTTGATGTGCATCCTATTCCCTTCTAGCCTCGGCGACCTTGGTTTGACTTGGTTTGAGAAGCTTCGAGGAGGCGGAGATAGCCTCCAGGCGCAATTGGTGGCGTTTGTAACACGGTTGTAACAAACACAAAAACCGGTGGAGATCGACTGATTACTCTCTATCGACATAGGCGACAAGAGACCCACGAGGTCATACAACGATCGCTCTTGGGAGACATTCAAGCAGTTGGGGCTGCCCAACTAACCTCGCCATCGCGCAATACAAAAGGCCTACCCGGTCGGGGAACGGTGAGGGACTCTATCACCATGACTCCACCCCTTACCATGGAGGCCCTGATGGAGAGAGTGCATCAGCACATCAGGGTGGAAGAGGACGGCGCTCGTGCCAAAGCAAAAACTGGCGTGACCACGACACCAGAGAAGAAAACCTCAGCAAAGGTCAATACGGTGGATCGCCAAAACCGAAACGGACGAGGCAGGAGGGACAATGGCGAAGACCAGGACAAGAGATGGTTAAGAGTCCGCACTGCCATAACCACGGTATTCAAGAAGCCGATCTACCGTATACTTAGTGAGATTCGAGAGGAGCCCTTCGTCAAGTGGCCAGCCAAGCTAGGCGAGGCGCAGAAGGATTACGATGACAGATCCAGGTGTACCTTCCACAAAGAAAAGGGGCACCGCACTGAGAATTGCACGCCAATGAGGCAGCATCTGGAAGAGTTGGTGGCAGCGGGCCACCTGGACAAATACATAGAGAGAGGAGCACAGCCAGCTCCTCAGGACCAGAATATGCCCAATGGAATGCCAGTCGACGCCCCACCTCAAGGCGTTATTAACGTAATACATGGAGTCTTTGAACCTGAGCGTGTATGCGAGCTCAGAGGTTCAATTAAAAAGGCTGAGCACTTAAGGGAGGTACTAAGTGCCCAACCGGTTGTTAAGAAGGGGAAGACAGAGGCCACAAATGTCATGTCTTTTTCGGATAAAGACTTGGCAAGGATTTATTGCCCTCACAACGATGCCCTGGTCGTCACTCTCCGAGTCAAGGATTTTGACGTCAAGCGGATTCTGATTGACCAAGGTAGTTCATGTGAAATCATGTATTATGAAACCTTCAAGCAACTGAAGCTCCAAGACAAGGACTTAGCCCCTGCCGTATCCCCTTTGATTGGATTCAATTCTATGCCGGAGTGGCCAGTCGGCAAAATCATCCTTCCAGTTAAGGCAGGGAGCATGACGAAGCAAGTGGAGTTCTGGGTGTTGAAGGTCCCCTCCACCTACAACCTTATCTTGGGCAGAACATGGCTGCATGCCATGCGCTTGGTGGCGTCCTCCTACCACCAAGTAATGCGGTTTCCCAACGACAACGGAATAATTGAATAAGTATATGGGGACCAGATTATGTCCAAACAATGTTTCGTCACTACGAATGGTAGCCGCGCTGCAAAAGGATATGTTCATTCGGTTGAAGAACCAGAGAGTAATGAACTATTCGCGGATGTTAGCCATGGCTAGTCGAAGCGATGGCGGACTTGGTGGAAGTCAGGATAGATGAGAGGAACTCGGATAAGTTCTTCTTACTTGGCTCGTCGTTGTCCAGCACTGAGAGATTGGAAGTCCTGGAATTCCTGACCTCCAACATCGAAGTGTTCGCCTGGACCCCATATGACATGCCAGGCATCGATCCCAATTTCATTTGCCACCAACTCAATGTCCACCTTTCTGCCAGGCCAGTCATTCAACGCACTCGTAGATCGACACTCCATCACGCCGAAATAGTGGCAGAAGAGGTAGGAAACCTGCTGGAAGCAGGGGCAATCAGAGAGGTGCACTACCCAAGATGGATCTCCAACACCGTCGTAGTGCCAAAGAAGAATGGCAAGTGGCGTGTCTGCGTCGACTATAAAACGGTCAACAAAGCATGCCCGAAGGACAGCTTCCCCCTACCAAGGATAGATCAATTGGTGGACCTAACTTTGGCACGGCAGCTTAGCTTCCTTGGCATCTGAGGCTACCATCGGATAGCCATGCACGAACCGGATCGAAGTAACATCCTTCACCACTCCAAGAGGACTATCTTCGCTACAAGGTCATGCCCTTTGGCACGAAGAATCTTGGGCGACGTTTGAGAGAATGGTCACCAAGATGTTTGAGCCATTGTTAGGCGTAACAATGGAGGCTTACATCGACGACATGGTGGTCAAAAGCAAGGGCGGATGACCATCTAAAGGACCTAGATGAGATGTTCTAGATCTGAAGAAACACAAGTTGCGTATACGCTTCTAAGTGCGCATTGATTGTAGGATGCAGCAAGTTTCGGGTTTCTGGTGACCAACCGGTATTAAGGCGCACCCTCCCAAATCAAAGCAATTCAGAGTTAGAGAGGCCTAACTCGGTAAGGAAATCTGACATCTCACGGCATGGCGAAGATTAACCGATTCATCGGCGGTCTTGAGACAGTTCGTCCATTCTTTCGATCATTAAAAGCTAAGTTTGAGTGGGGACGAAGAATGCGAAGCTCTGGAGAGTTTGAAGGAATACATGTCTTCTCCACCACTACTTGTCACTCCAGTACCTGGAGAAGAACTCTTCCTCTACTTGGCAGTATCGCAGCATGCAATTAGTGCAGTGTTGGTCTGCGTAGAAGGAATCCAACACTTGCCCATCTATTATGTCAGCAAGACGTTACTGGGCGCCGAAACAAGGTACTTACCACTGGAGAAACTGGCATTGGCCTTGATGATGGCTTCAAGGAAATTGTCGCATTACTTTCACGCCCACACCATAGTTGTTCTCACAGCCTTCCCACTCAAGGCTTTATTTGAAAGGGCGAACTTTTCTAGGCGAATTCTGAAGTGGGCAGTAGAATTAGGACAGTACGACATCAAGTTCCAACCCAGAACCGCAATAAAGGCTCAAGCACTAGCAGATTTTGTCGCAGAGTTCACCCCTGGAAGTCATCACATCTTGCCATCGACTGATCAAGCAAATTAACTAGGGATGGAAGTTGGCGTCGAATAACGCAACCCCTAATCTTGGTTACTCGGTCGGGCCCCAAGGCGGACGAGTAAAGAAAGGAGGAAGAAGTGAACCAGCTACACCAAGTCGGGACTCACCGACAAACAAAGACTTGGTGCAAAGCAGAGAATAAAGGCGGGCGGCAAGCATCGACTACAAGAAGCCACCGAGAACGTGGAAGATCCCAAGATATCATCCGATCCCTCCACCTACTGGAAGTTGTTCGTTGGAGAGATGTGGAAGCTCTTCGTGGATGGAGCATCCAATAGGCATGGAGCAGGACTTGGCATAGTCCTCATCTCTCTAGACGGCCTAGTAGTGGAGCAGGCAGTCAACCTGGGCTTCCCAGCATCAAATAATGAAGCAGAGTATGAAGCGCTTCTAGCCGGTCTCAAGTCGGCATTCTACATGAAGGCCACCGAACTAATGGTTTACAGCGACTCACAGCTGGTGGTAAACCAAATATCAGATGACTATGAGGCAAAGGATGATAGGATGGCCAAGTACCAAGACTTGGTCAGAACAGAGATAAAGAAGTTTGAAGTAGTGAGAATAGAACAGATCGGCAGAGAGGAAAACAATGAGCGAGCGAACTCGCGAAGCCGCCTCAATGGCAGACACCTCCGCTCCTCATCCACTGCTAATCGACTATCTACCTAGACCAAGCATTGAAGATCCAGAAGCTGAAGAGGTATGTTGTGCAGAGTTAGGTCCTTCTTGGATGGATCCCATCATACTATTCCTAAAGGACGGCACCCTCCCAGAAGAAAAGAAAGAAGCCAACAGAATAAGAGCAAAGTCGCAGCGGTTTTGGCTCTCTCCATCTTTGGCATTGTACAAGAAGTCGTTCACAGGACCTTACTTAAAGTGTGTCCACCCCAGCAAGGTGGAAACATTCCTGTTCGAAATACATGAGGGGGTATTGTAGACACCCCATTTTTGACCGTCCTCAAGACTTGGACGTCACTGCTTGAACACTCGGTGATTATCCATGTTTGTGTTCGTTTGGAGTTCCCGGAGTTCTCGGCTCGCCCGCCTTGCCTCAGGACTTCCGAACTCGACCGTCTTGTGTCTGGTTTTGCACCAAACATTGTGTTTTGCCTTGGAAGGGCAGGGAATGCTTTGTGAGGCACCCCCACATACCACCAGCTGTAGCTAGAGGCCACCGGCTAGCTGGTGTTGCCATCGGCACTTTATTGTGCCGACCGGCACTCTTTTGTGCCGACCGGCACTAAGTTTTGTCAAAATGACACTCTTTGCCGGCCGGACACTGTGCAGTTGCTTTTTGAGATATTTTCAGACAGCTGTATAGTTTTGGTTCCCCTCCATGGAGGGATGACCCCCTTAGTTAGCTTAGCTTGTAAGCTTTGCAAGCTTTGCTTGCCTATAAGAGGACCACTCCTCTTCTTGGCTTAGGGTTACAAATTTTGAGATATTTTTAGACAGACCAAGCTCTGGTTTTTAGGGTTAGGATAGATACACATCCTATCTCTCTTCTTCTCTCTTGTTTTGTATACTAGGTGTTTGTGTCATACTTTTGCTCACCAACACCTAGTGTTTCACCTTCCTTGGGTTCTTGAAGGTCCAGAGGTTTGTTTTGGAGCTTTGGAGCTGGTTTGGAGCTCAAGGAACCAACAACTCCAACCTTTGTGAAGGTGGTGTCCAAGGGTAACAAAACTTACTTTATTTACCCCATTCTTGCACTCCATTTTTTCCTAGTTTAAAACAGTTTTTGTGCTTAGTCTATAACACATAAAAGTTCTATTTTTTAAGCCTCTTTATTGTTTATTAAGAGTGTTTTGTGGTTTGAGCAAGTTTGACCACCCTTAGGCCTTGAAAAGGCCCTTCTTTGTGCCATTTTGTGAGAGATCCGAGACTTTGGTGTTAGGATCTCTTCACCACTGAAATCTTGAGGGATTTCAGTGGTGAAGATGATACTTTAGAGTCTCAAGAAGGAGAGGACCACCCCCTCTCCTTGATGCCCTTGAAAAGGACAAGATTTGGCTTCTTGAGGGAGCCTATGCTTAAGTGTGTGTTGAGCATGTTTGGTTTGTTTTTCATGCTTATATTTCCATGATATAACATGTTTCTAAGTTGGTTTAGGTCCCTTATGCATGCTTAGCATAGTTGCCTTGTAATGCCTTTTGATCCTCTAATATGCCTAGGTTGTGTGCCTTAGCTTCTAGCATGTTTTAGGCTTGCATTTGTGAAGTTTTTGTGCTCATTTTTCCATGTTTTAGGTCTGTCTCATGTTGTTTGAGCCAACCATAGCATGTTTAATATAGCCTCTTTGTATTGGGCTTGCTGGCCTTAAGAGCATGAGTGTGTAGCATGCCTTGCTTGCTTCATTTTTGACGGTTTGGAACCATTTTGCATGCTATTTCAGTCCTTCATACATGTTTGTTTGATTGCTTAGCATGCCTCTTTAATGCTTTAAGAGTATGTGTTAAATGCTCCATGTTTTGGCTTTAATGCATGCCTTTGGATTCATGTCATCTAGATGCCATCTAGGTGGTCATTTAGGCTTAGTTTTATGTGTTAAAACTCTATTTTTAAGTGTTTAAGTATTGCCATGTGTGGTTGTGCTAAGTGTGGTTCAAAGCCTCATTGATTTGCTTTGAACCTTAGACCATTTGCATGCTTTGTTTGGCTTGTTTTGTTGCATGATTTGGCATCATGTTTTGCATGATTTTCAGAGCTTTACAATGTGTGTTTATTGTCCTTGTTTGGTATCTCCAAGTGTGCTTGGGGGTTGCCATGTTTATGCCTTAGGTTTGGACCATAACACTTGCATATGTGTGTGTGTGTTTAGTCTCAATTTCTAGGCACTTTGGCCACTGATTTTAGGCCAATAAAGAGTAGTCTAATTCATGTTTTAGTCCACTCCATTGCTTGGTTTATATGCCTCTTTGCTTAGGTTGTATGCCTAACATGTTTAGCTTGCTCGCATTGTTCATGTTGCATGCTAGATAACATGCTTAGAGTTGCATTGCATGAGCATGCATGCTTGGCCTCTTGAGATGAAATGATAGAGGTTTGGCACCCTTTCATGTTTACTTGGTTTGCATGCATTTGAAAGTGAAGTTGCATCCTTGGTTCCTTGGGCCATCATGCATGGAAATGTGCGATTGGTGGTTCGAGAACCGAGGCACATCTTCCTTTGAGTAAAAAACATGATAAGGGGTGTGTTTGGTGCATACATGCTTTGAATTACATTGCCATGCAAGTTGTGTCCTCTGCTGCTGTGAGTTGCAGGTTCTGCAGGCATTTTGTGTCGACCGACACTGTTTAGTGCCGACCGGCAGTCTACTGGAAGCCGATGGATGAATTCAGTGCCGATGGCCACATCCTTCAGCCGGTGGTGTTCTACCATAGCCGGTGGTGATCTCCAATGCCCAAGGAAGTATTCCTGAAGCTTTGGTAATTTTCTGAGGAGGAGAGCAGAGGCAATCATGCATGGCAGTGCGATTCCGAGCGAGTTCCGGGCGTGTGATGCATCTTGCCCTCATCCCGAGGTGATTTACTGTTTAATTAGATTAATTATTTTATTTAATTAATTTAGTTGATTTGTAATATTTTAATTAGCTTGCGTAGTTAATTAATTTGTATATTCTTTCGGTCCCTCCGAGCGAGGGCAAATTTGTAATAAGTGTGTGTGAGTGGGTGTATGTCTTCCAATCCCCATTTCTTTCTCCCTTTTATTTACCCGCTTATGTTGGTAGATTAGGACACATTCAAATTAGCATAACTTATGCAATGCATGCGTGCATCCATGCATTTGTTTACATGCACCGGGCTCGGTACATCATACAAACTGCATTGCAATTTTCAATTCCAAATTGAATACGTGCTACTCGCGCATTTCACATGCCATGTTTAGGGTTAGCCGAGCCTACTCTAGATTGCATCTATGCCTGTGTTGCATTAGCCACTTAACATGAACTAGGGCATGCATGCTTGCTAACTAGTTTATTGTTTTGGCACGGAGTACAATGTAAGTATTTTACGCTTTAGCATACCACATGCGTACGAATGTTGCCATGATAGTATGCTTACCATGCGGCTAAGTGCTTATGTGAGATAAACTATTTGAATGCCTGTGGGTGGAGGTTGGATTGCCTGAGTTGGAACAACTCATTGAAATCCATATTTTAGCCTACTTGCGAGTAGCAAAATCTAACACGTTTTTCGAGACAAAACGGATATGCAATGTTTATTTCCAAATTAGGCGATCTAGTCTATACTTGTTTGCTGCGCGCATAACATAGTAATTCTAGGTTAATAATTGGAATAAGAGCATGTAATGTTTTCAAAAACGGATATCACGGTTAGTAGAGTAGGTCTTGGACCGAGGCGAAAGAATGCTCATAGCTGACCTTTCCCGATCATACCCAAGCTCCCAAGCCAAGACCACTTTGGTGATGACGGACACGTGGCCTTCGGCACCGAGTCAGGGTTTCCTAAATTTCCCATTTTAAAATATTTAGGTGGCGACTCTGTAATCTAGCAAAGCAGTCCATGTTTGGCACTACTTTTCAAAATATGTTTTTCTTCAAAACGATTTGTCGGATTTAGACTCTTTGGTTCAGATTTAGAACCGACACAAAAATCGAGTCCAAACTGTTAGATGGAAGCCCACGGGCGCGTCTACAGGTATGTGGCAGCCATCAAGGAGGAAGATCATTGGCATACCGAACTATTTCACAAGGATATTGGTGGCCATACATGCAAGCAGATTCAGAGAAGTATGTCAAAAAATGCGAAAAGTGTCAGAAATTTGCACATCAAATACACCAACCTGCCAGAGAACTCCTACCTTTGACTAGTCCATGGCCTTTTGCAATGTGGGGCTTAGACATAGTAGGTCCACTTCCAACAGCACCAGGCAACAGGAAGTTCTTTCTTGCGGCAACGGACTACTTCACAAAATGGGTGGAAGCAGAAGCCTTGGCGTCAATTAAGGAAAAAGATGTGAAGAAGTTTGTTTGGCAAAACATCATTACTCGCTTTGGCATACCAAAAGCACTGATTTCAAACAATGGTACTCAGTTTGACGGCAGAATTTTCAGAGGCTTTTGCGAAGAATATAAGATAGAATTCTACAATTCTACACCAGCGTATCCCCAAGCAAACGGTCAAGCCGAGGCATCAAACAAGGTAGTTTTGGACGGATTGAAGAAAAGGTTGGAGAAAGCCAAAGGCAAGTGGGCAGAAGAGCTCCCTCATGTTCTATGGGCTTATCGCACCACACCACGGCGGTTAACAAGAGAAACTCCATTCTCCTTAGCCTATGGCATGGAAGCAGTCATCCCATTAGAAATCGGACTCCCCACAATTCGAAGCGAAAATTTTGATCCAGACTTAAATGGCGAAGCTATAGCATTGGAACTTGACCTTGCGGAAGAAAGAAGAGACAGAGCATTGGTTCACATCGCCTCCTACCAACAAGAACTATCTAGGAAGTATAACAAAACTGTGCATCCAAGGCAATTCAAAATCGGCGATTGGGTACTTCGCAAAGTTATGGGCAACACATTGGTCCCGGGAGACGACAAGTTAGGTCCTAACTGGGAAGGTCCTTACAAAGTGGTCGGATTAGCAGGAAAAGGGGCATACCACTTGGAAGATGAGGACGGCAAAGCAATTCCTAGGCCATGGAACACTGCCAATCTTAAGTTATTTTACTTTTAGCTTTTTCTTTTCTCTCTTTAAATATATGTAATTTTTCACTTCATCAATAAAACAAATCGATTCTTTTTTAGTATATTTGTTTTTAGCAGAAAGTAACTTTTGTAAGTTAGTAGCATTGTAAACATAGTTGGCGGATTAAACCAACTATGACCCCTCCTAAGCCGGGATAAGGATCCAGTCACGGGGCGTTTAATTAGGAATAACCAAACACTATATTCTAGGTTGGTTGGAAAAACCAACCTAGAGGTTGGCTGGATTAAACCAACACTCTGTACTCTTCAGCCGAAGTAAGTGTATGGCTGAAGAGTGGTTGGCTGGATTAAACCAACACCTTGTACTCTTCAGCCGAAGTAAGCGTATGGTTGAAGAGTGGTTGGCTGGATTAAACCAACTCTTGGTACTCTTCAGCCGAAGTAAGTTATATCGGCTGAAGAGTGGTTGGCTGGATTGAACCAACTCCTTGTACTCTTCAGCCGAAGTAAGTGTATGGCTGAAGAGTGGTTGGCTGGATTAAACCAACTCTTTGTACTCTTCAGCCGAAGTAAGCGTATGGCTGAAGAGTGGTTGGCTGGATTAAACCAACTCTTGGTACTCTTCAGCCGAAGTAAGTTATATCGGCTGAAGAGTGGTTGGCTGGATTAAACCAACTCCTTGTACTCTTCAACCGAAGTAAGTGTATGGCTGAAGAGTGGTTGGCTGGATTAAACCAACTCTTGGTACTCTTCAGCCGAAGTAAGTTATATCGGCTGAAGAGTGGTTGGCTAGTAAGTTAGATAGCTAAAACCGAGATCACAGTTGCGCAAATAAGTTTATGGAAAAAATTCATTGCAAATGAAGGCATACATATACAAAACCGAAATAAGAGTTGAAGGAAATTTTTCATTCAAAAACAGAGAAGTACAATTTGGGGGGCTTCAGCCTGGTTACAAAGTTCAAAAAGAAGAAAAAGAAAAAAGACAATCAACGTAAGAGATCTTCAAATTCAGCATCAAAGTCATCAACAGCGTCTGTACGGAGTCCGGTGTTGGTTGGGGATACGGTCTGAGCTGGGAGTCCGATTCTGATTAATTTGGACATCGATGAGACCCTCGACAACCGGCTCCAACCGAACTGTTTGCTCGTTCGGTCGATCATTGACGGCCGGAGTGTCCGTCGACTCGTCGTCATCATCTTCTTCGTCGTCCGATGACCCCGAAATTATACAGATCCTCAGCATAGTCTTTCAGTGAGGCCGGAATGAAGTACTCGGGAGCGTTGTAGACCTCGGTTTCAGGTCCACAACCGAGCTTCTCCACTGCACTTCTCCAGCCACACTTGAAGAATAAATCTTTGGCTGCTTCACATTGTTGGGTATAGCCAGCTTTGACTTCTTTGAAACCTTCTTTGGTTGCGTTTTCAACCTTCTTCTTCAGCTCCGCTCTTTCGGCGTCCTTTTTGGTTTCCAGATGCGCCATCTCCCACAAATACTTGTCTTTCACCTCGGTCATGGCGCGCAGTTTATCACTGTCAGCCGAGGCAACTAGTCCGGTCAGACGTGCTACCTCGGCCTCCAGTTCAGCCGACCTCTGCCTAGACAATGTTAGCTCGGCAGTCCTGGTCTCGGCTTCCCTCATTGCTTGCCTTGTTGTTTTGCGGAGCGCCATTATTTGCCCATGAGCTATTGTGTTCTTCTGAATGGCCTGCAAAAGAATAGTTCCTTTTTAGCCGGTGAGAGTTGGAAGAAATTAGGATCGAGAAGAACGATCTTTGCTTACCAATACCATGGACTTCGTAGCTGACCGAAGGGACTTCAGCTCGGTGTTGAGCTGCTTGCTGTGGTGCTCCATGTCTTTGGGAAGGCAAACACCCCTGGCCAGGTTGAAGGCCAGTAAGTGATCCTTCTCAGCAACAACCGAGTCGCTGTCTTGGATATCTCGGTTGTTGAAGACGAGGGGTGGAGCCCATTTGTTGGTATCAGCCGGTCTCCTTGGGGAGCTCGATGGTCTGAGGTGGGGGCTCGGTGGAAGGATGGTGTCATCTTCGTCAACCAAACGCTACTCGGTATCGGTAGTCCGGGCGCGCTTAGCTCGGCGAGAAGAGGATGGTTGTTGAGTTGGGAGTGCCACCACGGCTTCAGTTGTTTGGCCGGTCTGTGGCACCTCGGCCCTAGTTGTTACGGTGAGCAGAGCCTTTAATTTGTTTTTCTTCGCCATTTCCTGTTCGGCTGTGAGTGGCACTAGGTTTATCTCGGGCAAGGTGGGGTCCGGTTCTGGTGCCTCCTCGAGAAGAAAGTCGGTCACCCTCGCTTCTCGGCGACCGTATGATAGGTCGGCTCGAAATCGAGAGTGTTGCTTATTGCATTCTTTGACCTTGAGTCTTGCGGTAGTCTTGCAAGGTTGGGATAGTTGTAGTTGGAGAGGAGATGAGCCTTATCTGCAAAAGAAGACAAGTGTTAGTCCGGTTCAGAATGAGAATCAAATTAAAAGAAAAGTAGGAATGGAAACCGAAGTCTGTATACCGGGCTCCCCTTGTTTCCAATTTATTCTTCGGCCTGGGATTCGGGCTTGGAAGTCCTCAAAATTCCCAGACACCCAAAAGAAGTCATCATCGTTGACATCTTTATCCGGTGTATGTTTTATGATTTTTTCTCGGCCACGGCGTACCCTTAAGTAGTAGCACCAGCCTTCGTTTTTGGATCCTATGGAGTATTGATGGAATAGCTCGGCTAGACCGAGGTTGAGACCGTTTTTGTGGTTCAGTGCGGCTATTCCTATTATTATGCGGTATGTATTGGTAGAAAATTTGGGTAGAGGCGATGCAGTGCATCGAGGAATTCACTGAGTAATGGTGGATTGGGAATCTAAGTCGGTCTCAATTATTATTTGGAGGTGAAAGGACGAAGCCTTCCTTGCCCTGTGGGTCTACACCTTGTTCGGCCAGGTGAGGTGTACATCGGTTGGTATGTGGTAGTCTTTTAGAATTGGCTAGACCTCCAGGGTTTCTACCAAAATCTGTATTTCATTTATTTTATAAGTTATAAATAATTTATTTATTTGAAAGGCATTGAAGCTTCGGCTTAGCGGCATAAGCGTGTCTTGGTGACCTAAGTCGCAAAGTGGAAGAACAAGGTGTTAAGCAGATCATTGACCGTGCTACAAAAAGCGAGAGGAGAAAAGACAAGTCCTATTTCGGCTACACGGTGCTACAAGGACCTATTTGGTTTTAACGAAGTGCTTCTAATCTCGGCTCGTCGAGGATGTCGAGTTATCTCGGCTAGCCTAAGGGTTTGTTACTCGGTTAGGCATCAAGGCGATTTTAAGGTTCGGTTTAGGAACTCGAACACAGCTTAGCCCCCAAGGCTTAGCTCGGTCGAGGGCCTAGGGACTTTTAGTTGTGGGTTTTCATTTACTAGGATGGATCGGTTTATGGCTTAGTGAGGCCCGATGTGGATTACTGGTTCGGTTTTAGTCTACGGATCTATGTGTAGTAAAATAGTGTTCTAGTCGGTTGGACGTGTTCTTTGGATCAAATAAAGTGTTCTACTTTCATTACTCGAGGATTCATGAAGTTCTAGCATTTTCTGAGTAAGTCCTTTCGAAATGATATACGACTAATAACATACAAAGTGTTTTGCAAAAACACATGCACAATCTGAGGAAGTAAGAAGAGATTCATAGGCTTACCTGGTAAGGAGAAAGGATTGGAGGAGGGAGTGATAGCAACAGTAAGAATGTGAGCTCAGAAGTTGGAAAGAGTTGAAAAAGCAGAAGCACAGAGAGAGAGAGAGCACAAGGAGGTGAACAGGGTTTGGTATGATTCAAATGTGAAGAATTCTTTTGGCGAAAAGGGCCAAAAGGGCGGGAACTGTTTAATTTTTTCGCAGTACGAGGGCGGCGCGACAACTGTGAATGGCCAATACCAGCGTGCCACGTGTCATTGGAAGGACAATCGATTCAGTTTCTGTGACTGAAGAGACGTTTGACTGGACGTTCTTAGCTCGGCTTAAGCTTAGCTCGGCTAGAGAAGCTAAAAAGGTTTTCAGCTCGGCCGGAATAGCTAAAGGATTGTAGCTCGGCTGGATAAGCTAAAATTTTAGCTCGGTTTATAGATATGTAATCCCAAGCATGCTTTGCAGATGGAATTAAGGGGCAATTGAGAGGGTAATTTATATTAATAAATTGGGCCGAGCTGGAGTTGGACCGAGGTAAGCCCAAACGTGACTGTAGTGTGTGCTCCGGTCTAAGGAGTATTGTTGTAGTCCGGTTGATAGATGAGTACGGTGTAGCCCGGTTTTTGGTTAGTCCGGTTACGTCTTCTAAACCGGAATACAAGGGTAACATCTTCTAGACCGTTTATGGTAGTTCGGTCGGACGCTTCTATGGATAGTCCGGTCTTGGCATGTGAAACCAGAGTAGAAGTAAGGAATGGGGGAGTCGAACTAAGGGTGGGTTCGGCCAGACCTGTCTATTCAGTGCGACAGTGTTACTTCGGTCCTGAAGTAGTCCGGCCATAAGAAGAACCATCTCACTTGGTTTAAGCAGTGAGGGGGGTGTTGGAGGATAAGCATTATCTTCCAAGAGTATGAATCCTAGGAGGACTCTACATGGAGGAGTTAGAGTCCTACCAGGATTGTGCTGTGCGAAACCTATATAAGCTCACTAATATCACCTTTGGAGAGGTAATGCAACTTTTGTTCCCTGAATACACAGAGCTTTTGCCTATTTGACAATCTTTCTGACTTAGGCATCGGAGAGGTTTCCGGCACCCACCCGCCGGCTAGCTCACGTTTGTGTTTTCAGGTGATAAAGCGACGTCGTACGGAGGAACGCAGACTTGATCAACAGGATTATACGAGAAGGTATATCTCTTTCCCGTACAATTAGCTTCTGTTTGGCCACTTTGTTGTCCTCTGTTTGTCATGGATCCATTGATCTCTATTCTGTTTTTCACTTTAGTAATCTTTGTTCTGTTTTATTTTGTTCTATGCTGTGGTTATGGTTAATTAATTACCTAATTTTAGTTTTGCTACTTATATGATTATTTGTTCATACTAAGTTATTTTAAATAATTTACTTTAAATAACTATTTAGTTTCTGCCACTTAAATAATTTGTTTATTCAAATTAAGTTATGTTAATCTTTTAGCTTAAATAACTATCCATAGTTATTTTGTGCCCTTGTACTCACAGTATAATATTTTTCACTCTGCTATGTGCTTATAGTTGTTACCCATTTCAGATTACGAGATTTAGCGGGATCAAGATGGAGGATAAATCGTAGTTTTTTATTTTTATTTTATTTTTTTTTATCTGTATTTCTGATCGGACTCTTGTAATAAAATAAATAGTCCAAATGACTATTTTCCTTTTTAATAAACTTTTGGTACCCATTTATTTTACTTTAATTTATCTAATTTATCTGCTTGCATTACTATTACATAAATTTTAGAATTATTTTATTTTTATTATCTTGTTGCGACGCCGAATCTTTGGGTATCGGGTTTGGATCATGACAACCATCATCGTATTATTGAATTTGTTGAATATCATTAATATCAGATTAGTGTGGGTGAGAATAATTTTCATTGACTGTAACCCAATTATCAAGAAGAGTGACTTTGTTCCAACAAATAGTGGTAGAGACATCAATATTGGTTTCATCAGTACTGCCTTGTATGAGTACGGTTTTATCTTTCGGGCTTTTGACTAAGGTATGAATATTAAGATTAGTTTTAATACATTTATAATAGATACGATATATTAACGCAATAGAATGAGCGCCACCAAGCATTTTAGTGGATGTACCAGAAATTTGGATATTTAATATTAAAATTTTAATATGTGAGGATCACGAAGATTTAAAGTAAAATCTGGAAAACAATTAAAATGGACAGGTCCTTTATGAAGACCAGATTCTATCATTCCCATTAAACTGTCATAATAATTAATAAATGGAGTATCTCTTAAACATAATAAAATAGAAAAATTACGTCCTTGAGCAATTAATGGCTTGATTGCTACTTGTATTAAACTTATGTGAATAAAATTATGACTAGTGGATAGGTGTTTTTGATCGATTGTTTACTTAATAATTGACATGTTTCTTGGATTTTTGTTAAAGCATAAACTTGTTTAATAATTTTGACATGTAGATCAATATTAAAAGATGACTTAAAAAAACTGGTTTTATAAATTTCTTTAATTGGTATTTTTGGGATATTCTAACTTAAATCTATTTTTAAATCTTGAAATTAATGTTCTTCTTTGTTTACTACTGCATCAAGTATAGGAGCTAAAGTTGTAGATCTAGAGCCGACTGAAAAGTTACTTCGAAATAATTGACTCATTTTCTAAATACTTTAAATTATTTCAAGGGATTCTAAATTCTTGGTTTACTTTTCATTTTTTTATATACTATGTTTTGGCACATACCCTCTCCACGGAACCCCTAGATCTATCAATGGCCTAACCTAAGGACTTATACAGGATTTGGGACAAAAGGTGGGTGGCTACTAACAGAGTGGAAAATAGATGATAAGCTGATAAGAATAAAGAAAGCTTGAAGCAATGATACAGAGATAGAATAGAGAAGAATTAAATAGAAATAACTAATCAATAAGCTAACATCAACAAACTTTGCTCTAATACCAAAATACCAAAGTGGCTGAAGTAAGCACAAACAAATTTAAAACTTATAATTAAAGCAAGCACAAACAAATTAAAAAATTACAATTAACTTAAAATACAAATAATTTAAAACTTAAAATACAAATTTAAAACTTACAATTGATTACTGAAAGTAGCTTAGCTTGTAACTTCGAAATACATTGCTCGAAAGTAGCTGGTAACTTCGAAATAAAATACAGAAATTTAAATTATGAGAGAATGAAAACAGGAGTGTATTTTCGATTCTTGAAAATCATGCCTTCTATCTATCTGAAGAAACTTATTTATATGAGAAGGAGATAACTGTGAGGCTTGTAAATAATCTGACTGGAAAGTAGAAGGCACATGGGTGTTGTCGGCTTCTTTCGATGACTGATGGAGAGGTATCTGCTTTAACTTGTCTTTTTTTGTGAATAGTGAATAGTGACTTTTTTCACTATTCATTTACTTTCGGCGGAGAAACGTGACTGTACAGTTGACTAATGGGGAATCAATATATATATCAGCAGCTTTTCTCAAAGTAGGAGTAATGAGTGAAACTGATGTATATATGGAATCCAATGACTATTTTAGGCATATGGGTTTTGGGTATCTTGGAATTGTGGACCATATGGATCATGACTTGTGGATGCTTCGGTTGACACTAAACTATCAGAAGCATTATCTTCATCTTATGACTTGGTCTTGGCCAAAAGTAACTTGGCAATTTGAATAAGTTCTTCATTGCTAGTCTTGGGTTTGGGCTTTGCTTTGAGCTTGGACTTAGATGACTTGGATTTGGAAGGTCCAGAACTTGCTGTTGGGCTTCAAAGTTTGATTGTAGTGAGAGGAAGTGGGCTTCCTTGAGTGACTAAAGCAGTTGGGTTCTGTTGAGACTTGATCATTGATAGAGTAGGAGCATGAATGTTGACTGGAAATTCCTGTTGGACTTGTTCAATAATGCGATGGGTTTTGAATACATCCCACCATTTGACAAAATGTTGTCGGATGACTATGTTGTCTGAAAGACTGTATTGCCATTTGAATATCCAAGGGACTTTGTATCTGGACATGAAATAGAGCAATAAAGGGAACTGACTTTTATGTTAACTCAATTTATAAATTGAAGAAAAATAATTGACTTGTTCCATGAGTTCCAAAAGGATAATTTCTGGGATGACACTATGTTGAGGCCATCTCAGAAACCATGAAGGAAATTCTGGCTTGAATTTATGGTCGAAAGAGAAAAACCAAGAGTGACTGAATGACTCATTTTGATGTAGAAGGATTTTAAACTAGGCATCAATGTAATCATAGTAACTGTATTGTATCTTATGGTTTGAGAGATCCTGTAATAAGTAAGGGGTACCTCATTCATCAAGGGATACAATATTGTGAATATACATGAAATGGTAAATGATTTTACTAGCATTAACTCTATCATAAATGGGTTAATAACTATGGACTTGTGATGAAAGAGAATGTCCTTGCAAAAAGTAATTGACTTGTCTGGATGAGAAGGAATAAAATGCCATCCATTGGGAAAATACTTTTGGACTAGGTCAATGATATTGTGAATGTTTTTATGGACTGGTTCTTTGTAAAAAAGATTGAAGACTTGAGGTTTGAGGTTTGAGAACATAATCTGTTCTTAGGGTAGATCTGACTGGATAATTTGATGGCATGAGAGTAATTGACTGACACACAAAAGGGTTTGAAGCCAAAGTTAAAATGTAACTATGTTTAGGAATATTACCAAGAATTTGATATTGATTGACTAAATCAATTAGGGATGCAACAATAGGTTGACTAGATGGCACAATAGCAAGAGACTTTGTAGAAGGTTTTGGACTGGACATCTGTAATTAAGGAAACAAAAATAGATTAGTAGCCACTGAGGATATCCAACCTATCAATATGAAAATTGAGCAGATTAGTGTAATGGGCAATTAAATTGCTATGAATTCTAATCTAGTGAAATATATTGAAGGTAAAGATCTTGATCAATAGATTTTAAATAGGCTATTTTGAAGGCATAATGACGAATAATTTTGCAATATCGAGTGACTTGTAACTTGTGTGTAAAATAATAAGGAGTAGGTATGAGTACTAGCCCCCTTATAAAAATTCTCGGGTAAGGAAGTCAGGAATAGAATTTTGACTACTAGGAGTAAATTCAATATCAATATCAAAAATACTTAAAATAGATTGCCAATGGGCAAAAATATGTTTACTAACAATATTTTGAACATCCTTTTCTAAAACATATTTAGCACTTTTAAAATCAACACGGATTAAAAAATTTTGATTTAAAATATCATCTTGAAATTTACTAATACATAAGACGATAGATAAAATTTCTTTTTAATAGTACTATAAATTTTTTTGTGTTTTGTTCCAAACACCAGAATGAAAACGAACAATTTGTTTATATGACTTAGGAGTGATTTTGTGGAGAAGGATGCCACCGTAACCAATGTCAAAGGCATCTGTTTGAAAGATTTTGAATGAATTTTCGGTAAGAATACCAAGACAAGGCAAACTTTTGACATATTTTTTGACTTGTTGCACGCAGTATGACTGGGAGACCATGGATGAGGATTATCTTTCAATCGATCAAAAGGGGTTGACAACTCTTCCTAAGGTCTTGATAGAACTCAACAATGTAATTAAGAGAACCTAAGAATTGTTATAACTGAGTTTTGTTTAAGATTTTATTAGGAAATTTGAAAGTAAATTCAATAAATTGACTAATGAGAAGAATAGTACTTTGGTATATGTCATAACCTAAAAATATGACCTTGGTTTGAAATAACTTAATTTTAGGGGCAGAGATGACTAAGCCATTATGTTTAATAATCTGAAGGAAGGAGTGGAGATGTTTTCAATGTTCATCTATTGACTTGGAAAAAATACGAATGTCATCGATTTAGACAATAGAAAAATGACAGAAATGGTTAAATATTTCATTCATGATATTTTGAAATTCACTAGGTTCATTTTTTAAGCCAAAAGGCATTACATTCCATTCGTGATGACTAAAAACGGTAGTAAAAGTAGTTTTATAGCGATCATTAGGGTTAATTTGTATTTTCCAAAATTCACTTTTAAGATCAAATTTAGTAAAGACGACAGCTTGACTAAAGTCTTTTAATTAGATCTTTTTTATTAGGGATTGGATTCCTTATCCATTCTAAAACTTTGTTTAATAGTTTATAATTAATGACTATTCGTGGAATGTCACATTCAAGTTCAACATTTTTATTAACATAAAAAGCAGGACAAGATCAATGTGACTTACTTTTACGAATGATTTTGTTATTTAGTAATTCATTAATTTCTTTTTTACACATTTCTACTAATTCATTATTTATTTGGATTGGTCTGGATTTAGTAGGAATTAATCTTTCATTAAAATTTTTAATATAAGGAAGTGTGGCTACATGTTTTTTCCTATGCTAGAAAGTGCTAAGTAGAGTAGAACAGACCGAGATTTCTAAATATTTTTAAATTGTTCAATTTTTGAAATAAGAATGGGATTAGTTAATTGTGATTCAACTTTCTTGTATTTGACTTCTTCTTTAAGGAATTTTAGTTGGTTGGTTAGTCGATTAATAGATTAGGATATGGAACATTCTTGTAATTGATTTAATTCTTTTATTTCAAGAGGAGTTAAAATTTAAAAGTTACGGTTTGACCAAAAGCTTGGGTTGTTATACCATAATTGGTAGTGGTGAATGGGTATAATAAGAAAATAAAATGGAGTTCTCAAAATGACATTATCTGTCATATCTCTTACTAAAACAAATGATGTTTTAAAACAAATATTGCCTTGACAAATATGTACTTTGAGTAATTTATATTTAATATACATTTGACTTCCCTTAGCAGAACTTAGTTGTTCACTAGTTTTATGATAATATTTTGTGAGAATTAAACCTTCTTGAATGTAATTTAAATCAGCGCCAGTGTCAATTAGGACTATGACTTCAATTTCAAAATCATTAATGACTAGTTTGACCTTTGAATGCCATTTTTGAATATTAATTCTATTAATTATGTTTAAACAATGACTATCTTGATTATCATTGTCACTATGAGTTTTAGTAGATTGATTATCAAAGATGACACGATTAGGATTATGACTAGATTCATCTGAAGAAGTATTATTATTGTGAAAATCATTAAGACTTTTGTTAATTTTTAATATTGCAATTTTTAAGAGTTGATTTAATTTGAGTTATTTCGTTATGTAAATCTTGTAAAGTTACTTCTTTATGTTGAGCCTTGCGGAATCATTCTAAAGTAGTAGTAGTGAAACTAATGATTGGTTTATCTTGATGAGGTTTCTTTTCCCTATTAATTAATAAATATTTATTATTTAAAAAATATATTATTAAATTATTTTTTAAAATAATATTTTTACATGATCATATTTTTAAATAGAGAAAATGAATTTGATTTCCCTAACCATTTTAATATTTTAAATGTTGTTAATTGTAAGTTAAGTTCTCTTCATGTTCAAATGCTAGAACAACCTTTTCCCTCGGCTGAAGTCCAGAGGGTTGTTTTTCAAATGGGTAAACTTAAGGCGCCAAGACATGATGGGTATATTGTAGGTTTTTACCGAACTTTTTGGGGGTGAGGTGGCTCGTTCGTTGGTTGAGTCTGTGCTTAGCTTCCTTAATTTTGGGGTTTTACTTAAGAATATAAATTCCACTTTTATTTGTCTCATCCCCAAAAAGAAGAGTCCCCTTACTGTTAATGATTATCGACGCATCAATCTTTGTAATGTGTTGTATAAAATAGGAGCCAAAGTCTTAGCTAATAGGCTTCGAGAGATTTTACCAGATTTGACTTCTTATAACTAGAGTGTGCTTTTGAAAGGGAGATTAATTTCTGATAATATTCTCTTAGCGCATGAAATTGTTGAATCTATCAAGAAGAAGAGAGGATGTTGGAAAGCTGTGTTTGGGTTAAAATTGGATATGAACAAAGCCTATGATAGGGTGAGTTGGTCTTTTTTGCTAGATATTATAGGTAAAATAGGCTTTCCGATAAAATGGATTCAGTTGATTGAACAATGCATTTCAACAGTTTCATTTTCGATTCCAAGTTTGCCCCTAAATATACACCTGGTTTAGACACCACCTTTATTCTGAACATTGACTGAAGCCACTGCCTAACATTTGTGGGCATATTGGGACTAGGATAAAGTTTAGATTTTTGGAAATTAATACACAAACCCGTTCGTGAGCAAAACGCACTTTAAAACCATCGCAAACACCATATATGTGATACGTTCAAATTTTGAAAAATAAAACAATCATCCGCAAATAACAAATGGCTTATAGGCGGAGATGTGCAACTAATAGCTATCCCCTTATAGATACCCTGGGTTGCAAAATGATCAAAGCCATCTGATAAGGCTTGCATAACAATCAAAAATAGATAGGGCGACAATGGATCTTCTTGCCTAAGACCGGTTAACGGTTGAAAAAATTTAGGCTGGGTCCTATTAAATAAAACCAAAAATGTATCTAGGTTTCTCTGGTAGGTTTAAAAAGGATATTTTCAGATCAATTCTAGACAAAATTCAAAGCTACAAGGATGGAAATGCAATCTTTTGAATTTTGCTGGTAGGGTTGTGTTGGTTAAGCATGTGCTACATTCTATTCCGGTTTATTTAATGTTTGTGTTTCAAATGCCAACCTTTTTTTTTGGAAAAACTCACAACAATGATCAGGAACTTTCTTTGGCATTCCAACCAAGATAGTGGAATTTCCTGGAAAAAGTGGACTCATTTATGTTTTCTGAAATAATTGAAGGGGGGTGGGGTTTGGGATTCAGGATCTTAGATGCTTTAATCAAGCTTTGTTAGCAAAATAGGCCTGGCAGTTGGTAACTAATCTGAATGTGTTGCTGTCCCAAGTTTTGCTAGGTAAGTATTGTACCAATCAATCATTCTTGGAGTTTGACAAGGGAACTAATTCTTCATGGGGCTGGCGTAGTATTTTATGGGGTGGGTGTTGGGATCTGGGATCCCACCCAAGACTTTATAGAAATCATAGCAAGCAGAAAAACACACCCACACAGAAGAAAACATCATATTTAACGTGGTTCGGCATTAAAGCCTACGTCCACGGGAGAGTAACCGGTTATCACTATACTAATAGAGACATTATAGAAAGATTACAATAGAGGAGGAGCTCACACTCTCCTCACTCACACACTCATTCGTCTCTCTCGCTCACACCGAGAGCGACGGTCTCTCTGCCTCATATCTCTCACTCTCTTTGGCTTGCTCTTTCTCTCACGGTTTGCTCACTCTTTCACCTCTCCTCTCAACCTCCATTTATAGATATATTATAGATGAAGGTGGAGAGGCTGGCCTTGCACATGGCCAGCTCATTTCTTCTCATTTCGGTGGCCGTCTTCCTTGACATGGTTGGTGGGCGCCATGCTTGACTTGGTTGGTAGCCTCCTTCCATGACTTGTGTGTGTTCCCATGGAGAAGAATATCACCCTCTTCACATGGGGTGATATCAACAGTGAGGATTTACTAAATTTGGGTTTACACTGGGTAGTGGGGAATGGGAGACAAATTTTGCCTTTTGAGGATCAATGGATTCTTGCAGTATCCAATCCACTACGGAGGAGGGGGTTTCACTGACTTTTTGCTCAAATGCGGGTAGAGCATTTCATTGATATGAAGTTGGGTTGTTGGAGAGAAAATTTGGTTCGACTTTTCTTTTCGGAAGAATGTACAAGGAATATTCTAGTAATTCCTATTCCCAATCATTCTTGTTGGGATAAATTAGTTTGGAGCCCTATCAAAAATGGGTTTATACAGTTAAATTTGGTTACAAACAAGCCTTGCTTCGTTATTACCCTTTGATGTATGGGAATGAATCTGAAAAAGAGGTAAGGAAAAAGCTGTGGCATTTAAGGTTACCTCATAAGTGGGCTTTATTTATTTGGAAATGTCTCCATAGAATCCTGCCAGTCCAATGTGAATTAAAGAAGCAAGGAGCTCCAGTCAACACACAATGTGCACGTTATAATAATAGTGATGAGACATTAGAATGTGTTTTTTTTGGTTGTTATTAGGCGCAAAGGGTGTGTAGAGGGTCTATGCTAGGGCTTGATTTTGGTATAGGCTCATCGGTGTCTTTCTTTCAGTGGTTTAAGGAGTGGGTGGAACAAGTCACAGATAATGAAATTATTATTCACTCAGTGGCCATTCTTTAGGCCTTATGGCCGCAAAAGAATAGCTTTGTGTTCAATAAGGGGTTTCAAACTATTGAAAGGACGATTGAAGAAGCAAATACATATTGTTTATTAATAATGCACATCATGGGTCATCTATACACATTGATAATGTGTTTGCAATTAAGGATTATCACTCTAATTTGTGTGTTTTGCAGAATGGTGCCCGGGAGTGAGATGGAATCATGGACATTTATCATTGATGGATCATGGAAGTCATCTAATTAACGTGCAGGGATAGCGTGGATTTGCTTGGATAATAAGAACCAAACAATCAATCAAAAAACACTAATGATGCATCCACTCCAAACTCCATTAGTGGCGGAAGCGACAGCATACTTCGAGGCTATTAGATGGGCGGTGAACATCGGGCTGAAATGTGTAAGAATCCAAATAGATTGTCAAGTTCTAGTGAGAATGCTTCAAAAGAAAAGCACTCAGATATACTGGCAGATTATTACTATTATTAATGATATTATACATTATGCTAACTATTTGGACTATTGTTATATTAGTAAGATTGGAAGAAATGTAATTCAACTAGTACATAAACTGACAACGGCTGTAATTAAAATTTAAATAATATAGTAACGTTTTGAGTCCTCAAAAAAAAAAAAAAAAGAAGTTGCTCCGACAATTGGATTGAAGTTGCTCTTGTCCATCTAAATAATAATAATAATAAAAAAGATACTTCTTCCGTCTCAAAATATTAGTTCCTTATTTTGTTTTTCATCGTGTCAAAATATTAGTCCTGTACGGGGCGCATAAATTCTGGCGAGCCCGTACTCCTTTCTTCCAAGCTCCGTTTCTGTCCGATTACCTAAAAGCACAACGGCGGTGAGCTACCCGGCGGTGTGTGGCCGGAAAACCCCTCCGACGATCAAGTTAGCACACACCTTGGGATAGAGAGAGAGAGGGATGAGAGTGTTTGAGTATAAGAATGTCTTACAAAAGTGTTCATCTGTTGCGTGTGGGGGGCGCAGACATGCTTATATACCCTCTGCGCCCCATATCTACTCCCAGTCATCTCCTGACACGTGGCTTTACTATCCCATCTGTCAGCGTAAACCTTGCTGAACATCACCTAACCTGACTGCTAGCCCACTCTACTGGGAGCTCGGCGGTACCGCAACATCATCTCGGTGACAACGGTAGTCTTTGTGCTTCATGTCCAAACACTCCACTAGCTAAGCTCAATGAGGACCGAGCTAGGCTGCATCTCGGCAAAGCCGAGCCCGGAACAGCTCGTGTTCACCTATGGTCGGCCTTCTTGTCGAGCTAGCAGGTACCTCGGTGACGCGTCTTTCAAGACAGTCATAACACGATTGGCCGCCATCAAAACATGTAGCTCGGTCCAGCAAGCGTTTTAACCGAGCAGATCCTTTCCAAATGGCCTACGCCCTGGCCCAACACTTGCCCGACCCAAATTTGTCCCAAGAAACTCGTTTACGATGCGGATCATTAATCTCCCTCTCAAGTCCATTTTCAAAAATTAATGAATAAAATAATATGAATTTATTATTTTATCCTTCTTTTAAATTCATTAATAATACAAAAAGTATAATTATGACAATTGATATTCTTAAAAAAAAAAAATACTATCAAAGGATAATTTTAGAAAATTAGTACTTTTAAAATATAATAATTATATTATCAAAAAAAAGTTAGATTCTCATAAGAGATTATTATTTTAGGACAGAATGAGTAATTATTTATGTTATCATTAAATAATAAAGAAATTATTATTTTTTTGGCTACACGATCCAAACATAGTATAATCCGTCCCGACCCGCACCACATCGCCTAGGGGTATAATTGTGGCCCGGCCCGGTCTGGTCCAACCCAGCCCATCCAGGCTCGGCCCGGGCCGGGCCCATGTAGGCCTTGCGGGCTCCTGCCAAAAATTGGGCCCAGTCGGCCCGGCCCACGGGCTAGAAAACTAGGCCCAGGCCTAGGGATATTCAGGCTTTGGGCGGGCCAGTAGGCTGGGCTTCGGGTCGGGCCCATAGGCTTAGGCTTGGGCTTGGGCTTGGGCATTGGATAGGTCTAAACAATTTTTTAAATTTTTTCCACAAAAAATTTATTATTTTTCATTAAAAATAACACTGGGCCTCAGATGGGCCAGGCCTCGGGCCAAGTTTTTGGGCGGACCTTGAGTAGGCTGATGGGTCAGGCCAAGCGGGTAAGCTGAACTTCAAAATGATGAGTTAAGCTTGGCCCAAGGCTTCGGACTGGACTTAGGCCTAGACCTAAACAAACCATAACGAGCCAGGCACACCTCAAGTCGCAAACGAGCTACAGGCCGCTTGCGGGCCACTAGCCAAAATTATGCCCCTAGCCTCGCCTTATCCATTTAGAATCACTATCCGCTCCCATGCGTGCCTTGGTCCCGCATCATCCAAAACTAGGCAGCCCCCCCAACCCACCCACACGTCACTGCACGGCCAACATCACCAGCAGCAGTGGTCCTCTCTCTGTCTCTCGCAATCTGCGTCTGCTGCTTCCATTCTCATCGAACCACAAACACGAAAACCACCTTCCATACCCCTCTTAGTATATTCTATTCTATCGTCTTAAACCTCCTTCAATCTCCATCTCCCAATCTCTGCTCTTCTCTATACATATCCACAACAACAATACACACTCTCATCTCTACATATTTCAAGTGATGATAAATACCATCTAATTTACTGGCCAACGATCACTATATATATATGAAATAATATACTAATATAGTTTAATATAGTTTAAAGAGAGAGAGAGAGAGAGAGGTGAGAATGGGGAGTGGTGCATCGAGGAACACGGACAGTAGCTCTCATGGCAGCGAGGGGAGAGAAGAAAACCTAGACCAAGCTGGTGGACAGCTCTACGTATCTCTCAAAATGGAGATTTACAAGCTCAAACCCGACCTCATTCCTCACGTCTACGGCTCTGTCCCTCTCGTCGGCTCTTGGGACCCTTCCAAAGCTGTATCTTCACTCTCTCTATTCCTTTCAATTCGATTCAATTCAATTCAATTCAATTCACTAACCCTACTCGTTTTTTTTTTTTTATTTTTTTATTTTTTTAAATTGTTCTAATTCCAATCATATCTTTAGCTTTCGATGGAACGCGAATCAGCCTCAATTTGGGAATTGAGCTTCGTCGTCCCACCTAATCATGGTAATTATGCTCTCTGTTATTGAATTCTTTCATATGTTGAATAGGGTTTGTGATTATTAATCATGATTATAAGAAGGGCACATTGTAAGAAAGTTATGATTTTTTGTGATCAAAGTTGGAAATGTTTGTGGTGTCCATTATGCCAATTTGTAGTAAAAGTTATAAATAATGAATTTATGATGGGTTATACTTTTTGTGGTGAGAAAATTATGTCATTTTGTGATTTACGTTACAAAAAATTGTGGTGGTATCACCAAGTGCATACCATATGCACCCTTTGTAGGTTGCACGTAAGAAAAATGCTTTGGAGCTCTAATTCTTGAGCTCTAATGAGCTGGCAGTGGGTCCCACCCACTGTGATGTGATGTTTTGGTCTTGGTTTGTTTTGTTTTGTTTTTTGTTTTTTCTCCTTGCCATGTTATTAGTGCTCCATTAGAGCATCAAAATTAGTGCTGAGTCATTGCTGTTGCACATAATAGCATCTTCCTTATAAAGATATTGATGATTGTTTGTCTGAATTTAGAAACATTGGATTTCAAATTCCTTTTGAAGCCCAAGTGCAATAATGCGCCATGCATGGTTGAGAAGGGTCTGAATCGGCTGCTTATTAGGGGGGCTCTGCAAGGTGATGCTAGGCCAGCTTTATTTATGCTGAATGGTGACGAGGTTCTTGAATATCAGGTATTCATTAAGGCAGACAGAGTTTCTCCATTTGATCTTGCTGCTAGTTGGAGAGCATATAAGGAGAACCTTCAGCCCTCAACTGTTCGGGGAATTCCTGATGTTAGTATAAATTCGATACCAGAGATGGGTGCTGAGGTATAAAAAGTTTTGCAGATAATGGCCTGCCTTATATTATTTTTTTAAATTTTTGAATGAGCCTTCTTATCTTATATTATCCAGTGCTATGTGATCCTTGTTATCAGATTTTGCCGCAAAATAATCATATTACAATACTAAATGCAGCTTCTATGGTTTCTAGTTACTTCTGCAGTTTTTTTTATTCATATTTGATATTACAATGAAGCCAAATGAATGGCTCCAATTTGGTTTACTGTAACTCTCTCCAAATTTTTCACAGAACGGCTCTTCAGCAAGTTTGGAGCTTGATCTTGAACATTATGTTGTCCCAGCTCCGGCAACATCTGCAAACTCAGGTCTAATTTATGCTGCTAACATGGCAGAAACTCCAAGGTCATTAACCCATGCCGGGGTGCTTTTCACTTCTGAGGGTTCAGGCAGTGTTTCACAATCCTACAAGGATGGTGGAGTTTTCAGTGATCGACCTGCGACTATAAAGGTTTATCTTGGCACCCATATCACATGTTTGTAATTTGGATTTTATGCACAGTTATGGAGAATTTGTGAGCTAGATCAACATAAGAGGATTAATTAGTGGAATCTTATTTATTCATATTTCCCAAAGTCTTCCACGTGCCAGTGCAATTTGATCAGATCAAGTTTTTTGGATCTGCACCTGAATATATACTGTGTTTAACTGCATAGCATTTTATAGTATGAAGGCTCCTGGTTATAGGCAATATTTCAATATAGAAACAAGTAACTTTCTATATATGTCTATGCATAGACTGATATAACCTCCGTGTTCCTACTCCTAGTTATGTGAACTGGGTATGCCATTTAATGGCTGGATTACATTTGTGTGCCTTGATGTTCTGTCAGGACTTTGTTTCCTTATCTGCATTTATTTTTTTTGTAATTGTTGTATATGTTCTCTCTGCATATCTCCTAATTCTGGTTTCATCTTATGCTTTTGAATTCTGATCTGAAACAGAATATGCTAATGTTATATAGGAGATGGAAGTCATGGTACCAGATCCCTCTATTGTTTATTCAGGTTCTGGCATGATTGAATCAAAGTCAGTAGGGACATTTTCACCTTTACAAAAGCAAGATAGTCACAGGGGACTCTTTGTGGATAGGGGGGTTGGATCTCCTAAGCTAGTTAAATCGGTTAATGCAACAACTTTCAGTGTTGATCTCAGACTAGATTCAGAAACTAAGGTTTGTATAAACATATTCTTTTGCCTTTATTGAGGATTTTGCTAGTGAGATGTTTTCTTTGTATGGATTAGTGGTTTCAGATCTGAGTTTTTACTTTTTTTCTTTTATTTATTTGTTCTTCCTTGTTAATTGTTAGAATGCAATGCCAGCAGCTGCTGGAGCTGTTGCAGCTGCAGCTGTAGCTGATCAAATGCTTGGACCTAAGGAGGATGGACATCTGGCTATAGTCCTGGTATTTTCCTGTTGGTCTCAGTGCTAATAAGTTTTATACTTGTTTTCCCTTCTTTTATTTTAATTGGATGCATAGTGTGTTTGTAGATTGGATTTTTATAAGCAACTGTCAACATCCATAGGCTTATAATTCTTTCAGTTGGATTTAAAAATTCATTTTCCTATGTTATTGAGAATGTAACGCTATCAAGTTGCCTGTATACTAGGTTGGCTTGCCAGCTCGAGGGAAAACTTTCACTGCTGCTAAGCTCACAAGATATCTTCGTTGGTTGGGTCATGACACCAAGCATTTCAATGTTGGGAAGGTGATTTATGGTCTTTCTGTGATTACTCTTCACACTTTTTGGAGGTCTTATCATGTAAACAAGCTGGATATAACTTTTTTATTGGTTGTGACAGTATCGACGCCTCAAGCATGGAGCTACTTTGGTATGATAAGTTGTCTATCTTTTATTATATTTGGGAAAACTCAATTACTGTTGTAGGGTTTTGGAAATTTTCTACTCTGTAGTTTACATTCATGTGTGACTTACTATGTAAGGAAGGTATTCTACACCTAAGTTTTCACAAAGTTGTGTGATTGCCTTATTTGCCTGCCTCTCTTTCTTCGAAATAAAATTTTAGTTTATCTATGGAAAAAGGAGGAAGTGATTGAGATTTGAGAGGAGAAGACAAATCAGATGCATATGTCCAAATATATGACATATGTTATAGGCCTATGTTGTCATTTCTATTTTCTATGATACTGCAGCTTGAATCTTAATTGATGAATTTTGTCCCCATGGATGCTTCAAGCATTGCTTCTGTCACATTTAAAGTTGGGGCGGGGTGTTGGTGGTCCCCTAGAACCTTGTGGGCATGCTATTGGAACTTCATCATTTTTTTCCTTGAGGTTGGGGAATTCATAGTGAATGGAAGTTGTTGAACTAGGCTAATTCAACCGCAGCATCGCTCTTAGCAAAAGTTATTCACTTATTTATTTGACATTGTTTCACAATATTTTCGTTTGGTATTCATCCAGGAAAAAAAAAAAAAAAAAATTATCAATATGCACACATATTTGAGTAGAAAATCTGGAAGAGAAAGATGCATTAGTGCATTTGAAAGAGAACTATTTATAACTTTCCAATTGATAGCTCTTTGTATAAAGCTGTATCTGCCTGATACTGAACACTTCATGATGTCATTATTATAATTCTGTTTCCCTTCTACAGAAGCTGGTTTTGCTTGTATCAGAAGTATATTTTGTTAATTTCGTATATATAACTTTTTTTTTTTTCTAATGAGTCATGATGGATCACACATTTCTGTGTGCAGGCTGCTGATTTTTTCCGAGGTGACAATCCAGAAGGCATGGAGGCGCGCAATGAGGTTAATCTCCTCCAAAGATACTTGTTTTAAGTAATCAAAATGGGATTGTACTTACTTCTGAGTCTATTTTTATGTTTGTTTTTAATTTGTCTGTTGAAATTATCTTTTTATCATGGCAATAGGCCACATGTCCTAGTTAATAAAAAATTTTCATACCTTGAAGTTGCTTTCCTTTTCAATACCTTAATCATTTATAGCATTTCAAAATGCTTATTCCTACCAGTAGCACAAAGCAGCAGATTAATATGTTGCCAATAGTTCTATAGCTACTGTATTTGCCTTTTCATGGACGATTACCAAACCAAACCAAACCAAATCAAACCAAGCCTTAAGTCTCATCAAATGGGGTTGGCTACATGACTCTTTTTTCTCCACGCAACTCTATCAAAGGCCATTTCGTTAGTCAACTTAAATAGATTTATATCTCTATTTATTATGCTAGCCAACTTCAATCTAGGTGTACTTTGTCCCCTAACACTTTCATCTATCGTCACTGTATCGCATCTCTTTACTACTGCCTCTGTTGGTCTCCGTTGAATATGGCCAGACCATCTCAATCTATTATCTCTCAACTTATCTTCTATCGGTGCTATTCCTACCTATTCCCGAATATACTTATTCCTAATTTTGTCTTTTTTAGTCTTGCCACACATCCATCTTAGCATTTTTATCTCAGCAACACTCATCTTATCTGCATATTGTTTCTTAGTTGCCCAACATTTCGTTCCATACAACATCGCTGGTCTAATAGTCATTGTATAGAACTTGCTTTTTAGTCTAGTGGGTACTCGTTTATCGCACAGTATCCCAGATGCACTTCTCTACTTAAGCCACTCCGCCTTAATTCTATGGACCACATCTGCATCAATCTCTCCCGCCGTTGTTATAATCGACCATAAATAACGAAAATGCTCACTTTTAGATAGTTCTTGGTTCTCAATCTTCACTTCTCATTTACTTTAATTATTGCTGTTACTAAATTTACACTCCATGTATTCTGTCTTAGTTCTGCTTATCCGAAATCCTTTAGATTCAAGTGCTTCTCTCCAAATCTCCAACTTTGTATTTACTCTTTCTTTAGTCTCTCATCCACTAACACGATATCATCTGCAAAAAGCATACATCATGGCACATCATCTTGAATATTTCTCATCAGCTCATCCATAATTAAAACAAAAAGATAAGGACTTAAGGTAGATCCTTGGTGTAACCCTACAGTAATTGGAAATTCATTTGTCACTCCAGTAGGCTATCTAATAGTAGTAACCACCCCTTTATACATGTCCCTAATCACATCAATGTAACTTTTTGTCGCGTATTTCTTCTCTAACACTCACCAGATTATATCCTGAGGTACTCTATCATATGCTTTTTCAAGATTGATAAACACCATATGAATGTTTCTTTTCTTTTCTTTTCTCTATATTTTTCTATTACTCTCCTCAAAAGATAGATCATTTCCGTTATTGACCTACCAGGCATAAACCCAAATTGATTTTCCGACACTTCTGTTATATCTCGCAATTGACGTTCCATCACCCTCTTCTACACTTTCATTATATGACACATTAGCTTGATTCCTTTATAGTTGTTGCAATTCTGAACATCTCATTTATTCTTATAGATTGGTACTAAAATACTCTTCCTTAACTCATCTAGCTTATTCCTAGTTAACAAAATCTTGCTAAACAACTTAGTCAACCAAGCAACCCCTTTCTTACCCAAACACTTCCAAGATTCAATAGTCAACCAAGTAACCCTATTTTCTTGGAATTACTTTACATTTTGTCATATACACTGTATTAACCTTTTTCTTTGCACATAGTTTTAATACGTCGTGTGGTACTAGGTTGCAGCTCTGGCAATGGATGATATGATAGCTTGGATGCAAGAAGGTGGGCAGGTAAGTTGTTCTACATTATATACAGTGCGCCTTAGTTGTATCTGTTTTTTTTTTTTTTTGTTTTATTTTATTTTATTTTATTTTAATTTTAAAATTCATTGTTCTAATTAAGTGTAGGTGGGAATATTTGATGCGACAAATAGTACGAGGAAACGAAGGAATATGCTCATGAAAATGGCTGAAGGAAAATGCAAGGTACATGCTCATTGCATGTTTGCTGCAGGATAACTAAGAATTCTCCAAAGACAAAATTGATACAAAAGTGAAGAGTATCATGTTGCTGCATAGCAGGCCAAGAACACCAATTATTTCTTGAGCTTTCCTATGTGAAATGTTTCATCTTTAAAACTTAAGATACATATCTCATCTACATTTCATAGTAAATTTGTGAACAAGCTAAACAATTATGGTTGTTTGTGGCTAAATTAGCATAGTTGTCAATTTTATTGATATGTTGTCAATCTCATCTTAAACTCGTTAATGTCTTATGCATGCTATATGCTTTGCCATACAGATTATTTTTTTGGAGACAATATGCAATGATGAGCGCATTATTGAAAGAAACATACGTCTTAAAATTCAACAAAGCCCTGACTATGCAGAGGAGTATGGCTGCTTACTAAAATGAGCAAATTATTATCTTAGTCTACACTTATATACTTAGTAAATGTTGTTTCCCTTCAGGACAGATTTTGAAGCTGGATATCAAGACTTCAAAAATCGAGTACAAAATTATGAAAAGGTAATTTTTTGAACTTGTGTTTTTGATACTTATTGTTTTGAAATATAGTATTGAGAAATGGAGTAAATGATTATAAGATAACAAATTCTATGCATGTTATAGGTTTATGAGCCGGTGGAAGAAGGATCGTACATCAAAATGATTGATATGGTCAGTGGTCAAGGTGGACAAATACAAGTGAGTTGAGCTCATTTTTTTTTATTGTTGTCCTTTTAATTTTTAACCTTTATTACTTGAAAGATGTCAAATGCTGTCTTCTGTTTCTGTACATGATATCAGGGGAGTAGCAAAAAAAAAATTACGATGGACTCCCTGAACATGTCAATTGTGAGAAACGGAACACCATTTGATTTGGAAGTACCTTGTTCACTTTTTATTTTTCTGTTATAAGTAGGAGTATCCTCTCTCTATTTTGTGAAGATTTAGTTTGTGATTGTAGATTGTAAGGTTGTTGTCAAGAACAAGAACATATGCATAAAATTGATATACCAAATAGATTATTTTTCCTTAACTTACATTCTTGAAGCAATTTTTTTTTTGATTTTTGGCCCACTTGATTGGAAATGTCATCAAGGAAATACTAATTACTAGTACAAGCTAGTGTGATGGGTGAGTGACTTCTTGTAGTTCGAGTTAGTTTTTGATTGACGGTGTTAGTAGTGCAGAAATCTTTTAGCTAAGATCACTCTTTAAGGATAGTGTAGAAACCATATCAATTTTTTCTTGTTGCTTATAGCTTATAGTTGTGATAAGGTTGATTTGTGTTTACCTCCACAATGCCACAATTTCATCACATTAATCAAAAATTGAGAAGCAAGAGGTAATTTTTGTTTCTCCTAGTAAAGGTTTCTTTAAAACAATGCTGAAAGTGAAAATCTTTTGTATGCCACAATTAATTACCAGGAATGAATTACTTGAACATTCTCTATATCTTCTCCTGGTCATCTGAAATTCAATTTGATTGGCTTAAGATAATAGACAGGAATGAGGAAACTTTTTTGGTTTCTTTGCATATATTCACCATGCAATTTGATGATCTTGGTAGCCGATGTTTCCAGTTTCCATCGAGATTTAATGCTTCCAAGCTGGGAAATATGATGTCATCTGAAAATTACAATATGGACGTTTCTCTTACATCTTCTATTTTGTATGGTAATATATATATATATATATATTTTGATTCAAATGAAAGTTAAGATAAACAACGCCCAATTAGTACACATTAATGTGTGTTCAGAAGGGGAAATACACATTAATGTCTGCTACTAGTATGAAAGTTAAGATAGAAGATAAAATTCAGTTTTACAAAACAAAGAGGGGAAATACTTAGTCCCTCCTCATACTTGTAGAGATCTTGTCTGCTACTAGTATGGAAGTTACATTGCAAGGTGGATCATCAAGAAAGATTATGGGCTCTTTTTGGTTTACACCAATGTTGGCCAATGCATCAGCACTTTGATTAGCTTCTCTTGGCACACGTTGGATGGTGCACTTGGGTATATTTGGGTAGAGAAAAGTGGCCTTTTTTGCGTGGATTTTTATGTAAATTCAATGAAATACTTCAGTTTCACACAATTTTGTTCTTTACTAAAACATTTTCGTAGATGTTTCTATATCTCATTATAGCTCCAAATTTAGACACCATCTATAGGTTTATAAAGTGAGGTTTGATCCTTCTTTATTTTTTATGGTCCCTTTTTCTTCAGGTAAACAATATCAGTGGCTATCTTCCTGGAAGAATTGTCTTCTTCTTGGTATGTTATCCTCTGTTTTATTATATATTATTTACTTTGGTTGGGATAAGGCTTTTGGGTTTAGTATAACTTGTTTCCTCTTGTTAATTCTTTGGCATTGCCTTTCTTTATTTTATCTTATTTTTTTCCTAGTAGGCAAGTGTGATAAGAAAATATTAGAAGTCCTGCCACCATAATGATTGGACAAAGTTTCCTGTTTATTTCTTGTGCTGTACCAAGCTCGTTGGCCTTAAGTTATTTGGGTAAATATCAAGAAACAAAATTTCGTTTGTGAACAGCCAAAACATTTATCTTTTTCTAGAAAATTAACACACAACTTTAGTGGAATACCATAATTCCAATCTTTCCACTTAAACGCACCAATACTCACTGAAACACAGCAAAACATGCCAAAATAATGAGTTATTTTGGCACCTAATGCTCATTTCTATTTTCCTTTTTTAAGTAAAAGAAAAGATTAATATGAGAAAGTAAAGAGAAGAAAGGGGAGAGAGAGAGAGAGAGAAAATAAAACATGCTTGTTTAAGTAACTTATTTTTCTCTTTGTTACTATAAGTACTTTATTTTTTCTTCTCATCTCTTTTATTGCTAGAATCTTGCGAATCTTTTGTTTTCTCTTACGATGGCAAATCCCCTTCCCTTATTAGCCCTTTTGGGCTTTTTTATGACTCTCTAATACTCATGGATCTTTATTGAATTTGAACCTTAGTCTTGCTAAAAAAAGAAAAAAGAAAACGGTTTACCTTGTTTTCCCGAAGACCTCCTACACCTTTGAAAACTTTTAACATTTGTTTATTATTAATATTAATTTTTATAATTTTGTAGAACCTTACTTGGTTGGAATCTTATGCACTTTTAAATCCTCACTTTGACATTAATTTAACATTTTTTTTGTTCAGATTGTGTTTACTTCCAGATGCCCTTTATGTAAAGAGACGTTTAGACCTCAATTTGTTTTAGTGTTTGTTTCCATACATATCCATACTTCTCCAAATTATTTTGTAACTCCGCTTACGTTTATGAAACATTTCCAAAATGTTTTCATTTCCATGCTCACAGAAACATCACTCCTAAATGAAATTTTGATCCTTGGGTAATATAGAAAGAATCTTCATCCTATTAGCGACGATGTATTCTACAATTGTTGACTAGTAGTGTAAGAAATGATCACTTGCAGAACATTGCTATATTAGTGGAACTTAGTAAGTGTCTACCTGGACTATCATATATTGATATGTCTAAGATAACTTGGTCTCTATAGGAAACTAGTATAGAAAATCATGTTTAAAATGCTCATGGTTAAAATACTATTTGTGATAATTGTGCATGCAAAGGCATTCTATGAATGATACAACTAGAAAATTTGATAATCGATGTTATGCTTACAAAGTTCGGGAGATACATATTTACTAATTTTAAGGTTCTTATTCGGCACAGACATTTTGGTCACTAATCACTATATCATGATGATGGCTGTTCAAGTAATGAAGATATCTTTCCAGTTTTCTGATAATTGATCTGTTGTAACTGTAGTGTAAAAATTTAACCTGGAACATGAATTTTCATAAATGTCTTGCAGGTGAATACGCATCTCACACCCCGTCCAATCTTACTTACAAGGCATGGAGAAAGCCGAGATAATGTTAGAGGCAGGATTGGGAGTGACTCTGGTTTGAGGTTTGCTATTTTATTTCGTCGACCATTTTTGAAAAATTCTGAATGTTCCTGTTCAAAATTGCTACATTTTCTCCCCTGAAATGTATTATTTGCCTCTAAAATATTTCTGCTTTTTCTGGGACAACTAGAATTGTAGTCTTCTTGCTCTTGGCTTACCAATTTGGGTGAGTACTTGGTACAAAACCAAACCAAACCAAGCCTTAAGTCTCATCAAATGGGGTCGGCTACATGAATCCTTCTTCTCCACGCGGCCCTATCAAAGGCCATTTCATTAGTCAAATTAAGTAGATTCATATCTCTATTTATAACGCTAGTCAACGTTAATCTAGGCTTACTCCGTCCCCTAACACTTCCATCTACCGTTACAGCATCGCATCTCTTCACTACTGCCTCTGTTGGTCTCCGTTGAATATGACCAAACCATCTCAAACGATTCTCTCTCAACTTATCTTCTATCGGTGCTACTCCTATCCATTCCCGAATACACTCATTTTTAATCCTGTCTTGTCTAGTCTTACCACACATCCACCTTAGCATCCTCATCTCAGCCACACTCATCTTATCTACATGTTGTTTCTTGGTTGCCCAACACTCCGTCTCATACAACATAGCTGGTCTAATAGCCGTTCTATAAAACTTACCTTTTAGTCTAGTGGGTATTCGTTTATCGCACAATACCCCAGACGCACTTCTCCACTTACACCATCCCACCTTAATCCTATGAGCCACATCTGCATCAATCTCTCCTGCTGTTGTGATAATCGACCCTAAATAACGAAAATGTTCACTCTTATGCAGTTCTTGGTTCTCAATCTGCACTTCTCCTCTGCTTTCATTGTTACTGTTACTAAATTTACACTCCATGTACTCTGTCTTAGTTCTGCTTATCCGGAATCCTTTAGATTCAAGAGCTTTTCTCCAACTCTCCAACTTTGTGTTAACTTCTTCTCTAGTCTCATCCACTAACACAATATCGTCTGCAAAAAGCATACACCATGGTACGTCATCCTGAATATTTATCGTCAACTCGTCCATAACCAAAGCAAAAAGATAAGGACTTAAGGTAGATCCTTGGTGTAACCCTACAGTGATAGGAAATTCATTTGTCTTTCCAGCTGGCGATCTAATAGTGGTCACCACCCCTTCATATATGTCCCTAATCACGTCAATGTAGCCTTTTGTCACCCATTTTTTCTCTAACACCCACCATATTATGTCTCGGGGCACTCTGTCATATGCTTTCTCAAGGTCGATAAACAGCATATGAATGTCTCTTTTCTTTTCTTTATACTTTTCTATTACTCTCCTCAAAAGATAGATCGCTTCCATTGTTGACCTACCAGGCATAAACCCAAATTGATTCTCTGACACCTCTGTTATGTCTTGCAATCGGCATTCCATCACCCTCTCCCACACTTTCATTATATGACACATTAGCTTGATTGCTCTATAGTTGTTACAATTCTGGATATCACCTTTATTCTTATAGATTGGCACTAAAATACTCTTCCTTCACTCATCTGGCATGTTCCTAGTTAACAAAATTTTGCTAAACAACTTAGTCAACCAAGCAACTCCCTTTTTACCCAAATACTTCCAAGCTTCAATAGGGATATCATCGGATCCTAAAGCTTTATTTGATTTCATATTTTTAAGTGCAATCTCCACTTCAAAGTACCTAATCCTGCGATAGAACCTATAGTCTTGGTTTATCGTATTACTGGCTATTTCTTCCCCTATTGTCGTACTTCCATGTTCCTCATTTAACAGTTTCTCAAAATAATTCTTCCATCTTTCCTTAATTTCATCATCCTTCACCAATACCTTAGAATCCTCACTCTTGATGCACTTTACTTGATTAAAATCTCTTGTTTTTCTCTCCCGTATCTTAGCAAGTTTGTAAACCCTCCTCTCCCTCCTTACTATCTAGTCTAGTGTATAGGTCATCATAGGCTTTCAACTTAGTCTCTCTCACTACTTTCTTGACTTCCTTATTAGCCAATCTATAGCTCTTAAGGTTTTCCTCAGTTCTATCCTTCTGCCACTTTTTAAAGCACTCTTTTTTTGTCTTAACTATCGCTTGAACCTCTTTCCTCCACCACCAAGTTTCCCTAGAGTTGGGTCCCGTTCTTTTCGACTCTCCAAGCACTTCCCTTGAGATTCTCCTCATACAATTGGCCATCGAATTCCATATAGTGTTAGCATCCCCTTCTAAGTCCCAAGTACCTTCCTTATCCATTCGATTCTTAAATATTTCTAGTTTATCCCCTTTTATGTCCCACTATCTCGTCCTACGACACCCACCATCCTTCCTAGCTTGGTATTGCCCTCTAAAACATAAATCTAGTACCAAAATCCTATGTTGAGAGACTAGACTCTCTCCAGGAATCACCTTACAATCATTGCATTTTAGGCAGTCCACTTTTCTCACTAAGAAGTAATCTATTTGGCTCTTAACTAATCCACTCTTAAAGGTTATCAAATGCTCCTCCCTCTTCTTATACATAGTATTGGCCACCATCAGGTCAGAAGCCAACGCAAAATCTAAGATTCTCTCTCCAGCGTCATTTCTCTCACCAAAACCGTATCTACTATGCACTCTTTCATAACCTAGTTTATCTATGCCTACATGGCTATTAAAATCTCCACCTATAACCAGGTTCTCTCCTACGGGTATCTCCTGTAAGATCTCATCCATTTGCTCCCAAAAATCCCTCTTAGTCTGATCATCTAACCCTACTTGAGGGGCGTAAGCGCTAATAATGTTCACTATATTCCCTCTAATAACTAGTTTAACTAACATAATCCTATCTCCTTTCCTAGTGACCGCCACCACACTTTCCAGAAGAACCTTGGCAATTACGATTCCTACCCCATTCCTGCGTCTATCCTTACCACTATAATAAAGTTTAAAACCAGTATCCTCAATTTCCCTAGCTTACTCTCCCGTCCACTTAGTTTCTTATATGCAAAGTATACTAACTCTCCTCCTAATCATAACATCTACCAATTACATCGTCCTACCAGTTAAGGTTCCTATGTTCCAAGTGGCTACCCTAAACCTATAGTCTTGGACTAGCTTCTTTACCCGCGCTCGTCCAGAAAAACGCGGAAACCTTTGCCCATTTTTCACCGCACCCAGGCATCGATGCGGCGCCCCTTGCTCACTTTTTGAAACACCCGGAGGCAGGCGCAACGCGTCACTTGAGGGGAACGACCTACCATTTAAACGATTCAAAGTAAGATTCATTTTCATAAGGGATCCGAGCGGCACTTTTACGTGTTGGCTGTCGGCTACCTAACACACAACCCTCCTCCTTAACCCGGGCTTGGGACCGGCGGAGTTGTTAACAACCTTGGCGGAGTTGGGTGAGTACTTGGTCATGCCGCTTTATTCCGTTTTCCCAATAAAATTAGTTTTATTTTTGTAATACATCCCTTTTCAATTGTAGTAAAGTTATTATCAAGTATATCCATCCTTAATGTGCTGTTAGTTGTCTATATACCATATCTGTCTGCTGCTTAACATTTCGCCAAGATTATTTTCTGGACATAGGCTTGGTTATGTTGTGCTAAAATATGTTCTTTGGTCATTCTGTTGATTTAATTTGCTACTTCTAAGTTCAATATTTACTTTACTCGTTCACTTAATTTGTGACTTCAAAGTTCAAAATGAACTCCTCTTCTTTGATGAAAGTCGGTTGATTTGATAACTTCTTTGAACAGTGATACTGGAGAGATTTATGCAAAGAAACTTGCTAACTTCGTGGAAAAGAGACTGAAAAATGAGCGGGCTGCTTCTGTAAGCTTTGCCAACACACTTGATTTATTTATGATGTGCAAATTTGATATATATATATATATATATTCTATTTACTGCCAGTACTTGTGTAAGATTGATTCTTTGTGTGTTCTGTCAATCTTTGCTCAAACTCAAAACATCCACAAAACTTTTCTTTTCCTTTCCAAGGAAACCTGTCTTCATGCTCTCTATTTGTTGTGATGATGATAACTTTTGGGATATTCTGTTAATTCTGTAACTTTTCTCCCCAACGAGGAGGCTAGTATAAAAAAAAGGTGGATTGCTGATCATTAGCTTGATTCAATCACCTTGATCCTGATTGGTATAATTCTTGAAAAATTATGACAGTGAAATCTCTCTTTTATTATCATGGGGGCTGAGGCATGATACAACTTGGGCTTCAGTCCCTCCAGTAATAAAAGCCCCGAAGAAGGGAGGAGAAAAACAAAAGCCTAGATACTACCAGGAAGTAAGAACCAGATAAAACACACCGGTCTTTCTTTGGCCATCCTTCTAGCATCAGTCTTTGCAGGTTGTTTGGGTCATCATGTGGCCTTTGCTGTATAATCAGATCATGCTAATGCCTAAGGCTGTGGTTAGCCATTCATTTCACCACCCCACAATTGCCTAAGGCTGTGGTTGTTAGCCATTCATTTCCCCATCTTGGGGCCTGCTTGTGGACTGCATCATAAAGATGACATGCTGTGATGGCAATTTAGTTCAGTTCCACCACATTTTGGTGGCTAGGAAGCCTTTCCTTTAGATGATTTTGTCTTGCCTTTTATACACTAGGGATGAATCTATGACTCTGAACTACATAGAAAAATTATATTCTACAACTTCACCAATAAAGGAGGAGAACAGCATTACCATATTGCAGCCATTAAACCGAAAAGTTTATGCATTGTAGGCCTAGTAGATCCCCCCAGGAATTAGTGCTCTGCTTTTAGCAGACTGTACAGTAGGCCAGCTTAGTTTTGTTTTTTGCTGTTAAGCAGACTGTACAGTAGGCCTGCTTAGTTTTGTTTTTTGCTGTTCTTTTCCTCTGTACCAAATAAAAAATAAAAATCAAACATGAAAATGCCACAGCTAGCAGTTGGATTGGAGTTGGATCCATTTAGAAATTTTTTGCATTGAAATAGCATTTAGACATGCTTTCTGGAAGCAAATGCTTAGTTTTGTTCTTAGGAGAGGAACGTATGCCTCAGTTACCGTACTAGAGTACACAAATGCTATGTTAATGATGAATATAAATGCCTTAAATTTCTGTACAAGCTTGCTTCCAGAAATTCTTATAGCCATTTTGTGTGCTTTTGCCTATGGCCTAGATATGGACTAGCACATTGCAGAGAACAATTTTGACAGCTGGTTCAATCGTTGGATTTCCAAAGGTCGGTGCCAAAAAAATGTCCCCATTACACCTCCCCCCAAAAGGAGTTTGTTTGTATCTAGATTCTAGTCTAAGAGCCTGTTCAATGCTTTGATTTTGCAGATACAATGGCGTGCACTTGAAGAGATAAATGCTGGAGTGTGTGATGGAATGACATATGAAGAAATAAAGAAGAATATGCCTGAGGAATATGAGTATGTTGCAATTCTTTATGTAATGGATTTTCTTCTTCTTCTTCTCTTAGGTGAGTTTTCTAAAGATGAGTAAAATAATAATAATGGCTACATCTTTATTCCCCCGGGGCAGTCATCATTTATTCACACAACTTGGAAGCTGTAAATTGTAATGCTTGGCAGAAATGAAGGGACCATCTAAAAGAAGCAGCAAGTCATCAAGTTTTGATTTATTTTCTTTTTTGATACTCATGTCAGGGGAGTTCAATAATAACAAAATGAAAAAGAAGAGCCTTGGCCGAATCAAAGGGGCCACTCAGTTGTGTTTGCTGGGTCAGGGTTGTCTCTCAGTATCCCTGCTGGGATACAGGCCACTAGTCCTGTGACCCACATAAATGGACATCTTTTAGCTTAGAACCTCTATTTGAATTATGCGCAATCCATATCCTTGCTCAGTATTATAATCTAAATTGCTGGAGTATGGAACAAAGTTCCTTCTTGGAAAAATTTGGCAGAAACTTGAACTTTGCATGAAATATATTAATTATTAGTGCACCAAATATATTCTTCAGTCCTCCCCCTGCATGGAAAAGAGTGGTCTTGGGAATTTTTTTTAAAATGTGTATATTTGTACCTGCTTTCTGTTTTTATTTCATAGCATAATGTTGTGAAATTTATTTCAGGTCACGTAAGAAGGACAAGTTGAGGTATCGATATCCTCGTGGAGAATCTTATCTGGATGTAATCCAAAGGTGAAGTCTTAATTTTAAATAAATAATAATTCCTTTTAAGGTATCAATTTGTTTCTAACTATTCCAGTAAAATTAACTGTATTACTAATTGTAGGCTAGAGCCTGTTATCATTGAGCTTGAACGACAGCGTGCCCCTGTTGTGGTGATATCTCACCAGGTCATACATAATGTCAAGTTGCTTCTCTTTTTTATTAGGACATGAGGTCAGAATATGTGAACTAATTTTGTTGTTTCCTTTCATTTTTTTGTTATTATTGTAGGCGGTATTGAGAGCATTATATTCTTATTTTGCTGATAGGCCTTTGAAAGAAGTTCCACATATTGAGGTAACTCTTGAATATTAGAGAACTAAAGAATTTTCTTGAATATCTATTATTTAGCTGCATTTTTCTCCACACTTTCATGAGGATATTTTAGTTCCATTTCCAATTACACTATTGAGCAAATTGCTTGGGATTTGGATTTTGAGTTGTTGATTGGGCAATTAAGTATATTAATTCTTACTAAATTAGTGGTGCAATTTTCAGATTCCACTTCACACAATTATAGAGATACAAATGGGGGTTACTGGTGTCCAAGAGAAAAGATATAAACTCATGGATTGAACTTTCTTTAGGACTGTAAGTTGCAAACTCAAATTGACAAGACAATTCTCCTTTGTTTTTATACAACTTCAATAACAAGGTGTAACAATGACAGGTATGTGTAACTTGTAAGTACAATAATTATCAATCAATTGTTAATCTGCCGTCAAAACACCATCATCTTCCCGTGCATAAATTGTTTCTCTTTCTTCATTTTTGTTTCTTTTCTTTGGGAGAAGCATGCATCTGATGCCATTCTAAATTTTGGTGTCATGGTCACATTTATGTGAAATACCTAATGAACCGTTAGTTTCTCAGTTATTGTTCACTTTCACCTCATGAAATTATTAAGTGATTAAGCTACGTATTATCAGAAACCCAAACTAACATAACACATTAACCACAAACAGGGATAAAATGAGGACTTGTCAAGGTACATTCTATCAGTTTTGGGATGCTTCAGGCGTATTGGATTAGTTTATATACATTCATTATTTCCCTACAGTGTGAAATTCTAACGTCATAACCCAGATCATATATTTTCCAATTATTCATGCTGTTTAGAAGGAACTCATTAGGTATGGCACTCAGTGATCACAATCTAGGCCTTGGACCCATTTTAAGAATTAATTCTTCTATGTGCACAAAATTCGATCCCAGTAAATCATTTCATGTGAGGTAGTTGTGTCTGATTATGTACACTTAAGTCTGACAGCGCTTCTGTTTGCCCTTTGATTAAAATGGGGAATTTTTGGGAAAGAGGCAGAGAGAGGGTCACGAGCCTACCCACCCCAAAGTTGATCCCTTTGCCCAATTCATGCAGGAAAACTGGAAAAGAAGTGACCTAACCAATAGTATAGTACCCATTAGACTAGTATAGTATTATTATTACTACTGATTGGTGGTGGTGGGGGTAGTGATTGTAAAGTCAAAAGACCCTCTCAGTCTATTTCACATGGGACCCCTGAAGATAATAATCCTGATCTGGGACCCTACCCGACAACCCCCAATTATTTAACTCTGTACATGTTTCTCCACACACACACACACACACATATATTTGGTATTGGGATCTTCTTCATCACCCTCTAAAACAAGGCCACATTAATACAATAAACCCATTCCGTCTGCCATTAAAATATGCACATTCACCTATTGCTGCCGTATGCTTCACGAGACCTCCATTTCAACCCCTTCTCTCTCTCTCTCTCTCTCCTACTTACTCCTTGGATGAAGGGATTCCCTTTTGACCTCAAAGCCCCATAGGAGAGAGAAAGAGAGAAAGGGGGGAGGTTTTGTTTAGGTAACATCAAGCACAAGCAATGTAGAAGAATCCAGGGCACAATGCGCGTAATTTAATCCGTCGTCAACGACTTTATATTCACGTAACATAGTCCCATGAAAAGATTCAGAGATCCCAAAGTTTTCTACAAATCCTACACACTAGTCTCTTATGTTCACTAGTTTCTTTAATGTAACAAGAATGCTGAGCCCACCGGACTCACCCAAGCAGAGCTCCTCCAACCCGGTGAGCAATCTCATTCGGAGCATATTCTCATACGACAACAACATCATACTGGCCGCCATCATATCCTTACTCCTGGTAATTCTCTTTGTTCTGATACTCCACATTTATGCCAAATGGTTTCTAGCCCACGCTCGTCATAGGAGTAGAACTTCGGTCTCTGTCTCTCACGTCTTGGGTTCAGCTCGTTTCCACCATTTCAATATGTTAACGTTCGAAACCATTTCTCCAACCAAGGGTCTGGAGGCTTCGGTCATTGCTTCGATACCTCTGTTCGTGCACGAATCATCTGATCATGACCGTGACCATGGTGGCTGGTCGGAATGCGTTATTTGTCTTTGCGCGTTTGAAGAGGAGGACGTGGGTAGGAAGCTACCGGGATGTGGCCATGCGTTTCATGTCGAGTGCATTGACATGTGGTTGCATTCCCACTCGAGTTGTCCGATTTGTCGAGCAGCGGTGGCAATAGGGTGCGAGGAAAAGGCTGCAGACACTAATTGGATATTGAACGATGTGAATGTGATCACTACTGAGGACTCTGAATTGGAAATTGTGGTTGAGGTCTCGAATTGATGACGAGAGTCAGAGTGGAGTGCTTGTCGTCTTCTTCGTTGTCATCCTAAGCAGCATCGCTGGGTGGCTCAACTGAAAGAGAATAGCTGAGGACAGGAATAGATCTGAGACTTTGGTTCATCCATCTTCCAATGTTAATTGTTCATCCATCGTTTAAACATGCTTCATACATACATGCTACATTGAATAGATTGTCAGAGTTTATACCTCAGATCTCATAAAACTACTTTTAGTGTACAGGTCCATAGTGTAATATTAATGTACTTGGGTTTAGCAGTGACAGGTGTAGTAATTTAGTGATTTCTTTCCCATTATTGATATATTTGAATGAAAGAAGATACACACGGAAATCACCAGCTCTTCATATCAATAAGATGCTTACATGTATAAATGTGAATAGTTTAGTAATGAGCAGTGCTGCGTTTGAATCCTAACACCAGTTTAGTAATGACTTTTTTTAGTAGTTTTTTGTTTTTGTTTTTCACTTTTTTTAAATAAAAAAAAAAATATTGCTGAAAAAATTGCTACATTTAGGCCAGGTTTGGGATCTTTGAAAAATGACAAAAAGTTACAAAAAAAAAAAAAAAAAATTATCACTATTCATCAAAAAAAAATATTAAAAAATTAATTTAACACATAATAACATTTCAGAGTACAGCAGGCCGAGGTGACTTTTTGAAAAAATTGCACGGTTTTAAGTGTATAAATAACACAGTGCTGTTCGGTCTGTAGGGGCTTATCACGGGTCCCATTTTAATAATCTGAACCGTTCAATGTGTAGAATTCGTTGAGTACTACATGCCTGTGAAAAATCACGTTGATCGGATATCGGTAAGTATATGATCAAATCAATTAAAATTTATAAAATGGATGGTGGAATAGTTAACGGTTGAAAAAAAACTAATTCGATCAGATAGTTATGGATATCCGATCAACGTGATTTTTTATAAGTATATAGTACTCGACGAGTTTTACACATTGAATAGTTTTGATTGGCAAAATGGGATCCGTGGTGGCCCCCCATAGGCCGAACAACACCTCCAATTTAATGCTCAAAAAGTAGGGAATCATATCCGAGGCACACTCTACACACGTGGTCCTGAATTATCCTACCGTATCGCCTATTTCATCTCAATTTTTCCAAATACACTAATTTATATAATTTTTTAATACATATTTTTTCATAAAAAATCAAAAAATTATCTCAAATAACTATATTTTTTTCCTCAATTTTTTAGTCCAAAAAGTCAAAAAGTGTATTTATTTAAGACACCCCAAATAATCCCTTAATAAATGCTATGTTCTTTTTTTCGTTAATGTAAAAGTTAATTGCAAAGCTGACCTAGCAGATACAACTTGAAGCCTGAGAGCGTGCTTCTTCCAAATCTCAGATTCAATACTTACTGGACATTTGATTACAAAAAAAAGAATAGAAAAGAAAGTTGAGTGCATGCTTAATTTCTTTACATTATCAGCTTTTTAACTGAATTAAATTTTTTTTTTTCCCCCCTCTTAATTAGTCAAAAGTAGTTGAAAAAGTTGAAACAAATGGAGATGCAAAATCTGACGGAATAGTGGAAGATAGAGACTTGGAGTGTGAAGGAGACTATAGTCGATGAAATTGAGATGATTGGTAATACATTGAATAGAACCATCACATGGTTCGGGAGTATAGGCTCATCATTAATATATGAGTAACGTTAGGAATACGAAAGAAATTATTAAATATTTTATGATATAAATTATTTAATAATTCATTTAGAGTGTTTAGTTTTTTTTAGAATGTTACTATTAGCATTTTATCAATTGTTTTGGACTATTAGTTTTTAGCTTTTTTTTTTTAATTACAATAATAACTTCAAGTGAAATTATTAAAAAAGACATTAATAATTTTAAGATATCCTATATCACAATTAAACTCACATACCAATTATATCATGAGTTAGGATTTATGAGAGTATTTACTTCCATCACCGCCCATCCATCTTTTTCAAATCTTACATTCAAAACTTTTTGACGACAATATTTCAGCGGCAACGATAACAACTATTTGATTAAATACATTTCTCCAACAATGACAATGAGTGGAAATTTTTTCGACAACCACAATTCCATGAGATGAGAGGAGTACAATAATAAAAGTTTAGAAGAGGTTCATAGTTTTGATAGTGTTGTTAGCTTAGAGGATATTGTTCTTGTAAGAGTAAGTTTTTTGAAAAAAAATAACAAAAATAATAAAAATTGTTCGTCATTTTTGCGGGATTGAATTCTCGAATATATGATTGAAATTTGAAAACATAGATCCGAATATTGTTTATTTGTTCAAGAATAGGTAATTGAACATTTATTATTTGTTCGAGAACAGATAACCAAAGCAGCAGTAGAAGCAAGCAAACAAAGGAGATTGGACCACTCTTGGGTGGTTGACCAGGGGGTGAAATCCTACCCAATTTTGCTCACATAGAGAGCATACAAGTACAGTGTGGCTATGAATGAATGATAGAAAATCCACTAGAGAAGCATAAAAACAGATTGTGTTGTGTGTGAAAAGAGGTAATAGGAAAAAAAAAAAAATCCAAACAAATTGACAAACTTTGTAATGAAGTAGAGAAAAAACTTTTTAATCACACATTTTTCCACTAGTTTTGGGAGGTTTCATCGTCGTGGATTTTGTTAGAGTTTTAGAAGAGAGGTTTTTTAGGGTGTGGGGGTGTGTATTTGAATGAGTGAAATATTTTTACAAGGATAATTTTAATATTATTTAGGGGAGAAAAGAATTTTTAAATTTTTTTATAATTTATAAGTGGGGGATCCAAAAAAATTAAAAATTCAAAATAATTAATGAAATGTTAATAGCAATACTTTTTTTTTTTAATATATTGGGTTTTAGAGGATTCAAATTACCATTCAATCCATCTCTTAAAGGCGTGCTTTTAGTGAACTTTAATGGGGCATCGCCCAAAATAAAATTCAATTTTGCTGGGTTCAACTGTTGTCCCAAATCTAATTTGTAAAATTTAGATAAGGGAGACTTACATATAAGTTTTAATATATTAATTTATTATTCAATAGGTCATGTGATAATTAATAATATTTTTTATTAATTACTATTAAAATACGTTACTAATTGTTAATTTTTAGCGATAATTTAAAAATTTTGTCATAAAAAATTATTACGAATTATAAGTTTTAGCGACAATTTAAAAAAATCATCACAAAAAAGAATTGGATAAATTACACTTTGCCTGCCTAAAGTTTCATCCATTTCCCACTTTGGCCCTTTAAATTTGATTTTTCTCACTTTGGCCCTTTATGTTTACAATCTTTCCCCACTTTGATCATTTATGTTTGCAATCTTTTCCACCTTGGCCCTTTAAGTTTGATTTTTTTCACTTTGGTCCTTCATGTTTGTAATTCTTTCCACTTTACTCCTAGACTAACTTTCATTCAAAAAAGTAATAAAATTTGTCACATCACTAACACATCATCTCTATATATGATGTAAAAAATTCAGTAAAGATGCAAAAAATAAAAAATAAAAAACAAAAAAATTGAATTTTTTTTTAGCCTTTAGTAAAAAAAATTTCAAATTTATTCAAAAATATTATTATATTATAGATCCATCTAGATTAGATGTAGATAAAAAAAGAAAAACAGTTCACCAAAGACGAAGAAAAAGATAGTAAATTTTTCATTTCAGAATTGACAATACAGGTGTTTGAATCAGTATATTTTCATTTTTTTTTGTCTTTAGTGAACTTTTTTCTTTTTTTAGTTAAATTTGTTTTTATTTTTTTTAGCTCCATCAATCTAGATGCATCTATAATGTAATAACATTTATGAATAAATTTGAAAAAAAAAGTTCCCTAAAGACTAAAAAAAATTCTAATTTTTTTGTTTTTTATTTTTTATTTTTTGCATCTTTAGTAATTTTTTTACATCACACATGGAGCTGATGTGTTAGTAATGTGACAGGTTCTGTTAGTTTTTCGGATAAAAGTTAGTCTAGGAATAAAGTGGGAAGGATTGCAAATATAAAGGGCCAGAGTGGGATGGATTGCAAACATGAAGGGACAAAGTGAGAAAAATTAAACGTAAAGGGCCAAAGTGAGAAGGATTGCAAACATGAAAGGCTAAAATGAGAAAAATTAAACTTAAAGGACCAAAGTGGGAAATAGGTGAAACTTTAGGGGGACAAAGTGTAATTTACTCAAAAAGTTTCACTAATTTTTAACTTTCAGCGACAATTTAAAAAATTTATTACAGAAAAACGTCACTAATTATAAGTTTTAACGATAATTTACAAAAATCATGATAAAAAAAATTGCTAATTATAAATTTTTAGCAACATGCAAAAAATTGTCATAAAAAATTAATTTTAATAATAATTTTATTAAGATTTATTTTTAATAAAATTTAATGAGAATTAAGTCTGACTATTAAGATTTATTAGGAGTTTCCTTTCATATGATTTCATGTTGGTCTGTTTTGGGCTCCGAGATTTGTTTTGGAATACTAAATAAGTGTACTTTTTGTCTTTTTGGACAAAAAAATTGAGGTTGAAAATATGGATGTTTGAGTTACCTTTTTGACTTTTTATAGAAAAATGTGTAATAAAAAATTGTGAAAATTGGTTTTTAGAGGAAAATTTGAATTAGGAGTTGTGCAGCCGTAATTGTTGACTTTTGGTGAATAGTGTTAACTTTTTAACTTTTTGAGTAACTTTTTGACTTTTTAAATTATTTGAGAGTATCTAAACTTGGCCTTAGCCTTATTTTAGGGTTATAAACTCATGTTATTATTATTATCCGGACTTGACCCAACTTATGCACGACTCATCACGGCCGACTAAACTTCTTTACATTGCTATAAATATGTTGTTAGTTAAAATTTTAAATTACCACTAATGGAATTCGATGCTTCTCCAGAAACTTGAATTCCGTACCTCAAAAACATCCTCTTTGAATTAGAATTTCGACGATATTACAAACCCAAACTTATAAATTCAAAATTTATCCCAAAAAAAATAATGGATGAATGGATGGTTTAAATTCATTTTACTAATGGATCTTACACTTCATCAATTTCATCTCCACTACACAAATACATTAGAGATAAATTATGAATTGGTAAGAATGGATTCATAGCATTTTTGTTAAAATTAAGGGCAGTGATACATAAATAGAATAATTATGCAGAAGATTATAGTTTGCTGTGATTCTTTCATTTAAAACATAAAACTCATCATTCTAGTATAATTTATAAATATGTTACTGTGATATCACTTTAGAAGCAAATTTTATTTAAAAATTCTAGTAATTTCATATTCCCTCAAATTAATAGCAACTTTACAGATTGAGATCTTTTTCATTACAACATTATATCATCTAACAATAGTGAAAAACTTAATGAGTGTAATGACTTTTTCTTAATTTGAAATAATGATAAGTTAATATAACTATTTTATTGGGTAAATAGTATTTCCAAGCTCATGGCATGAGAAGAGTTGACGATCGATAGGTCTCTAGTATGTGTATGATTGCCCAATGGCAATGGGTGTGGCTGAAGAAGAAGAGAAAAGGCCCACTATCTAGAAGATTTTGAAGATCCAAAAGGTCGCCAAAAAGCACAAAAATTACATTTGTTTTCTGGGAATTTGAAGAGCTAAATACTGTCAGGTGAAGTATTAGTGAAGTAGAAACAAATGTTTTTTTTTTTTTTTTTTCTTCAAAATTTACATAGTTGTTAATTAGCATAGGTTGCAATGTGCATGACTGGACTTAAAAAATTTTCATAAAAAATGAAGTGACCTTACAATTCATAATTTCCACAAAATAATATCCCATTCCTTTGAATAATTTTCCTGTACGCAAAAATAAGATCAAACCTGTCTCGAAAATCACCTGTCTCCTTATCGTAATATCTCAATATATTTATCATGAATTTTTTAGATTTGGAGATTCTCTTCACATCGTATTAACTTCAAATACAATGATGACAGAGAAATAAAATTTTCAACACAGAGAATCGCTCGCCTCGCCACCACATCCTTGGAAAAAGAGAGGGGCCATTGCACTCTATATTATGTACGCTTTCCAAACAAACAAAACCAAGTAATTGAAAGAAAAACGCTGATCGACTCTTCTTTTGGTTTCTTCTTCTTCTTCTCACTATCTTATTCTGCAATTGAATCACTGCAAAATTCATTTGGAGATTGAACTACTTGGAGAGTCGCTCTGCAGAGAGGACAACTTGACCGAGTCCTAAGCCATTTATCAACACAGTGAGTATGATAAGCATGCTGACATTTAGGCAACACCTTAATAATCTCTTCATCTTCAAACAATCCCAAACATATCGAGCACTCAGTTTCTTCTTCCTTGTTGGAAGAGGGCATTGATCGGTGCACAAAAGTGGGTAACTTGTCGATGCTGGTGGAGTCGAGCCCAAGCAACTCAGCCGGTACATGTGCTGGCGGCGCAGAGCTGAAGTCGTCGTTGTTGTTGGTGGTGGTGGTGATTGGAAGTGAAAGATGGCCGTAGCGACAGACAAAATGGTAGTAGAAGTATAAGCAGGTGATGAGGAGGATGACGGCGAAGACGATGACAACGAGAAGGAGACCCAGGTTGTGGGATTGGAGGCTGTAGTTGAAGTCTGTGGAGTGAAAATTATGAAGGGGTTGGAAGATTACTTGGGAAGACATGGGGGTTGGGAAGGTTTTGGTTGGGGGGTTTTGTGCATAAGCAGTGGCGGCCGTGACGGCGGTGATGGTGGTGCAGTTTGGGGTTGAGAAATAGAAAGGAGATGGAAGTGATACAGAAAGTATGGGCTTCCAATACTAGTAGATATGCTCTCACATGTAGAGCTTTGCTTTACATCAAAGTTAGGTGTGAGCATTTGTTACTATTTCTGTATTAAAGCCAACTGCAAACTCTTGACATGACTGGTATTGGTCTTGTTTTGGAGTTAAAACTCGATAATTAAAAAATAAAAAATTTTAAAAAAATTAAAAGAAGTATTATGTAATTAAAAATAAATGTTAAAAAGAATTTATCTTTCAATTTTTTGATAATCAACTTTTTCTCTTTTCATATGTAAGATTTTTCAAGTGGATTGGTTTGATTAGTCAGAACTAGTGCATCTATAGAACTCGTGCATCTATATATAGGAGGTTAAAAGTCCAAATTTTGTTACAAGTAAAACTTATCTCTCTTCCAATAATATACCAAAAATATTTGAAAAGGAATGCACATAAATGAATTTTTACCAATAGACACAAAGATAGCAGGATCTAGACATTAATAATTATAAATGAAAATAAAATTTGGTAAAAAATTATTTATGTATGGCATTTCATTGTTTTTCCCCAGTGGATGAGAAGAACTTAAAAGAGGATAAAGAAAAGGGGAAATTCCAGTAGAATTTTAAAATTAATTGCATATTTATGAAAAACTTTATGATTTCACTTTTTAATATTTGTAAAGTTTATCACTAATTTAAAAATATTTTTTCCTAAACCTAGGCTGAGATAAAATATTATATCTAATACTGTGTCTAGTTAAGAGATTTGAGAAGGGATTTGAAAAAAGAAAAGAAAAAAGTAGATAAAAAATAAATAAAATATATTTACATTTCACTTAGTTTCACATATATTTATTTTATTTTATTTTTTTAAATTTCTTCCTAAATCTCTCAACCAAAACACAATGTAAAAAAAACTTTAACAAATGTAAGCCTAATATTAGAATTGTAATATGTATTTTTCACATCATCTTTTTAATCGACATTTGTTTGTTATGGGGAAGAAACGTGCACAACTCAAATATGTCTTGTAATTGACTGTGTTTTAAAGTATACTATTGTAGATGTTGATCCCATGTAATGAAATGTTTTTAAGGGTAACAACGAAGAAAATTGCTTCACTTTTCTTTTCTTTTCTTTTCTTTCTCCATTACGTGTTGTGTTTTCTTGATACTGATTAATATGCTTATAAATTTTATTTTATTTTATTTTTATTTTATTTTATTATTTTGGGAGTCTATGTACACTACACATTGTGTACAATATGACGTGGATAAGCCCATAAAGGCCATAGCCCACCATGAACAACCCAAGTCCATCACTTGGAGTCCAATACATAACCCAGCTGGTGAAGTCCAAAACAGCTGGAATCCAACGTGGCATAAAGAGCCAATGACATTCAGACATACGGCAGGTAAAGGACAAGCCACATCAGCAGATAAAGATCTACAAAGTTATTACCACTGCACATCACCATTAATGTAGCCTATCACATCATTTGTTACGACAACACATCTCCGTCGGAACAGCATCCCATTGTCTTGAACAAGGTAAGCTACAGCATAGATTTTCGGCCAAGATGACAGGTCGGAAGGGACAGCGAAATGATGACCAAAGGATATAAGCAAACGTTGAAGACAAGAAGAAGGTTAAGCTTTTCTATCTCTAATCTCTCTCTACATTCTACTTCTTTTTCTGACTTACTCGTCGGAGGGTTCACTAGGGGACTCCCCGTTCCCCGTTGAACTTGTCTGCAGGTTCATTGGTAGATTTGATCACTCGGATATTGGTACGAGAAGTGTGGATCAGTCCGACCCGTTCTGCCAAGCACTCGTGGTATATTAACTGCTTCAACAGTTGGCGCCGTCTGTGGAAAGTTTTTGCTCTGTGCGCCAGTTGTGCTCATTGTCGCCGGAGACCCTGTCCCAACAACCTTTTCCTATTACCAATCAAAGTGTATGGTCACGACTAGATCTATGGTTTCTCACCATAATACTGCCGACCATCAAACCGACCCTCCCAATCCAAACAATCCACCACAGTGTTTCATCGAGCTTACCAACAGCATTAACCGCATGGCCGAGCAAAACCAAGCCTTGATAAATGCTTTACTCCAGAGAAACCTTCCTATGCCTCCTCCACCACCTCTAGATATTTCCCCTAACTAAGAATGAGCCCTGAGCCATACTATCCCGCAGCCCTATCCACCCAACTTGGAAGGTTTGCAACCTCTACTCCCACATATAAATCCATCACCTTCACCCTCGCATCCGTCGATCCTGGCACCAGCCCCTGAAGGGGAAGCCAGTAGTGTCCAGCCCCTGCTGCCTTCCAGTGGTGACAACATCCCTCTCTGGGACGCAGAACTCCGAGCCATGAAGCTCCAACTCCAAGGGGTCATATAAAACATCCAGCATAAACCCTCTACCACGGCCAACTCACCATTTGTTGCCTTCATTCGGGACAAACCCCTGCCACCCAAGTTCAAGATGCCCACCATTGACTCTTTTGATGGTACGACAGACCCAGTTGACCATCTGAAGACCTATCGAACCCTCATGATCCTCCATGCCTTCCCTGACGAGATCATGTGTCGGGCTTTCCCCGTGACACTAAAGGAATCAGTTCGACTGTGGTTCAGCCAGTTACCAGCAGACTCCGTCTCCACTTTCCAACATCTCAGTGACTTTTTCCTCAGTCACTTCATTGGAGCCTAGCGCCAACGCCGTCTGGCAAACCAACTTCTCAACATCCGCTAGACCGAGGGAGAGTCCCTGCGTAGTTTCGTTACTCGCTTCAACACCGAAGCCCTGCAGGTGGCGGAAAACGATGATAAGGTCATCCTCACAACTTTCATGGCCAGACTACAGTCGTCTGGCTTCCTCTTCTCCCTCTCCAAAAACCCCTTCACCACCATGGCAGCCTTACTTTCCAAAGCCCAAAAATACATGAACGCCGAAGATTCCCTAGCCGCCCGCCAAGACCCTACTGCAAAACGCCCGACCCCCCAAGAAAAATGAAAAGACTTAGAGGCTAGACACACCCAGTATAATACCCAAACACCACATTATACCGACCGACCCCCGCGAGCTGACCGGCTGACACTTGCCCGACCGCCCGGTCGGTTCGAGTGGTACACACCCCTTAACTCCCCTATGGAACAAGTCCTCAACTAGATCCAGCGGGACTACCCCCTCAAATGGCCCCAACCGTCATGAACCCCTTCCAATCGGAAGGACCAATTCAAATACTGTCGTTTTCACCAGGACCACGGCCATAATACCGATGAGTGTGTTAACCTCAAGGATCTGGTCGAGACCTTCATACGTCAGGGACGTTTTAGCCGGTTCACGGACACCCTCCCCCAGCAGAGACAAAGGGCAGAGCCCACCAGAAACACCCACCGGCGTACTCCCCCTCGGCAGCCAGCCCAACCAAATCAAGGCAACGATCGTCTCCCACAGCAACCTCGGGTACAAGGTAATCCCCTTCCCCACCTATTGGAGAAATCATAGTTATTTCCGGCGGGCTTGCTTGTGGAGGACCATCCTGTTCAGCTCAGCGGGCAGAACTCAAGAAAATAAGGCAAGGCTCAGACAAAGAGGTTGCCACATTGGACCGACCTTCCAAACAGCCCAGGCAATGGACCGAGCCTAGTGCCTTCACGGACGCCAACTGCACGGGCATTCGTTATCCCCATGACGACCCTCTAGTCATTTCAGCTCTCCTCTCAGACTACAAGGTCAAACGGGTTCTCATAGACAACGGCAGCTCTTCAGACATCATTTTCCTCAATTACTTCCGCCAGCTCAAGATTGGGAAAGAAAGTCTGTTCCCTTTCCAAACCCCCTTGGTCGGTTTCACCTGCGACCGGGTGACCTCCATTGGCTCCATCGACCTCCCCATTACAGTTGGCGAACACCCGTGCCAGACCACCAAGTTGCTCACCTTCCTTGTTATCGACTGCCCCTCTGCCTATAACATCATCCTTGGTCGTACTGCCCTAAATGCTTTCTGAGCTATTACATCAACTTATCACCTAGCCATCAAGTTCCTCACTGATCTTGGGGTCGGGACAGTTAGGGGGAAGCAGACCGTGGCCAGGGAATGTTATGTCACCTCGCTCAAAGAAGTCAAGTTAAAAGAGGCTATGATCATCGAAGGACTCGATGTCAGAGACGAAGACGAGCTGGTTAGGGGGGGAACCCGTTGAAGAACTTATTGAAGTCCCTATCGATCCCACCAACCCAAAAAATCGCCAAATCGGCGAATAATCGTCTCCAAGCCACGGCCGACTCCATCGCCTCCTCATCGAAAGCACAATGATGTATTTGTCTGGACTCATTCAGTCATGCGGGGTATTGACCCCTCTTTCATAACCCATCGCCTCAGCATTGAACCCCATTTCCGACCTTACCGCTGTAAGCGGTAAGATCTTTCATCCGGAGCGCAATACTCTTATTGCCGCAGAAGTTAATAAGCTCCTTGAGGCCCAATTCATCACAAACGTGGACTACCCTAGGTGGTTATCAAACGTGGTTTTAGTCCGCAAAAACAATGGCAAATGGTGACTCTGTGTCGACTACTCCGACCTCAACCGAGCCTACCCCAAAGATGGCTATCCTCTTCCCCGCATAGACCTGCTGGTTGACGCCACGGCTGGTCACCAAATGCTTAGTTTCATGGATGCTTTCTCTGGGTACAACCAAATTCTGATGCACCCGTCTGATCGAGAACACACCTCCTTCATTACTGACCGAGGTACCTACCACTACCGTGTGATGCCATTTGGACTGAAAAATGCTGGGGCCACCTACCAACGGTTGGTCAATGCTGTTTTCCATCATCAGATAGGTCGGAATATGGAAGTATATGTCGATGACATGCTCATCAAGAGCAAACTCTCTGCTGACCATCTAATCGACCTACGAGAGACCTTTGCTACCCTACGTAAGTACCAAATAAAGCTCAACCTGGAGAAGTGCGCCTTCGGCGTAGGATCTGGGAAGTTTTTGGGTTTCATGGTCAGTCGGTGCGGCATCGAAGCTAACCCTGAAAAAATCAAAGCCTTGATTGAAATGAAGTCACCCAGAACGGTCAAGGAGGTTCAGAGACTCACTGGCCAAGTAGCCGCCTTCAACCGCTTCATTTCCCGTGCGACGGATAAGTGCCTTTCCTTCTTCAAAGTCCTTCGACAAACTTTTGAATGGACGACCGAATCCGAAGAGGCCTTTCAACAGTTGAAGCAGTGTATGGTCAACCCTCCTCATTTCTCAGGCAATTACGGGCGAACCCCTCTTCCTCTACTTAGCCGTTTCAAGCACCGCAATCAGTGCAGCTTTTATCAGGGAAGGCGACTCTGTTCAGCGGCCGGTCTACTACATCAGTCGGGCTCTCAGGGGAGCGGAGCAGAATTACCCACTGTTAGAAAAATTGTCCTTGGCCTTGGTCACCACCTCCAGACGACTCCGTTCTTACTTCCAAGCACATTCCATAGTGGTCCTCACCGACCAACCTTTGAAGAAGATAATGCGGCAACCAGAGCTCTCTGGCAGACTCATGCAATGGTCAGTTGAACTCAGCCAGTTTGATATCTCCTACCAACCTAGGACGGCAATTAAGGAGTAGGCTGTCGCCGATTTCATCCTGGAGTTCACTAATCCTACCTCAACCACTGCCCCTCCATCACCAACCCCTATCGAGCCAGAAGACCCTCATTCCTGGACCCTCAATGTCAATGGATCATCCTACAAAGAAGGCAGCGGGGCTGGTCTCATCCTCACCGCCCCTGAGGGTGGCTATTTCAAATGTGCTCTCTGTTTCTTGTTCGATGCCAGCAACAACGAGGCCGAATATAAGGCATTGATAGCAGGTCTCCGCCTAGCCAGAGACATTGGTGTCAGCCACATTCGGGTGTTCAGCGACTCCCAGCTCATTATTGGACAAATTACGGGAGAATTCGATACAAAGGAGGACACAACGCGGGCTTATAGGGATATTGCGCTTCCCCTTGTTCGCTTCTTCAATACTTTTCACATCTAGCACATTTCTCGGGCAGAAAACTCTAAGGCAGATAAGATGGCTCAGTTTGCTTCCGTAGACCAATTCGACCTCAGCCGTGGTGTCCGTCTCGAGTACCTAGCCCACCCTGCCATTTCCCCCGACCAGCAAGAAGTACAGTTCCTCTAAAATGAGCCCATTCTTTGGGCATCAGACATCTTCCTATTTTTGACAACGGGGGAACTTCCTGATGACCAACAGCAAGCCGCCAAGGTTAGGGCCCGGTCGTCTAATTACACCCTCATCTGTGGTGTCTTGTACAAACGTGGCTTTTCACGCCCGTATCTACGATGCCTTAACCCGACTCAAGCAACCTATGTGATGCGTGAAATCCATGAGGGTATCTGCGGTAATCATTCAGGCGGCAGGTCCCTAGCCCACAAAATACTTCGCACTGGCTATTTCTGGCCAATTCTCAACCAAGATGCGACTGACTTCGTCCTCAAATGTGATAAGTGTCAACGCTTTGCCAACATCTCTGATGCTCCTTCTACAGAACTGATTACACTTTGCAGTCCCTATCCGTTCGCCAAATGGGGGATCGACTTAGTTGGTCCACTTCCCACCGGCCAAGGCCAGACCAAGTTTGCGATTGTCGCCATTGACTATTTCACCAAGTGGGTAGAGGCAGAACCCCTTGTCACTATCACCGAGCGAAACACAACCAAATTCATCTGGCAGTCGATCGTATGCAGGTTTGGCATCTCTCAAGCCATCGTCTCTGACAACGGAAAACAATTTGAAAACGCCAAGTGCAGGAAGTTCTGTGCAGACCTCTAGATCCAGCCCTGTTTCTCCTCTCCAGGTCATTCCCAAGCCAATGGCCAAGTCGAGGTTACTAACCGTTCTCTTTTGAAGATCATCAAAACCAAGCTAGAAGCTGCTAAAGGACTTTGGGCTGAGGAACTACCGAATGTACTTTGGGCCTACCGTACTACCGCCCGGACTCCCACTGGGGAGACCCCCTTTCGCTTAACATACGGCGCTGAGGCGATCATCTCAGTGGAAGTCGGTTTGCCTACCCCAAGGGTTTTACACTCCAACCCAGAGCTAACCGAAGAGCTCCATCGGGCTGATCTTGACCTAATCGAAGAGCTCAGAGAAACCACTGCAGTCCGACTGGCCTTCTACCAACAAAAAATGAGAACACACTACAACCGCAGAGTCCGACCAAGGGAGTTCGTCGTAGGGGACCTTGTCTTACGCGAAGTAACCTTTGCTACCAAAAATCCGACTGAAGGCAAACTGGCAGCCAAGTGGAAGAGACCTTACGTTGTGAAAGCCCGACCACGACCAGGTACTTACCGACTTCAGGACATGGAAGGTCGAGATCTCCCCACCCGTGGAACGCTGAGCATTTGAAGCGTTACTTCCAATAAACTCCTACTTTTTATTGCTCAGTTATTGTATTTTTTTTTGACGAATTTACACACATGAACATACTTGTTCTCCCCTAGCATAATGTAAATTTTGATCAACTGGATTACACTTTCCATGACAACAATTTTATATCTCAACTATCTGTGTGTTGTCTCAATAACATTTTGGTTGCAGCACTTATTAAAAAGCCTTGGCGGTGGCGCCATCAGCCTCAACCAGATCGAAGGCCAAAAGCCTCGGCAGATCCAGCACCAAAGCCTCGGCCACTGGCTTTGAAAGCCTCAGCTAGACTGAGCATGAAGCACTCGGCTAGACCAATCATGACAAGTCTCCGCCAAATTGAACGCATACAATTCCAGTCCAAACTGAGTTACTTGCAACATTAGTAAACCACAGCTTAACCCCAACTGAGCACGCATACTTGTGGCATTAGTAGACACACTTAGTCACAATTCCAGGTCCAAGTTTTTAAACCACTTTGCACTTAGTCAAATCCCAACGACGTTCTTACATGTTTCCTTTACTACTCAGATTATTTTCTTCTCCATCAACTTTTACAAGTCAACCTCTTTCCTTACTAGTCAAGCCTAACTCCAATAAACCACTCTCATCCACTTCAGCAGTGTGGCAAGCACAAACTCATAATTTTATAACATTTTAAACTCCACTCTGCATTGAGGAGTTCTTAACTTTATTCTGCACTGAGTTTTTATTACAAGTTCAATTCCACTCTGCATTGAGGAGTTTACTCTGCACTGAGTTCTTATTAGAAGTTCAATTTCACTTTGCATTAAGGAGCCTTTACCTTTACTCTGTTTTGAGTTTTTATTACAGATTCACTTCCACTCTACATTGAGGAGTTCTTAAAATTAGTTTTTATCACAACTTTACATCCACTTTGCAGATGCACACAAGCCACCATTCTCATTCATTTCAGATGCACAAGAACAGACAGTCGAATAAAAACACAACTGAAATTTTATTTATTCACAACTTTGTACACAAGTTTATTACAGTAATTCAAAACAAAACAAAACACACACAAACACAACTCTAAGTACAAAGTTTCTTCTTCTTCTTCTTCTTCTTCTTCAACTACTCCTCCTCACTGGACACGAGGTCTTCTTCTTCAATACCCTCATCCAGGGGGGTCTGGGCCACATCGTCGTCGTCAATTTTTACACTACTAAGGTCTAAATCTGGGAATAGTTCTTCAGCTTTACGCTTGAACATCTTCTAACCACTGTCCCAGAACTCAGCAATTTCGTGTTTATAGAAGTCTGACCGCTGGAAGCTCTCAATCACTTCTGCCTCAGTCCTGTCCCCAACGGTCATCCTAGACGGGCCCGCCTCCCCAGACACCTCCCTCGCCACGTTACATGCATCATGGCGTCGATCGCCATCTGAAACTCAGCAGATCCCTTGAATTGTTCTATTGCTGCAACATACAGATCGGGGTATGCTGCCTTTTCAGAGGCAGCCTTGGTCCTTTCTCCCTCTAGCTCCTTCTGCAGGCTCGCCTTTTCAGAGGCCATCCTGGCCCTCTCTTCCTCTCACTCCTTCTGCAGGCTCGTCTTTTCAGAGGCCGCCTTGGCCCTTTCTTCCTCCAACTTCTTCTGAAGGCTCACCCTCACCTCCATTGCCTTAGCCCGCTCGTCTTCCAGCTCCTTCTGCAGCCCAGCAATTTTCAGATCTACGTCTTCTTTTCCTTGATCTGCTGGGCTCGCAGATCTTCATTGCTGGTCATAGCTTCTTCAAACCGTTCTACAGCGACCGCATAGGCCTTTTGAACATCCACCAACTTCTTCTGCTCGCCAGCAAGCTGGAACTCGAGCGACACTGCCCTGCGGTGTTCGTTTTCTAGCTTCAACATGATCGCGCTCAGCTCAGCTTGGGCTCGGTCGGCAACATTGCTATGAACAATGGCCAACACTTGCATCTTTTTCACTTTTTCAGCTTCTTGCCAACTCTTGGAGCATACGCCTCGCGCAGCCTTCTTCTACCCTGCATTCTTCCTTTTAAAGTTGGCAAGTTGAGCCTTGGCCTCATTTGCCTTCATCTTTGCAGCCGCCGCCTTTCTCAGCAGAGCTCCTGCCAAGGTGGTTACCTCCATTTGAGCAGAGCATAACCCCCTCAGCAACTTAGCCTCATTGAATCACATGGCGTCTGTCATTTCATCCACGATTCCCACAAGGCGATTCAGACCTGCACTGGCCTTCTTCTCCTTCCAGCCAGCCCGATCAAGCGAGCGTGGTAGATCCCGGTCGTCAGCCTAACACCCCCTCCTTAGGGCGTAGGACCCCCCTGGGACTGTTCTCCTCCCCTTGGCTCAGGGCCAGTTGCCCCACCTTCTACTTGCACTTCGGAGGCGACCCTCGCCACCTCTGAGGCGATCTCCACCATTATTGGAACGACCTCCACTTTTGGGACGACCACTTCTGGAACGACCCCCCCTTCTGGGGTCTCCTCCATTCCCCCCTTCTTTGCCTCCTTGGCCATGCTGGTCTCTTTTGCCATCACTTCCCTCCTCATCTTCATGGCAGGCTTTTCTTCATTCCTCCTCACTCTCATCTTCTTCTTTGTCACACCCTCCACCTCCATCTCCTTCAAAGCCCTCTCTTTCAAGGGATCTATTGGGGGCGGTCGGGGCACAAATCCACCTAAGTCTTTTTCCCCCAAGGGTTTGGGGCGAGGTCGGATCCTCTCCCTCACAATCGGCTTTGGCGGTCGGTCTTCCTGGGATTCTTTGAACTTATTGGCTTTGGCGAGGATGGCCATATCCTCAGCCTCTTGCGCTTTCCGCCTCGCCTCCAATTCAGCTCGCCCCAGATCCCCACCGCTCGGCTGAGGACCCAACCCCGCTTCAAATAAGGTAGAGGGTTGGACGAGCTCGTCCCATTTGACCCCTTCCTTCTCCTGCCATGCCTTCACCTTCTTTATTCTCTCCTCCGCCGCTGCTCCCAGTTTTGGCTCTATAGATTTGGTGGGCACTCTTCACACCATGCGCACCCCAGCCCCTCCATTTGCAGACACATAGAACCACCGCGACCTCCAATCTTTAATTGATGATCGCACCGCCACTGCATTCTTGCCGCCGCAACGTCACCCAAGTCTCTTGTTGTCCTGAGGCCTTGTAACATGCGAAGGTATCTCTTGTCATGGCCGTTTCGCCGTTCGCCACGCCACGCTTGCAGAGCCAAGATAATCTTCCACGCGTTGGGCATTAGTTGGCCCGGTGCCACCTCCAAACGGTTCAGGACATCTACTACCACTTGCGGCAATAGCAGCCTCAGTCCTCCCTTCAATGCTTCCTCGTAAAGGGCAAACTCCCCCGGCCTTGTGTCGGATGGCCTTTCCGTTGACGTCGGCAATAATAACTCTATTTCAATAGGCACTTGGTATTTTTCGCGAATAGCCTCCAACTTCACCGCGATAACCGTTGATTTATCAGCCTTCGTGTGCCAGTGATCTGGTTCAGCCTGGCTGATTGGCTTCGGAGCTGCTATCATGGTAAAAGCATGAGTTCGTACCACTGGTTCCCTCACCCTCTCTATTCGCCTCTCCGTCCTATACTGCTCTGCTAACTCCACTGCATTGTCATCACCAAGGGGATCCACCCTGACATTCACAGCTTCTTCTTGGGCCATTCCTATGGTATGTCTACGAATCACTTCAGATGCAGGTGCAAGGAAATTGAAAAAATGTTGCAGAGGTGTATCGTCAGCAACAAAGGAGTTAACACTTGGGATGTTTTGATTTTTCGCAAAGAAGTAGGTAAATCGAATAATGCCAAAAGCCCAAGGCTTGCCCGTATTCCAAGGATCGCAGTTAATTTGCGCCAGTTTGAGAACTTTTCAAAACATCCGCCAAAACTGTCTTTTCAACACGCATAATGACCTATCGTTTCATCTCTGATCCAACGCTTAACCTCCTCCACGTGAGATGTTGCCATGTATACGACCACGATCCACTGTCTCCTCGCCTTACCTTGTCTTTTCCACTTCAAATCACCACGTGACACGCCGCATCTTGAGCCTCGCGTCCCTCCACCTTAACTTTCGCGGTCGGCCCTCCCATTCGGCCAACCTCCGCGGTCGGTCCTCCTCATGGTCCTTTCTTCCACTCTGCCCACCTCACGGTCGGTCCACCTCGCGGTCGGTCCACCCACTCGGTCACCCCTGCCGGTCGACCTCCATCCTACTAATCTCTAACACTCTTATTCTTTTCATTAGTATTTCCTTCGTTGGACTAAAGCTGCACTCGGGAATGGAGGACTACTGACGTGGATAAGCCCATAAAGGCCATAGCCCGCCATGAACAACCCAAGCCCATCACTTGGAGCCCAATACACAGCCCAGCTGGTGAAGTCCAGAACAGTTGGAATCTAACGTGGCATAAAGAGTCAATGACATTAAGACATACGATAGGTAAAGGACAAGCCACATCAGCAGACAAAGATCTGCAAAGTTATTGCCACTGCACATCACCATTAATGCAACCCATCACAACATTTATTATGACAACACCTCTCCGTCGGAACAACACCCCCTTGCCCTGAACAAGGTAAGTTACAGCATAGACTTTCGGCCAAGATGACAGGTCGGAAGGGACAGCGAAATGATGACCAAAGGATATAAGTAAACGTTGAAGACAAAAAGAAGGTTAAGCTTTTCTATCTCCAATCTCTCTTTACATTCTACTTCTCTTTCTGACTTACTCGTCAGACGGTTCACTTGGGGGCTCCCCGTTCCCCGTTGAACTTGTCTGCAGGTTCATTGGTGGGTTTGATCACTCGGATATTGGTACGAGAAGTGTGGATCAGTCCGACCCGTTCTGCCAGGCACCGTGGTATATTAACTGCTTCAACACAATATATAAGAGTTTTAAGAATCAAATTTTTTGATCTTAAAAGTTAAAATTTGATTACAAAAAATATTTAGAGATCAATTCCTATCATCGCCAAAAAGTCGTCTTGAAAAGTATAAAAAAAAATTAAAAAAAACTTTTGGCGACAATTTTGAAAATATCGTTAATAAACACAACAATTTGGTGTCAAAAGATTTACTTTTTCAAACAAAAAAAAATCGTCAAAAATGATAGTAATTCATTAACTAAATGTTTAATTTTGTCGCTAAAAAATACAATAATTACACTTTTGGCAAATAAAATATTTTGTCATTAAATTTATCTTGAAAACCTTTATTTGTTGTGGTACAAGTATGTTTGGCGTAATTTTTACTTCATAAATTGAAAAAAAAAATAAAAAAATTCATTATTTAAAGCTGAGAGAGAAAAATACTTTTATTTTAACTTATACTTTCTTACTATCAATTTTCAGCTTAAAAAATACTGCTCCAAATAGATCTTTTCTTTCTTTCCTTCTTTTTTTTTTTTTTGTCATTTCTTGTATGCACATGGTACTTCAATTAAATTGCAATTTACACATTTAAAAGAAACAAAACAAATGGCAAATTTAAAACGTGGGCATGACTATTTTTAGATTGCTTTTGTGGATTTCGGTCTCCTTCCACAACCCAAAGGTCTAACTTTGCTAACATTAATTTGTTATGTATATATCTATATTTTTGTGGGCTTTACCAGACTTTATATGCATATGGCATATATTGATCAGTCACTTCATGGACAATAATTGAAAACTTAAAAATTTAACCAATTAAAGCAGTCCAAACTCAACTTACATTAGATTGTTACCATGTTGTAAATTAGGGCTAGTTTGGCATGTACATAAGTTAAAAAGTTAAAAAGTCACTATCTTATTTAAGTCACATCATTTTATTTAAATCACATCACCTCTCTAACACATCACATCAAACCCAACCCAAACCCACCAATAAGGGTTGGTTTGGGATGTTCTAAAAAAGTACACTTTTTGACTTATTGGCTTATATGGGTTGGGTTTGAGTTGGGTTTGATGTGATGTGTTAGAGAGGTGATGTGATTTAAATAAGATGATATGACTTAAATAGAATAGTGACTTTTTGATTTTTGTATTATTTAAGTTATGCCAAACTTGGCCTAAGTCAAAAAGTACACTTTTTTAGGACATCCCAAACTAACCCTAAGACTTGATTTCAAAGAATTAGCTTATGAGTCTAAAATTTTTATATACACATGATACATGTATAGAGTAGTTTCGGTATTTTATTAATGTTGTGTTTTGTTTGAGGATTTAGGGAGGGATTTGGAAAAAGAAAGGGAAAAAGTGTGTGAAACTATGTGAAATATAGATATATTTTATTCATATTTCACCAACCTTTTCCATTTCTCTTTCTAAATCCCTCTTCAAATCTCCCAACTAAACACAACATAAGTAAGCTTGTAAAGTATTCATAGTTGTAGAAGTAGAGTTGTGAATTCGTTAAAAATACTTTGTTAAATGCCTAAGCCATGGTTGAGCAATCCCTTAGAGGCGACTTAGGTTAAGGCTTTCAACTTTGCAAAAATTTGAAATTTGCACCATGTTTGATATTTGGAGAAGAAAAATCAAGTAAAAAAAAGAAAAGAAGTGAGCCTAGTTTAAAGGCCCTACAAAATAAAAAACAACACGTCAATAGGATCAATAAATAAACAAATCCTTGACCTTTTAAAAAAAAAAATAATAATCCAAATTGTCAACGAAATTGTGTGAGTGAATTTCCGATCACACTGCCCTCCTTAGTGATTCAGTGGAAGAACACAGGCAGAGTAGACGGCTCCCTGTAACCTGCACAGAAGGAAAAGACTCCGGCGGTGGTTCTTCCACCCGGGGGCACTCCGACGATCAAGTCAGTATATCTCTCAAAGATAATCAAGTGCTAAACTCACAAGCTTGAGTATAAACAACGTACCTTAGACCCATGGGGGTGCCTCTCTTTTATAGCCAATACAATCCTAGTCCCAATAGGGGCCCGGTCCTAATGGACTTAGGACTCCTGCTAATCTAGGACTCTCAGTGGAATTAAGACATACTCCCTGAGAGTTTATCTTTACCCCAAACTGAAGTCTTCCCCCAATCTAGGACTCTTGTCCACATCCAGGTTGAGTTCCCTCTTCATTCTAGGACTCTTGTCCCATATCCGCTTATCTCGGATTCCGATATCTTCGGAGATAACCTCGGCCTTACCGTGATTACCTCGGCATAACAATCAGGACACGTGGCACCCAAGCTGACACATCGGCGCCATCTTGGCCACGTGCTGGGGCTCAGAAAATATATCCCCACAACTGCCCCCTAGGTTCTATTACCTCGGCATTCTGAGGTGATGGAACCTATCTCCGAACTTTTTCTCGTACATCGGCCTAAGAACTTACTGGCCGAGATCATTCATTCCAGGATGGCATGTCCTCTTCAGATTCAAATCAATTCCCTTATTGTGTGTATGAGCTGTCATGCACCATTTTTCAACCGTTCTGGGGACGCTTTTCATTCTTACTGGTCCGTGCCACTGACGCGCCAGCAAGGCGTCTTTCCTCCGCTTGCGCCGTCGGCAGCGTCGTTACCTAAACACAATTATTGCTTTGTTTTGCCGCGCTTCACCTTTGACAAAACGTTTGTCTCTCTCTCCTTCGCTTCATACGTATTTTGAAATTCTTGTTCTCTTTCTCTCAAGCTCTTTCCTTTCGAATTTCTTCCATTGTCCCAAACTCGAAGCTTCTCGATTCTACGCCTCTGTCATTTACGTGAAGCTCAAAATTTCTGTTGCCTACGTCACCTGACCTCGGCAGAACCCATCTCGGCCTCATCCTTTCTGGTAAGCCCCTGTTCCCTTCTTTTCCAGTTCTTTGATCGTTACTGGTTTTTCTCGCCTCTACTGTTCTTGTTTATCATGTAATTTTTGAATCATTTCTTAATTTTGCATCTGAACACTTGTACCACTTCTGTTTTTGGCCTTCCACTTTCTTGTGTTCTTGAATCTGAGACTTCTTTTTGCTTTCCTGTTTTCCAGATTTTCTGCCTTCCATTCTCATTTACTCGTAGATTTAGGTTTGGGATTTGTTGTTGAACCATCAATCTCAAGGAAAAACTGAAACAATCAGTACCTAGGTTTTAGCCGAGGTCCTTAAAACCCTTCGAAAGTGCCCTGTTGCTCTAGTCTACTATTCATATATCAATATAATGGGTGTGTGGAGGGACAGAGTGAACACCCTAACCAAGCTTCAAAACTTTAGGCAAGAGTTCTCTATCCCAAACGATGTTCACCTCAGGCTAGCTGGGGAGGACGACTCCATTATGCCCGATGGTGACAAGATGCCTTTCCCCATAGTAGCCTTCGTCCAGTGTGGACTTAGGTTCCCTTGATCCCTCTTCCGCGAGGTCCTTCACTACTACACTCTGAACCCCATGCAACTTTCCATTAACGCCTTTAGGGCACTCATTGGGATAATAGCTTTAGCTCGGCAGGAGGGTGTTAGAATCACTCTTGCCGATATCCAGTATTGCTACACCATGTGTGGCCTTGACCATAAGGAAAAAGGTTTTGTATACTATCTTAAACCGAGGTCTCGCCTACAAAATAGTAGCCGACCTTCGACTCCAACAAAGGGCTGGGCGATTACTGATCGAAACAGGCGGAATTCGGCCCAGATGAAGAAGTCCATCTCTTTCCCCTTCCACGCACGGTCAGAGAGGGCAAGGGTAAGAGCCCAACGTCAACTGCTTAGCTATTGCTTTCTTCAAAAATTTTGCATGTCTTTCAAAAATTTTATCTGTTTCTCATGTTTTGTTACATTTTGCGACGTTACAACCACCCAAGGACTTCCGTCAGTCCTTTTATCTCGGGAAAGATCTGAAGAAGCTCTTGGATCTTCCACTTGAAAAGCGCAAGGCCCCATTGCTCCTAAATTTCATACCCACATACACATCAAAGTTGGCCGACGTTCCAAGAGAGAGGAAGAGGAGCACCTCCTCATCAACTGCCTCCACAGAACAAGGTGCCTCCACGTCTGAACCAGTCCAAGAAAAAGCGCCGACAAACTCGTCAAAACAGCCGAAATGGAACGTCCAGTCAAAAAGGTGCTAGACCTTCTGGCCGATCTTCCTGATGATATGGATGATGTACCAGCCCGAACTGTGCCCCCACCGAAACCGAAGAGAACCAAGAAGACCCAACCAAAGGCCAAGGCGAATGAAGCGATCTTGAGGTAGATGCCCGCCAATCTCGGCTAGCGGAGAGCAGGAAGACCACTTCTGCTCCTGTGAAGAGGTCGGCTGAGACGCAGCCCTCTGGATCTGGTCCATCGAAGAAGCAAAAGCCTTCAACCTCGGGATCCAGGGTTCCCAAAGTTCCCTGGGAGCCCAAAATTACACTTGAGGACAGGCCAGTTTATGCCAATGAAAGCGCCTCTGACGTTAACGTCGGCGTGGCACTCAGCATGGCTGTTCTCATCGAAGGTGATCTTGAAAAAAACTCCAAGATCAGTGAATACGAGAACTATGCCCTCATGTTGCAACGTTCTGTCCAAGTAAGCCTTCAGAACTTTGATAATCTTGCCTTATCTTCATACTTGTAAAATGTCATTTTCACTCTGTAATAACCTTTGTCTTTATGAACTGTCAGGCCGTTCAACACGCCCACGCCTTCTCTGTGAAGGCATTTGAAACAAGGGAGGAGCTCTCTGAGTTAAAGAAGGAGTTTGCTGCCCTTCAAAAGACCCAAAAAGATCAACGAGGATGAAAAAAGCGGAAGAAGCGGTAGGCCACAAAGGCCCAATCAATTGCTCTTCAAAAGGCCGAAATTTCTTTGTGGCGTCAAGGAAGTAGCCGAGAAAAAGGAAGAGGCTAAGAAATTTGAAATAGAAAGAGCTTAGGGATGCTCTGGCCACGAAAAAAGTGAAATTGAAGCCTACAACCAAGGTATGGTGACGTCATTGAAGACTACAAGCTTCGGTCAAGCAAGCTTGCAACAAAGGATCGTCCTAGGTTGGAATGCTTTGGCCAAGAAGCTTGATCTCCAACCGACTTCGCCATGGCGCCAAGACCGAGGCCTGCAAGTCTTCCTTGCCCTCTTCCTCCATCTCCGAGCCAAAGCGAAGATGAATGAATCTGAAGCGGCGAAGATGAATCTGACCGACGACAATGAAGATGAAGCTTTGGTGAGAAGACCAAATCTCCTCCCAGTTGACTGTTGGAGATAAAGAGGTTGAAGTTGCTCCCAAAAGCGGACTTTGGCACCTTATCTTCCGACCTTCTTTTGGTGGGGAGAAGTGTTGATGAGACCTTGGCGAGCTTGATCTTTGAAGTCGCCCAGAACAAACAAGCCAAGGTTTGAAAACAAAAAGCTGAGGTTGTGGTGGAAGAGGCGGTGAGGTTGTGGCGAAATAAGTCTTGAAGTTGTTCCTCAAGGGACCCCGAGGTCTCGGCCAACCAACTCTGGTGAAACAACTTGAATGTCTTTTGTTTTTCTTTTGTACTTTGTTTCTTTTCTTTGTAAGCTGTTCTTTTTTGTGGCCGATGTGCCTCTCTGCTGCTTGTAAACAACTTATTTATGCAACTGTTTATTCTTGAATGCTTCAGGCTTTTAATTCTTCTTACTGCTTCTGAATGATTCTATACTTAGAATATTTTGCATGATTTCCAGATTCTTCCTTCTTTGCACAATCTCCTCGGGTAACATACCTCGGGCATTACACCTGTAACTTTCACTTCGGCAAGAGACTGTCCTGCATTCTTTCATAAATTTCAACAAGTATAGACAGATACTATTCAATGTTAGCTTTTCTCAAGTTCCAAAGGCCATAAATAACAATTTCAGTTTGCCTTTCTTGTAAATTGATACAAATTTCAAAAATAATCAGTAAACGTTACTCAAGTCATAACAAGTGTTTAGGCAATAATCTTTACTCAACTTGTAAATTGCTACAAATTTCAACAAGTGAGGTCAAGGAATCTTCTTGGTTTGACCACGACTTGTAAATTGCTACAAATTTCAACAAGCGAGGTCAAGGAATCTTCTCGGCTTAACTTTAACTTGTAAATTGCTACAAATTTCAACAAGTAAAGATAAGGAATTTATCTCAGCTTAACTTTGACTTGTAAATTGCTACAAATTTCAACAAGTAAAGATAAGGAATTTATCTCAGCTTAACTTTGACTTGTAAATTGCTACAAATTTCAACAAGTAAAGATAAGGAATTTATCTCCGCTTAACTTTGACTTGTAAATTGCTACAAATTTCAACAAGTAAAGATAAGGAATTTATCTCCGCTTAACTTTGACTTGTAAATTGTTACAAATTTCAACAAGTAAAGATAAGGAATTTATCTCGGCTTAGCTTCGGCTAAGCATTACTAATGTCTTCTCTCTGCCCCCAATGTGAACCTAAGTTCCTCTTGGGTTCTCAGTATTCAAAAAACAACATCGTGCCAAGTTGTATAAGATTTTATTGATCATATTGACAAGAAAAATCAAAAAACATCTAATGATAGAAAAACTTTAAATTACAAGTGTTCCATGGTCTAGGCAATGCTTTGCCCTCGTTATCTTCGAGCCGATATGCCCCATTCCCTAACACCGAGGTGATTCTGTAGGGGCCTTCCCAGTTTGGGCCAAGCTTGCCCTCTCTGGGATCCTTCTTATTGCCGACGACTTTTCTCAAGACTAGGTCGTTGACTTGAAAATCCCTTGGATTGACCTTCTTGTTGTAAGTTTTGGCAAGTTTATTCTTTGGTATCTTTGCAAAAGTTGGATTCGACTTTCTCTCTTCTTTCTTCTAGTAGGTCCAGATCTCGGGCTAAGAGCACATCGTTAGACCCGTTCTCAACTCCCTGCGTTCTGATCCCTGGGATGCCGATCTCCAGTGGAATGACTGCTTCTGTGCCATAAGCCATGGCAAAAGGGGATTCCCCTGTTGATCTTCTCGGCGTAGTCGCGATATGCCGAGCACGTTGGGCAATTCGTCTACCCACTTCCTTTTCTTTGCTGCGACCTCTTCTTTATCCCATCTAAAATGACTTTGTTTGATGCTTGACTTGCCCATTACTTTGGGGAAAGCTTGGTGTTGAAAAATAGTTCTTTATTTTGAACTTTGCACAAAAATTCTTGATGAGCTTGCTGTCAAACTGTGTTCCGTTGTCGGCAACGAGTGCTCTTGGAATCCCAAATCTGGTGATGATGTTTTCGGATGAAACTCTTCACATCCACATCTCGGATTTTGGCAAGAGGCTCGCTTCTATCCATTTTGTGAAGTAGTCGTAGCTACCGAGAGGTATTTCCGTTGCTTTCGGTTGCTTGGGGCAATTTTCCAACAAGATCCATGCCCCATTGGGCAAATGGCCAAAATTTGAAGCAGGGTTGGTCGGTGGTGATGTATCAATAGTGCAAACCTCGGCATTGTTCACACTTCTTCACAAACCTGCATCTTTTTGCATATAGGGCCACCAATACCCCTGGGTAATGGCCCTGTGAGCTAACGATCTGCCCCCTGCGTGGCATCCACAAACTCCTTCATGAATTTCATACAGAAAGTCTTCGACCTGAAGAGGGTGTACACACCTTAAAGAGGTCGATGAAGGATCTTACATGCAGATGTCGCCATTGTCGGGTGAATCTTGCCGACTTCAGTCTGACCTTGTGTGCTTCCTTTCGATCTTCTGGCAGTTTACCCTCTTTCAGGAATGCAACAATTGCATCCATCCAGCTTGGTCCCAGGTCCACACATAATGCTTCTTGCGTTGTGTGCGGTGACTCTATGCTCGGGCTTGATAGGTAATCCACCATGATTGTCCTCGTCTTTCCGGTTTGCATTGAGCTTGCTAAGTTGGCCAACGCGTCGGCGTGGTTGTTATCATCTCGGCTAACTTGAAGAAGTCGGCAGTTTTGAAACTTGTCTGCCAGCCTGATGACTTCCTTTGCATATGCTGACATCCTTTCATCTCGGGCAACGAACTCTCCTGTAGTTTGATTTACTATGAGTTATGAGTCACAAAAAACTATTACCTCATCTGCCTCTGCTGCTACTGCCAGCTTCAGTCCAGCAATTAATGCTTCGTACTCTGCCTCATTGTTCGAGGCTTTGAACCCTAGTCGAATAGATCGTTCGATATCTCCCCATCGGGAAATTAACACTACTCTGCTCCCGCACCTGCGGTTTGAGCTTCCATCAACAAAAAGTTGAAAGAGTCGCCCGATGTAGATCTTTGCGAGTGCGAGTTTTTCCTTCCTCGGTTCCTTACCCTTTGGTGGCTTCTCCTTCCTTGCTCGGACGCCATTCATCTCGGCTCAGCGGAGCCCGATGTTCGATGTACTCTGGTGAGAACTCGGCCACGAAGTCGGCCAAGACTTGGCCTTTAATTGCGGTTCTTGGCCTGAACTCCAGGTCATACTGGCCCAAAGTTACTGCCCATCTAGCAATTCGTCCAGTCAGGTCTCCTTGTTGCAACAAGGATTTTAATGGGTGCTCTGTCAGAACCACTATCTTATGAGCCTGAAAATAATGGTTTAGCTTCTTTGAGGCCATTACCAAGGCCAACATTAATTTCTCCAGTGGTAAATACCTTGTTTCTGCATCGGCCAAGGTTTTACTTACATAGTAGGCGCATACGCTCTCCTTCTCTTCTCGGACTATCACAAACTTCTGCGTGCTCTGGCTTGCTAGGTATAAACGGTTCCTCGAGTTGAGGTGTTGAGAGAGGTAGGGCCGAGGTAAGGTATTTCTTGAGTCGGCCAGCGGCCTCACATTCCTCTGTCCATAAAAATCCGTGGCCTTTTTCACAGATTGAAAAAGGGTTTACACTTGTCCGAACTTCGGCTTATAAATCTGTTTAGGGTTGCGGCCCTTCGATGCATCTGAACACCTTAGCGATGTCGGACTCTGTAATTCCAGAATGGCCTTGATCTGATCTGGGCTGGCTTCAATGCCCCTTCTTGTCACCAGCTATCCCAAGAACTTACCGGATCCGACTCCAAATGCGCATTTCGATGCGTTTAGTCGGAGCCGATATGTTTTGAGTATGTTGAAGACCTCTTCTAAGTCAGCGAGATGATCCTTCGGTTCCTTGGTCTTCACGACCATATCATCGATGTAGACTTCCACAGTTCGGCCAATCAAGTGTCTGAACATCTTGGTCACCAGCCTTTGGTAAGTTGCTCCTGCGTTCTTCAACCCAAAAGGCATGACTCTGTAACAGTACAGACCTTTGGGAGTGATAAACGCTGTCTTCTCCTTATTCGGGGGGTACATGGCTATCTGGTGATACCCCCTATATGCATCCAAGAAGCTCATCCTTCCATGTCCAGATGTGGCGTCCACCTGGGTCGATCTTTGGCGGAAGGCATCTTTGGGGCGAGCTTTGTTCAAATTTGTGAAGTCTACAGACCTCCTCTTGCCATTCTTCTTTTTTACTACCATGGTATTTGATAACCACGTCGGATAATTGGCTTCCCGGATGGCCCTGGCCTCTAGAAGTCTAGCTACTTCTTCTTCCACTGCTTCGACGTGCATCAACGTCGGTCTCTGCTTCGTTGTATTACGAGTTTGGCCGACACATCGCGTTGAGTCTGTGGCATGTGACCTCGGGGTCGATGCGGGCATTTCATAAGGTGTCGGCGAACACCTCAATATTTTTTCTCGAAAGGCTTCCAACTCCCTTTCTTCTTCTTGCTAATCCTTGAGAAGAAAGAAGCGTTCCTCATCGCCCTCTTGGATGAAGACTTTCTTCAATGCTTCTTCACTCTTCTCGGTCGGCTCCTTGCCGACATCATCCAGGACTTTCATGTCCTCTTCTTCAACCTCTGCTTCTTCTGGTTCTCGAATGTTGCAGGTTAGCTTCATTGCTGCCATGGAGCAATTTTTCGCCTGCAACTGATCTCCTTTGATTTCCTCAATCCCATGTTCAGTCGGGAATCGTAGCAGTTGATGCAAGGTTGAGGGAACTGCCCCCATTGCATGCAACCACGGCCTCCCCAGGATGATGTTGTAAGGCGAAGGTGTATCAATCACAATAAATTCTGTCCTCATCTTCTTCGTGCCAGCTTGTACCTCCAAGCTTGTTGCGCCTAAAGGCCATGTCGGCGTTCCATTGAAGCCGACCATCGGGCCGTTTGACTGCTCCATGTCATCAGGGTGAAGGCCTAACTCCTTATAGCATCTGACATACATGATGTCGCGGGCTGCCTTGATCAATCAAGATCGTTTCACTGGCACTCCCAACCGGAGGGATACTACGGGGCATCATTGTGCGGGTCTTGAACCATGTCAAGGTCGGCCTCTGTGAAGGTTATCATTGGTCCTTGGCAATCTTGAGCGAGGTCTTTTGATCCGAATTTGGTTGACATCTTTGAGATGTTTCACCTCTGCGTCTCCCCAGTATGTCGTTTTCATTCACCTTTGAGTGGATCACGTTAACCACCGAGGTCCACTTTGTGGTTCTTTGTCTTTGGGCGGCTGGTGCTGAGGCAATCGTGCTCGCTCCTCCCTGGTTCGGCCTCATCCACAAGGTCTCTTAAATGGCCTTGTCTCACCGGATCTTCTAAGTGTGCTTTAAGGGCCTGCAACCCACGAGTTGGGTGACCTGCTCATTATGGTAGGCACAACGCCTACCAAGGTTTCTCCCATGAATTCTCCTTGTGCTCTTCTTGGCATACTGAAGTAGTGATTAATTTGGTCAAGGACCTTTTGGATCGAATTATTGAACACACTTGCTTGTTTAGTCCTTAACTCCGTCTCCTGTTTGTTCTGCCCGTTGTTACCTCGGCCTCGCTTCGGCGAGCCGTTGCCTTTTTCTGTCTTTGTCTCCTTGTTCCCCGAAGTATCTTCCTCGGCTCGTGCGTACTTCTCAATTCTCGCCATGAGCTCTTCCATGCTCTTTGGCAGAGTTTTCGCCAAAGACTTCCGCAATGGACAGTCATCCTTTAGGCCGTTCTTGAAAGATACGACCGCCACCTCCTGGTTGCATTCAGGTATTCGATTGAACACCTCATAGTACCTCTTTGCATAAGCCCTAAGGCTTTTCGTCTTTTCTTGATTTTAGGGCCATCAACGCATCCACCCTCGATGGTAGCGGTTTGTTTGTTATGAACACGGCAACAAACATCTCGGCCAGCCTTCCCGACTCTTCACGCTCCTTTGGTAGTTTGTGGAACCGTCGATGCAATCTCCCCAAAGGATGAAGGGAACACTGCGAGCAACGGCTCGTCCCCACTGTACAAAGCCATGGAATTCAAAAATAATCCAACATGGTAGTTAGGGTCCGACTTACCATCATATATCTGGTGCCTCGGCATACTGTATCTTTTCGGCGCGACGAATCTATCTAATTCTGTCGTGAATGGTGTCCTCGGTTTAACCGGGGAAGTTACTCCGGCTCCGACATTCTCCTGTTTCCTCTTGAGGTAATCTCTTAAGTCCTCTTTACTTCTTCTGCCCTATTTGTCATTGGAGCTTCACCTTTTCAAGACTACTCTCGGCCTCATGGTGGCCTTTTTGATCCTTCTCCGCAGGGCGCGCCAACATAATATCCGCCGGAACATGCCGATGTTCTTTGGGGTCTGCTTCTCGCGGTATGTCGCCGGGACTCTTCTCGTCTCGCTCTTCTCGGCCGACTTCTGGAAGGTCGGTGAGAGTACCTTCCGCCTGGTGTGTTGTGGGGCTTGAGATTTCTTTCCGCCCCTCTTACGGCCGTTTGCTCACGGCATTGGTGTGTCCTGCGGCCGGATATGGCGGTACGATGACATTATTCTGCATCATGAAGTTGACGACCGTGAAGGTTCCGCCAACTTATTTGCCATCTCCTTTACTTCTTCATCCCTCCTCGGACATCTGTCTTTCCATGTCGGAGGTCGTCCTCGTTATAGTATTTGCCCTGTCGGCTTTCTTTGATGTATCACCGTTTTGGCGGCGTTCTCTGCGTGATTCGATCACGAACTTCCTCATGGTCTCCTTCTTCTGCGTTAAGGTCGGCGGGTCTTCCACTCCCGGAGCGTCATCCCCAACCTTTCCCTCTGCGAGTTCTTGCCATCTACTCTTCTCTCGTTCCCACAGACGCCAAAATTGTGTGAGTGAATTTCCTGACACCGCCTCCTTAGTGATTCAATGGAAGAACACAGGAGTAGACGGCTCCCCAGAACTCGCATGTATGAAAGACTTCGGCGGTGGTTCTTCCACTGGGGCACTCACGATCAAGTCAGTATATCTCTCAAAGATAATCAAGTGCTAAACTCACAAGCTTGAGTATAAACAACGTACCTTAGACCCATGGGGGTGCCTCTCTTTTATAGCCAATACAATCCTAGTCCCAATAGGGGCCCGGTCCTAATGGACTTAGGACTCCTGCTAATCTAGGACTCTCAGTGGAATTAAGACATACTCCCTGAGAGTTTATCTTTACCCCAAACTGAAGTCTTCCCCCAATCTAGGACTCTTGTCCACATCCAGGTTGAGTTCCCTCTTCATTCTAGGACTCTTGTTCCATATCCGCTTATCTCGGATTCCGATATCTTCGGAGATAACCTCGGCCTTACCGTGATTACCTCGGCATAACAATCAGGACACGTGGCACCCAAGCTGACACATCGGCGCCATCTTGGCCACGTGCTGGGGCTCAGAAAATATATCCCCACAGAAATAAAAATCTTATTATCCGTGAGTTTTAAAAATAAAGACAAAAGAAAACACTTCTGGTTCAAACGCTCAATAAAAATTTACTTCTTATTTATAAGGTCCAACAAAATTAAAAATCTAATTGAATAAGAGCATTTCCAATAGAAAATTTCAATTTTGTGTATTTAAGTGTGTTGTATGACAAAAAGTTATAAAAGTAAGATCTAAAAATGTGTATTAAGAGTTTGTTAATTTAGGCCTTGTTTGGGAAGTTGGCTATTTTAGTATGTTATTTTAGTTTTTGGCTATTTTAGTAAGCAAATTTTTTGTGTTTGAGAAGATTGTTGGATTTTTTTGTAATTGAATGTGATGTTTGTGAAAGAAAAAGTAAAATGATTATGAGTTTGATGTGATATTTTATTTTATTGACTATTTTAATCTATTTAATATTTTTATAAATTTTAGCCTAAAAAGCTAAATTTTAACCTTTGCCAAACAAGATAAGAGGGAATCATAATAGATGTGTTAAGGATATATAAATAATAGATAAAATAAATAAATAATACAAAAAGTCCCCACCTCACTACACTATTAGTGTGCTCCTCCTCTATTCTCCTCTCTTTCTCTCTCCATTTCTCACCTATAAGTGACATCGCCAAAATTAATAAGTTTTGTAAACATCTGACGCCAATATTTGTTTCTATTATTATAATTAACACTTTCATCACAGTAGAAATTCAAACCACAACTAGTTAAATTTTGACATCTAACACTAACACTAACACTAACACACTTATTAATATGTTCACCGTGAACGTTCTGAAGTTCCCAATAGACTCAATTACACCCTAAATTATTATAACTATAAATTATTTTTTATTTGATAATTTGTGATTTCTAAAATTATAGCGTCATTTGAAGTTTATATTAGAGCTAAATCTATATGAGATTGCATACATTTGCATTTTGGTTTATCTACTTCATTCAAGTTGCTTTTGTGTCCCCTGTTATTAAAGGTTTTATTTAAAAAAAATAAATAAATTATCAGGTGATCAAACCCAATATGACCAGGCTTCCAAAAGCAAAACTCAACATATGGTCCCGGCGGGGCTCGAACCCGCGACCTTCGGCTCATAAGACCAACGCTCTAACCAAGCTGAGCTACGGGACCTTCTGCTTGTTTTTGATGAAATAATTTATTTAGATTAATTTGATGAGGACAAATGACGAGTTCTCCACGATGTGAAATTTATGATTTTTAATCAAAATAAAATACAAGTAAAAAGAAAAAAAAGCCTCCTAAATACAAAAATATTTTAAAAAATAAAATAACTAATATGGTAATCAAGTTTCTTGGTGAAAATCTAAGTATATGTACCAAGTTTCCACGATGCAAACAAGGCAAAAAAATAAATAAATTAGGAAGATAATGTGGCTCACTCAAAAAGACAGTCCAATTCATTCCCCACTGAATTCAACCAATCCATCTTTGGCTTTATTATTCGTAATAATATAATTGTGCACTTCATGTCCCAAAACAGCAAAATTAAAAAGGAAATAGAAAAAGAAAAAGAAAAAGTAGTCACTTTTGCTATCTGTTATGTAATTAATTAATTGTAGTATTCCTTGATTGTGATGTGTTGAAAGGTAACTCCTATTGTTTTTAGGGGAAATTACTACCCAGATGTATTTCCATAAAATTATTACAAATTGATGAAAAAATTAAAAAATTTAATTATTAATATTTATAAAATTTATCACTGATTTATAATTGTTTTTTAAATTATACACTGAATTAAAATTTCCCCTTGTTTTTATGAAGTTCTGGAGGCCACAAGGAGCATTATCACATTGGAATTTTCATTACTCACTAATCAGGCTTAGCATGTCATGCATTCTAACACCCCCTCTTCCAATGGATGCTATGAAAATATTCTTCTGTTGGTTTTTCTTTCTTTCTTTCTTTTTATTTTTACCTACATCAAAAGTGAGAGAGAAGGTCGATGCACAAGAGGCAGTAGTTGAATCCTTAATCTTTTAGTGAAAGACAGATGCTTAAGCCAGTTAGGCTAACACCAGTGTTTAATATGAGATAACAATAATGTTATGGTGATGAAAATCTGAGTACCAAATTTTAAATGCTACCTGATGTGTCATTAACATTGGTATAAAACTATAAGAGATGGAAAGTGGAACTCGTTAAACCAATAAATGTGAGAGAGTTAATCAAAATGCAAATAAAACCAAAAGGAAGCAAAAGAATGAAAACAGTAATACTACGAATCCACCCTTGTCAACTCATAAATTATTTAGTATTTTTATCTCGTAATTTAAATTTATTCTACACATGAGCCTCACATGAATTTCACATTACACAAATGAATCTTTATCACAAAATCACCCACCCAAAATTTTCTGGGTGGATAATGGTGGGTCTGTAGACATTTTCGAATGAAAATTGTATCAGACTATGTTGTTGGATCATCAACTTTGCATCGAGCACGAATGGCTATGGCTAAATTTGAAGAGGCTTTGGACTGTAGTGGAGAACTGCACCTTCAATTTACATTACAGGAAATTGCTTTTTTGCTGACTAAGGCCCCGTTTGGGCACTGACTAAATTAGTCAATTAGTCAAAAAGTTACTAAATTAGCTAAAAAGCCAACCACTCATACCAAAAAGTCAAAGATTCTCTTTTCTCTCTACTTTTTGCACATCTTTTCGTAATTAGTCAAAAAGTCATCCCAAACATACAAGTTTTTTTTACCTACCTTTTTAGCTAAATAGCCAAAAAATTACTAAATTAGCCTGTTCCCAAACAAGGCCTAAGGTCCCATTTGGGGACGGACTAAATTAGCTAATTAGTTAAAAAGTTATTAAATTAGTCAAAAAGCCAACCACTCATACCAAAAAGTCAAAGATTCTATTTTCTCTCTACTTTTTGCACATCTTTTCGTAATTAGCCAAAAAGTCATCCCAAACATACAAGTTTTTTTTACCTACCTTTTTAGCCAAATAGCCAAAAAGTTACTAAATTAGCTTGTTCCCAAACGAGGCCTAAGTTTGGGATGTCCAAAATAATCCAAAAAGTCAAAAAGTTACTCAAAAAGTTAAAAAGTTAACACTATTTACCAAAAGTCAACAATTATGGCTGCACAACTCCCAATTCAAATTTTCTTCTAAAAACTAATTTTTACAATTTTTTTATTACACATTTTTCCATAAAAAGTCAAAAAGTTAACCAAAACATCCATATTTTCAACCTCAATTTTTTTGTCCAAAAAGACAAAAGGTGCACTTATTTAGTCTTCCCAAACTTGGCCAAAAATTTAGTTGGCAAAAGTCTATTTTTCGTCGACAAAAGTTATCCGCAACTAATTTTTTTGGTCGTCACTTTGGTCACCAATTGAGAGTCGGGGAAATGTAATTAGCGACTAAAATTTTTTTAGTTGAGAAAAAATTATATTTGCTGACTAAATTTTTGATTGCTGAATGTTACATTATCGCGACTGAACCATTTTATTGCTAAAACACTTTAGTTGCCAAAAGTAATATTTTCCGTACTAAATATGTTACTTGCCAATTGTCACATTCCCCGACCAAAAGTGTTAGTCACCAAAAGTAATGTTTGCGCAACTAAAACTTTAGTCGGCAATAGACCTATTTGTGACTAAACACTTTGGTTGCCAAAATTAATAATTTTGCCAACTAATTATTTAGCCGCCAAATGTACCTTTTTGCCTACCAACCTTTTGGTCGCCAAATGTGAATAGTGAAACACCAACTAATCACTTGGTCGCCAAAAGAGTAAAAATCAAATCAAATTTTGGTCGCCAATTCAAATATTTTTGTTTATGAAAATAGAAATAAAATATAAAAAGAATTTCATTTGACCTATATAATATATAATTATCCATCTAAACCATTCAATATAACCTGTAATTTGCAAGAATCATTCAAATCAACAAAATTAACTGAATCATGAACATCCAACAAAATACATAAATCAACCATTACTTAACCTGTTTAATTAAAGTTATCAACTATTATAAGTTTTCATCCACAAGTAATTCCAAACTACATCACCATCCAATTAAAATGATCATGTAATCTATATAATTATCCAATTCATATCCATCTAGTATAAAAATTTAAAACATAACAAGTAGTTGTTATTATGTTTTAAATTTTTATCCATATGCATCTATCCAAAAATATAACAAGTAGTCTATCCAAATACTTTCTATATACATCTACCCAAAAATATATAATCCTTCAAAAAAATGTAACAACTGCCAAATACTCCTGTACATTTCAACTTCGTACACGAGTTCATCCATCTGTATAAAAGAAAAACAAAAATAATGTTAGGTAATTTGTTTTATGAAAATATTTGCACATCACTCGGAGTACTATGATTTCAATTAAATGCAAACCCTAAACAAAAACAACTAATTTGAGAGTTGAAGTACTTGTAATTTGAAGGATTATAATGTTGTATCAAAAAAATAAGAATAACGATTGTGCATTTTCTTGTATTTTTACTTGTCTCTTTGCTTTCAAAATCAACAAAAATACTGCCACTATTTTCTAGACTTTTAAAAAATAAAGACATAAAGGGTGTCTCAAATTTCTTTTGACCAGAAAATTTGTAGAGCGGGAAAGCTCAGAAATATTCACACAAGTATAAAAATCTTCAACTTTGTAACTTCTAGGTGTTTTCGAATCTTTGACAGCCATTAGATGATTAGAATTTGCTTCATTGCAAATAATGAAGCAAAATAATGATACAAGTAACACAGATTAATGACAATCATCAGTTGAATTCAAAATATCACCCTCTTTGCTCAATTGTCGCTTTGAAATTAAGATGACTAGAAAATGATACTAATTCATTTAGCATGAAAACAGATTAAACACTTGTTATTTTAAAATTTTCTTGTCCACCCATTTTCAGTCAACACCTTAGCATTCTCTATGATTATTCCGAGGTTGTTGATTGAATTCAAAAGTTAGTAATTATTCTATATTTATTCTGGAAAAATTCCCAATCATAATTATTCAAGATAAATTAATTTTGAGAGCTCCTTTTTTCATAGACTTTCAAGATAAAACACCCTATGAGTGCTCCTTTTTTCAGAGACTTTCAAGATAAAACACCCTAGGCATGGCATCTAACAAGTAGTGGCACCTAACAAGTAGTAGCATCAAACATCCCATTTTCATGATTTTTTTAAATTACCTAATATTGAAAATAAAATACATACATGGAACATCACAAAATTCCTCATCTAAGAACAAAATAACAAAAAAATGCTTTTAAAATTAAGAACACCGTAAACGTGTTTACTTTAGAAAATCCTACCCTTTAATTTTTACCACAAAATCAAAGAGTTGAGATGAGAGGATTGAGTTTTACCCAAAAAAAAAATTGAGAAGTCCTCCAAGTGAACTAGACTTCAAGATAGTTGCTTCTTCTTCTATGGTCACAGAAGCACCAAGAGGGGCATCTAGGTTTTAAGTGTACAAGTGAGGAAAGCCTAAACCTTTTTCAATGGAACCAAATGGAGTGTAAATATTTGTTCAAAGAAAGTGTTTAGAATCTATTGTATAGCTTAAAAAGTGTTAAAATGAAACTGTGAATTTTGAACTCAGATATCAAAGAAATATAGAATTTGTTGATAAATATCAAAAGACAAAAAGAAAGAGTGAAAAAGTGATCCCTAATTGAGAACTATATGAGTAGAATGGGTAAAAACAAATAACAAAACATTCTATGAGGTCTAAAGAATTTTAGGAAGAGGCAAAGAGGACTAAATCCAAACAAGAAATCATTAAGTTTGAATCTCTTTCAAATCCTAAGCATATGTCAAGCTATGTAGTGTGCATATGTAGTTTGAATCTCTTTCAAATCTTAAGCATATGTCAAATCTTAAGCATTATGCCTTGCTGTGCCATTCAAATGCCATATGCAGTGTGCAAATATGGTCCAGTGACATCAACTCCACCATGCACCAAAGCAACTTGAACATAACCTTAGTGGCTGGTTAAGCAAAAAAGAATCAGGCCTTTTTGCATTGTACTCTTTTCACACAAAAAGTACCAATATTGTTGAGAAAAACAAACCTTGGATTATGTAACCTTACCTAAAAAGATGGGACTTTAAAAGGGTAAGAGCCATTATAACCCTTGATTTTTGACCAGTATGGTACCTGTGTAGCTGCAATTGGGAACTGAACATGTCTAGAACAACAATATTTTAGAAACTTAGTTTAAAATGGATGTAGTGCTGTAAAAGCTTAACAAATACATATATTCTGATATAGAAATTAGACTTGGAAATACTTGTCACTGCCTCTGTATCAGCAGCAGTGCCTGCCCCACAGTAGTAAATGTTAGGTACCATAAAATGGATTTTCTCACAATTCTTATCAACAACAATGGGCCCTTTAGTGGCTCTTGTATCCACTCCAAGGATGACTCCATCTTGAAGATGATTTGAGAATAGTATAAAGTATGAGTTTAGGAAGCATCTATTCAATTAATCCACTACGAAAATTCTGTGAAGCAAATAGAGGAATACATGGGAGTAAAAAAAAAATATTCCAACAAGTAGGAAAACATAAAAGTAATATTAATAAACCCAAGATATATTTGGTAGTTGAACCACTAGGCCATCAATTTCAATGATAAAACCATATATTTGTATCCAATTGGTTCTAAATGTTACTATTCCAACCTATATCTACTTCAATCAATTGATCTTCTGATTTAAAGCCTAAATACTAACATCTTATTGATGAATTATCTCTATACTCTTCACATGGAACAATCACAAGTGGACAAGAGGGCTTTACCACTATCCACATATCCTTCCAGATAGGATGTCATATATTGAGTTCCTCAAATTATTCATTTTCCATAGGATATATGAAAAAACTATAATCTATAGCTACAGGAGTCATTTGAGTTTCCAGATTTGGATATCGAACTATGTAAGTTTTGATCACCATTTCAGCCATGTGATCCTGTAATTTCCTCCCCTAATTTAGAACTGAATTAGAAAAGAACTTTCTTGATGCAATAGGAAAATTATCTTTCATAAAGTGTGGGAGCCAGAAAAAAAAAAATATATATTCGCTTATTGGGGTTAACTCAAACAAAGCCTACAATGGGTCCAATCCAAACAAATATCACACCCCCCATCTATATAAAGGGGGGGCATCCCAGAAGAAATGGTATGTGCTCTCTCCCTACACTACACACCAACACTTTTGATTTCCATAGCTCTATTCTTTCAATCAAAGGACTAACTTTAGCATCGGAGTGTCTCTGGCTAGCAACCTCGATTGGGTGGCGCCGATGCTTATTTGTGCAGGTCTACTGGAGTAAAGTTTATCTCTTCGTTGGATCTCTACAATCCATGTGAGAGGATATTTCATGGTCTCACAATTGGCACCGTCTGTGGGAAAGAGCTAAAGAATTCAACGAAGAGAAGAATCAATACGACACCAAAGGTACTCGGACCAGTGAGCACTAAGGTTAACTATTCTCTTTTTTAAAAAAGGAGACCCACAGCTGGGTTTTTGGCTTCTTTCATTCTGATTATGTTTTTTTGCTAAAGTTCAAGTATACATATATATATACACATATATACACGTCTATGTATGTATCTATTTATGCTCACAGATTTGATCAAACCCTTGTTGAATATTAATATTGCTTAGAAAGGTTGTCAAAACAAGATGAAGTTAGTAGCTATTTTCTCTCTCTAAAAATGGGTTTCACACCTTTCTTGGTGCAAACCTGTTTTCGGTAATTTAATAAAGTTACTCGGCTAAATTCATACGTGGGTCTGTCCATTTATTTATTTATTCTTTGTTTCTCAAAACTTAGCTTAAAGTTGATTCTTAACATGTGTGCACGTGTACCTATACTAAAGCTTTACAGAGAATCCAAATTTGGTGGTCTTCAATTTTTCTCTCTCTAGAATGGATCATGAGTTATGATAAAAACAAATTATTATTCTTATTTAATTAATTGTGGTAGTTGGCTGGCCATATATATATATATATATGCATATAAATTCAAACAGATCTGAAGGCAACTTCAATTGTCATGAATGGCTCATGTTGACGTCAATCAAAATCTCTACAAAACTATTTAGCACCCATAACAAGCTAGCCTTTTCTCGGCGCCAATCACAAATGCAAACATCTTTCACCAAAGCTTGACTAGCTGTCGAGCACCCTGAGTCACTGTCGATTTTCCAAACTCACCAAGCGGACTTGTGACAATCTCTCGGCAAAAGGTGCAAGCCATTCGGTGTCAATGAAAGGCCGAGAATAAGATTCACCGAGCACGCATAAAATTGAAGCTCATTCCGATCACACCAAGATTCTTCGGCGAGATCACCCATGTCACTCGGCCATGTCGGCTAGCAATGGCTTTGGCCACCTTAATCAAGCTCGGCAACGAACCATCGGACCGCAACACTTCTAATTTTAGCAATCACAACCCGTTTACAAAAATCTTTAGTCGTAGCAAGTTTGCCGAGTTACTTACATTGCTCAACCATGCTCTACTCTTATTCCGCAACATTGAAGAGTTGAACACACACACACACATAAAAAAAAGAAAAAGAAAAAAGGGTAGACCAATCTTATTTTTGGTCAACTTTTGGAGGTCCAACGACATCCAATTTGAGGCGGAATGATGTGTCTGAATAGTGGAATGAGCACTAGGCCGAGTGATGAATTCAACGCTACAAAAATGAGGCCAATTGGACTTAAAACGAGGAAGTTACAAGGGCTCAAAGTTAGGAATTTGAATCTAAAATTCTACATTTCTTGACCTGTTGCATGAAGAATTCGGCTTTACTTCATCAAAACTATTCGGCAGTACCACAACTCCTAGAAGAGTACTTGGTAAAGATACAAAGCTACAAAGCTGCTCGGTAGTGCCATACCTCGTACAAGGAAACTCGGCATCTCTGCCACCCTGTCGTGGCGGCGTAACTTGCAGAGTCTACTCGGCATGTCCACGCATGGAACTTCACATTACTCGGCAACCATTCCACACTAACCGGCCATTCAATCATGACCTCTATCCTCGTTTATTAATTCGTCACTCAAACCTTGTCTAATGCCCTTCTGAACTACAATGTTGAGAACCAAGGGCTTCGGCCAGCCAAAGTGTCGTCGGCCACGTTTACGTACCCATTTTCTCTCTCTAGTAAGTGGGTCTACATTTTTCTTCATATGAGCAAGAACTTCGTGGCCTACCAGCAGGTTCACGTTGACTAGTGGAGTCTACAAACACCAACTAGTAAAGCCACGAACTAACCGTAGGCCACTGATAGTTGCAAAATCGACTAAATGTCCAAAAATTGACATTTTTCAGTGTTGTCGAACTCAATCTTTAACTATACTAGTGTGAAGTCCTCATCAAGATGAGTCCAACACCACAAACCGCGTCAAAATCAAACTTAAAACGAAGGAGATACAGGGCCTCAAAGTCACGAGTTCGAAATTGGAACATTCTGCTTTTCACGACATGCAACATAAAGATAATGAAATAAGGATTTATCATGCGCTTCTCAGCACAACGTGCTCCGTTGCATCTTACTGCATTCCAGTTAATCGAATGGTCCAATAACTTCAAGGAGGCCTACCCTCTAAGTTTTTCGCCGTGTAAAATCTAGGGATGACAATTTAAACCCGGCCCGACGGGGACCCGATCCCCCGACCCCGATTATAATGGGTTTTCTCCGAAAATTATCCCCATAGGGCCGGGGATGGTATTAAAAATTGAATCCCTAATTGTTTTTGGGCCGGGGATGGGGATAGCTACCCCAACCTTGGCCCCAGCCTGATTTATCCCCGCATAGCTCCCGAATATTCCCCGAATATTCCTCGAATATATATGTAACATGTTTGATGACTCTGCCTCTTACTCACATGCATCTCATTGCTCTCTCTCATAGTTCCAACCTCTCTCTCTCTCTCTCTGAGAAGCTGCTCTTACGGCGTGCCGTCGTCCCTCCATCACTGATCTCCCTCTTCCCATCACCACTGATCGTCGGTCTCCTTCCTATCGCCGCTGTTCTCCTCCCTCCTCCCCATCGCCGTTGTCCTCCCCCCCTTTCTATCGCCGTCGTCCCTCCTCTCCATCATCGCTGTCCTTGACGCCGACCGTCCTCCTCCGTCGTCCATCACCTCCATCATCGCAGTGACAGTCACCCATCTTCCTCAGATCTAGTTCAAAACCCCCAGATCTGGTTCGATTTCGACTATTTGCGGAAGCCCATTTGCACATATGAAGATCAACTACGAGAATGTGAAGAGCTTTAATTTGTTGTTTAAGATCAACTACAAAAATGGAGATCACTTGGTTTGCTTTGAATATGAATATTTGTTTGATTTTTTTTTTAAAATTATTTTTTGATGAACATTTGTTTGATTTTTTTTATTTATTATTTTTTGTTGGTGATAATGATGATGTTAATGATGATGGAGTCACTGATGTTGGATGAATCTGTTTTAGATTGTTTACAGATTGCTTAATCTTTCCTTTGAATAAAAAAAAAAAAAAAATCTGATATGCTATTTAATTCGGGAATTTTTCAGGGTCGGGGATACCCGATCCCCGTTAGGGGCCGGGAGTGGGGGTGGCGATGGGTTCCCCGCCGGGGATTGGGGGCGAGGACGGGGAATTTGGCACTTTCGGGGATCGGAGACGGAGAGGGTAGTCCTCGGCCCGTCTCGCCCCGTTGCCATTCCTGCTAGAATCCATTTTTGAGGTCCAATTTTGTAAATTTCGAGTATTAGCTTGGGATCAATCAACTGGAAAATCGGGGACGTTAAATGATAGATCAACGGCCAAATCATGTCCGATTAGCATGCAATTTTGACGGCAGCCTCCAGGAGCTAAGCCATAACTATCTATCTTCACTGATCATTCACCCCAACTTGAATTTCTTTTACATTCAGCTATCACAACTACGCATATTCGATAATTACCAACGAACCAACTTACATCCATAGGCCCAACGAACAATTCGGCAACTTATTGGCTTATTCGGCAATTTTATTGGCTTATTCGGCATATTATCAACAAGGAGTTTCGGCAACTTATTGACTTATTCGGCAATTTTTATTCACTGCATATTATCACTCGGCTTCGACAACTTTTATTCGGCATATTATCAACAAAGCTCCGACAACTTGTTTGGCTTATTTGGCCACTTACTCGGCATATTAGAAACTACAAATCTGCATATTATCAATTCATAACTTATTCGGTATATTACCGTTGCAATCCACAGATCATTTGGCATATTATCAAGAGCAAATTAATATCAACTTTGCATTTTATCTAGCATGGACAACTTGTTTGGCACTACGATCTCGACATAAAACTAGCACATCGGCTTATCAAAATCCACATCTGAACATACCATGGGATTTGTATTGGCTCAAAGAGTCCAAACCCACCAACCCGAGAAGTCAAGAAGTAACCAAAGTATGCCAAAAATTGCGATACGACTCACATATTCCGACAACTGAAATTTTTACATTGGACAAGAAACTCAACTTCAATAAATTGACAACCATTGCCAGCCAAGTTCTTAGCAAATCCAACTCCAAAGGTCTCCCGACACACCGCGAAGCTAAGAAAAATCTCTGACCAAAAGATCGGCACAATAACCTACCCAAGTGTAGCTGACCAACTTTTCGACAAAATCACATTATATATAAAACGGACACTGGTGTTTTGACACTAGTTACTCGGCAGTGCATCAACTTTATTTGTCAACTTTATGCAGCAACATTGGCCACAGTATTCGGCAACTTTATTCGCCTAACAATATTATTCAGCAAAACAATTGCCCACTGGGACATCTTAGTCAATTTTTCGCTTTCTAATTGGGGCACATCAGCTGATCATCTTCTCGGCACCTCTGCTATACATGCATACTCGGCCAACTTGGTCCAAACATTACAACGACATTTACTTGAGTTACAAACTCCCACTCCTTTTCACATAGCTCGAAGCAAGTGCCAAATTTTGGGGTCAATATATTACACACTTGGCAGTTCACATATTTTTATGCGCCATCATTTTTACCAAAGCCAAATTTTCCCTGCAACATAGGGCAATGGGGCAAGTCCAATCTGCATTCCTTCTGACTAACACCTGTCATTCAAAAGCAATGGGGCTAGTCTACCTTAGACTAAACACAAACTGTGCAACTTGGCAATTAAATAGTTGGCCTAATATCTACTTGGCAATTCCTTACAAGCAGAGCAATATTATTTGTGATTAACACGTCTACCTTATTCGGTACAGGCTATCACTGACACAGGATTATTATTCAAAATCCTTGCAATATTAGCACTTGATCGCTACTTAAAATTCGCATAAGTCTCCAAGTACAGCATAATCTTCGCACTCGGCATGGAGCGCCATCAGCAAAGGCCTACACCCTCGCCCAGGGGTAATAATACCGTGGTCCGTTTTTATGATTTGTTTGGTACTCATATAATATAATTTCATCCTATGATAGACATATGTATATTTATACATACATTCAAGACATACGTACATTTATATATACATTCAAGCATACATGCAGTCATTCATTCATACATTTTATTCATTTATTCAGAGTGTTCTAAACTTCTGCTCCTTTTCACACAGCTCGAAGCAAGCGCCAGTTTTTGGGGCAATACATTACACACTTGGCAGCTCGCATATTTTTATGCGCCGCCATTTTTACCAAAGCCAAATTTTCCTTACAACATAGGGCAATGGGGCAAGTCCAATCTGCATTCCTTCCGACTAACACCTGTCATTCAAAAGCAATGGGGGCTAGTATACCTCAGACTAAACGCAAACCGTGCAACTCGGCAATTAAATAGTTGGTCCAATATCTACTTGGCAATTCCTTACAAGCGGAGCAATATTATTTGTGATTAACATGTCTACCTCATTCGGTACAGGCCATCACTGACACAGGATGCATTATTCAAAATCCTTGCAATATTAGCACTTGATCGCCACTTAAAATTAGCATAAGTCTTTGAGTATAGCGTAATCTTCACACTCGGCATGGAGCGCCATCAGCAAAGGCCTACACCCTTGCCCGGGGGTAATAATACCGCAGGCCTACACCCTCGCCCGGGGGTAATAATACCATGGTCCATTTTTATGATTTGTTTGGAACTCATGTGATATAATTTTATCCTATGATAGACATATGTATATTTATACATACATTCAAGACATATGTACATTTATACATACATTCAAGACATACGTACATTTATGCATACATTCAAGCATACATGCAGTCATTCATTCATACATTTTATTCATTTATCCAGAGTGTTCTTTATAAAAAAACCTAACAGCTATTTGAACAGCATAACTCGGCAAGAAAAACTCTCATTCCTTCTACCGTAGACAATGAAAGTTTTGGGGCAATTGTGGGAGCCAGAAAAAAATATATATATCCGCTTATTGGGGTTAACTCAAACAAAGCCTACAATGGGTCCAGCCCGAACAAATATCACACCCGCCCATCTATATAAAGGGGGGCATCCCAGAAGAAATGGTATGTGCTCTCTCCCTACACTACACACCAACATTCTTGATTTCCATAGTTCTATTCTTTCAATCAAAGGACTAACTTTAGCATCGGAGTGTCTTTGGCAGGCAACCCTGGTTAGGTGGCGCCGATTATGCTCATCTGTGCAGGTCTACTGAAGTAAAGTTCATCTCTTCGTTGGATCTCTACAATCCATGTGAGAGGATATTTCATGGTCTCACATAAATGTACTCTTTAGTTTTGCCCCTTTCAACCGCAGAAACAACAATCCTTTGATATTATGTCAAGGTTTACTATACATTCATGTATAGATTACAAAGGTGGGCTATTTTGTAGTTACATTTCATCTTTCCAACTATCTACCCACGGACCTTATTAGTACATATATTTCATAAGGCCCCGTTTTCTAACCCTGTTCCTCAGACATACATTCAGATAACGTCACAGAAAAAATGATAATTTCGTTAATTACGTGGTCAATGGAATCATTGTTTAACTACTATACCAACAACTAAACAACCAATCAAGTAATGGTGAAAAGCTTGAAATTGATTAATAAGCAAAGCAACCACCATAAGCTATCAGGCTATATGCTACTACAGTGAAATTCAAAATAAAGTCACACATGCCTGGAAAATTAAACCAACAATGGTAGAATCAGTCTTGAGAAACTTCGGAGCCTGAACACCTTTCTTCGAGAGCATTTCATTCATTCTACACAAGTCAAAGCTAAATCCACCTTTCAAAGGAACATCTACTTCTGCCTTGGACATTTTGAATCATACACAAACCTATTCATACAAAATCAAACCCATACAACATTAAACCCATAAAACTCTAGAAATCAAACCAATTAAACCAAATCCATTTAAGAAATCAACACGAAATTAAACTGAATAAATCATTTCAAACCCTAGAGCAAGAGTGAGAAATGGAAAAATAGAGGAAGACTATCAAACCCTAGAGCAAGAGTGAGAAATAGGGAAAATAGTGGAAGAATATCAAACCCTAGAGCAAGAGTAAGAAATGTGGGAAGAGAGAGAAAGAGAGAGAGAGAACTTGGTATTATGGCAGTGGTGGTGGCGGTAGTGATTTGCGGCGAGACAAGAGAGAGAGAGAGAGAGAGAGAGAGAGAGAGAGAGAGATAGACAGACAGACAGACAGAGAGGAAGAAAACCTGAATGTAAGCTGGAGGCGAGACAATGGTGATGTGAGACTGTGATTTGCGGCGGTGGCGATGTACGACGTCGCATGGCGATGAGCAATGATGAGATGAGCGGATCACCGTGAGGCAAGGTGAGGTTTGGTGGTGTTTGATTTTGTGAGAGAGAGATAGAGAGCACAAATGAGAACCTGTTTGTATTCCAAATAGATTTGATTCAAAAAAACAATAATAAATAAATAAAAATAATGGCGCCAATCTGAAAATTTTCCTCAGTTCAAAAAAAAAAAAAACTGAAATTTTCCTTTTCATCTTTTGGTGACTAAAATATTTTTTAATCGCTGAAAATATATTTTTGGCGACCAAACTTTTGGTCGCCAAAGATAAAAAGTAAATTTTTTTTTTCATTTGGCGACTTTATAATTTCAATAGCCAAAACTAACTATACAACGACTAAAATATTTTTTAGTCACTGAAAATAAATATTTAGCGACCAAACTTTTGGTCACCAAAGATAAAAAGTAAATTTTTAAGGCAATTAAATAATTTTAGTAGCCAAAACTAACTATACAGTGACTAAAATATTTTTTAGTCGCTAAAAATACATATTTTTCCAAAAATAAAAAGTAAATTTTTGTTTTTCATTCGGCGACTAAATAATTTTAGCAGCCAAAACTAACTATACGGCAACTAAAATATTTTTTAGTCGCTGAAAATAAATATTTGGCGACCAAACTTTTGATTGCCGAAAATAAAAAATAGTTTTTTTTTTTTTTTCATTCGGCGACTAAATAATTTTAGTAGCCAAAATTAACTATATAACGACTAAAATATTTTTTTAGTTGCCAATTGTGGCAAATTTAGCAACTAAATTTTTTTTAGTCGCCAATTTTTACATTTTTAGCGACTAAATTTTTTTTTAGCCACTAATAATCAATATACCCTGACTAAAAAAATTTAGTAACTAAATATTGTACTTTTGCCTACTAACATACTTTTTGGTCGCCAATTCCACAACTTTTGGCGACCAAAATATTTTTAGTCAGCAAAAGTGGTCACAAAAAGTGTATTTTCTTGTAGTGTTACTATGAGGGATCTAGGTAGAAATGGTAGTTGGCAACCTCCTGCTAATGGGGTTTTCAAGGTTAGTTGTGATGTGGTGAAGGGGCATAATATAAACGGGTCAGATCTAAGCCTTGGGCCAGCCTAATCCTTTAAACCCAAGTCCAAGTAGGTCAGGTAAGTGTGAGGGTAAGCCAATCAAGCCCAACTCCACGATCAACAGTCCACCCTAAGTCCTCAAGCACTTGGGCCCAACTTGCAGTGGAAATGTCAGTCCAGCCATGACGCTGAGTTAGGCCGAGCTACAAGACTCAATCTTTGGACTGAATTGATGGGCCGAACCCATCACCAAAAACCAAAGTGGGCCGAGCCCACACAAAGATATCTAAATGGGCCAGCCCATCTTTATAAGTAGTCTCACAAAGGGCCGAGCTGAGGCACAACGGTACTAAGTTGAGGGAACCTCTAAAAAAAACATGGAAACTATGAATGCATGGATGTGCAGGTTGCCACCTCAGCTGGCCCCCTCTCTCTAGAATAACGGAAATGGTTGATTAGGGGAATACGGTCTGTTATCACCGTGAATACAACGAATATATGCATCCATTGTCAACTACCTCATGGCCCCCTACCTTGAGTAATGTTAAAGGGAGCATGGCAACACCAAAGTCTCATGAAACCATCTTGGGCAACAAGTAAGGAGTTCTATATAAACTACAAGGACTTCACATTGAAGGTAACAAAGTGGAGCTACAATATACTCACTTGAACATATCTCTCTGCACTTAGAGAGAACATTCCATCTTCTCCGATCGCTTACTCTCACATCGAAAGGGTTATCCGCCAACTCCTACCGGGCGGCTTTAATCGGTGTTCACTGCATGTGGTCTCGATTCTTGGATAGTCCAGTTGGGTGCAGAGCTCTGGTCCATAATCATTTAGTGCGGTATTCGGTACACACAATTGGTGCGGTGAGCGTAGATCCTTGATTTCAGAGTTTTGCATCTGATTTCGGCGATGGGAATTGAGGATATTCCACCCTCGGCATTGACTCCACAAATAGAGAAAACAAATAATAAGGGCCTGGCGCTGCCAACAGTTCTAGAGGAGCAGACCGGAAACAACAACCGGACTACAGAATTTGTTGAGCATCTATAGTCCTTTGCTGGTGGTTCTTCCTATCATTTTTTGTTGGAGAAAGATTATAGAGATCCTATCATCGATTCAATGGGAATGGAGATACAGGAACTAAAAGCACAGCTCAAAAGGATGATGGGCAACCCAACGGAGAAGAGGAACGAACGCAGAACCCTCTCGTCTGCGCCGGAGGAGCCCATCCCTAGAACCACCAGTGAAGAAAGTCTCCAGAAATGAATTTGGACAACAAAGTCAACCAATCCCAGTACAAAGTGAAGTAACGAGCAACCACACCCGTGGTTCACGTCGAAGAAAAGCTAAGAGGCAAAAAATGGCCAGCCAGTAGACAAATATCCTCTTCAGGATCTCTGTACTTACTTGGTCGGGAATAGAAAAAATGAGCAACGACGAGAGCGTTAGGCTCAACACCTTGATCATACTGTCCATTAGAGAGAGCATCAAATACTGGATCAGCTCGTCTCCTCTCATTTCTTCCCAAATATCGAAGTTATGAGACTTCCCAAGAAGTTCACTCCAACAAAATTCATGTCATATGATGGGAAGTCAGACCCATTAACACATATCAGCCATTATCGACAGATGATGTCCTTGTGGAGTCAAGATGAGGCACTAATGTGCAAAGTCTTTCCATCCAACTTGGGAGAATTCGGACTCCGATTGTTCGATCGTCTCCCTGCTAGATTGATTTACGACTGGAAATAGCTCTCTGAAGAGTTCTTGGCCAAATTTGTTTCCAACACCAACATTTTGAAAGAGACGGACACCTTGTTCGGTCTCCGAAAAGAACAGGAGGAAACACTACGTAATTATACAAGAAGGTACTGGGAAGAGTATAGTGATTTCGAGGAAAATGTCTCTGATGAATAGATAGGCAGAATGTCTTTTAAACATGGATCGCATCCGAAAGCAAGTTGAGACAATTACTTACCAAACGCCCACCACAATACTAAAGGACTTACGTACAAGATTGAGCAAGACGCCGCCTTTAAAAATTATCAGATCCCCATCGAAGTGGCATCGGCCGAACAGACAACTTGGGGAGACAGAAGAAGAGCAGATCAAGAGGAACCCCGAGGAGTCGCGATGAATGAAATGGACAAGTCTAAATCCCACGAAGCAGTTGTTACAATCTTCAAGGAACCTATCTATCGTATTATGGAAAAATCAAGAGAGAGCCGTTCTTTACTTGGCCACCAAAGATGCTAGGAGACCCAGCTCGACGCAACCAAAAGCTCAGATGCACCTATTATCAGGACAAGGGACATATGACTCAGAATTGCCAAGCATTGAAGCAACACCTGGAGGACTTGGTAGCTACTGGGCACCTCCAAGAATACATTCATCCAGACAAAGTGGTAATCGAGTAGGGGAATCCTCCACCAGAACCAAACGTAGAGCATCAGCCTCAATTGATCATAAATGTAATTCATGACATAACCGGTCACGAGTGAGAAGAGACACTTCAGGAAGAAATTGCAAAAGCTGTACAGATTTAGCAAGTCATGTCAGTGGGTCAGACACCAAAAAATGTACGAACAATACCTAAGACTCCTTTATGTACTATTTTATTTACTAAGAAGGACTTAGAAGGAATTCAGCACCTACATAATGATGCATTGATTATAACTGTGGGAATTAGGAAATGATTCGACGTGAAACGAGTCTTGGTAGACCAGGGTAGCGCAGCAGATATATTGTATTACGACTTGTTCAGGAAGATCGGTCTCTCTGAGCAGCACTTCACCCCATCGACAGCTCCGTTGATTGGCTTTAATTTGCAACCTAAATGGCCACTTGGCAGGATAGTGTTGGTAGTTATGGCAGGGACAAAGACCTTTCAGATAGAATTCCTGGTTATTAACACACTGTCTCCTTACAACGCAATACTTGGTCGACCTTGGATTCATCAAATGAAAATAGCCCCCTCAACCTATCACCAGCTCATCCGCTTCCCGACGGAACACGGAGTAGAACAGATCTTAGGAGACCAAGTTGCATCCAAGTATTGTTTTATAGTAGCCATGAAGGTTAAACAGCTCTGCAATCGGGTTCAAACAGTTGAAGTAACAGAACAGCCGGTCTTGGAAGATGTCGGAGGAACCCCAGCTGAGAAGATAGTAAAGAATTTGGAGAAAGTTTTAGTAAATGAAGATGACCCAGAAAAGTACTTCTTTATCGGTACCTCATTAAGCGCTGATGAGAAACTTCAGTTGCTGGATATGCTAAGGGACAATACGAAGGTATTCGTATGGTTAGCATATTATACTTTAGGGTTGAATCCATAATTTGCTTGCCATAAACTCAACGTCAACCCTTTAGCTCGGCCCATTATGTAGAAAAGCCAAAGATCTTCAGTTGAGCACATCGAAGTAGTAATTGCAGAAGTCGACAAACTCCTAGCGGCGGGGGAATCTGAGAAATTCAGTACCCATAGTGGCTGTCTAACACAATTGTAGTAAAAAAGAAAAACAGAAAGTGGAGAGTCTGGATCGACTTTACTTACCTCAACAAAGCTTGTCCAAAAGACAGCTTCCCTCTGCCTCGCATAGTGTAACATGCCCGGGAGGTACCCGTGCACGTTAAACAGTTCAGACTCCTGAGATCTCTTTGATCTAGTCTCACTAGTGCAATGTGAAACATAGATGAGAGTCTAGATTTGACAACTTTTAGAAAATTCATTTTATTGCAAAACCTTTTGCCAGAAATGGAATGCGTCATCAGATCTCAAAGTCGCCACCTAATATTTTTGGGAAATTAGGAAACCCATGACTCATGCCAAGGCCACTGTTCGTCATAACCAAAGTTGTCTCAGTTCTGAACTTTAGGTATGAGAGGGGAAAGTCATTAATTGAGCACCCCCACTCACCCGATCAAAAGATCGACCTTTGCTAAACCATGATATGAATTTTATTGATTTTATATGTTCATAGTTCGATTATCTAATAAATCCTAAAAATTACTATGTGAAGCATACAAGTATAGACTATGTCATTTATTTTGGAATAATTTGATTTCATGTAGTTCTAAAAGAGTTTTGGAGATGTACAACCCAAATAAATTGAGTTTACAAACATGAAAATCAATACTATTCCAAATTAAGCGACACAATCTCCATCCACTGGCATTCATACAGTTATATCAAGTAAGCAAGTAGCCACATGGTAGGATGCTTAAACATTATAAGAAAAACGCATACAAACGGGATGCTAAAGCATAAAAACTTACATATTTACCGACGTCCCTCGAACAACTACAAAACAAAGTTAGTAAAATGTGCATAATCTTATATACAAAATCCTAATACAATTCACTCATGAGATGCAACTAAAGATTCGGCTTCTAAGATATAACATGTGAATCATCTCAAGAATATGAGGTAATACACATAATCACATAGGAATTGATTAAATCCACAAATGCAAACTTAGCCAAATCAAGATGCATGAAACATAGATGCAAAGCATGGATATAACAACAAAAATAAAATGAAATAAACATGATGCATATTTACAAATAAGGAAAGCAAGTAAAAGAACATGATAGAAAGAAGTGGGACGAGAAATTATTACAACACTTTAAATAAATTATTACAAATCAAATTAGAGGAGAGGTGATGAGAATATTACAACAAAATAAAAATCTCACAATACACTCAAAATAAAATAAACAAAAGAAAAGAAAGTTTCATGCGCCTTAGAAACCACCAGAAGTTGATTAACATTGGAAGACAACACCATCTTGTCCAAAAGAAGCTAATCGACCGGCCAATTAGGCCTAGCAAAACCTATCTTATTGCGAAACCAAAAAAAAGGAACAAACAAGAAATATGTAGGTGGCTTAACTAACCACTACCGGTTAGATTGAAAACAAGAAAACAACTATAAAATTAAAAAAAGTGCAAACTTACAACAAAACTAACATGAACCTAAAACAAGAAAACAAATATAAGGCAAAACATGCAAGATTACAACAAAACTAATATGAGACTAATGCAAGAAAAATATAAACTAGGAAATGCAAAATTACAACATAATTACTATAAAACTAAAACAAGAAAACAAATATACGATAGAATATGCAAGATTACAATAAAACTAATATGAAATTAAAGCAAGTGAATAAAAATAAATAAATAAATAAATAATTATGAACTAAACAAACCACTTAGATTACAACAACACACTATGAAATATAAAGTAAGAAAATAAATATGAGATAAACAAACCACTTGGATTATAACAAAACATTATAAAATAAGAAGCAAGAAAATAAATATAAGATAGAAAATATAAAAAAATGAAAGATTAGAAATTCACCTTCCAAAGAAAGGTTGAACTTATTGATTTCTAAAATTCCTCTTGATCACCCTCAAGTTTAGGAAGTGTGTTCTCAATCCTCAATTTGAAACTAGAATGGAACTCTGGGTATGTATTGTGGAAAAGTGGCTAACTTTCTTATTTTTTCTCACTTTCAACAACACTCATTCTTTCTTTTGATCAATCACTATTGAAATTTAGCTATTTTAGAAATTTTGGAGGAGTTTTTGGATGTAGGAAAGATGGAATTTCAGTTTGTATGGAAGGTATGGGGTGTATATGGAAGATAGGAGTATTTTTGGCTCAAAAACTCAAATTTTCTCTATTTTTTCCCTCTTTTCTCACTCTTTTCTCTTCAATTTTGTGGTCCTCCCTCTCTCTTACAATATGATCATTCTATACAGGCAATGAAGGAGAGTGAAGGTCAAAAAGAAGGTGAGAGACAAGAATTTGATAAGAGGGTAAATTTTCAAGGTGGTTGCATGGGATACTCCTTTATGGATGCAAACAAAATCTCTTTTTGACAATGGGTGATGATTAGGTATGTATTTGGTGATATATGGGTCGGCCAATGGGATAGGGGAGTGTCCCACACACAAGAAAAAATGCAAAAAAATACACATTTGCTTGTTGGTTTGAAATAGTCAAATATTATTTGAGGGGAAATATAACACAAGGTAAAGCTTTGCCAGAGTGGTTAAGGTGTTAGGTGTGGAGTCTTAGGTTGGGGGTTCAAACCCCTTCACCAGTATTCCTTAAATTCATTTTTTTGGATAAAGACAAATCAGCGCCACGTCATCAGCAAGGACCAATCCAGTCATGCAATGTCAAGAAGATCGCCACGTTAAGCGTCTCGATCGGATTGACGAAATATTTTGCATGTGGACAGAATATTCCCTGGCTTAAAAAAATATTCCCTCACATAACAGAATATTTTTCGAGTTTACAATTTGGTCCAGAAGTTTCAAATAATTATGCTGTAACCCAGATTTCGAGACAATTTTTCAGTGAGGCCCTTGGAAGTGCAGAGAAGATTGATCCTAACTAAACGAACCATTCTGGACGCAACCGTGAGGTCAGAATATGCCCTTGGAAAGGTAATTTATGGCTGTTTAAGGTTGGAAACAGGGCTCAAATTTTGAGTTTTCTTATTGAGGATTCTGTAAGAAACACCTTCTTGTTTTGTCATCATAGGGTAATCAAAAGAAAGTGCCCAAGTCTTAGGGTTGGTCAAAATGGGGTGTCTACAGTTTCCCCTCTTTGATAGAGCTCAAAGTTATTTCTTGATGTGAGTGAATGTCAAATCCCGAAGACGATCCTTTTGACAAGGCCATAAGACTTAGGCAAACAAACAAGATGCAGATGCAATTGCTTGAACCTGAAGATTGCCTATGTGTCCCTTTGCAAGGAATCAAACCAGCATAGTTCAGGAGCAGAATGCAAATGACATGCTCAAAATGCAGTTTGAAAGTTAGACTTGTACGCTTCACGAAGCCAGTTGTTTGAAAATTCATGATTTATGCAATGCAATGTCATGGAGTGATGATAAAGATATGAAGATGGCAACATAAGAGGCAAGCTTCATGCAAATGATATGAAACATAACAGGGGGTGCATCGCATTAAATGTGCCACAAGATTATATACAAATGTGCCACAATACAACTGATAGGTGAACTCAAAATCCAAACGTGTCTTACGTGAGAAGAGAAAATAATGAACTCGAAATCTAAACGTGTTTCATGCGGGAGAAGGTATAGTGGTGTAACCAACAGATGTTCCTAGTCGTATTTCATACGGAGAGGAGGAAGGTAAACATGAAATCCTAACACGTTTCACGTGAAAGGAACAAATGTGGTGAAACCAACAGCGTACCTAGCCTAGAAGGATGGATCCAATACTTGTTTTTCTAAAATTAGGCACTCTCCCTAAAGACAAGAAAGAAGCCAATAAAATCCGGCACTGATCAGCTCGATTTTGGATTTCACCATCTAGGAAATTGTACCGACGCTCTTACCTCGGTCCTTATTTGCTATGTGTACATCCAAAACTAGTCGAGGATGTTCTCTATGAAATTCACGAGGGGATTTGTGGAAGCCACATTGGTGGAAGGTCACTGGTGCACCGTGCTCTCATTTATGGGTACTGGTCACCACAGATGTAGTAGGATGCACAGTAGTACGTGCAAGAGTGTGATAAGTGTCAGAGATTTGCTCCGCTAATTCATCAGCCAGCCAAAAATCATACTCCGCTTATTAGCCTATGGCCTTTCGCTCAATGGGGCTTGGACATCGTTGGACCTTTGGCATGGGGGACTGAAAACAGACGTTTCTTTATCGCTACAACCGACTATTTCACTAAGTGGGCAGAAGTTGAAGCACGGACAAGCATCAAAGAAGCCAACACAAAGCGGTTTGTTGTGAGGAATGTTGTGGTCTGTTTTGGCATCCCACAGGTACTGATTGTAGACAATGATACGTAGTTTGACGGAAAGGTTTTCAGGAAGTTCTTTGCTAATCTCAGGATTGAATATCGGAATTCCTTTCTAGGCTACCCACAGAGCAATGGGTAGATAGAGTCATCAAACAAGACCATCATTAACGGTATAAAAAAACGGCTTGAAAGTGCAAAAGGCAAGTGGGTTGAAGAGCTGTCCCATGTACTATGGGCCTACCGAACGACAGCACGACGCTTAATGGGGGAAACACCATACTCCTTGACCTACGGAATGGAAGCTGTTATTCCACTGGAAGTCAGTCTCTCAACCCTCCGATCGGAATTATTTAAAGACACAAATAATGAGGAAGCTATTGCACAAGCCTTAGATATGGCGAAAGGCCGAAGAAAAGCAACGCTGATCTGACTTTTTTCCTATCAGCAGCAACTTATTAAAAGTTTTGATAAGAAAGTTTTCCTAAGGCAATTCACACCGGTAGAGCTAGTTCTAAGGAAAGTCATAGACCACAAAAAGGTGCCTGGCGAAGGGAAGTGAGGACCTAACTGGAAGGGTCCCTACAAAGTTACAGTTGTGGCTGGAAACGGAGCATACTACCTAGAAGATCTCAAGGGCAAAGCCATACCTCGACCCTGGAATGTAGCCAACCTCAAAAAGTACTATCAATAGACTAGACCCTCAAATTTGTCCATCAAGTGTACAAGCATTTATTTGTTGCATAATGAGAATGCTTCTTCACTTCTTTGAACTTTTTGTTTTTAACACCTATACAGCTTTGAGGTTAGAACATATTATTTTAATCCAAGCCTAGAGGCATGTTTATTAAACGGACATAGCTTTGGTGTTTACCAAACGGATTTAGCTTTGATGATTATCAAATGGATTTAACATTGGTGTTTACCAAACGAATATAACTTTGGTGTTTACCATATGGATTTAACTTTGATGATTATCAAACGGACTTAGCTTTGGTGTTAATCAAATGGATTTAGCTTTGATTTTAACGAAACGAACTTTGTCTCAGAGTGACCGAACGGAATTTAGTTTCGATTAGCACTCAAATATGCTAAGTGGAATTGCTTGGTAGAATTATGTTTGGCAACTAAAATGGACCTTAGGCCTCGCTTGGCAAGTGATTTTTTTAGCCAAAAAGTCAAAAAGTCACTAAAAAAACCCAAAAGCCAACAACCCAGACCAAAAAGTCAAATATTCTCTTTTATCTCTACTTTTTGCACATCTTTTCGTAAAAAGTCAAAAAGCCATCCCAAACATACTAGTTTTTTTACATCACATTTTAACCAAAAAGCCAAAAAGTTACTAAAAAAACCTGTTCCCAAACGAGGCCTTAGCCAAGTGGAATTGCTTGGTGGAAAAACCATACTAACAAATTTTCACTATTCATTTCCTTTTTTGGAAATCGCAGAATTTCTTAACTGTAAATACATCAATACTTCAGCACTACTCCATACAAAGCACAAGTTAGAACTGACTTGGGTACTCCTTTCAAGATCACACTCCTAGCATTAATCTTAATCAACCCTAGGTAGGGGCAAACAATTATTTTTCAGAACCAATCTGGACCTGAGTAAGACTTCACTTCTCTATATTTTTCATTCCATTCAAGTATACTCCAGCTTTCCAAGCTGAAATAGACTTTAGTAAGATCTGTCCAAGGGAAAAGATCTACAATGACAATCTTACTTAGCTCTAGGTGGGGGCAAACAATTATTTTTCTCAAACTCAACCTGGACCTAAGTAACACATTCTCCTTCGATTTCAAGCCAAGCATATCAAATAACCAAACCGAGCATCTATTCAGCCCTGTAGTCCCAACAGTGCTCAGCTGGGGGCAAACAGTATAGACAAGACAAGCATTAGCATAAGAGCATCAGATTGTAACAATTAACAAGAAAAAGTTCCATCATTCAACCAAGGCACAGCTGGCCTTACAAAAGTAGCAGCAAAAAGAAAAATTGTCTCAACAAGCATCAAAGGAGGCAACTTGTCAGGAAGACTGAGCTCTAGTGTGTCAAAAACAAACAAAAAAAGAAAAAAAAAAAAAGAAGAAGCAAACTTCAAGTCTTTTTAAATGGAAACCACTCTAACTCTCATCAGTAGGAGGATCTTTAGAGGCATCATTCACAATTTTGTCCACATCAGCTTGGAGAGGAAAAATAGAGGCAGCTCCAACATCTTGGGAAACAAGAGCCTCCTTAACCACATCTCCTACAGCCTCAGTGTCCAAGTCTCCACTCCCTTTAGTACCTATTGCTTCATTGGCAACACCACTCTCAAGAGTTTTGATTACAAAGTCAATTCCTAGGGAAATCCTTGTTGGAGGAATAGCAGGGGTGGTAACTGCCTTCAGACCCAAAGACTTTGAGGGAACTGGAATACTCTGAAACAAAGAGGAGTCTTTAGGAATTTGAGCAGCAGCCAAGGCACTCATCTAGCCATTCAAGAAGAGCTTGTCACGAAGTACCAGCACCTCCTCCTTGTAAGCAGCTCTGGTTTCATCCCAACCCTGTTGCCAGTGCTTGGCCTCTAAAGTTGAGCGTTCAGCAGCCATCACTGCAATAACTGCCTCCAGCTCAGCCACTTTCCCTTTGAGTTGGACCTGGACCCTGATAACAGCTTCCTTGTACTTCTCAGTAAAAACGACAACTTTGTTCAAACGTAACACTTTCCTCTCAGCAATCTTGTGTCCCTCCTTTTTGGCCTTTAAATTTGTTGTCAATCTCTCAATATTCATATCGGCCTCTAGTACGGCCTTCTCTAGTTCCTTAGCTCGGGTGATGGACAGATGCATCCTCTGGATACACTGTAGCAAATAAACAGGTATCAAAGGAAAGAAAATGATACAAACTAGTAAAGAACAAAAAAAAGAAATAAAGTAGCACTTGCAGTAGTTATCATTTGAAGGTTTTCCTTCAAGATGGGGATGTCCTAAGGTCCGTTATGATCTGACATATCTACTGGTATCAACAGGGTTTTGGTTAAATCAAAAGCAAAATCTCTAGAAGCAACAATTGAGTCAGAAATAGAAATAGGCCTACCCTGATAAAGCATGGGCGGCTCCCATTTCTCAAAGACTCATCCTCAACAAGATCTTCAGATGCCTCTCCAACTATAGCCTTACTAGTCTCACTTCTCATTTTCTTTGCCCTTTCAGCGATTGAAGTAGCGGGTTCGGTAGCAGCGGCAGAAAAGCCAGAGGCTCTTATCTCCAATTTTACATCCATAAGGCTCTTTGGCTCAGCCTTGGCCAGAGGAGCCTCTAGAATCGAAGAGGAGCCAAAAGCCTCCGCCTCCAGATCCATTAGCACTCTCCTTTTTGACATTAATCCATCCCCTGCGAAACTGGGGGCAGGAGAAGATGTTCTCTCAACAGATAAACTTTGGCCACGGCGGTGGTTTGTGACTAGAGGGGCAGGGGGTGTGTCAGTTTTAGTATTAGAATCGAGAAGGGATGCAATAAGTTTTGCTTTTTTGGGGATTGTGGTTCGGTATGTTACTTGGTAATCCAATAGTTCTGGAGCAGACCTCTTTTTGTATCTCGGAACTCCTTAATCGCCTCAATGTTCTCGCGGTTCGGCCTGTGCTAAAAATAGGAAGCCTCTACAGAGATGAGGAACAACATTAGAACAACATTTAAATAAAAAAGAAGTACAGAAATACTAGGGCACATGACTCAGACCTGGGTAGCCATCTTTTTGGGGCATCCGTTCAGATTGGAACTCGATTCCAACAGGAAACTCCCAGTTACCACCTTGTAAGAAATCATCACTGTGTTTGTCGAAATCAGGTAAGCCGATGACAAGGTGCCAGTCAGCTGAACAGACGCGGAGGTAATAGGTGCTATGATCTTTATTATGTGAAAGGGTGTAACAACTTAAAATGTCCCATATGTCCAAGTTTAGACCCAACTGCCTGTTAAGAGAAAAAACACCACAGACGACTAGAAACAAGTTTACGAACACTTGCATAGGGGTAAGTTGAACTTGGTGCATGAAACGGCGTACTAAGGGATCAAGGGAAACTAGACCCCTCCTTCAACAATGGCAATAACGGGGAAAGCAACATTGTTTTTGGTACCCATGTGCTTGGCGTTAACTCTCGCCAGCGAAAGGGTCACATCCTTAAGGATACCATCGTCACGGTGGAACAAGGCTATTGTCTCAGGAGTACCCACCAACGCCTGAAATTTTTCCATTATCTAGACCTAGTAGGGCAGGGACAAAACTCAACTAAGCAAAAGATGGAACCAGTTGCCGGAAATAATGGCGCAAAGGCCAAAAGGGCGATTAGTACAGAAAAGCAAAAGAAAAGATAAGTTTCAGGGGAACTTGCAGAGATTCAACGAAGGAATAGCAACGAGCGAAGATCCTTAAGACTAGAATGAGGCAGTAATCGCGGCAAGAATCTGGGCAGAGCACCGTTAGGACCAAGGTGGAAGAATGAAAGGGTTTTGGGGTTTCTTGAAATTTAGAGATAGACGAAGGGGTTTGAATAGACACCCCGATAGCATTTATTACCCTCAATCAATGCGAAGGTACAAAATCATGCCTCTTCAGATGGATTCGCACACTACTCGCACACCAAGATAAGCGCCGCTACGTGTCATCATGTAGAGTGCATGTGTCAGGATTGAACCGTTACCAAGGCCGAACTGGGGCGGATCCGATGCAACATGACGCTTGGGGTACTGGATAGTAGCTCCCCCCAAAGGGAACCTTAGCGCGAACTAGAGGGCAAATGAAAGGGCAAAATATAAACGGGTCGGATCCAAGCCTTGGGCCGGCCTAATCCTTTAAACCCAAGTCCAAGTGCGTCAGGTAAGTGTAAGGGTAAGCCAATCAAGCCTAACTCCATGATCAACAGTCCACCCCAAGTCTTCAAGCACTTGGACCCAATTTGCAGTGAAAAAGTCAATCTAGCCGTGACGCTGGGCTGGGCCGAGCTGTAGGACTCAATCTTTAGACCGAACTGATAGGCCGAACCCATCACCAGAAACCAAAGTGGGCTGAGCCCACACAAAGATATCTAAATGGGCCAGTCCATCTCTATAAGTAGTCTCACAAATGGCCGAGCCGAGGCACAACAGTACCGAGCTGAGGAAACCTCTCAAAAAAACGTGGAAGCTATGAATGCATGCATGTGTATGCTACCACCTCAGCTGGTCCCCTCCCTCTAGAATCACGAAAATGGTTGATCAGGGGAATGTGGTCTGTTATCAGCATGAATACAACGAGTATATGCATCCATTGTTAACTACCTCATGGTCCTCTACCTTGAGCAATGTTGAAGGGAGCATGGCAACACCAAAGTCTCATGAAACCATCTTGGGCAACAAGCAAGGAGTTCTATATAAACTACAAGGACTTCACATTGCAGGTAACAAAGTGGAGCTACATTATACTCACTTGAACATATCTCTCTGCACTTAGAGAGAACATTTCATCTTTTCCGATCATTTACTCTCACACTGGAGAGGTTATCCAGCCAACTCCAGCCAGGCAGCTCTAACGGCGTTCACTGTTGCAGGGTCTCGATTCTTGGGTAGTCCAGTCGAGTGCAGAGTTTCGGTCCACAATTATCTTGTGCGGTATTTGGTACGCACATGTAGCTACCTTAAAGGGTTCTAATTAGGCCTTGGTTGCGGCTATTTTGCAGGTTTCTAAGGGGATGTTATTGGATGGCTTTACTAAAAAGGTGTGTGTCACCTCTTTTCTGCAAGGTGAGGCCTTCACTTGTCGATGAGCTTGTTTATTTGCTCAATCAAGCAGTTTATCGTCATCCACCTAAGTGTCAATGAAACAGTCCCTCATTGGGAATTTGGGGCAATAGTTAGCGGCATCAAGCATTTGGTAGAACAAGGGCGTTTCTCTCTTCGTTGGGTTCCCAAGTATGCTAACAAGGTGGCTAATTGGTTGAGGAAAGCTTTTCTCCACGATCAGCTCCCTTTTGACTGGGCTTCTTGCCCCCCTCCTGCTATTGCTTCTTTGATTGAAGCCTTTTTAGTTTTTAGGCCTCATTTGGCAAGTGGTGATTTTAGCTAAAAAATTAAAAAGTTACTAAAAAAATCAAAATATCAACAACTTATATCATAAAGTCAAAGATTTCATTTTCTCTCTACTTTTTATACATTTTTTTCATAAAGAACTAAAAAGTCATCCTAAACATACTAGTTTTTTTACATTATATTTTAGTTAAAAAGTTAAAAGGTACTAAAAAACCTGTTCCCAAGCGAAGCCTTAGTCTTTGCTGTTTGTTTTCTTAGTTCCTTTGTTTAAAAATAGAAAATAAAAAAAAAAGACTGTTGTTGGATCTTAGTAGACCTATAACAAGATTTAGTTTAATGATCCCAATTGTTTGTCTTACAGGGACTTCCAAGCAGTGGCGGAACTAGAAAATTAAATTAGAGGAAGCAGTTATTAATTACAATATTGAAATTTTTTACAAACATATTTCATGCAAGTTTTTATAATTGATTTTGAGAAACATTAAAAAAATAATGTTATTTGTAACTAGTGTATCATGGACAATATAAAAAAAATATAGATATAAATCTTAAAATAAATTATCCAATGATTAAAAAAAATTTTATACAAAATTTGATTAAAAATTTAATATACTGGTAATACCCCGTCATCATTGATATGTGATATCACCAACTAATAGTATATAAACATATAGAGAATGAACCTTACATTTCAAATGTAACTAACAATCGAATAAATTTTATATTTTTATAGTGAGATTACTTATACTTACATGTCAATAATAATGACATAACTGTTACATTTAAAATTTTTTATAGATAATATGATTTATAATAGTATCTTTATTTTCAATTAAAACAACCATTATTGTTCTCATAATTTTTAAAATGTCATTGATATTTTACTCTAACAATATTTTTATAATTTTTTTTATTTAAATTATTTTTTTTATGTTTACAAAAAAAAAAAATTTTTTAAAAAATCTTAAAATCCAATGGAAGCACGTGACCTCCTGGGCCTTTACTCCCTCTACTACTGCTACCAAGCAAATCACCCATTAAAAAGTTAAATTGGTTAAACAACCATAGCACATGATCATATTGAATGTGTTATCAAAGAAATGGTCGACAATATAATTTTTGAAGATAAACCATTCATTATTTTAAAGACTGGATATCATTTTTCAATCAATCAGGTGACTTCATAAGATAAATAATTCAGATAATTGGGACTTGTGGTGGACCTATTGAAGTTCAACAGTCCAATTAACAAAGCCAACTAGAGAGAATTTGCTTCCAAAAAAATAAATAATTTGTATTATGGACGTTGGTTGCCTTATGTCTAAGCATGGACAGTTGACAATTTGGATAAATTAATACCGATAGTCCAACATACTATTATCATTTTTTGCATTGCTTTGCACAAAACACTAACTCTTAAGCCCAAAGGGCAAGGATAGACATGGAGGTAGAGCCAAGTGTGAGGGCAATGAAAGAGGCCTTCTTTAACCATGACTCGGAACTCATCAACTTGTTGTGGAAGAAGTCGAGAGCTATGAGGTCGACTAGAGCCATGTAAATAAGGATACCTGAGGATAGGGAACCCAACAGACCTTCCAGAATCAAGGCATTGGGGCTACTGTCGTCGTAACCAGTGAACCAGAAAATGATCATACCCAACACTATTCCCAGTGGTGTTGTCACCGAAAACATGAAGCACATGTACGCTGTTGTTCCAAAGATGAAACCTGCCTGTCAAATTATCATGCACATTCATCATCATCACCAATTAATCATCAACAAGATCAAATATAAGAAGTATGGAGTTTCCATATAATCATTTCTACGCCAAGTGATGAAATCTACATGCAATTTTATTCACACGCCTTTACAAATAATTTTCCCAAATTTAATGTATTTTCACTCCAATTGCAGACTGGTCTGCATTCTCACTAATTTTGACTTCATGCCTGCATATATGACTTAAATAAACCTTATTATAGCGGTATCTAGCTACATATGCTACTTCTTCAATTATATCCAAGTCTATAATTTTTTTTCTTGTTTGTTTATTTTTATAATTTTATTTAAGTTGTATTTGTATCATAAATTTAAGTAACAATTTAAAAATATTTAACTCGCATTTGACTTTTTTTTCTTTTTTCGTTTTTAAATTCCTAAACAAATCCTGAGCCAAACACAATGTCACTGATTCAGATATGTCCATTTCAGTCATGCTGTAGAGCTCTAATTAGAGCTGCTACAGTACAGCTCTAATGAGCTGTCCACCCATTAAAAAAAATAATAATAAAATAAATAAGTGAAGTAAAAGACAAAAAATAGAAAAGAAAAAGGCAAAATGCTTGAGAGCATTAAAAATGGAGCATTAAAAGGAGCACAAATGATGTGGCAGTGGATCCCGCTCACTTTCTATGCCTTGTTTCTTTTTTTCTCTTTTTTTTTTTTACCATTCCCAATGCATTAGTGCTATTAGTGGTGTATTTTTTTAGTGGTTTAAATCATTGTTGAAGAAAAAGACAAATTAATGCTCTATTAGAGGTCTAAATCATTTTTGATGTCCATTTAGACCAAATTTCAGTACAATTGATAGGTAAAACACACACGGCTCTGAAAAATTCAACCAAAACATCCAGCATTCCAATATCAATTTCAACAATGATAGAGACTGCTAATTTTGAAGTTCTAAAAAGACTATTAATGACATGACACTCAATAAAATAAAATAAAAATACAACACCAAAGTCAAAACATCAAATTATTTATGGTGGGACCTACTGTTACATCATTAGTAGTAGCACTAATTAGTGCTCCCACTCATTTTCCTATCAAGTTTATCGGACGAGCAAAAGGGTGTATGGGTCCCACACACTCCCTAATGGTAGCAGCATGAATGAGCCGGTTAGTTCTTCAATCATGTTGTGTAGCCAGCAGTTACGGAGAAATTAAATCAGAGACACTTATTAATTATAATTTTTTTTTAATCAATGATAAGAAGATAATAATAATTTTTGAATTAATATTAAGTATAAAAAATTAAATAAATTGTTACAAAGTATTTCACATAAAATTTTATAATTAATTTTAAGTAAAATGAAAAAGAAAGTATTACGTATAACTAGTGTATTATATACAATATAAAAAAGTCATATATTTAAATTGTAAAATAAATTATATAATGGTAAGATAAAACAAATTTTTACAAAATTGAAGTAAAAATTTCATATAATAGTGATATCATATCATTATTGAAATATGATATTACTAACCAATAGTAAAGCAACATATGAAAGGTGAACTCCATATATAAATGTAACTAATACTCTAGTAATTTTTACATATATATCGTAAGATTAATTATATTTGAATATCAATAATGATGGATATTACCATTATATTGAGATTTTTTACAAAATTTTTATACATAAAAATATAATTTGTTGTAGTCATTTCATTTTTAATAAAACAATCACTGTTGATTTCATAAATTTAAAAATGCATTTGATATTTTATTTTAAATATTATTTTTATTTAAAATTTTATTTATATACATATGTGAAAAAAAAAAAAATCTAGAAGGCACGTGACCCTAGTCCCCATGTGGTTCGGCCATTGGTCATAAGATATGTTCTACTTTACCTGAAACATAACATTATTATACAAACCTTTTACGTGATAGAATTAGTTGGAAGATTACATTACGTGACGGTATACTGGCTACTGGCTAACCGACTGGCTCAGAATAATATTCTATAGAGTAATGCTTTTTCAAGAAAATATTAATTGTATTTCTTAAATATGTGGTTAAGGTTTTGTTTGGTATTTTTTAAATAAGTATATTTATTTAGATCATATCTTTTTTTTTATTTTTTATTTTTGGTATATCTTTTCATAAAATATATATATATATATATATATATACATATTTAGGAACAATCTCTGACTGGTACTGGTAATTTAATCATAAATGATTTTTACGGATTTCAATTATAGAAATAGCAAGAATAATTTACATGGAGTCCAATTTTTTATTAAACAGCTTCTAAACTGTAATGAATCTAAGGGTTGGTTTGACATGAACTATATAATCTATCTTTTTATCTTTTTTCTATTACATCACCTCTCTACTTTTTTACACATCTTTTCGTAAAAAGACAAAAAGTATACTTTTTTAGGACACCCCAAACCAACCCTAAATATTGCTAGCTCCAACTCAGTCAAATAGAAATTTTTTTTTAAATTGTTAATGGAAAATTGTCAAAAAAATATTTAAAATTAATATTTTTTTATTTATCTAACGAACATGCACATATCTACTATTGAGAGAGGGATAGTGAATTAGTGGGTTTTGATTCGCTATTCATATGCACAGTTACAAATTGATTATAAAAATTAGTTAAAAAAACTGATCCAAACGACGCTTAATTGCCAAAACAATTAGACTATTTGACACGCGTCCATATATAAAATGGTTATGCAATTTAAACAATAGAAGCTATTCCACAAGATTGTATTGGGTATATCTCCAAAGTCAACATGATCGGTATTCCCAATGTGCGGTCATTATTACTAACACGTGACATTACCATGCTGTCTAACGGTTGTTAAAACGCCACGTCATTAAAACCCAGTCCCACAACTTAATGGCCGTGACATGAATGCATCAGCGAAAATCTATCGCTCATAAATAAAGTAGGCTAATCACTCACCACCGTTCATCTCATTCCAACCCAAGAGCAAGACATATCTTATCAAATGAAAAAAAAAGATTGATTCCGTACCTGAGCAATACAGCCTCCAAGGCCCATCCCTTCAAAGATCTGGTGAAACGCGAGTGCAGCAACAAGCGGTCTGATCGTGCACTGATTCTGAGACATCCCCATCGTCACCCCTATGATCACCGAATGAAATATTATCCCAATCTCCAGCACCTGCGACACCAATCTCTGCTTCATCCTCACCATCTCTTCCGATTCCCTCTCACCAAACACCCCCATTTCCACTCCACTCTCCGCCGATTTCTTCCTTGCCGCCGCCAATTCCTCGCTCGTCCCGATCGCCGTGTAATTACTACTCGCCTTTCCTCCGTGGCTATCGACGTGTGACGTTGCGGTTAGGTCTACCAGAAGTGCGGTGAGGACTCCGATCAACGTGATGAGGCCGGAGAAAGGGAAGTCCTTCCAGGGGTGTCGCGACGCCACGTGGCAGTCGGCGAGAGCGTCGAAGGCGTCGGGGAGGACGTGGACGAGCGATGTAGAGAGAATCACGCCGGCCGCGAAGCACTTGATTATGAGAATGGCCTTGTCGTAGACCGGCTTACCTTGGAACAAGCGCGCGAGCATCACCGGAGACGATATTCCGACGACGCTCGTGACGAAGATCACAAAGATCGAGACGAGCTTGAGGTTCGCTGCGGCTCGGCTGTCTCGGCACGAAAGCTCTCGAGCCGTGTCGGTGGCGCACACCGCCATCACTAGGTAATCTGAGCTCAGTAAGAGATGGTAGAATGAGAATTTTAGAGAGAGAGAAAGGGGAGTTTTAGAGAGAGAAGAGTGTTGGTTCGTAGAATTTTGTTGCACCTTTCCTTTCTCTCGCTGTGACTAGTTTTTGTTTGTGGTGGTGTCTTGTTTCGTAATAATAACAAGAGATAGTGACACTCATTGTAATTTCCTTTTCGTTTGTATATAATTGTTTTACTGATTTAAAAATTAATATTTATATGATGGTATTGTTTTTTAAAACAGTGCTGCCATATACACACAATTTTTATCGTTCGAATTCATACTATTGAATTTTTTCTGTGTGTTTCTGACATGAAACTTTTTTACAAGTAGGGGTCTCGTTCAAATAGATTCAAAAATTATATGAATGAATCATTGATTTTTTATTCACTTATCTCAAAACATTATTATCATTTTTTTTTATTTTTGTCGTTTTAAAATATTAATTTATTTTTAAAAATTAAGAATTAAAATAATATAAATTTATTATTTTATCATTTTTTTAAATTTATTAATATTAATTATTTTAAAATACAATAATTGTATTAGTTTTGAAAAATTAATATTTTTAAAGTATAATAATTATATTACCTTAAAGTCTTTGATATTAAGATTTTATAAGATAAAAAATATCTAATATTTTCATAATAGTTAAGATCTCTCAAAATTTTCTCAGAGAAAAAATGACTTATGTTGTGTTTGGTTGAGAGATTTGAAAAGGAAAATGAAAAAGATAGGTGAAATATGAATAAAATATACCTAAATTTCACATAATTTTACATATCTTTTCTCTTTCTCTTTCCAAATCCCTTCTCAAATCCCCTAACCAAACACAATATTAGAGAAATTTCCACCTGACTCAGAGACATTTCGACCTTAACATAGAGAAATTTCAAAAAAAATTCAAAACACAGAGAAATGCAGAAAAATTTATTTGATTTTCTGTATTTTGAAATTTTTCTCTGGTTTGAATTTTCTCTAATTTATTCATAATTTTCTTTATGTTTTGACCAATTTTCTTTGATTTGCTCACAATTTTCTCAGTATTTTAACCAAACCAGAGAAAATTAAGCTAACTGTTTACTGCTCTAATTTTTTATTTTTTTTTATTTTATCTGTGTTTTGAAAATTTTTCAATATCATCCTATCCAGACCCTAGACATAAAAATTACATCTCCCCATTCAAACAAACAAATCAAAGATCATTATTATTCAAAAATCGGAGATATAAAATCTTGAAATAGAGAAATTCAGAAAATTGAAAGAAAAAAAATAAGAGTCCAAGAACAAAACTTAGAAAAAAAAAACCCGTATTAATCCAAAGAAATCTCGACATCATCATCTGAAATCTCCTACTACAAATCTATCAAAAACATAGATTTCGAGAATCTCCTTAACAGTACCAGTAAGATCCTTGGCCATTAATCTTGATTTCATGACTTTCACGATCTCGATCACATCATTAAGTGATATATTGCTTGTGTACTTGGTGTTCTTGGTCTTCTTCCATGGCCAAACTTGGGGATGGAGAACTTCTCGTCGTTGGGGACAGACGGAGTTTGATGAGATCATTAATTTTCATAACCGAGCTCGATGTGTGATGATACTCTAGGAGGGAGAGAGCTTGCGATTTTCTTTAGAAAATAGTGTGAAGAAACGAGTGAAGAACCTTAAGTTATATATATATTGTAAACTTTTCTTATTATTAAAAATTGGATAGTGATATTAGACAAAAAATTTTCAAAAAATTAATATTTTAAAAGAAAAAGAAGTGAAAAATAAGAGCTTTTCACAAAATTATATTTGTAATGTTTCATTAAATGATTACAACAAGAATAAGAATGGTATCACGGTCACCTTAATAAATATTGTACAACAGTTGGGACAAGATTTAGGGATGATTTAGGAAGTTGGTTAAAAGTTGGTTTGGTTTTTTCTTTTGATTTTTTTTGTGTGTAAAAAATATGAGAGGTGATGTGATTCAAAATGAGTTAAAAGCTAAAAGCTAAAAGCTAGCTTTTCTCAAATTACCCCTTAAGGGAAAAGTTATTGGTTGGTCTTGGGTTCTTGATTGGTCTTAGGTTCTGTCAAATAGTGCTTCAATTGTGTTATGATTGGTAGAGTAAGTAAGATTCAAGAACTTGTATTAGTTTTAGTACTCGTTTGGCATGAATGTTTGGGTTAGGTTGGGTTTTAGTAAAAAAAAACGAAATAAGATTTTTAATAAAAATGTTTTAGAGCTCTAATAGCTATAACAGGGTGTGGATCTCACTATAATAGTGATGTTTGTGTCTTGTATTTTGTGTTTTTTTTTTTGACTTTTCATGTCATTAGAGTTCATTAATTTAGAAGAATTTTATCATTGGTAATTTTTTAATTCTAAACTAAAAACTATCACATTTAAATTATAATCATTTTATTTTTTTTATTTTTCAAACAAAATCATAAAACTCTATTCCAAATAAGACTATTTTAACCTTATACCACAATGGTTAAAAAATAAAAATACAAAAAATCAATTCACATTCCAAATCAAACTTCACAGCTACCCATTAATTTTTTATTTTAATGGGGTGGAGCTTAGTGGGTCCATGTACCATGGGATTATTCCAGTGATGTGATGGAAAGAAATGTCATGGCTTTAAAGTTTTTCAATGGAGACTATAAAAAATATTTTTTTAATAGAAAAGTTTAAAAGTGGGATTTGCGTGATAGGTTGCGAAAAAGTTCCACAATCGAGCTTTTAGATTTGATTTGGGGTAATTTATATAATTTATTTTTTTATTTTTTTTTATTATATCATCACTTTACTTTTAGTGTATCTTTTTATAAAAAGATAAAAAATATATTTTTTTAAAACATTCTAAACTAACCCTTAATAATAAAAAAAATTATACTTAATTTTTAAGATTATTTTGAAAAGATTGTTAAAAAAGAGTTAATTTTTTAATTTTTTTTAAAAATATATAAAAATATATGAAAAATAATATAATTTAAAATAAATTAAAAATTAATATTTAATTTTTTAAATTCTTTCCAAAAGAGCCTTTAGTGTCCCGCGTTCTTTGAGCTACAAACTACAAAATATGCACAATATAAATGGGTAATACACTTGTGCGGTTTGTGAAATTGATTATCATAAATATTATAATTAAATAATTTATAAATTATAATTTTAAAAAATAAATTATAATCAAATATTATATAAAAAATAATTAAAAAAATTTATATCATAATTAAAATAATTTAATAACTAATATCATAATAAATCATAACTAATACCACAATATATATAACTAAGTTATTACCAAGTCATAACTAAACGCTCTCTCTCTAAAAACGGGAGCTTCTCTCTTTATCCCTCCATTTAGGGTTTTTGTGAGCACCACCGGTTGGGAAGGAAGAGGGGGCTTTCAGCCTTCGGCCACCTCTCTTCCCCTTTTTCTTTCCCTTTGTGTTTCTGTTTAATAAACTTTGGGAGATCTCTCTTCCCAACCTCTCTCTCTTTATGAGGAGTCTTTTTTCCCTTGGTGGAGGTTTGCTAAGTTTCTTCTTCTGCATTCCTCCGATGCCAGATCTATCATTTTCCTCTTCCTTCATTGTTCACCATAGCCGTTATCGCTATTCCACCGCCAGATCTGCTTCAGATCTGGCCACCTCCAAGGATCCAGCAGTTTCTTGGGGTTTGAGGTTGAGTTTTTCAAAAAAAATTTCAATTTTTTGGTTTAGGAGTTTTTATGGAGTCCATCGGTGCTTTGTAATGGGTTACTCACTTTATGGTTGAAACCTATGATCCATTCAGACATGCTCTATGGCCAATTGTTTGGCTTCTGCTTTGTAGTAAGAGCACACAAGCACGAGATGTGCGTCTGTATTTTTCGTAGTTTTACTCTGATGTGTTATGCGATTTGATTTTTTCTTTACTTGATGTAAGTTTTCTGTTGGATGGACTCCTTTCTATAAGTGCCGTTTGACTTCTTTAATGGAATTTTCTTTCTGATCAAAAGAAAAAAAAAATTATTATAACTAATACCTCAATAAGTCGTAATCAAAGATCACAAAAATCATTATTAGAGATATATGATACACACCTTTTTAAAATGTGTATCATCAAAAATCATAATTAGAGATATATGATACACACCCTTTTAAAATATTGTACGAGTACGAAATAATCTTCTCGTATAATCTTGTTGATCAAGTTTGTGCTTCCTCCAAACGTCGTCGCTTTACTTCCTGAAAACATAAACGTGAGCTAGCCAGCGGGTGTGTGCCGAATACCTCTCTGATGCCTAAGTCAGCAAATAGGTAATAGACAAAAACTTTGTGTATTTGAGAGTTAAAATTGTGATACATGTACATAAGTCATGCTATGAGCTTTTTATAGATTCTGCCTGGCATAATCCTAGTAGGATTCCAACTCTCCTTGTAAGAATCCTCCTAGGAATCACACACCCTACTCACTACCAACCAAGTGAGACGGTTGCACAATCCCAGTAGGACTCTACTCTCCTTAACAGAGTCTTACTAGGAGTCTCAAGTCCAAGGATAAAGCTTATCTTGATAATTCCTTACCCACTACTTATCAAAGTGAGATAATTGCAACTCTTGTTTCAGTTGGCACAAAGCATAACCATGCTCACACAACTCGATGCAGAATAAGCCAACTCAGTCAACCTAGTTTTTGGAGTCACCTTAGCCGAGCTATCTCTTAGCTCGGTTCAAATCAAACTGCTACCTCGGTTGCTATAGCTAGACCAGACATACAGAGAACCCCAGCTCTGATCGGACTAATGCGACCAAGACTACCGAGATAATTACTTTGGTTCGTGGCTCGGCCCAAGACTTTATCTACCTCAGCCAATTACCACGGACTTTCTTACCTCGGCCCAATTTAAGCATAAATTACCTTCTCAATTGTCCCTTAATTCCATCTGCAATGCATGATTTGGGATTACTTGCTACCAGTCGAGCTAAATGCCCAAGCCCTCAACCGAGCTCATTTGTTACCGGCCTACCGGGTAGCCCGGTCCATAAACGTCTTGTCAATTGCTCTGCACGTCGTTTTGCCTCTCAAGCACGTCTGAATCGTTATCTATTCCCCTGGACACGTGGCTTGCTCCTACTGGTCAAGTACAATTGTCACAGTCGTCTTCGTACTTCGAAAATTTTGAACAGTCCTCCAAATTCTTGTACTTTATACAAAAATCCCCTTGTTTTCCAACACTCCACTGTTCATCTTCTCTCACTTTTGTGTTTCTGTGACCTACCTCTACTTCTGTATCCTTTTATGCTCCAGCTCTTATCGTAACATTTGCTCCATTGCTGAGGTTTTGCACACGCTCAGACTAGTAAGTTCGTTCAATACTTCCTTCTAATGTTTCCTTTTCATTTATGTCTATACTTTCAATCTTTAAACTTCATTGTACGCTTGTTTTCATATACTAGAGCATTGAATAAATACCATAAACCCAAAATTTCATGCTTAAGCTCAGAAGCACACTAACTGTTTTTTTTTTTTTTAAACATAACGTTTAATCCAAAATTGTGCTGTAACCGAATTAGATATTTGTTTAGGCGAATTTTAGGTTTGAACACGACTGAACTAAGAAACCGGCTATAACCTTGCCCACAAACCTTTAACCGAGCTGGAGGCCCTGAGTTGGCTCTTCTTCACGATCGAACTAAAAAATCCCCATTACCTATTTGTAGCCGAGCTAAGCTTTTATTATTCTTCTGTAAATTGTCTATTTTCTTAGCTCGGTCCAGGTGTCTGGGTATAACACTTCTTATTTCCCCTTTGCAAACTTGACTAGGTTGGTCAGGCACATCTTTCCATCTTGCTTCTAGGCAGTTTTGCTCAATCGAGCCGACCAAAGCCTCAACCATGCCAAGCTAGGCAACTTGTAAACTCTATTTAAAACTTTTTAAGTTAACATGGGTAAATATCGATTTCTAGTTGACTCCCTTGGGGCCATAGCCGAGTTCCGAAAGGACTACCAAATTCCAAACGACGTCCACATATCTTTAGCTGAACTAGATACCATGCCATGGGGAAAACCGGGCTTTGTTCCATTTACCGTAATATCAATAGTTGAGGCCGGTCTCCGATTCCCTGTGCAACCGCTGATATGTGAGTTCCTCAGGCAAACAAGACTATGTCTAACCCAACTCAGCACTAATACTTATAGGATGATAAACGGCATCGCCGAGCTAAATCGTCGGCTCGGCCTCAACCTCGGATTGGCCGAGCTATTCCACTAATATTCACTTGGCCAAAATGACGACGGTTAGGTGTATTATTTAAGAGTAAGGAGAGGCCGAGAGAGAATTGTAAAAAACACCCCGGATAAATACGTTAATGACGACGACTTCTTCTAGGTCTCTGGCAATTTTGAAGACCAGGAGGCCCAAATACCGGGCTACAACATAAATTGAAATAAGGGGACTGCTGGTAAGGATACCTTGGATCTTTTTTTGCTTTGCTATTCTAGGCTATAATTTTCCACCGTGTTAACCATTACCTTTTTGATTATGCAGACTTGAACCAGCTAAAATCACAATACCAATACGCCAACCAGGACGCTTTTCGTGCCGCACTTCGGTACTATCATCGAGGTTGAATCGAGCTGCTGAACTTCGAACTGACCTATCGATATAGTGAAAGGAGGAAGGCCAGGATAACTAAATTTCTTCTGGAACCATCACCAGAACCGGACCCAAACTTGCCACAAATCAACCTCATTTCCCTAACCGAAGAATAAGAAATGGCCAAGCGCCGAGCTGTTCGAGCCTTGATCACTGAACAAACATCAACTGTAACATCCCAGATTTTTAATTATGCTATAGAATTTATACTAATATTATTTAATTTCAGTTCAGAAAATATATTATTTATTATATATATTATTATGTGTAATTTGGTAAAATAATATAATTATTAAAAAGTTTAGGGGTGAAAATATAAATAAATAATCAAATTAAGTTTGGATAGGGTTGGATTAATAAGAACCAATAAGGTAGTGACACGTGGCGTTGGCTTGGGGCGCACGAATTGGTTTTGTTTATAAATTGGGAGAGACCTGGAGAAGACCAGGAAATGAAAGAAGAGAAAGAAAAGAAAGAAGAAAAAGAAAGGAAAGAAAAGTAAGAGAGAAAAGAATGGAAAGAATAGTGGAAGTCGAAAGGGTCTTTGATAATATAAAGGAAGAGTAAGGTATTCAAGTTAAGGTGAGTTATATTATACCTTGAGTCACCAAAATGCATTTTACTTATGTTTTGACTTACCAAAATCTATTTTATACAAGTGATGGTTTATAAACTATTATGTTTTATAAAGGTTTCAGTTACGTGGTTTTATTTCTGAACCATATTTGCTTAAAAGAAAACCCATGGATATATTTGTTTTACTTTTAAAGAATATTTAGCTATGACCTTATATGAAAATATGTTTTGTGAATACCACCACGGGAGTCCCATGCCTTGGGGGACTTAAATAACCATTGGCTTAGTGATGTCTCATGCCTTGGGGGACTTAAATAACCATTGGCTTAGTGATTGACCACTCTGTGGTTCAGTGATTGTCGTGGATCCATTGACCAGTGTAGTGCTTGGCACTTAGTGATGTACCGTGGTTATGGTTGTATAATGATTTTCGTATTATATGTTAAATGCGCATTATATGTATTAAATGATCTGAGGTACGTGACAAATGGTATCAGAGCAATGGTCTATTTTAAGAAAAATAAAATCATCATTGGAGCATAGGACACACGCACATTTAAGAAGTGGGATAGTGGGTAATTAGTTCCGCATTATTATATTTTATTCGTCGATTTAATTATATTATAATTTTATATAATTATATACATATAATAAATTTTTTTTTTTAGTATGCCAAATTCGTGAAGGATATTAGATATAATAAAATAAGGACAAGAAAAGAAGAATGTCGGGCTCAAGCACCTACCAAAAATTATAATATAATTAAATCCATATAATTTTCAGTTCAGTATTCAAAAAAAAAATTTTATTTTGATGTTTTCTTTTAAAATTGGGTTCAAATTTTAAAGATATTAATTTTGAAACAATTTCTCATCAATGAAAAGTTCATCTCAAAATTTTTAATTCTTATATATAATGCTGTCATTATGTTCTCATTTTTATTTATTTGTATCGTAACAAAACGAGTGAAAAGTTTTTAAAGTCGCTTTTTATTTCTTATTTTGACCCAAATCAATTTTTGACAACTCGACAGTTAGTTATTTTTGGTAAAATTTTTTTTGAGGAACTATTTCTATCAGATTAATCAGCTAATATATATTTATCAGAGTGCGCAGCGGATAACTTACACATGACAAATTTCGAGGACGAAATTTTTAAAAGGAGGGAAGATTGTAACATCCCAGATTTTTAATTATGCTATAGAATTTATACTAATATTATTTAATTTCAGTTTAGAAAATATATTATTTATTATATATATTATTATGTGTAATTTGGTAAAATAATATAATTATTAAAAAGTTTAGGGGTAAAAATATAAATAAATAATCAAATTAAGTTTGGATAGGGTTGGATTAATAAGAACCAATAAGGTAGTGACACGTGGCGTTGGCTTGGGGCGCACGAATTGGTTTTGTTTATAAATTAGGAGAGACCTAGAGAAGACCAGGAAATGAAAGAAGAGAAAGAAAAGAAAGAAGAAAAAGAAAGGAAAGAAAAGAAAGAGAGAAAAGAATGGAAAGAATAGTGGAAGTCGAAAGGGTCTTTGATAATATAAAGGAAGAGTAAGGTATTCAAGTTAAGGTGAGTTATATTATACCTTGAGTCACCAAAATGCATTTTACTTATGTTTTGACTTACCAAAATCTATTTTATACAAGTGATGGTTTATAAACTATTATGTTTTATAAAGGTTTCAGTTACGTGGTTTTATTTCTGAACCATATTTGCTTAAAAGAAAACCCATGGATATATTTGTTTTACTTTTAAAGAATATTTAGCTATGACCTTATATGAAAATATGTTTTGTGAATACCACCACGGGAGTCCCATGCCTTGGGGGACTTAAATAACCATTGGCTTAGTGATGTCTCATGCCTTGGGGGACTTAAATAACCATTGGCTTAGTGATTGACCACTCTGTGGTTCAGTGATTGTCGTGGATCCATTGACCAGTGTAGTGCTTGGCACTTAGTGATGTACCGTGGTTATGGTTGTATAATGATTTTCGTATTATATGTTAAATGCGCATTATATGTATTAAATGATCTGAGGTACATGACATCAACTCTAACTAGCGGGGTCCAAACCGAGACACCACTAGCCGGTCAAACACACGAGGCTATGGTGGCCCTCCCAATAACCCGAGCCTCATCATCTTGGCCAAGCAAGCGTGTGCGTACTTCTTTGACCGAGCAGCAGCGGTTGATTGATGAGGAGGATTGCGTGCTTCCTAAAATAACACCACCGAACCCTGAGCCTATCCGCACTGACCAAGCTAGCCCTTCAGAATGGGCACCAAAAATAACATACAAGAACCGGGCTATTTCAAACACAGACTCGATGGTTGCAGACAAGGACCACACGCTTGCCCTCAACCTTGCCAAAAGCGTATGTCTGCCAGCCGACATGGAGCACCACGACCACTCGATCGAGCTCAAAGCCATATGCTCAGCCACTAAGTCAATGGTGCTAGTAAGTGCTCCCTTCGTTTGCTTTCCAATTTATACATCTGTTTGTTCGGTTTTAGTTATAATCATTATCTCTCCTTCTGCAGGCCATATAAAAGAATCATGTTGCTCACAAGCGCGTGCTGGAGTTGCGCAAGACAGCACGGCTGGCTGTGGTAGATGTTAATACTAAGACGGTCGAGCTGAGCGAGGCCAAGCAAAAAATGACCGAGCTTAAATCTAAGATCACCCGACTCATTGAGCTGGTCAACTCGGCAAAAGCGGACAAGCAGAAAGCCTTGGCCGAAAGGAAAAACCGCTATCTGCGCAAGCTGGCCAAGATCGAGAAGAAAAAAGATGCCAAGATCACCAAGCTAAACAAGAAAATGGAAGATGCTGAAGATAGGGGCTACAAGGAAGGGAAGGCCACCTACATCTTGCAATGTGAAGCTGCGAATGATATATTTTTCAAATGCGGATGGAAGGCAGCTGTAACGAAGCTCGGTTATGGTCAAGAAAACGAGGTTTTCCAGAACCCTCCTCCCCACTTTATTCCAAGTTATATATGGACTACGCCAATGCCATTCAACAAAAGTTGCTTCAAGAGAGGGGGGGGGAGGAGAGGAGGAAGAATCCCCAGAGCCAAACAACACCCCACCTGTTACTAATGATCACGGTCTCCAAATTGCTCAGTCAGCTCGGGCGGAGCCACCGGTGCTAAGTACAGTTGATGATGCTCTTGTGACCAACCTTCCTGCTAGAACCGGGCTACCGAGTGGTGAAGCTTGGGTTGACCTGGATGTAGATTTAGACGATCTATTTGCTTGATCTTGTTTTTCTTATTTTGATGTTTTACTTTTGAAAGAATTTGTAACCGGGCTCAAGCCCCTCCTTTTGTAGTGGACTTTTTTGCAATGGAATGAAATCTTCAAATTTTCCCTTTCTTTGTTCAGTTTCACTCTTACTTTGTAATTGCCTGTCAACTTTAATTTGCATGTCTTGAACTCTTTGCTCGGTTGCCATGTCTTAATTTGTACGACCGAGATAGCCCTCTCGGTCCAAGAACCCTGTAATCTGCTAACCTTACTATGTATTGGCCATACCTACCAACCCTCTTCAGCTTAGATCCTTATCTCGGCTGAGGAGAGCTAAATGTTGGTCATACCTGCCAATCCTCTTCAGCCTAGATCCTTATCTCGGCTAAAAAGAGCTAAATATTGGTTATTCCTGTCGATTTTTCTTCAACCTTGATCCTTATCTCGGCTGAAGGGAGCTCAATGTTGGTCGTACCTGCCAACTTTCTTCAGCCTAGATCCTTATCTCGGCTGAAGAAGAGCTAAATGTTGGTCATACCTGCTAACTTTCTTTACCCTAGATCCTTATCTTGGCTGAGAAAGAGCTAAATGTTGGTTATTCCTGCCTACCTTTCTTCAACTTAGATCCTTATCTCGACTGAAGGGAGTTCAATATTGGTCATTCCTGCCAATTTTGTTTAGCCTAGAACCTTATCTCAGCTAAAGAATAGCTAAATGTTGGTTATTCCTGCCAATCTTTCTTTAGCCTGGATCCTTATCTCGACTGAAGAAGAGCTAAATGTTGGTTATTCCTGCCAACCTTTCTTCAACCTAGATTCTTATCTCTGCTGAAGAGAACAAAATGTTTGGTCATACTTGCCAACTTTCTTCAGCCTAGATCCTTATCTCGGCTGAAGAGAGCTAAATGTTGGTTATTCCTGCCAACCTTCTTCTATTGCCCCTAGCTGGTACTGACTAAGAACAACTTTTACAGTAAAAAGAATTATGCTGAAAAAGAACCAACTTGTTTTATTTGAAAAAGAAAAATTAAAAGTATTTTAAGGAAAAGTTAAAAATAAAATAGTTTGAGATTGACAGTGTTCCATGGCCTGGAAATAGCCTTGCTGTCTCCATATTCCAAGTGATATGCCCCTTTTCCTGCTAAACTGACCAATTTGTATGGTCCTTCCTAGTTAGGTCCTAACTTGCCATCTCCGGGTACCAAAGTGTTTCTCATTACTTTGCGCAGTACCCAATTTTCAATCTTGAATTGCCTCGGATGCACTGTTTTGTTATATTTTATGGATAACTCCTGCTGGTATGAGGCAATGTGAACAAGTGCTCTTTCCCTCTTTTCTTCCGCGAGGTCGAATTCCAAGGTTATGGCTTCTTCATTCAAGTTTGGGTCAAAATTGTCACTTCTAATAGTGGGGAGGCCTACTTCTAGTGGGATTACTGCCTCCATGCCATAAGCCAAGGAAAAAGGCGTTTCTCTAGTTGATCGCCGAGGTGTGTTACGGTAAGCCCATAAAACATAAAGAAGCTCCTCAGCCCACTTGCCTTTTGCTCTCTTTAACCTTTTCTTCAAACCATCTAAGACGACTTTGTTTGATGCTTTTGCTTGGCCATTCGCTTGAGGGTATGCTGGTGTAGAGTTGTAGAATTCGATATTGTATTCCTCGCAAAAGTCCCTAAAAATTTTGCCATCGAACTGAGTGCCATTGTCAGATATTAGAGCCTTGGGTATGCCGAATCAAGTTATGATATTCTGCCAGATAAACTTCTTAATATCTTTCTCTTTTATTGATCCGAGTGCTTCTGCCTCCACCTACTATGTGAAGTAGTCTGTTACTGCGAGAAATAACTTTCTGTTACCAAGTGCAGTTAGAAATGGTCCCACTATGTCCAGGCTCTACATTGCGAAGGGCCATGGGCTAGTTAATGGTAGAAGCTCTCTGGCAGGTTGATGTATTTAATGTGCGAACTTCTGACATTTCTCGTACCTCTTAACATATTTCTTTAAGTCTGCTTGCATGTATGGCCACCAATATCCTTGTGAAATTTCTCTATAAGCTAATTATCTTCCCTCTTGGTGGCTTCCGCATACGCCTTCATGTATCTCAAACAAAAATGCCTCGACCTTGCTGGGATGAACACATTTCAGGTAAGGTCTTGTGAAGGATTTTTTGTACAATGCCAGTGATCGAGAGAGCCAGAATCACTGTCATTTTGCTCTAATTTTGTTGGCTTCTTTCTTTTCTTCAGGAAAGATGCCATCTTTTAAAAATATTATGATGGGGTCCATCCAAGAAGGGCCCAATTTGGCACAACATACCTCAGCTACTTCGGGTTCTTTAATGCTTGGTCTGGGTAGGAAGTCGATTAGTAATGGGTGTGAGATAGATGTATCTGCCATTGAAGCAAAGCCTGCCAGCTCGTCTACTCTACTATTTTTTTCTCGGCTGATTTGCTCTATCTATACTACTTTGAACTTCATGATCTCCTTTCTAACTAACTCTTGGTATTTAGCCATCCTCTCATCTTTTGCCTCGTAGTTGCCAGAAATCTGGTTTACTACCAGCTGGGAGTCACTGTAAACCATTAGCTCGGTAGCCTTCATGAAAAGTGCTGATTTTAAGCTTGCTAACAATGCTTCATACTCCGCCTTATTGTTGGATGCTGGGAAGCCAAGGTTAACTGCTTGTTCGATTGTTAGGCCATTTGGTGAAATAAGGACTATGCCAAGTCCTGCACTGTGCCTATTGAATGCTCCTTCTACGAAAAGTTTCCACATTTCTCCGACGAATAGCTTCCAGCAAGTAGAGGGATCGGATGATGTCTTGGGATCACGAGTGTTGTTAATGTTTTCTTCCAAGTCCATGCAGTGGTTGGGGTTTGATCTTCACTGTCTGACTGCCTTAAGTCTTTACTTTTTGATGCGTCCTCGCTAGGAATAGCATGATTTGCTCATTTCTTCATTTCCTCAATTTTGTGCGGCTTGCAATGTCGCTAGTCATCCTGCATTAGGGGTTGCGCAATTCCCGCGGCACTTTTCCCTCTTATTTCGGTTGCGTCGGTCAAATTGACTGGGCAGATGTGATGACTTCCTAGTGTGAACTCAGCTACAAAGTCTGCTAAAGCCTGGGCTTTTATTACTGTTCTGGGTTGAAACTTGATATCGAACTGCCCCAACTCCACCGCCTATTTCAAGATTTGTCCAGAAAAATTTGCCCTCTCAAACAAGGCCTTTAATGAAAAAGCCGTTAGAACGATCACGGTGTGGGCATGGAAATAGTGTGACAACTTTCTTGAGGCCATCATCAAGGCTAACGCCAGCTTTTCCAATGGTAAGTATCTTGTTTCAGCACCCAGTAAGGTTTTGCTAACATAAAAAATAAGCAGGTGTTGGATTCCTTCCGCTCTGACCAACACTGTGCTGACTGCATGTTGTGAAACTGCAAAGTATAAAAAGAGCTCTTCTCCTAGCACTGGGGTTACTAGCAACGGAGGATAGGTCATGTAGTCGTTTAAGCTTTCTAGAGCGTAGTCGTATTCCTCATCCCACTCAAATTTGGCCTTCAATGCTTGGAAGAATGGTCGACATCTGTCTGACGACCGACTTATGAACCGATTGAGCATGGCTGTTAGGCCAGTGAGATGCTGTACCTCTTTGACTGTGTTGGGCCTCTCAAGATCTTGGATTACTTTGATCTTCTATACCTCGGTCGGTCACCAGAAAGCCTAGGAATTTGGCTGATCTCACACTGAATGTACATTTAGTTGAGTTTAGACGTAACTTGTGAGACTTCAAAATTTGGAACATTTCATCTAGGTCCCTAAGATGGTCCTTCTCATCCTTTCTTTTGACCACCATGTCATCTATGTAAGCCTCCATTGTTCTGCCTAACAATGGTTCAAACATTTTGGTGATCATCCGTTGGAATATAGCCCCTGCGTTTTTTAGGCCAAAGGGTATGATCTTGTAACAGTACAATCCTCTAGGCATTGTAAATTATGTGACCTCCTGGTCTGGTTCATGCATAGCGATCTGATGGTAACCTCGATACGCATCAAGGAAGCTAAGTTGATTATGCCCTGCCGTCAAGTCTACCAGTTTGTCTATCCATGGTAGGGGAAAACTGTCCTTTGGGCATGCCTTATTGACCGTTTTGTAGTCCACACACCCACGCCATTTTCCGTTCTTCTTTGGCACCATTACAGTGTTGGAGATCCACCTGTGATAGTGTACTTCTCTGATAGCTCCTGCCTTCAGTAGGTTTCTTACTTCTTCTGCCACTATTTCTGCGTGGTGGAGTGCCAACCGGCGAGTTCGCTGAATAATTGGTCTGGCAGTTGGGTGGAATTAAGTTGATGGCAGATGAAATTTGGGTCAATGCCAAGCATGTCGTATGGTGTCCAAGCAAACACTTTGATGTTAGAGGTTAAGAATTCTATGACCTCTATTCTCTCAGTGCTGGACAAAGACGAGCCGAGCAAAAAGAACTTTTCTGGGTTCTTTTCATCTATCCTTACCTCAACCAGGTCTTCCACTGCCTTCTGCTCTGCTACCTTCTCAACATCTGCAAACAAGTCGTTGCTTTCTGGCTCTTCCACCATCTGAACGAACCCTTTTGTAGCACGACTTCCGTTTACGGTGACGAAACACTGCTTCGACATGATTTGGTCTCCTAAGACTTCTTCAATCATGTCGATTTCGTTAGGGAACCGTAATGCCTGATGATAGGTTGACGCCACTGAGCACATGGCATGCAACCATGCCCTTCCCAAGATTATCTTATAAGTGGAAGAGACTTTCAAAACCTAAAACTCCACCTGTTTCGTCAATGTTCCTGGTTTGACTGGCAGGATTATCTTGCCCACTGACCACTCTGGCATTGAGTTGAAACCAACAAGGGAAGATGTCGCAAGTGCCAAGTCTTTGTCCTCCAGTTTCAGCTGTTTGAAGGTCTCATAGTACATTATCTCGCATGAGCTTCCTTGGTCAATCAGAATCCGTTTGATGTCGAAATTCTTGACACGTAAAGTGACCACCAGTGTGTCATTGTGAGAGCAATGTAGCCTTGCTAGATCCCTGTCTGAAAAGGATATGACGTTCGTAGTCTCTGTTCTGCCATTTTTGACGGTAGGTTATGCACTTAATACCTCTCTCAAGTGCTCAGCCTTTTTGATCATCCCCCTAAGTTCACATACCTGCTTAGGTTCGATGATCCCATGTATGACGTTGATTATGTCTTGGAGTGGATCGTCGATTGGCATCCCGTTTGGTCTGTTGAGGTCCTGGGGGGCTGGCTGTGTCCCCCTTTCTATATACTAGTCCAGGTGTCCAGCAGCCACTAACTCCTCCAGATGCTGCCTTAATGGCGTGCAATTTTCAGTGCAGTGCCCTTTCTCATCATGGAATGTGCAACGGGACCTCTCGTCATAGCCCTTTTGTGCTTTTCCCAACTTGGCTGGCCGCCGAATGAAGGGTTCATCACGTATCTCGCTGAGAATCCGGTAGATAGGCTTGTTGAATACTGTGGTAATGACAGTGCGGATTCTTAACTTCCTTTGTTCTGGGTCCTCTCTATTAGCTCATCTGCCTCGCCCATTCTTGCTTGGTTGTTCCATCGTGTTGATTTTTGCTGGAGTCTTTTTATCTGGCATCACTATTGTGCCAGATTTTTCTTTAACACGGGCGCTATCTTCCTCTACTTGGATATGTTGATGTACTGTAATGACCCGGAACCGTGTGTCACAATTATCGGTAATTAAATATGCATTTCTATGATTTAATTGAAGATTATCTGTTCGAATTAGTAAAATATCTGTTGGAATTACGACTTCGGGACTGAAATTGAACACGCCTATGTGATACCGGGAATTTTTAGAGCCATTTGGAACAATAAATTGAGGACTGAATTTCGTCTGAATCGTTAAGCCTTGTTTGGCTCAAGATTATGGCACAAATGTTTATTTATTTAGTATATATGATATATAGATAAGGCTTGACCCATTTTGACTCAAAAGGAAGAAAGAAAAATCTGGAAAAGAGAAAGAGAGAGAGAGAGAATTCGGGGAAGGGAGAAAGAAGGGAAAGAAGAAGAAATAAAGGGGGAATCAAGCTAAACTTCTCCATCCAAGTGTTTAAGGTAAGATTTTCATGAAATTGATTGTTGATTCTTGGTATCAAGCATGTGGAATTCAAGATTATGACTTAAAGTAGTATGAATCATGTCAATTTGTTTAGTTGAGGAAGAACCTCCATGGATGGTTAGAATGAAGCTTCTATGTGTATAGTTATGATTCTTTACCTCAATTCATGGTTTGATCTTGTATATGATGCATTTGGATTTATTTAGAAGCTATAATGTTTAATTCAAGTGGTGTTTTAAGTGTTTTGAGGCTTGGATTTCATAAGATTGGAAATAGGTTTTGCAAAAAGGGAAGATTGAAGCTTTGAAAGTCCGAAATTCAATTTGAGGTCCGCTCGGCGGAAAGCCCGCTTCGGCGGTAAATCAACCTCTCGGCGATTTTTGGGGAAAATGTGCGATCCTCGGCGGACAAGTGGGCGCTCGAGCGGAAAGGCTTATTTTCAGAAAATGCAGAAAAGTTGTTCTATTTGATTTTTAACATGTTAATTGCATCTTTTAACATCTTATGAACACGAAAGAATGTAAGAAGGGAGAAAATGAACATGAAATGAAATAAAGGAAGGACGAAGTGCATGACTTATGTGATTTAATGAGAATGTGTATTGAGAACTGTGTTATAATGTTGGCAATTGCAGGATAAGACGTGAAGACCGTGCCCTCGGTTGTGGAAACCCACTGTAAGTAACATTTTTGTAAATGATATGTTCTTATGAAAGTATGTTCAAAGTGATACGTTATGAATGATTATGAAATGATAATGTTTTCTGTGAACGAATGTCCTAATTGCGAATCTAGTATGGCATCCATAGTTAGTTCAGTCGTGGGGGCGAGAACATGCAGGCCCATGCGCTTTAGTCATGGGGGACGGCATGGAAGGACAAACCCATGACCAGTTTACGAGATCTCGGTATGTGTTTAATCGGTGTCCGGGACCGGTTACTCTAGTCGTTAGTCGACACATGTTATGTTCTATGGAGTATGCCATTACGTATGTTCTATATGATTATGATTATGATTATGAATGTTTTATTACGGTTTTATAAGAAATGTTGGAGTTCGTTCACTAACCCCTTTACGTTAATGTTACTTGCTGAGCTTTAGCTCATTGTTTGTATTTATGTATTATAGGTGAGCCTTCAGGGAGCCACGCCTAGGCGGAGTCTCGAGCCGAGCTGCCGTTTTGAAGCCTAACCTCGAGCGGAGTGCCTCCGAGCTGGGGCCAGGCCTGGAAGGCCGTTTTGTGAGCTCTTGTTTTGTTTTTGTTGTATAGTTGTAACTGGATAATACGAGCTGTACTAGACCATGCTATGTAATGAATGTGGGTAATTAACTCATTTTTGGCATGTAATATATGTTCATGATTATGCACAGCTCTTTGGACTATAGTTATGTGTTTTTGCTTCCGCGAGCCCCGTTTATTTATGTTATGTACAGTAAGGCCTGTCGTAATCTAGGATTACTGGCCGGTCTCGTCACCAAACCTTTTAGGGGCGGGTTTGGGTCGTGACATGTACTCTCTCCATTAGGGACTCCATTGTGAGGGGTGGCATCATTGTCATTAAGTCCCTTAATTTGTTATCAACTGGTAAACCCCGTTTGTATTGTACGATGGCGAGATTTGTAGGGCAATCCCCAATCTGGTTGAAAGTCTCCCAATATCGACTGTTGTAAGACCTCAACATCTCCTTTTCATCCATGTCAATGGAAAGTAACTGGCTAATCTCCACTTTCGTCTTGGTATTCATTCTGAATCTAGTCACGAACGTTTCTGCCAACTGTGCCCATGAGGCTATGCTACCTTCTTGCAACATTTCGAACCAGGTCAGACCTAGGTCGCCAAGGCTGGATGGAAACAAGATACACATTAAAGCTTCGTTTCGCCGGTATATTGCCATAACCTGGCGAAAGTGGCTTAATTACATGTAGAGGTTTGACCTCCCCTCATAAGTGGTGAATTTGGACTGGTGGAAGCCTGAGGGTAGTGGTGCGTTCTCTATTGCCGGAACGAACGGTGAGCTTTGTAACCTTGCTAAAACTTTATCCGTTGGTTCATAAGCAAAGAGCGGTATTGGCATCCCTATCTCGACACTTCCATGCATCTTGGGGGCCAATCACTGTAAGGCTGACACTCTGCAAGGGTCGCGAGCTCTGGTGTCCTCATTCCATCGGGCCCTCTCCTCGAGCATTGTTCGCAGATCCGCCGACCTAGGTAACTCTGTGTGCCTAGATGTCGTTTGGTGTGTATGCAAGGGCTGATAACTGCTTCCTTCTATATACGACCTTTCAGTCCTCGTTCTCTTAGACCTGGAGTAACGAGTCCTGGAAGTCTTTGATTGAGTGTCGCCTGTTCTAAGGCTCCTACTTCCTACTTTCTACTTGCGATGGCGTTACATGTCTGTTACGATCTTCCGAGTGGTAAGAGGGCATGTTGCCTTTGCGCCCCTCTTCCTTCGCCACCCATTTTTCCTTTATCTGGCGCTTCATTGTCTCCTTGTCTTCCGCCATCCTGCTGATTAACTCGTCTTGCTTCCTCACGCTATCCTTTAGAACCTGTGGATCTAACCTCCGCCTCTGTCTTTCAGGACTTTGAGAGCGACGGGGACTGGTGCTCCACCTCTCCCGTGTGTCTCTTCGGGAGTTCTATCGCTGGGGTTCTAATTATGCCATGGGTGGGATAGAAGGTAAACCTTCACGCCTCCCGCTCCCTTCCGAGGTTTGCCCATCGATAGCAGATTGCGGCAAATCTTCATTGTGTGCCATTGGTTTCAACTAGAGAGGAAAACTCGATCAAAAGGTTTTGTTCTTTGTACTTCCCACATACGGCGCCAATTGTACGAGCACGAAATAATCTTCTCGTGTAATCCTGTTGATCAAGTTTGTGCTTCCTCCAAACATCGTCACTTTACTTCCTGAAAACACAAACGTGAGCTAGCCGGCGGGTATGTACCGGATACCTCTCTGATGCCTAAGTCAACAAATAGGTAATAGACAAAAGCTTTGTATATTTGAGAGTTAAAATTGTGATAGCTGTACATAGGTCCTGCTATGAGCTTTTATAGATTCTGCCTAGCATAATCCTAGTAGGATTCCAACTCTCCTTATAACAATCCTCCTAAGAATCACACACCCTACTCACTACCAACCAAGTGAGATGGTTTACATAATCCCAGTAGGACTCTACTCTCCTTAACAGAGTCCTACTAGGAGTCTCAAGTCCAAGGATAAAGCTTATCCTGATAATTCCTTACTTACTGCTTATCAAAGTGAGATAATTGCAACTCTTGCTTCAGTTGGCATAAAGCATAACTGCGCTCACACAGCTCGGTGCAGAATAAGCCAACTCAGTCAACCAGTCTTTGGAGTCGCCTTAGTCGAGCTATCTCTTAGCCCGGTTCAAATCAAATTGTTACCTCGGTCGCTATAGCTAGACCAGACATACTAAGAACCCCAGCTCTGACCGGACTAATGCCACCAAGATTACCGAGATAATTACTTCGGTTCGTGGCTCGGCCTAAGACTTTATTTACCTCGGCCAATTACCACGAGCTTTCTTACCTTGGCCCAATTTAAGCATAAATTACCCTCTCAAATGTGTATTATAAAAGTTCTCTATAAATGGGTGGTTGCAAGTGATTTTCATAAAAGTTCATGCATTTACTGTGAGATGTTTTATGTGCGCGTATAGGTATACTATTGCTCAACACTTTCAGCTTTCTATGTATTAGATTATTAGTTGAAAGTTTGACCCACTTCGTTACATACATGAATACATTTATTTTGTTTTATATTGGTCATGTTTGGGAAGAATTATTTGGGTTAAAATAGTTAATAAAGGTAAAATAGGCCAAAATAATTCACATTTAACTTATCATTATTTTATTTCCATTACAACAATCTCTTAATTTAGTGACATTTGAAAGTGTCACAAAACTATTCATCTAGTGACATTTTTTAGTCTTGTAGCGTTTTGAACAAGTGCCATTTATACCCATATCACGGTAGATACTAGTGGCACCTTAGTAACACTTGCAAGTGCCATTACACCATCATGGTTAAAAACTTTCAATGACATTTTGATATCATGATAGACACTATTCGTGACACTACCAAGTGCCATTAAAAAAACACTTAGTGGCACTTCAGTAACACTTGTAAATGCCATTACACTATTAAGACTAAAGACTTTTAATAAAACTTTGATGCCATGATAAACACTATTTGTGATGCTATCAATTGTCATTAAAAAAGACTTAAAATATAAAAAATGCCACTATATGCTTTTTTAATGGCGCTTGTTATGCCATAATTGATATTTTTAACAACTTCATAAATGCCACTAAATCCAATTCATTTGTGCCATAAATGGATATAAGTGTCATTGGAGCTTATTCTAGTGACACTTTGCAAAGTTACTACCACTATTATGAAATGCCACTTATATATTCTTTTTAACGACACTTTTAAAAGCCACAACTAAGCATGCGTAAATGCCTGTAAAAATTGTCCCTTATTTTATAAAAAATTAAATATTAATTATCACATCTTATATTAATTTGGCATCCATTCATCCTGTAATATTTCCATAATAACAAACAAATATTACCACCATAGGATCATCACATTAAAAGCAAAGAAAATTCAAACCACAATTATTTTTGGATCTAAAGATATAAATTTATTTATATTACAATAGAAATCACAATGAAAATTATAAAAAATTCTACCACTCTAACAAAGTCAAAGCAAAAAAAAATTACTCAAACTATAAGTTCTCAAAAAACTATAGTTATATCCATTTTTCATAAAGACAAATTATCAAAACAAATTCAGTCCCCAAATTTTCAACCTCAATTGTATACGTATTCTCGACTAACATTCATAACTTACGAATTCTACATCCAAAAAATAAACATGCAAAAGTATTAGAAACTATACTAAGTTAATATAAATTTGCTAATGAAATTAGAATTTATGGGAGAAATATACCACAAATGGAGCAGGCCAAGCAACATGAGCTCCAATAGTTTGTCCAATTGTTTTAACAAGTCCATATGTTCGAATCAAGCTCTCATTAGGTTTGACTGGCACTTGAACATGTACTTCCCAATAATCAGGTCCTAGTTCTTCCCCTTCTACTTTTTTTTATTATTTATGGATCTATGTTTTTAAATACTCCGATTGTAACTGTTTCTATCGGCCTAATGATACTTTTTAGAACAACTATATCTCCAATCTATAAATCAAAATTTAACTACTTAAGTAAATATGTATTTACAATTAATAAATGATATTTTTTAAAAAAAAAACTAGTGCAAAATGCTAATGATCACAACTAAAAGTGATGTGCATTTCTCTAGTAGATAAGCAAGTCACATGCTACTTGTCTACTTTTATATATTTTGGATACACACATATATATAATTTAGAGAAAAGAAACAAAAATATTTTGGGAATCAATTTACCATGGTTTAATCATTTAATTGGTCCACCACATTATAACAGATTATATGAAAGCAACAACCATAAGTCTTTAGACTGTATCAAACAATAGCTTAAAAAATTAGCAACAACCAAAGGCACCAATCAACAACAATCAAAACCATGCCCATTACCAATATCAGGATCCATTTTCACTACTTTTGACTCATTTCTATAAGTTAGAAATGAAAATGCCAAGGTTTAATGACATTCATGTACCTTTATAAGTTCAAAATGTCTTTATTTATGATTGTTACAGCCTTAACCAAGAAAGAAGTGCTCACATAGTTTCTCACAAGTGGAAACAAAAACAAGAAGAAACTTTCTAGAATTACACTTCTGTCACGACCCAAACCCTCCCCTATGGGTTTAGCATCGCATAATCGGCGATGTCCGTGATAACGAAGGCACGCTATGATGACAAGTGATGTCTGAGTAAAGGGGTTTGGCGGAAGCCAAAATAGTAAATAAAAGATGTCCAATGAGCTGTGACAGTCTAAATGCAAAAAGACTTTTCTGAATATATTCACATTCAAAACCAAAACAGTATATACATACATCATATACAGACATTCAGGTTAGGGACCCAATCTCTACCGTAACAGTACAGTGAAAGTCTTAAATAGTACAACAAAATGGAGACAGAAGGGTGAGCTAAGACACCCGAAAAGCCTTAGGTTGAACAGACTCGGAACCTCGAAGTGAGGCACAAAGGTTGGCTTGACAAAAGGGAGTTAACCCGATGCATCTAGCTTCGGTCCGGTGCCTGGACACCTACATATAAATATAAACAGTGAGCTAAAGCCTAGTGAATAACATATGCGTAAAGGGGTTAAGAATGAATGTCCTTTCAGTATTTAAACAGTCATATCAATCACTTAGAAACCATAGCAGTTATTTGTGGTACATCCAATAGTAAAACAGTACAGTAGGTTTTAACAGACCGAACAGTCAATTGATGGCCGTCATAACAGTAAACAGTAGTGGTTCCAACATTGGAACCGACGAGATCCTCGTATAACGAAGCGATATAGATAGTATGATAATTTGCTATGGATGCCACGGATACAGTTCACAAATAGGACAAACATTCATTCAGTAAGAAATATCTTTTTCAAAAAGCAATACAGTTGATCATTCAAAAAATATTCATGATTGAACATATCTTTACAACATTGTTACTCACAGAGCACTGGGCTATAAACAGCTAATGAGCGTCATCGGATGCCAACCCTACATAGTTACAAAACAAACACACACTAAGTTACACACTTGGGAATCAACAACTTAGTCCCTATCTTGACTCCGTGTGGTTTTACATCAATATCCTCAATAAGATGCCTTAAACATGGCCTAGGAATGCCTATGATGGAAAGAGAATGTAAAGATGCACTTTAAAACACTTTTCAAAATTTTCAGAAAACAGGGGTTTCGCTCGAGCGTGGCTTTCTACGCTCGAGCGGACATGCAGACAAAGGAGCTCCGCTCGAACATGACTTCTTTCGCTCGAGCGGACTGCAAACTACATGAAAAGTACTGGATGCATGCAATTCACGCTCGACAAACGCTCGACCTCCGCTCAAGCGTGAGACTCAGGTCCTCGCTCGAGCGTGAACTCTCTCGCTCGAGCGGACTGTAAAACACATGAACTTCTGGGCATATGCATTTTACGCTCAAGCGTGACTTTCCATGCTCGAGCGTGAAGTCCTACGCTCGAGCATGAGTCCAAAATCTAGAATTTTTAGATTCACTCCAAGCACAAAACTCAACTTTAAAAGCCTCAAATTCAATGTTTTTGGGCCAATTTTCTGGAAAAACACTTTAAACCCATAATATAACATGTTTTGAAGATCAATTTGAGAAATCAAAGCCCAAGGGGTAAGTCAATTAGACACGAATTTCAAATAAACTTCAAGAACAAGATATACGTTTAACATGCATGTGTTTAATTGAATTCAAAGCTTCTAACACATGATCAAATGAGTCAATCCTTTCAAAAACATAATGAATTCATGAACTACAACTAGAAAATGGACATGCATGTGAGGATTTTCTAAAAACAACCTCAAATTCCAAGAACATGTACATGCATGCATGAATTAGTTACTCAAATCAACTCTTTAAGTCAATTCTTGACTTAGATCACCAATTTACCATGAACCATGCAAGAAGTAGCTCAAATTCACAATTACAAAAGTCATTTTCTTACCGTAGGTCTGGAATTCTAGGTGTGATAGCTCAAATGTGCAACTCTCTTTCAAATCTTCTAAGTTTCAAGCCAATCTAGATGAACTCAAGCTCTTTTTCTTACTCTCCTCTCTCATATGGTTTGGTCTAGAAAAAATGGCTGAAGAGGTGATAAGCTAAGTGTATAAATTGAGCCTCAAAGATGCTAATGAAAGTGGCCCACTCAATGGCAAACATGTAAGTAACTCCAACTAATGTAATTTTACATTATTTAATCTAATTTAATCGTTCCAAATCGGATTTTAATTAAATTTATTATAAAATCACATAAATTCTAATTAACACATAACACTAATCAATTTCTAATTCGGCCGCCGATAAGGCCTTCAATTTGCAGTTCGAAATTAAAATATGAACAGATCAATCAAATGACAAACAGATAGAAATGCAAGTAAAGCAATATACTCTTGCAATCAATTCAGAATTTCAGTCAAATCAGTTACTTATCATTCTCAATCACAGTTTAGCATTAATCAGAGGTGAGGGTTGTCACAACTTCCTTAAAGAGTACTGATTACAATTTGTTCCTTTTTTTGTTTTGCTTGAACCCTATTTATACAAAAGTCTTTGTGAATAGATTTGCAACTCGATTACAATTGTTTTAGCTTCCCCAAAACAGGGTCGAATAGAGCATTAATCCAAAACTTACTGCTAACTAAAATTTGCAACCAAAATAGAGAGATATATTTTGGAATACTTTCTTATCATTCTACAATTCTAAGACAAATTTTGTATGCTATTCTAAAACAAAGCTAGAAGTAATGTCATATATATGATTAGCTCTTAGTAGGTACCTGAGTAAGAGAGACATATTGTATCGATGATGAGGACTATACTTGATGTTGAGTTGCCATGTCAAGAGGACTAGAAGTTATTGTGACCTAACCAAATTTGAACTAATTATTTTTACACACACACACACACACACACACACACACATAGATATATGTAGGAAAACAATTAATAACTTATAAATTCTATCTAAGGACATGATTGACAGCTAGAGTTGAGGGATCATCAAAGTTTTTGAGTTTAGCCCTCTCAAGGTGACCCTATTTTGGCCAGACATGATAAAGAGACGTCTGCAAGAAGATCAAATAGACCAAGCCATGTGATACCACAAGAAGTGTATCACGCCTACCCACTATGGTACCTAATAAGGTGTATCACACCAACTAAGCACAACTCTGAAGAATGAGCCAGTTCCTATGATCCAATTCTGCTATAAAAGCAGGTGGTCTCATGCCATCATAATGCCTACCATGATTCCTTGAAGTCCCATGGTCTACCAACATTACTAACGATTGTCAACAAGGTGCAACCGTATTCATGTATATATGAACGTCCATGATTTATAGGAATGAGCCTAAGTATATCTCATTAAATTAACTTATGAAATAATCCGCAAGACTGTTTTCAAGTTCTATAAGCAAATCTCATTTTTCGTAACTTAAAATTAAACTATTTAGAAACAAGCAAATGCCAAAACGATTATGAAAGCATATACCATAAAATGCTATATTTTAAAACAAATATTGTGTTTGAAAAACTGATTTTGAGTATCTTTGCTAATGAGGAAGCTTTACTACATACCATAAAACCAGTTTAATAATCCCAAAGCAACTGCATGGGCAACTGGGCAATCAACGTACCAATGATGTTCAGCCTTTACATCCATAAAAGGGTGGGTCATTGACCACCTTCATATACTCTCAATACATTGCAAACATAGTTGACTTTTCCAAACCAATTATTTAATGAACAAAATTCATAATGTATTATGCCACTGCACCTATGAAGTTAAGCCGTAAAAATAATTTCATTTTTGCATATTTTAAATAAAGTAAATGATCAAATCTTCTTTTTAACATTCAACAAACATAAGATGCCAAACACTATCACAATTGCAAGTTATACATACTATTTATATAAACAAATACACACACAAATAGGGGGCACTAGAACTCCCCATAATATAGTTCAAGAGAAGTCAATAAAGAAGGAACAAAGGGATAGAAACAGGGAGAATTGTAGTTCTTCCAATCTTATTTTTCTCACCTCTCTTAAAAATCCTAGAAAGAATAAAGAACTACTAGTTTGCACTGACCCATCAAAGCTACATACGATGAAAGCTGCATGGTATTTTCATTATTTATTTTAATCCAAACCATTACATATAGTTAGCATAAAATGATGACACATCTTATATAAAATGGTATGCATGCTCAGTGGCAGATTGGAGGGGCAACGTTTTAAAATCCTATTTGAATTGTAGAGCTTTTCTTCTTGGTTGGTAAATTGCCAAGGGGTGCCCCCCACCCCCAAAGGCCAATCTGAAATCTAGTAGCCCTCTTAACACCCATAGAAGAGGTGACCCCACAAATTATTTTATGTTAATACACAAATTATTTAATGGTTATATATTTTCAATAAATTGAAATTTATACTATCTTCTTGTTTAGCTAATAAAAGACTAGCTCCATAACTAAATTTTATACAATAATTTATTTTTTGAGACATTAGAAGAAAATAATGATTAATTGGAGGTAGTGAAGTTGGCTAGACTAAAAGGTTAAGTATTCAAGTTTTGTTATAGGCAAGACTACGAATTCCAAGGTATGGCCTCCTATTGATTAGGAAAATAAATAAATAGAATGAAGAGTACAAGCATAAAATATTTTAAACAACAAAGCAAAATACTTATCAGAAAAGTACTGATCAATGTTTTCCCTAAATTGGAAATCAAAATTCTCTTTCTTGATTGAGAATTTTATTTGTAGATTTAATGATATTTTTCATTTTTTTATGTTAAAAATGTATCTTTTAATATAGTTACATACGATACTATTGCTATTAAAGAAATAATTAGAACTTTGTTATCAAGTATGACCCCCTCTAGTCATAATTTTTGCTCCGCCACTAGTATGTTTTAGTTAAATCATCATAAGACAGTAAATTTTATGCATAGCATACTATCCCAAACATTGGATCACATAACCAACTTGGAAAAATATAATATATCTAGCCATATCACCAAATTATTATCCAATGATAACCAAAAAAACATTTTTAAAAAAAAAATCATCACCGACCACATGAACATTGAACAAATATCTAATATAAAATCAAAACAAAATCTAATAAAATGATTTTTTTTTCTTTTCTTATTCATCCGTACAACAGGATTACAAAAAAAATAAAATAATAAAATAAAATAAAAAACAAACAAACAAACATAGCAAAATAATGCAAGATCTCATTGAGACATTTAAACAAACACTAGCATGACATTATATAAAATCACAATATAAATACAATAATAATAAATCGCAATTAACCCTTAATATTAAAAGATGAAAATTAATATATTCATGGATTAGAAGATAAGACTTTCAGATTATATCAAGTTTTATACTTAAAATAAGAAGATCATAAATAAGAAAGAAAGATAGAGGTATTGTGTGTGTTTGCCTCTGTGTGTGAGAGTGAAAAAGAGAGAAAGAATACCTAATGAACTCAGTAGATTGTAAAAGATGAAAAAACTGTAAATTTGTGGTGCAGATATTAGATAAGAGTGGCATGAAAGATGAAGAATGATAAACCTTTGCTTCATTATTTCACTTCCGCCTCTTTGTCCCGCCAAAATCGATTTTACTTTATCAATTTCAGATTTATTGGACTTATGGATTAGGTTAACGAACTCAAATTTGTTGGATTCGTGGATTGGATTGCTTCACCAAAATCAATTTTGTCCCATAGCTGCTCAAAGTCTTTAGTGTAGTTTAGTGGGGGGTTTTTTTTTTCTTCCCGTAAGTCCTGTTTCCTCTGTTTTTATAATATATATATATATATATGGAGAATTGGTAATGAGTTGATGAATTGGTGTACCAAAAATTTATTTAATTATTTATTTTTAGATAAGTTTGTTTACATTTTAAATAAAAATAAATAAATATTAATTTTGGTACTTACACTCTTAATTAGATTAATTTTGACTTTTAATTTTAAATTTTGTATCAATTTCGTCCAATTGATAATACCATTAGTGTTTTTGAGAAAAAATTATTACTGAATTGGTTGAGATTAATTTATTGAATTGAGCAAATTTATAATTTTGCTTATAAAAAAAATGACATGTGCATATTTTTCATTAAAAAATGCTAACAATTAGGGAAAATTACACTGTTAGTCCTTCTATTTTGGCTATCGTGTCATTTTAATTCCTGTAATTTCAATTGAATCGATTTTGACATTGAGTTTTTTTATTTTGTCTCAAATTGGATCAATTGATAGCATTTTTTCATGGCAAATGCAACATGTGTCATCATTTTATGAGCAAAATCATAAATTTGGTCAATTTAGTGAAAATTTTCTATCAAAAACCCTAAAAATGTTATCAATTGGACTACATTGATATAAAATCTAAAATTAAGATTCAAAATTGGGTCAATTGAAACTAGGGAACAACAAATTGTAAGGACTATTGATGTAATTTACCCAACAATTATAAGCAATTGGAATAAATTGAGATAAATCCATAAATTTAGGGGTTGTTTGGGGTGTCCTAAATAAGTGTACTTTTTGCCTTTTTGGACTAAAAAATTGAGGTTAAAAATATGGATGTTTGGGTTAACTTTTTGACTTTTTATGAAAAAATGTATAATAAAAAATTGTAAAAATTGATTTGTAGGGAAAAATTCGAATTGGGAGTTGTGCAACCGTAATTGTTGACTTTTGGTGAATAATGTTAACTTTTTAACTTTTTGAGTAACTTTTTGACTTTTTGACTTTTTTACAAGTTTCCAAACTTGGCCTTAGAGTCAAAATCGAGTTAATTGAAACTACATGGACTAAAATGAAACAAAGACCAAATCTTGTCCTTTGAAGTTTCTAATTTCATAATAAATTATTCATTTTATTAATAAATCATCAAGCTAATTAACACTTTTTGATAATGTCAAAATTTTATTTCAAAAAAAAATTCAAGTAACTTTATCATTATCTAAGAGAGCAGTTTGAAATTTTATTTATTCAGTTAATTCATATAAAGTCGTCGATCAATTTTGTACATGTAGCCATTACAGTTGAAAAACATGTTGTATTGAGTTCAATTTATTTGTTTATATTTATTTTGTGCATTTTAAAAAATTTGGAAGTATATTGGCATTTTTTTTTTTTTCAAAAAATACAATTAAATAGCTTGGAAAGTTTTTGGCTTAGTAGCATTTTTTAAAATGACAAAAACAAGCTTGCACTTACTTGGTTTAGTGAAATTTTTAAAAAAATATCATTGCTACTAAAGTTTTATGGCATCTGTTAATAAGTGTCACTAAAACAATTTCTTGTGTCATTCTTTTATAAAATGCCATAAAATTGATGTTACTAGATTACATTTTTATTATAGAGATGTGACACTTCTTATTGAAATGCCACTAGAGCCTTTTATGTTTGTGGCTCTGTAACATTTTTCTAAAACGTGCCACAAAATATTATTTTTGTCACATTTTTTAAAAATATGTCACTAGTATAGTGTCACTAAAGTATATTTTTGTTGTAGTGTTTTTTCTTATAACCATCAAATCAAATATAATAAATAAATAAATACCATCTTTTAAAATACAACTATTTTAACCAATTTTTCAAACGAGGCCTTTATTAAGTGGTCTTTTGGGAACCAATTAAAAGCTACATTTGCATCTCAAAAAACACAGCTACAGGCAGCCATAAAAAGCTAAACATCATTGGGGGAGGAGCTATTTGCACACACCCTTAACTCTCTCCACACACACTTAATGAGAGAGTGTGTTGGAGAGAGGTGTGTGTGGGGGATGTGTGAAGAGAGGAACATGTGTGTGTAAATAGATTCTCCCCATCATTGGGCAAGTTTGCAAAAAGTAAGGAATGAAATTACATGACTACCCTCTATGTTGTAAATGAGCCACATTGGTCAAAAAGTAAATTTCTTAATTTGGGTGGGATTTTTTGGTCATTTTATTGTAATATGACATCATAAACAAATATTAACCCAAAAAAGCCAAAAGCAATTTTTTATTAACTTCCCAAATCACTTTCTAAAAAAGTCAAAAAACTTTATTAAAAGCCAAAAGTTAACTTTTTACTATCTTCTCAAAACACCCCTAAGTTGCAACATGTTATCAACACATGAAATTAATAGCCTATAATAACTATCATTTAATCATAAACTTTGTAAATATTTTAGATCATTTTTAAATTTAACATCAATATTTATTAATATGGATATGTCACAATCATTAATTATAAAATTTAGGTTTACATTCCATTTATAAAGTAGGGAAGGTCTCAATCTTGACAAAAGAATTCAATTTGAATCTCTTGACTCTTTCCGATTTTAATGAAATTATTTTTTAATTTTTATATTTTTTTAAATAAATAAGATTTGACTAGATGGAAATAGAACAATTGATAAAGTTTTAGGTCAAGTGAGGGGAATGGTAGCCCACCGAACCAACCACGATCATATGTAATATTATAAAAATATATTTGTTTTTTTTATTATATTTTCACTAATGTATATGACCATATAAAATGATTTTTAGAAGTTTATTCAATTCTATTCCACATCAATTCTCGTGTGAATCAACCTTCATCTCTGTATATCTTGACCCTTATAAGTCATTTGTCATTCTAGGAAAATATTAATGACCATCTAACTCAAGGTCAAGGAGTCTAATATATATGTAAAGAAATTATATAATATAAGTAAAAACGGTTTTAATTTCATCAAGGTAAACTTCTTAACCTAATTTTTTTAGATTTTTAAATTAAAAAATATATAAAATTGCATGTGTCGTAAAATTATTGGCTCTTTCATTATTATAGTAATATATTAGCCGTTGACTAGAGCAATGTACATGTTATCTTTTTTTCAAAAAAATATTTGATGGTACGATTTGTTTGTTATAAAAAAATAATTTAAATTTAAATTTAAATTTGATACCACGTAGAGAGAGAGAGTCAGGACGTGCTATACAGAACAAGTGAAGAAGATGAAATAATAGAATATGCACAAAATAGTATTAAAATAACTTTTAATCGAAAATAACTTACAATTGTTTAAAAAAACAGAAGCAAGGTTTAAACAGAAGAGCACTTCTTTTTCGCTCTGTTTTTTCTTAGCCTCTGTCTACAAATGAATTAACCATTACAATTTATAGAAAAGAAAAGGAACTATGCAGCATGTGAATTGGTTGAGCAAGAGAGCAGCTGGTAGCACATGGACAAAAGCAGGCTGTCGGATGCTTTCGGTTGATTGACAAAAGATGATGCAGCTTTAATCAGATTGATTGAGTGATGAATATTAAAAGTGAATAGTGACTTTTTACTATTCATTACTTTTGGTGGAGCTTTAACAGATGGAATCAATATAAATACAAAATGGCAACTTTTCTCAAAAGAGTATTGATTGAAGCCAATATGTAAATATATGGAATCCAATGCAGAGCTGACTAGGCATATGGGTCATGAGCATCTTGAAACTCGGGTCCATATGGGTTTTGAGTAGTTGAACCTTCAGAAGAGTCTGAATTGTCTGAACCTTCTTCTGAATTATTGTTATTAGAATCTGTTTGGGCTTCAACTTGATCCACCAATAGACGAGCCATTTTGAGCAACTCATCTCTAGAGGATTTGGACTTGGGCTTATCGTTTGACTTGGATTTATCAGTGTTGGGCTTTGCTGACTGTGATTTATTCTTTGGTTTAATCTTTGACTTTGAGGACTTGGGCTTGGAAGAACTTGTAGTTGGACTTCCAAGGTTAACTGTAGGAAGTTGGCTTCCTTGGGTGATTGAAGCAGTTGGGTTCTGCTGTGCTTTAACCATTGCTGGGGTTAAGCATGAATGTTAACCGGGAATTCAGCTTGCACAATTTCAACAATGCGGGAAACTTTGTAGTTATCCCACCATTTAACGATATGTATCATTTGAACAACATCATCAGAAATGTCATATTGCCATTTAAATATCCAAGAAATTTTGTATTTGGATATAAAAATAAGCAGTTTAGGGAATTTCTTCTGTTGTGGGGTGAATGAGAAAACAGTTGAAAAATAGTTAGCCTGTTCCATTATAGATAATGGAAAGATATCTGAAATGGCGCCATAATAAGTCCACCATCACAGAAACCAAGAAGGAAATTTAGATTTAAACTTTTGATCAAATTGAATAAACCAGGAGTGCCTAAATGTATCAATTTGGTAAAGGAATATTTTGAACCAGGCATCAATATAGTCATAATAACTATACTGAATGGAGTGATTAGGTAAATCTCGAAGCTGAGAAGGAGGACCCCATTCAGCTAAGGAAACAATGTGATGAATATAGAGAGAATGGTAGACAACTTTACTAGTGTAGGTGCGATCATAAATAGGTTTAATCAAAATGGATTGATGGTTATATAGGATGTCTTTGTAATAGGTGATTGTTTTCTCAGGATGCATTGGAACAAAATGCCATCCAAGAGGAAAATAGGATTTAGCAAGATCATTAATAGATTGACTCTTAGGATGACTAGGTTCTTTGAAGAAGAGATTAGTAGTGGTGGATTTAACATAATCAAAACGGGCTGTTTTAATAGGATTAGGAGGGTATGGAGTCACTGCTTGGTTGGAAGAAGCAAAAGGATCAATAGCCAAAGCAGATGTGTAGCTAGGTTTAGGTATGTTACCAAGAACCTGGTAACGATTTACCATTTTAATTGGATGGTACTGGGTTACTAGCTCCAGAGGAGGAGGAACAAAAGGTTGACTGGAGGGAACCAAGGCTTTAGAAGGAGGCCTTGGATGAGACATCTGTATAAAAGAAATGGAGATTAGCAATGAAGATTAACAACCGCTTAGAAGGTCTAAATATTGTTGATGGTAATCTAAACAGTTGTAATAATCAGCAAGTAAATGGCGACGAGCTTGAATCTGGTGGTAATTAATATGCTGAGCACGTTTAGTAGTTTTTCAAGCTAATTTTAGTCTGGCAATGCGGTAAGCAGTTTGGCAGATAAGAGCTCGATAATGGGTGATGTGGGTTTTATGGTAAGTAATAAAAAGAGTAACCATCCCTATCCCCCCTGTAAAAATTCGCGGGTAAGAAAATTAGGAATGGAATTTGGACAACCAGGTATATAAGTATTATCAAAGTCGAAAATACTTAAAATAGATTGCCAACGAGCAAAAATTTGCTTACTAGCAAGGTTTTGAACATCTTTTTCTAAAACATATTTAGCAAACTTGCAATCAACACGAAGTAAAAACTTTTGATTTAAAATATCATCTTGAAATTTAGTAATACATAAAACAGTAGATAAAATTTCTTTTTAATAGTACTATAATTTAATTGTACTTTATTCCAGATACCAGAATGATAACGAATACTTTGTTCAGATGATTGAGGAGTGACTTTCTGAAGAAGAATGCCACCATAACCAATATTAGAAGTATCAGTTTGAATAATTTTGAATGAATTGTCAGTAGGAATATCGAGACAGGGAAGAGACTTGACATATTGTTTAACTTGTTGAACAATAGAAGTATAAACTGAAGACCAAGGAGGAGGGTTATCCTTTAATCTGTCAAACAAAGGTTGACAAGTTTTTCGAAAGTCCTTATAGAATTCAACAATGTAATTGAGAGAACCTAAGAATCGTTGTAATTGGGTTTTATCTAAAATTTCATCAGGAAACTTAGACGCAAACTCAATGGAACGACTAATAGGTAAAATGGTATTGTGGTGAATATCATAACCTAAAAATCTAACTTTAGTCTAAAATAATTTAATCTTAGGAGCAGATATAACGAGACCATGACTTTTAATAGTATAAAAGAATGCAGTTAAATGTTTCCAATGTTCACTAATAGATTTTAAGAAAATTAAATAGAAAAATGACTAAATGGGTTAAAAATATCATTCATTATATGTTGAAATTCACTAGGAGTATTTTTTGATCCAAATGGCATGACATTCCATTCATAGTGACCAAAGGGTGTAGTAAAAGCAGTTTTATATCTATCTTTAGGATGAATTTGAATTTGCCAAAATCCACTTTTTAAATCAAATTTACTAAAAATAATAGCTTGACTAAGTTTTTTAATCAAATCTTTTTTATTAGGAATAGGATATCGAATCCATTATAAAACAGCATTTAATGGTTTATAATTAATAACTAGGCAAGGGACACCTCGTTCTAATTCAGCATTTTTATTAACATAAAAGGCAGGACATGACCATGGTGATTTACTTGGACTGATGATTCTGTTTTTTAATAATTCATTAATTTCTTTTTTACACATTTCAAGTAATTCATGATTCATTTGAATAGGGCGAGATTTAGTAGGAATTTGTTTTTCATTAAAATTTTTAATATATGGTAATGTAACTACATACTTTTTCCTATGCCAAAATGCAGTAGGTAAAGATGAACAAACAGTTGTTTCTAATTTAAGTTCAAATTCATTAATTTGTGAAATGATGACGGGATCAGTTAATTGTTGATCAATTTATTTATAATTAATTTCTTCTTTAAGGAATCTTAAATGACAAGTTAATCGATTAATAGTGTGAGAAATAGAATAATTTTTTAATTGATTTAATTCTAACATTTCAGGAGGAGATAAAAATTGAAAAGTAACAGGTTGTCCTAAGACATGAGTTGTTATTCCTTCACTAGATGTAGCAAATGGATATAATAGAAATATAAATGGTGTTCCTAAGATCACTTTATCAATCATGTTTTTTACTAAAACAAATGAGGTTTTAAAACAGACACTATCATGGCAAACATGAACTTTTGGTAATTTATATTTAATATGCATTTTACTACCATTAGCAAAAGTTAACTTTTCATGACATTTTTCATAATATGTAGTAGGGAGTAATCCTTCTTGAATGCAATTTAAGTCAGCACCAGTATCAATTAAAACAACAACATCTAATTCAGAATCATTAATAATTAACTTAACATTGGAGTACCATTTTTGAATATGAATTTTATTAATAAGATTTAATTGTTTATTTTCAGAATGATTGGATCGATTATCAAATAAGAGATTCTCAGGATTAGTTGGATCAGAATCATGGTCAGATTCATGAGGAGATTCATTATGATTATCTTGGAAATTATCTAAACTTTTATTTAGTTTTAGTGCAATAATCTCATCTTCTAAAGTTTTATCTTTGCTTTGTAAATCTTTAATAGTTTGTTTAATCTGATTGATTTCATATTGCAAATCTTCTAGAGTGATTTCTTTATTTTTATTTTTAAATCGCTCTAAAGTTTTGGATAGACTAATTATGGGTTTATCCGGTTTAGGTGTTTGATCCGAATTAGTTAGTAAGGATTTTAACTTATTAGTATATTTCTTTTTTAATTCTGGATCATCTAATCGACTAATTAATTCGATAAGAGCAGATTCTTCTTGATTTTGTTTAGTAAGAACAGTGATTTGTTTGACTGGTTTACAACAAACATTATTACGTCCTAATTCAATATTATTATCAGAATCATTACTAGGTGAATTATCATCAGATGATGTACTAGGATTATTAGAAGAGGAATCACTGATTGATTGATTTAATTGAAAGATTTCATATAATTGATTTTTTGATTCATCATTAAGTTGTAATTGATTAACCTTATCCTTTAATTTTTGTTTTTCTTTACATATATTAGAATAGTGACCTTTTGGACCACAGTTATAACAAGTGATATCTTTTTTAGATTTAGATTTTGGATGTGATTTTTTATAATATTTCTTTTTGGGTTTAGTATAAAATTTATCATTGGATTTGGAAGGTGAATAGTTTTTTTTGTATTTATTAGAATTTTTATAGGATGACTTATGTTTATGTTTGGAGTATTTGTGTGATTTTCTACGAGAGGGTGCTACAAGAGGTAGTCCGTATTATTCACAAAATTTTTTTAATTCATACTTAGCTTTATGCTTATCTTTAACAGCTTTTTGACTAAGTTTAAGATCAATACACATTTTTAATCCTTCTTTTTGAATAGTGCTAATTATATCACCATAAGTTAAGTTATCATATTCTATAACACCAGTAGGTTGACTAAGAACATCTCTAATTTTGTGAGCAAATAAGCTAGGTAATCCATTAATAAATTTTTCCTTCCAAAAAGATTTAGTACAGTCTTTTCTTAACATAACTCTAGAGGTAAATACATCTTTATACCACCTAAAATCACTTAAGGTTGGACAGGTAAGATTACTAAGTTGATCATGTATGCGTGAATATTTATTAGTAGGGGTTCCTATGAAATGTCGTACTATGGTATAGATTAGGGTATTAATACCATTGGGTTTGTAATAGCCAATAGTTTCATCAAAAATAGGAAGATCATTTTCATCTTTCTGATTAGAATATAATATGGATTCACGTTGATCTAAGGTATTTTTCCCACCAAGATTTTAGCATACCAGTAAAACCAGATGTAATTAATAAAACAATTTCAGCTTGAGTATATTTAGGATAATTACTAAGATAACTATTCGTAACCATAGATAAATGATTTAATTTTTGAAGTATTTGATCTTCACTGAGACCATCAATATTCTATTCATATAATTTTTTTAGCAGAGACAGAAATTTGATTAGAAAAATTAGTTTCTTCAAATTAGAGATCAGAAGGAGTAGGTCGAGAATACCAATTTTTGGTAGTTTGAGGATTCACTTTGGGAAAATGAATTTTAGCAAGAGTAGAGGGTTGAAATTGTTGAGTTAATTGATTAATTTCATTATCAGTAGTATCAATTTCAGATTGATTAGAAACAGTATCACTAATTTGTTGGTTTAAAACAGTAAGACCTTTTTTTTTAGAGGGAGAAGCTGTGTCAGAAGTAGTTAACTTGGTAAATAATTGTTCTATAGCTTTAACAGTAGAATGATCATTGGTAATTAAACTAGTTCTTTTAGATCTATTACTAGGGAGATTAAGTAAAGGTTGATCTAAGGATTTTGTGGTAGATGTAACAACAGTGGAATCTAAATGAGTTTCAATTTTATCTAATTGGGTACCAATTGTTTTTAGACACTGATTAGTATAATTATTTTGTTTAATAACTTTTTTAATGTCAGGATCAGTACCAGGCAACTTGAAAGGGGAGGCTGGGACTTCAGTTCCTTGATGATCAATAATAATATTAACTAAAGGAGGATGACTAGAACTAACAGTGGTATTAGGAGAAGCTTTTCATTTATGTTTTGTGATTGTATTAATTTTTTTGTAATAATTTTCCAAGTATTCAAAGAAAGGAAGTTCAAGATTATATTCAATTATAAAATCATACCATTTATGAGTTATTTGAGATTGTTGAGCAAAATCATATTTAGCACGATAAGCATGTCGTTTAGTTCTATTTTCTTTAGATCTAAAGTCAATAAGAAGTTTATCAAAATCAAGAGTAAAGGATTTCTTAATTGTCATTAGTTGAGGATTTATTGGAGTTGTAACTTCAAAATCAGTTTGAGTAGGGGATGTTTGGGATTCATCATCATCTTTAGGAAAATGTATCGGATGTGAATAAACATGTTTACTAAATTGAGAAGTTGTAGAGTTATCAATTCCTTTAAGTTTATTATTTGTAGTTTGACCAAGATTGAGTTGACTATTTTTGCGAAATAGAGGAGTATTAAATATTTCATTTTCAGTTTCAATTTTAGTAGGGACACTGGATGTACTATGTCTAGAGGATTGACTACGATTAAATTTAATACAAACAGAACCGTCATTATATTGTTGAATATCTTGGACATCTTGTATTGAAGATTATTGTGGATTATGTTTGAAGTTTTCATTCACAGTTATCCATTGATCAGGGAGATCTATATTTTTCCATTCAATCATTTGAGGAATGTTAATATGAGAATCATTACTACTACTTTGGATTAACAGAGTTTTATCTTTTGGACTTTTATGTAAAGCTCGAACATTTAAATTAGTTTTCATGCATTTATAATGAACACGATATATTAGAGCAATATTATGAACTTTCTCTTTCATATTAGTAAATGAACCATTTAATTGAATATCTAGGGTTAAAGCATCTAAAATGTGTAGATCACGTAAACTAAGTGTAAAACAATTAAAATGTACTGGACCCTTATGTAGACCAGTTTCTATTATATCCATTAAACTATCATTGTAATTAAGAAAATGAGTATCTCTTAAACATAGTAAAACAGAAGTATTTTTACCTTGCATAGTTAATGGTTTGATGCCAACTTAAATTAGTCCTAAATGAATAAAATTGTGACCAGTTTTTAAATGTTTTTTAATTAGGTTAATATCAAATAATTGATAGGTTTCTCTGGATTTTTCTAAAGTATAAACTTGTTCTAATGTTTTAACATGCAGATTAACATGAAATGTATTTTGTAGAAAAGTAGTTTTATAAATTTCTTTAACTGATAATTTTGGTATATTCCAACTTAAATCAATTTTATCATTCTGTATTTCAATATCTTCTTCATTAATTACTAATCCTCGATTAGGTATTGAGGGCAAAGTTGTTGACCTAGAACTGACTGAAGAGTTATTTCTAAATAATCGACTCATTTTCTTGTTAATTAATCTGTTTTACAGAAGTTTTAATACATTGTCAAAATTTATCATGTTTTCACATACTAGGCTTTCACACAGACCCATTTCGGAAGACCCCTAAAATCCAACACTGCCTAACCAAAGGACTTACCAAGGACAGGGACGAAGGTTGGGTGGCTAGTTACAAAGTGGAAAACACAGATAGAATTTTGGACAGATTAAGAATACTGAAACCAGATTAATAGACAGAAAATAAAGCACAATTAAAGAGAATTAAAATTAAAATATGATTTTAATTATTAATTTTGATAATATTTGCGCTATCGTTCTATAAAAATGTTACTTGAATATTTATATATATATATTAATTTTGGTTAAATTATTTGTATATTTTAATAATTTTAGTTCTATTGTATTATAAAAATGTAATTATTATAATAATTTTGTATGGGGTCCATATAAAAACACTACTTTGAAAATATATGAAAAATAAATATTTCTCAAATAAAATTCATATAAAATACGTAAAATTAGTATAATTTAAATTGGGTTTGGGTTTAGATTTGCATAGAACTTTATATGTAAATAAAAAAGGCATAGTAATGCGTTTTTTTTTTAAAAAAAGTAAGCCCTTAGAATATGTCACCTAAGGGAGAAAAAAAAAAAAAAAAAAAACTAACTAACTTTATATATATATGATATCAAATTTCTTAATTACTACCTTTCAAATTCAATAATTTATGCTCCTTTTATGACATTGATATGGAAAATAAATTTCAACAATTTTTATTTGTTTACTATAATAGTAAACATGATGTCAACCTATGCAATACATATATCCATGTTAGTTTTCAAAAATTTATCATAATTTTTTTTATTTATAAATTTTATATTTATTTTGTTGATTCTTTTATCAATATGAAAACATTTTTTAAATTTTACAAAATTGCATTACTTTTGAAAATGAAAAAAAAAAAAAAGATATTTAAATTTTATATGCTAAAAATCAAAATAATATTAATAGAATATGTATTGATATCTATATAAATAGGGAGTCTGCGCTGTTTTAGGGGAAAAAATAACTTTTATTTTGTATGATCATCACAAAATCTATGAAGAATTTAAGTTCTTCAAAATATTAATTTAAACTATTATTTTTTAAGTTGAGAAATATATATGACATATAACTATTAACTATATCTAAATTCAAAATTTTAAAGCTATTAAATCAAAAGTTCAAAAATAAAATCTTGGCTATATTTTGATTTTTAAAAACTAAGAAATATATACAGCGTAATTAAATTTTAAAGATCTTTAAACAAAAAGTTTAAAATTGTTTTTATTATTATATATAAGTCACATTTCAATTGAAATTTTAAAATTAAAATTTTAAAATAAAACTTTAGATTTTAAATTAAAAAAATCGAAAATAAATATTTAATAATGCAATGGTCACAATAATATACTATCTTTGATGTCGCACCTTAAGACCATGTTTGATTTATAAGGATAATAGTGAGGTATTAATAATTCTATCAAATTAGTATGATATTCACTATCCAATTGGATTAATAGGATAAATTATCCATTTGATTAATAATCCCACCCCTCCCCTATTCTTAATAATCCTACAAATTTGTTTGATTAATTATCCATTAGATTAATAATCCTAAACCAAAATGTTAAAACAAATATAGAATAATTGGGCCTACAGATTAATCTTAATCCCATATTTTAATCCATCCAATCAAACATGCCTTAAAGGAACTAACCAAATGTACGATGTGGCACTAATGTAAGGAGCCCGGTATTTTAGAAAGATGGTAAAAAATTGATTTTTTTTTTTTTTGTAACTTTTTGAATTTTTTGGTGTAAAAAAATAGAGCGGTGGCAAGACATAAAATAGTCAAAAAAAAATTAAAAAATTGACTTTTTATCAACTTGCCAAAACGCCCCTATATGATAATTAGAATATGGAGCCTGGTATTTTAGAAAGATGGTAAAAAATTGATTTTTTTTTTTTTTTTTTTTGTAACTTTTTGAATTTTTTGGCGTAAAAAAATAGAGCGGTGGCAGGACATAAAATAGTCAAAAAAAATTAAAAAATTGACTTTTTATCAACTTGCCAAAACGCCCCTATATGATAATTAGAATATGGTCACTCTAGCATTTACTTTTCTTCTTTTTTTTTAAAAAAAAAAAAATTATATAATTTATTATTTAAAGTGTGAATTATACATAATTTATTAAAATAAAAAATCTAAATTTTTTTGGGTAGGTTATAAAATTGTGTTTAAAGTAAATCATAAATGCAATTTATCCTCTAATGTTGACTGTGGTCGATTAGTTTGTTCAGTTTAAACAGTCTGGTCTAACAAAATATCAAGCCTGAATGAGAGTTTTATTAATAAAATAAGCATCAACTAATAGTACTTTATTAATATATGCTGAGAGGGAGATTTATGATCTAGAACTGGGCCGGACAGATTTGGGTCGAACAAGGGTTAGGCCAATGGGCCGAACAAGGGTTGGGCCAAGGTAGTGAGGCTGCTCGGTTAAGGCAAGGCGCGAATTGACCGAGCTGCATGGCTTTCTGAAGTCAAAGCCGGTCAAGTGACATGTCCGTAGCTAGAATCTTGTCGAGGTCGAGCTACTTGTGCTTGCTTTCAAGAAGGCCGACGACACACACGCCGTGAGTATCCCGAGCTTCGGCCATCTTAGAGATGCAGCCGAGCCCGATCCTCATTGGGCTCAGCTATTGGAATACTTAGGTATGAAGCACAGTATGGCCATTGACAGCCGAGATGGAGCAGCTCGGCTGCCGAGCTCCCAGTAGAGTGGGCAGGCAGTTGGGTTAGGTGATGCTAGTAAGATTTGTGCTGACAGATAGGATAGCAATGCCACGTGTTGAGAGATCACTAGGAGTAGATTTGGGAAGTAGAGGTTATATAAGCGTGTCTGCGCCCCCTATACGAGGATAGACAAACATTTTTGTAAGAAACTCTTACATTCAAACACTCTCTCCTCTCTCTCTCTCTATCCAAAGGTGTGTGCTAACTTGATCGTCGGAGGGATTTTCTGGCCACACACCGCCGGGTAGCTCACTGCCGTTGTGCTTTCAGGTGATTAGACAGAAACGGAGCTTGGAGGAAAGGAGTACGGGATTGCCGGAATATTTGCTCCCCGTACAATTGGCGCCGTCTGTGGGAATCTTTGCAGACAAAACCTTGTCTTCTAGGCTCGTTTGATCGCCGTTCATGGCGAACAACGAGGAGATTCCGTTGTTCACCATCGACGGAGTTACCCTAGAGTCAGGCAGACGGAGAGAAGGTCATACCATCATCCCTCCAATGGCGGACTTGGAGACATTCCCAGGAGGGCAGTCGGGAGATGCGCGGGATAAGCGCGGAAGGAGCTATGGTCATTCACGGAGCCCAGACGGTCATCGGCGACGGAGAGAATCACATGTGAGACGTTTGGAACACAAGCTCAGGGACCAGGACGCCGTCATCCGGTGGATGGCGGCGGAAATGGAGGAGCTGAAGCAGCATGTGAAAGGGAAGGGTGTAGCTGGAGTAGGAGACCACAGTGAGTGCATCCAACCTCGCCGTTCAGGCAGTCAAAGTCAGCGACACACTCCGTCCATTTCTATTACCAGAAGTTACAAGGTTGGTGATTTCGATGTGCATGCAGAGAAGTTCAGCACACAAGATAGCACTTACCAGCCCTCACGTCCGGCGACGACGTCGAGGTACTCCTATTCTGCTCGTTTAGAGGATTTGTGGGCAGTCTTAAAGGAACGGGCTTGTCGGCGGGAGGCTCAGAGGGTGCCGGCGTTCCAGCGGCTATCCTACGGAGTTCACGCCAGCAAGGAGGTCGGAATGCCTCCACCCCGCCAAGCAGCGCCGCTCCTATAAACTCAGACTTGGCAAGGCTGACCGCCACCCCTTTCTCCCTAGAGATAGAAACAACACCGCTTCCGGCAGGCTTCCACCAGCCTAAATTCACACTTTACGATGGAAAGACCGATCCTTACATGCATGTAAGCCACTTCCGACAGGTTATGGCCGAACATAGGCAGAATGATGCACTTATGTGCCTTATATTCCCATCAAGCTTAGGCGAACTGGGCTTGAAATGGTTTGAAAGGTTGCCGAAACGGAGTATCGAGAGGTGGCATCAGTTGGCCGAAGCCTTTGTAACGCGCTTCAAAACCAACACCAAAACACCGAAGGAAGTTGATCACCTACTGAGTGTCAAGATGGAACCGAGCGACACATTGAAGGCGTACAACTCCAGATATTGGGAGACCTTCAAGGAGATCTTGGATTTCCCGGTTAACCTTGCAATCACTCAATACAAGCGTGGTCTCCCGGTCAGACATAGACTGCGGGACTCGCTTACCATGCACCAGCCGACATCCATAGGCCAGCTCATACAGCGTATTAATGAGCACATCCGAGTAGAGGATGATGCGTCGGCATCTACTGCGAAGGCGATTCGGTAGCAACAGACAAGAAGTCAGCTGGCAAGGTACACGCAGTTGGGCAAGAGTCCAGCCGATCAAGTGACCGCACTGAGGAATCGGATCGTGGCTCGAATCGCAAGAACCGAGGAAGGGGACGTCGGAATAACCGAGATGACTACCCCCGCGATGACGTGGCCGAAGCAAACAGAAGGTTGAAGGCCAGGATAGGCATCACCACGGTCTTCAAGATTCCAATCTATCGCATTCTTAGTGAAATCCGAGACAAGGAGTATGTCCGGTTTCCAGCTAAGTTGGGCGACGGTCAGAAGGGCTTCAAACCACGGTATCGTTGCACGTTTAACCAGGAACGCAGCCACCGAACAGAGGATTGTTTGCCTTTGAGGCAAGACTTGGAAGAGCTAGTCGTAGCCGGACACTTGGATCTCTACATTGATGGGGACGTTAAGGCGAATCAAGCTCCAGTTGATCCGCGAGGACCGGATGACCGTGATGCGCCTCTACAAGGAGTTATCAATGTCATCCATGGCATAGTGGAGCCGGCGCGGGTATGCGAGCTCCGGGGTATGATCAAGAAGGCAGAACACATGCAGGAAGTTTTGTCAGTTCAGCTTGCGATCAAGAGGGGGAAGACCGAAGAAAAAAATGTGCTCAGTTTCTCCTCAAGGGATCTAGAGCACATTCAGACACCGCACAATGACGCCTTAGTGGTGACGCTCTATGTCAAGGAATTTGATGTCAAACGGATCTTGATCGATCAGGGAAGCTCGATCGAGATCATGTACTACGATGCATTCAAGCAGCTCAAGCTCTATGATACAGACTTGGCCCCGGCGACTTCGCCACTGGTTGGTTTCAACTCACAACCAAAGTGGCCTTTGGGAAAGATTATCCTGCCGGTCAAAGCGGGGTCCGTGGTCAAGCAAGTGGAGTTCTGGGTGTTGCAGGTACCATCTACTTATAACCTGATCCTCGGAAGGAGATGGCTTCACGCGATGCAAGCCGTGGCATTAACCTACCATCAGGTGATGAGATTCCCCTCGGCTATGGGGGCAATTGAAGAAATTTGGGGAGATCAAGTCATGTCAAAGCAGTGCTTTGTGGCAGTCAACGGCAATCGGGCTGCCAAAGGCTTCGTTCAAATGATAGAAGGGCCGGAGGACCGGGGAGTTCTTGACAATGTGGGCGCCAGGGCAGAGGACAAAGCCATCGAGGAATTGGTGGAGGTGCGAATTGATACAGAATATCCGGACAAGTTCTTCTTGCTCGGCTCCAGCCTTACTGCCCAAGAAAGGACCGAAATGGTTGAGTTTTTGATGGCCAACATCGAGGTCTTCGCGTGGTCGCTTTACGACATGCCCAGCCTCGATCCAAGTTTTATCTGCCATCACCTCAATGTCTTCCCCGGCGCAAAGCCAGTCATTCAGCGAACAAGGAGATCAGCACTGCATCACGCCGAGGTAGTTGTGGAGGAAGTGAAGAACTTGCTTGAGGCACGAGCAATTCAGGAAGTGCACTACCCTCGGTGGATTTCCAACACAGTAGTAGTGCCCAAGAAGAATGGGAAGTGGCGAGTTTGCGTCAATTACAAGACGATCCCGAGCTTGTCTGAAGATGACTTCCCTTTGCCCGAAATTGACCGACTTATGGACTTGGCCAATTTGGGCATAACAGTTTTCTTAGATGCCTACCGCGGCTACCATCAGATTGCCATGCATGGGCCCGACAGAGAGATCACCTCTTTCACGACTCCAAGGGGACTCTTCTGCTACCGACTTATGCCTTTTGGTTTAAAGAATGCCGGGGCAACTTTTCAGAGGATGGTGACCAAGATGTTTGCGCCTTTGCTGGGCCGGACAATGGAGGCTTACATTGATGATATGGTGGTTAAAAGCCGGCATCAAGCAGACCACTTGTCCGGCTTAGCTGAGATGTTTGCCATTCTCAAAAAGCACAAACTACGCCTGAATGCGTCTAAGTATGCCTTCGGCGTGGGATTCGGAAAATTTTTGGGATTCTTAGTCACGAACCGAGACATCGAAGTAGACCCCACGCAGATCAGAGCCGTACAGGAGTTGAAGCAGCCTAGCTCGGCTAAGGACGTGCAACATCTGGCCGGAATGGCCACCGCGCTTAATCGATTTATAAGTCGATCATCAGATCGCTGCCACCCTTTCTTTCAGGCATTAAAATCAAAGTTCTCATGGGATGAAGAGTGTGACCGGGCTTTGGCCGAGCTGAAGGAGTATCTGTCTTCAGCGCCACTATTGGTTACACCGAAGCCCGGTGAGGAACTCTACCTTTACCTGGCCGTTTCACAGCATGCAGTTAGTGCGGTGCTTGTCCGAGCTGAAAGAATCAAGCATCTTCCAATCTTTTACGTCAACAAAACCTTGCTACTAGCCAAGTCGAGATACTTGCCGTTGGAAAAGCTTGCGTTGGCATTGATGATGGCTTCAAGGAAGTTAGCGCACTATTTCTACGCCTATACCATCATCGTTCTGACCGAGTTCCCCCTTAAGGCTTTGTTCGAACGGGCGGACTTCTCTAGCCAAATTCTCAAGTGGGCGGTCGAATTGGGACAATTTGATGTAAAGTTCCAGCCGCGCACTGCTATCAAAGCCCAAACCTTGGCCAATTTCGTTGCTGAATTCTCACCCAGAACTCATCCGGTGTGCCCGGTCGATATTGCCGCGGCGGATGAGGAGATGAATGCAAGCCTGACCGAGGTACAACAACTTGGTGTAATTGGTGACGCGGAATTTGTGCGTCCCACCGACGCACCTTCAGTTATTACGATTACACCTCTCGGTGATGTGATGACGGAGTTGGACATCACCCACCAACCTGCTCTGTCCAGTACACATCACCAAGGAGGGAAGACATGGAACTACTCAACGCAAAGCCTACGGCCGGCATAATACCACAACCTGGTGATTCGCCTACAGACTTAGGCATTATAGATCAACTTGCTGAGTCCGGTGACGAATCACCAAGGAGGGCTGAAGTGGAACCAATCAGCGCCGAACTCGAAGCCGAGCAGCCGAGCAACCGTGATCCCATCAACCTTCAAGCCTTTCAGGACCCCTCAGAGTGTTGGAAGCTCTTTGTGGTGGAGATGTGGAAACTTTTTGTTGATGGAGCCTCAAACCGTCACGGTGCCGGGCTAGGTATAGTTCTGATCTCGCCGGACGACCTAACGATTGAACATTCTATCACCCTTGGCTTCCCAGCATCCAACAATGAGGCCGAGTATGAGGCGCTTTTGGCTGGGCTCAAGAGCGTGCTCTAGATGCAAGCATCCGAGCTTATGGTTTACAGTGATTCTCAGCTTATGGTTAACCAAGTTTCTGGGGTTTATGAGGCAAAAGATGACAGAATGGCGAAGTACCAAGCCCTGGTTAGGGACAACATCAAGCGATTTCAAGCGATTAGGGTCCAACGGATTGGCTGAGAAGAAAATGGCTGAGCAGATGAGTTGGCAGGCCTTGCTTCCATGATCGATAGCGCATCTCCCAACCCGCTTTTGATTGAATTCCTACCGAGACCCAGCATCGAGGAAACCGGGCAGACAGAAGTACTCTGCACTGAGCTAGGTCCCTCTTGGATGGACCCTATCATCCTGTTTCTCAGAGAACGGAGTCTTCCAGCCGACAAGAAGGAAGCACATAAAGTGCGGGTGAAGTCAGAGCAGTTTTGGCTCTCTTCATTCGGCGCTTTATACAAGAAATCCTTCACTGGTCCCTACCTAAAATGTGTGCAACCGAGCAGCGTGGAGGCCTTCTTGTACGAAATTCACGAAGGCATTTGTGGCAGTCACATAGGGGGCAGGTCTTTGGCCTACCAAGCTATTTCGCAAGGCTATTGGTGGCCGTGTATGCAAGCCGATGCACAGAAGTATGTTTGCAAGTGTGAGAAGTGCCAGAAGTTTGCCCACCAGATCCACCAGCCCGCCAGGGAACTTCTTCCCCTCACTAGCCCTTGGCCCTTTGCGATGTGGGGGCTAGATATAGTGGGGCCGCTCCCCACCGCACCAGGCAACCGGAAGTTCTTCATCGCGGCCACCGACTACTTCACCAAATGGGTTGAGGCGGAGCCTTTGGCAACAATCAAGGAGAAAGATGTGAAACGGTTTGTCTGGTAGAATGTTGTCACACGTTTTAGAGTCCCCAAAATTCTGATCTCTGATAATGGCACCCAGTTTGACGGTCACCTTTTCAGAGGGTTTTGTGAAGATTTAAAGATTGAATTTTACAACTCTACTCCGGCTTACCCGCAGTCCAATGGTCAAGCCGAGGCGTCAAACAAGACCATCCTTGATGGGTTGAAGAAACGGCTGGAGAAGGCAAAGGGAAAGTGGGCCGAGGTGCTCCCCAGCGTCCTATGGGCATACCGAACAACCCCTCGACGGTCTACCAGGGAAACTCCATTTGCTTTGGCTTATGGCATGGAGGCGGTCATTCCTTTGGAAGTTGGCATGCCCACACTCAGAAGCGAAAGTTTTGAGCCCGAGCTGAACGCCGAGGCCATTGCCGTGGAACTGGATCTAGTGGAAGAGCGTCGGGAGAAGGCTCTCATCCACGTGGCCGCCTATTAACAAGAACTTTCAAGGAAATACAACAAAACTGTGCACCCCAGACTGTTCAAAGTAGGTGATTGGGTCTTGAGGAAAGTCATGGGCAATACGCTAGTGCCAGGCGAAGGCAAACTAGGGGCAAATTGGGAAGGCCCTACAAGATAATCGATCTGGCGGGCAAGGGGGCATATCACTTGGAGGACTTGGATGGTAGAGGAATATCCCAGCCATGGAATGTAGCCAACCTCAAGCTGTATTATTTCTAGCTTTTGCTTTCTTTTTGTGCAAAGGAATTTTTTGCCTTACACTTCATGTAATATTCATTTTTGGTCAATATATAAGTGACTCATCTTTGCCTTAGCATTTTTATTGTTTTGAGATTTTCAACCGAGATGATTTATTCTGGTTGAAAGAGTTGATGTTTTGTTCAACTTAGGTATTCTCAACCGAGATGTTTATTTCGGTTGAAAGAGTTGATGCTTTGTTCAACTTAGGTATTCTTAACCGAGATGTTTACTCCGGTTGAAGGAGTTGATGATTTGTTCAACTTCGGTATTCTCAACCGATATGTTTATTCCGGTTGAAAGAGTTGATGTTTTGTTCAACTTAGGCACCCTCAATCAAGATGATTTTTCCGGTTGGCAGAGTTGATGTTTTGTTCAACTCTCAGAATCAAACCGAGATGTTTACTCCGGTTGGCAGAGTTGATGTTTTGTTCGACTCTCAGAATTAAACCGAGATGTTTATCCTGGTTGAAAGAGTTGATGTTTTGTTCAACTCTCAGAATCAAACTGAGATGTTTACTCCAGTTGGCAGAGTTGATGTTTTGTTCGACTCTCAAAATTAAACTGAGATGTTTATCCCGGTTGAAAGAGTTGATGTTTTGTTCAACTTAGTTATGACCAACCGAGATGATTTATTCCGGTTGAAGGCGTTGATGTTTTGTTCAACTTAGTTACTCTCAACCGAGATGTTTATTTCCGGTTGAAAAAGTTGATGTTTTGTTCACTTATGAGATTTACACCGAGATGTCTTTTTCGATTGTATGAATTAATTAAAGTGGATTGTCTTGCCGAGGTGCTTTGTTCGGCTAAAGTTATGAGGCAAGTATATCGCTCAAACACTTGATGAAATTCAAACTTTTTCATTGATGGAAAATAAGTACAAAAGGTGGGGCTGACAGCCCGGTTACATATGTAAAGCAAAAAGCACCGAAAAAAGAAAAACTAAGCTAAGGGGGATAGATTGGTGAATTCATCCTCGGTTGTCTCCAAGTTAATTGTTGGAGATTGGTCTTGTACACCGGTCAAAGTCTGGTTGGGCTGCTCTTGCTCTTCGTAGTCATCTCCCTCAGCACCTACCTCGGCCTTTTCTTCTTCTTTAAGCCCTTCCTCGGCTTCAGCCTGCAACGCGCTGAAGACGTCGTTGGCATATGGCACGAGAAAGGTCGGTAGGAAGGCAAGCGATGGAGTGGCAAATACATCGGTATCAGGCCCTTAACCGAGATGCTCGCAGGCAGACTTCCAACCCGCTTTGAAATAAATGTCTTGAGTTGCGAAGACCTGCTTTTTGTAATTGTACTCGGCTTCAAGGAAGCCGGCGTTGTTTGCATCTTGACAGTCCTTCTTCCTTGACTTCTTGAGCGCATCAAGCTCGGCTTGGAGCTCATCTCGCTTCTTCTCGGCCTCGCCAAGCTGACCGAACAACCTCGGTCTGAAGGCTTTGGACTTTTTTGTCGGCGTTGACGATTTCAAGTGAGGACTTTGCTCGGCCAAGCTCGGTCTAAAGGCTTTGGACTTGGCTAGCGGTGTCATTTTCCTTTTGTCGCAGTCTATGGATGCGCTCCAAGACCAAGTGTTGCTTTTGGATGGCCTGCAAAAAGAGAATTTGATCAGAGAAGAAACCGTGCAAACACTTGTAAAAATTTAAGTAGATGATTGAGATTCTTACCCTGGTCATGGATTTCACAGCTGATTTCACCAACCAGGTGTCAGGGACGTGGTCGCTGCCAACCACGTCGCTCGGTAGCAGCAGGGCTTTTGAGAGGTCGAAGGTGAGCAAGTGCTCCTTGTCGCCCTTGACAGAAGCATTTGCTGGGATGTCTTTTCCCCGGTGCTTCAGCTGCGGTCGCCATGGCGGTGTTGGGTCAGCCGTGACGGCAGGTTGCTTGGTGGTTAGCTCGGCAACCAGCTCGGCAGATGGGTCTGCGCAAGGCCTTTTGCTTGTCCGGCGAGCTGCCTGTCTGGATTGCCCGGCGGCTGGAGATACCAAGGCAACTATGGGGCTGCTGGATTGACCGGCAGCGGGGGAACGGGTAACAATGCTCGGTATCTCGGCTGAGGTCACCGTGAGCAAGTTTTTGATGTGACTTCTTTTCGCCATCTCTTTGGCTTCTGTCAACCAGATTAGTGGAACGTCTGGCAGAGTTGGGTCTGGAAGAGGTGATAGAGCACGGAGAAACTCTATTACTTTACTCCGGCGTGGAGCTGAATATCTGTAAGTGGGGGTGTAGCCAAGCAACTCGTTACAATCCTGGTGGTTGTAGCGGAGCACAGTCCGGATGGCCTCAACGTTGGGAAATTGGTAGTTGGCTTGTAAGGCTTGAATTGCTGCAAAAGAAACAGGAAAAGTTGTTAAGTACAGAATATTGAAGAAAGGCAGATAACCAAGCAAATTAGCGCGGCTTACATGTGGAATCGAAGTTCTTGCTAATCGCCCAACCCGATACGTCGGCTGGTTCATAGTTGCCGGACACCCAGAAAAAGTCGTCGTCATGAAGGTCTTTATCTGGGGTGCCGGTCACTATTTTCTCTTTGTCCGGTCGGATTTTTAAGTAATATGCGAGGCCATCCCCGGTGTGCCCAAGTGTGTATTGCCTCAATATCTTGGCTAAACCTAAGTTGGTGCCTAGCCGGTTGTTAAGCTCGTGGACGCCGTTGATAATGCGGTAAGTGTTTGTTGATACTTGTGTGGGCGCAAGTTTAGTCCGGCGCAGAAACTCGGTCATCAATGGGTTGACCGGGAAGCGGAGGCCTCCTTCTATGATGGACAGCACGGTAAAGGGGCACTGGTCTAGTTTGTCCCAAGGAGTTGTTTCAATTGGTGCAAGCTCAAGGTGGACGTCGGCCGGGATACCGTACTCCTCCCTGAATGCGGCCAACGCAGCCGGAGTATCGACGAGGAAACGGAATTTCTCCATGTGAAACCGGCTAAGTTAGCTCGGCTGAGGAGGTTTGGCACTGTCTGGTGTATTGATGACTGCTCAGTCTTTGGGAGCCCCAATATTTAGGCAGTGGTCCCTTTGGACTCTGCAGGAAAAAGGATAGCAATGAATTGTAAGTGTGAGCGCGATCACACAAAACGAGCTTGACTTTAGCTCGGTCATGAGGAGTGCCAAACCACCTCGGTTGTAAAGGCTAACCAAGTAGCACGATCGCCCAAGCGGACCAGATGTTAGCTCGGTCGAGTGGCCAAGTCCTTTTGCTATCTCGATTTTTACTAAGGTTAGGACAAACAGGTTACTTGCTCGATCAGATTGGCTTTTTGGATCAAATGAAGACCTGGAGCCCGGTCCGCCCAAGATCTTCAGTGTTCTTCAGGAAAAATGAAGAACACCATTCACAGTTGAAGGTTTGGGATGGTTTTAGTGCCTATGTCCTAAAAACTACGTTTTAGTGCCCTAATGTGAGAAATATCAAAGGAAATAACAACAAAAGGGGAGTTTGAGGGCATACCTGTGAAGGGCAGAGACTTCTTCTTCGAGTACAAGCTCAGGAGTGGCAAGAATGGAGGCCTGACAAGAGGCACTGGAGCTCTGAACACACGAACGGCAGAGAGAATCAGTAAAGAAGAAATGAGAGGTGAACCAGGCGTATATAAGAGAGAAAGACCGCCCAAATTCGAATTCTAGAGGGCGGCAGGGTTGGCTGTTCGAGGACCAATGGGGGATTGACACATGTCCCCATTAATGGCAGCGTCAGAGTTAAAGAGACAGGGACATCAGATGAGACGTAGACCGAGCAAGACTAGAAAGCGAGCATGGAAGTTAGCTCAGTTGGTTTCTTGCAAATTATGAACCGAGGAGGAGATTATCCCGGTCGGAATATGTAATCCCGGTCACGCTTGTGCGGACAAAATTAAGGGGCAATTGAGAGGGAGATTTGTGATCTAGAACTGGGCCGGACAGATTTGGGCCAAACAAGGGTTGGGCCAAGGTAGTGCGGCCCTGTCTTGTAAGAGGCTGCTCGGTTAAGGCAAGGCGCGAATTGAGTGGCATGGCTGGTCAAGTGAGAGTCAAGTGCCAGGGAAGGCGAGGTCGGACCGAGCTACTTGTGCTTGCTCGGCAGGAAGGCCGACGACATACCTGCTCATGAGCTGTCCCGAGCTCAGCCATACCGGGATGCAGCCGAGCCCGATCCTCATTGGGCTTAGCTATTGGAATACTTAGGCATGAAGCCTGATATGGCCGTTGGATAGAGATGGAAGCATTGCCGAGGCTCGATGAAGTGGGTAGGCAGTTGGGTTAGGTGATGCTCAGTAAGATTTGTGCTAACAGATAGGATAGCAGTGCCACGTGTTGAGAGATCACTGGGAGTAGATTTGGGGCGCAGAGGGTATATAAGCGTGTCTGCGCCTCCCATATGAGGACAAACGAACATTTTTGTAAGAAACTCTTACATTCAAACACTCTCTCTTTTCTCTCTCTATCCAAAGGTGTGTGCTAACTTGATCGTCGGAGGGATTTTCTGGCCACACACCGTCGGGTAGCTCACCGCCATTGTGCTTTCAGGTGATCAGACAGAAACGGAGCTTGAAGGAATGGAGTACAGGCTTACCGGAATATTTGCTCCCCGTACATATGCAATTTAAAAATATGTATAATAATTAATCATTTTTGAACAATAACTATAAATTTATTTCCTCCTTAAGTTTTATAATAAATTTATTATGACTTAGGTGGTGTTTGATAAAATTAAAAATTAAAAATTAAATACTAAGAACTAAATGATGAAATTTTTAAGTTAAAAAGTTGTTCGACAAGAAATTAAGTACTAAACTAAATTGATATATATCAGATCAAATTTAAATTTTTTTATTCAAATTGCATACCTTACAATTTTTATATAGTGATTGTGATTAGTTGTGATGGAGGAGACACGACAGCTTTAGTTATGGCCAATGTCAGTAGTGATAGAGATTAAGGGATAATGATTGTGGTGATGGTGGAAGGATAATATTGTAGAAATAAAATAAAATACTACAACAAAAGTAATTTATGGTGACGAAAAGAAGTGAAGAAAATAAATTTCGTCACTAAATAAGAATAATTCGTGACAAAATATGAAATTTTGTCATATATAATAAAAAAAATAAAAATAATAGGTGACGAATTTTATTTTCATCAATAAATACTTCTTTTTAGGTGAGAAAAATTTTAATTTCGTCACCGAAGGTTTTTTCTTTAATTTTTTTGTGTGGCGCCAAAATTGAGACTTTTGGTGAAAAAAAATTTATCACCAATTATAAAATTATTAGTGAGGAATATAGTTTCGTCACCAATAATTTTAAATATTTTATTTTTAAAAAAACTTGATTTTAAATATTTTAAGATTATTGAATAATAAATATATTTTCGTTGCCAATAATTTTAATATTTTGAAATTTTTGATGACTAATTTAAGAGGGAGAAGTTTCAGACATTGGCGCGGTAATGAAAAAAAATAGCCCCCTAATTCCCTCCCTCCTTTTTTTTTTTTGGCTCGTAAGTTTTCCTCTCATCCCTCTCTTGCAAAACACACTCTCTGCCTTCAACCGCCCTTCTCCTCCACCTCCTCGTTCTCCTCCTTCAGTGGCACCACCGAAGTCACCCATTCTTCTCCTTCAGTGCCACCACCGACGTCACCTACGTTCTCCTCCGAGCAATCGTCTGTGCCGCCAGCATCGCTTCAAGTATTATTCGATTATTTCTTTATTTTTCTATTTTCAGGTATGGGTCCTCTCTCTCTCTCTTTCTCTCTCTCTCTCTCTCTCTCTCTCTCATTTTCTCTATTTTTCTATCTTTGTTTTCCCTAATTTTGAAAATTAATAAGGCACGCAATGTCCCATATATGATTTCTTCGGATTGTATTCATACTTATTTTGGCCATGTATGATTTCTTCAGACTGTTTATCAGTTTTCCTCTTATCCCTTTCTCCCAAAATAATGGCCAAAGCTTGTATTCTCCCAAAATCGGTCAGTAGGTCAACTAGTTTTGTTGTTTTGGTAATTCGGTTTAAAATGCGGCAATGCCCTCCAACACAATTATGTGAATTAAAGCCAATCGATCCTTTGTTCCAAAATCCCCATCCCAATAGTGTAAGAATCTCAAAACACAAGAATCAAGATGTGATCATTCGATTGAAAATGCATTAAGGACAAAGGAACATGGATTTCGAGAATAGTAAATCCATCCCATGAAGTAATTGGTTTGACACAAAATACCTAAATTATGATTATCAAACAATACAAAAACATTTTATGCAGAGCACTCATAGACATAGTCATGATACCTTTCTTTGGCTAATCCATTTCTGTTGGATTGATGGCAAGCCTTTCAATGCGGTCGGCTTGATAGTCGGCAGTATTTTGGTGAGAAGCCATGGATCTAGTCGTGACCATACACTTTGATGGGTAGCAGGAAAGGACTATTGGAATAGGGTCTCTGGCGACAATGAGCATAACTGGCGCGCAGAGCAAAGCGTTCCCACAGACGGCACTGATGATACGGTTATGATATGATGAGTTCCGGATGGAATGGGTCGAACAGGTCCACGCTTCTCTAACCGATATCCGAATGGTCAAGCCCATCAATGAACCTACAAATGAGTTTAACGGGGAATAGGGAGTCTCCCAGTGAAACCTCTGACGAGCAAGTTAGAGAGAGAGAGTGTAATATGTAGATAGATTGGAGATAGAAAAGCTTAACCTTCTTCTTGTCTTCAACATTTGCTTATATCCTTTTGGTAATCATTTCGTTGTCCCTTCCGACCTGTCACCTTGGCCAAAAGTCTATGCTATAGCTTACCTTGTTCAGGGTGAGGGCGTGCCGTCCCAACGAAGAGGTGTTGTCGTAATAAATGCAGTGAGGGGCTGCATTAATGGCGATGTGCAGTGGCAATAACTTTGCAGATCTTTGTCTGCTGATGTGGCTTGCCCTTTACCTGCCACGTGTCTGAATATCATTGGTCCTTCATGCCATGTGGACTTCCAGATGGTGCTGGGCCTTATCAGTTGGGTTATGTATTGGGCCCTAAGTGGTAGGCTTGGGTTGTTTGTAGTGAGTTATAGCCTTTATGGGCCTACCCACGTTAGTAGTCTCCTATTCCCGAGTGCAGCTTTAGTCCAACGACGGGAATAGTGAGGAAGATGGGGATGGTAGGGCGAGGGAAAGGAACAAACAACCAGAAGTGGCCGAGTGAAGGGACCGACCATGAGGAGGGCCGACCGTGAAGGGTTACTGAGTGAAGGGACCAACCATGAGGAGGGCCGACCGCGAAGGGTTATCGAGTGGAGGGACCGACCATGAGGAGGGCCGACCACGAAGGGTAGCCGAGTGGAGGGACCGACCATGAGGAGGGCCGACAGCGAAAGGTTGCCGAGTGGAGGGATCGACCATGAGGGGGGCCAACCGCGAAGGGTAGCCGAGTGGAGGGACCGACCATGAGGAGGGCCGACCGCGAAGGGTTACCGAGTGGAGGGACTGACCATAAGGAGGGCCGACTATGAGGAGGGCCGACCGCGAAGGGTAGCCGAGTGGAGGGACCGACCATGAGGAGGGCCGTCCGCGAAGGGTAACCGAGTGGAGGGATGAACCATGAGGAGGGCCGACCGCGAAGGGTTAGGTAGCAGGGTGCGGGGCTCGAGAGGCGGCGTGTCATGTGATGACTTGAAGTGGAAAAGACAAGGTAGGGGAAAGGGGGCAGTGGATTGTGGTCATACTCGTGGCCGCATCTCGTGGTGGGGGAGGTTAGGCATTGGGCCAGAAGTGAAACGATAGGTCATTATAGGGTGTTGAAAGGACAGTTTTGGCGGTGTTTTGAAAAATTTTCAAACTGGCGAAATTTAATGGGGACCCTTGGAATACGGGCAAACCTTGGGCCTTTGGGATTATTTGCTTCACCTATCTTTATGCAAAACATCAAAACATTCCAAACCTAAACTCCTTCGTTGCTAACGATACACCCCTACAACACTTATTGAATTTTCTTGCACCCGCATCCGAAGCTATTCGAAGATATACGAGAGAGATGGCACAAGAGGAAGCAACCACCGCAAGGGTTGATCCCCTAGGGGATGATGACGCGATTGACCTGGCGAAACAATATAGGAGGGAGAGGTAAGTGGAGAAGTCAGGGAAGTCGGCGGGTTTACCTCGTCCATTGACAATGATAGCGGCTCCGAAGCCAATTAGCCAAGCTGAGCCAGATCATTGGCATACGAAGGCTGACAAGTCAACCGTTACGGCGGAGGAGTTGGAGGGCATGCGGAAAAAATACCAGGTGCCTGAAAATATAAAGTTAATGTTACCAACAGCAACAGAGAGGCCATCCGTCGCCCGGCCGGAGGAGTTTTCCCTCTACGAGGAGGCGTTGAAAGGAGGGTTGAGGTTGCCAATTGCACAGGTGGTAGTGGATGTCCTCAACTGACTGGAAGTGGCGCTAGGCCAACTAATGCCCAACGCATGAAAGATTGTACTGGCCTGTGCAAGTGCGTGGCCGAAGGCGAACAAGGGAGTGGCCATGATGGTGGACGAGTTTTTTGCCTGCTATAAGGCCTCGGGCCAACAAGAAACGTGGGTCACTTTGCAGGCAGCGACAGGAAGGGGTTTGGTGGCGGGATTGTCGTCATCAATTAAGGGATGGAGGCCGCGGTGGTTCTACGTATCCGCGAACGGCAGAGTTGGAGTACGCACGATGTGGAGGGTACCTGCCAAGTCTATGGAGCCAAAGCTGGGGGCGGCAACGGAGGAGAGGGTGAAGAAAGTGAAGGCGTGGAGGGAGAAGGAGGGCATCAGATGGGACGACCTCGTTCAGTCGTCAACTTTGTTTGCTGCTAGATTGGGCCCTCAGCCGACCGGTGGGGATCTGGCACCGGCAGAGCTTGAGGCGAAAGAAAAACGCAAAAGGCGGAGGATCGGACCATTTTTGCCAAAGCCAATAAGTTCAAAGAATCGCAGTTAGGTCCGCCACCAAAATCGATCACGAGGGAAAGGATTCGACCGCACCCCAAGCCGCTGGGGGAGAAAGACTTGGGCAGTTTTGAGCCACGACTGCCCTCCGTTAATCCGGTGAAGGAAAGGGCAAACAAGGAGGGGGAGGTCTTGACGAAGAAAAAGAAGATGAGGGTTGCCCCTGAGGGGGCCTCAGATGCGCCTGGGTCAAAGAAGGCCAGGTTAGGTGGTGAGGGCACTTCGATGGCGGAGGAGAGAGGGGAGAAAATGGTGGAGGCTATTCCAGAAATGGTGGTCGCCCCAGAGGCGCCGGGGGAGAAGAGTCAAGGGGTTCTAGAAGAAGAAGGGCACAGAAACGCCCTTGACCCCAAGGTGCAGTTGGAGAGTAAGTCGGCTGACCCTAAGGAAGTGATGGAGCAGAAGCCCAAGGGGGGCCCTGCGCCCCAAGAAGAAGGGGCCAGATTGACGACTGCAATCTACCACGCTCGCGCAATGTCTGGGTGGCTGGATGGAGAGGAAGGCCCAGCCAGGGCAACTGCAAATCGCCTTGTGGGGATTGTGGACGACGCAGCAGTGCACTCGGTGGCCAGGTTCAATGAGGGGAAGCTGCTAAGGGGGTTGTGCTCTGCCCAAATGGAGGTAGCCACCTTAGTAGGGGCTCTGCTAAGAAAGGCGACGACTGCAAAAGTCAAGTTGAAGGAAGCTAAGGCGCAACTGGCAAATTTCAAGAAGGAGAGTGCAGGCTGGAAGAAGGCTGTGCGAAGTGTGTGTGCTAGGGGTTGGCAAGAGGCTGAGAAGGCGAAGAAAATGGAAGTGTTGGCGATCGTTCAGTGCAATGTTGTCGCTCGGGTCCATCTTGAGCTCTTGTCAAGTTAGCCGAGGAGATACATAACGCCAAGGTAGTATCGCTCGAGTTCAACCGTTTGGCGAGAAAGAAGCTGGTCGATGCTTAGAGTGCCTGCACGGTCGCCACCGAGCAGTTTGAAGAGGCTATGATCAATAATGAAGAGCTGTGCGCCCAACAGATCAAGGAGAAGGATGAGGCAGACATGAAGATTGCTGGATTGCAGAAGGAGCTGGAGGATGAGCGTGTTAGAGCGATGGAGGAGAAGGCAAGATTGCAAAAGGAGTTAGAGGATGAGTGTGCTAGAGCGATGGAGGAGAAGGCAAGATTGCAGAAAGAGTTTGAGGAAGAAAAAGCCAAGGTAGCCTCTGAAAGGGCAGCATACCCCGATTTGTGCATTGCAGTAGTAGAGCAATTCAAGGGGTCTGCTAACTTCCAGATGGCGATTGACGCCACGGTCACCAGCAACTTGGCAAGGGAGATGTCTGGGGGGGCGGGCCCATCGGGAACGATCGCTGGAGGCAGGACTAAAGCAGAAGTTATTGAGAGCTTCCAGTAGTCGGACTTCTACAAACACGAAATGACTGAGTTCAGGGACAGTGGCTGGAAGATGTTCAAGCGGAAGACGGAAGAACTGTTCCCAGACTTGGACCTAAGCAGTGTAAGGATTGATGAAGACGACGTGGCCCAGACCCCCCTAGATGAGGGCGTTGAAGAAGAAGATCTTGTGTCAAGTGAGGAGGAGTGACATGGCCCAGACCTTGTTTTTGTTTTTTTGTTTTTGTTTTTGTTTTTGTTTTTTTGTTTTTGTTTTTTTGTTTTTTTTTTTTATACTGTAAGAAACTTATATACAAGTTGGGGAATAAATAAAATTTTGAGTTTTGTTTTCATGCTACTGTTTTTGTTTGCACATCTAAAATGAATGAGAATGGCGACTTGTATAAGTGTTGTGTATAAATTATTGCGAAGTGTAAAATGTAAGGAAAACTCAATGTAAAGTGAAGTTTAACTTGTAAGAAAAATTCAATGCAGAGTGAATGTGAGGAAAACGCAATGCAGAGTGAATTTTAACTGGTAAGAAAAATTCAATGCAGAGTGAATGTGAGAAAACTCAATGCAGAGTGAATTTTAACTTATAAGAAAAATTCAATGCAGAGTGAATGTGAGAAAAACTCAATGCAGAGTGAATTTTAACTTGTAAGAAAAATTCAATGCAGAGTGAGGTTTATGGATCCCGAGCCAGCGAGGAACGAGTCTGTTTTGCAAAACATTGGACTGGAATGTGACTAAGTATGGCCACTATGCTTACGAGCAGGAAGGCTTTCGTGCTTAGTCTAGCTGAGGCTTTTTGCGCTCAGTCTAGTTGAGACTTTGGGTGACTTGGTCTAGATGAGCTCTTCATACTCAGTCTGGCTGAGGCTTTTGTGCTCAGTCTAGCTGACACTTTGGGTGACTCGGTCTGGCCGAGCTCTTCATGCTCAATCTGGCTGAGGTTTTTTATGCTCAGTCTGGCTGAGGCTTTGAGTGACTCGGTCTAGCTGAGCTTTTCACGCTCAGTCTGGCTGAGGCTTTTTATGCTCAATCTGGCTGAGGCTTTTTATGCTCAGTCTGGGTGAGGCTTTGAGTGACTCGGTCTGGCTGAGGCTTTGAGTGACTCGGTCTGGCCAAGCTCTTCATGCTCAGTCTGGCTGAGGCTTTGAGTGATTCGGTCTGGCCGAGCTCTTCATGCTCAGTCTGGCTGAGGCTTTTTATGCTCAGTCTGGCTGAGGCTTTTTGCGACTCGGTCTGGCCGAGCTCTTCATGCTCAGTCTTGCTGAGGCTTTTTGTGCTCAGTCTGGTTGAGGCTTTTGGCGACTCGGTCTGGATGAGGCTGCAATCAATGCGTTATTGGAATACCACAGATAACTGAGATATAAGCTTGTTGTTATACAAAGTGTAGCCCATGGGGTCATAAATTTACACTATATGAAGAGAAAATGAGAACATAGATTGTCAAAAAGAACATAAAACAATTTGGACGATACGATAATATAACTTTTATTGAAAATAGTGCTTTCAAATGTTCAGCGTTCCAAGGATGGGGGAGGTCTCGACCTTCCATGTCTTGAAGTCAATAAGTGCCCGGACATGGTTTAGCTTTCACAATGTAAGGTCCCTCCCATTTGGCTGCCAGTTTGCCTTTAGTCGGATTTTTGGTGGCAAGAGTTACTTTTCGCAAAACAAGGTCCCCCACGGCGAACCCCATTGGTTGGACTCTGCAGTTGTAATGTGTTCTCATTTTCTGTTGGTATGAGGCCCGTCTAACTACAGTTGTTTCTCGGAGCTCTTCAATCAGGTCTAGGTCTGCCCGACGTAGCTCTTTAGTTAGTTCTAGATTCGGATGTAGAACCCTTGGGGTAGGAAGACCGATCTCCACTAGGATGACCGCCTCTGCGCCGTATGTTAAGCGAAAAGGGGTCTCCCCTGTGGGAGTCCAAGCGGTAATGCGGTAAGCCTAGAGTACATTCGACAACTCCTCAGCCCAGAGTCCCTTAGCAGCTTCCAGCTTAGTTTTGATAATCTTGAGAAAAGAACGGTTAGTGACCTCAACTTGGCCATTGGCTTGGGGGTGGCCTGGGGAGGAGAAACATGGCTGGATTTGGAGCTCTACACAGAATTTCCTGAATTTGGCATTGTCAAATTGTTTGCCGTTGTCAAAGACGATGGCTTGAGGGATGCCAAATCTGCAGACGATTGACTGCCAGATAAATCTGGTTGTGTTCTGCTTGGTAATGGTGGCAAGGGGTTCTGCTTCAACCCATTTGGTGAAGTAATGGATGGCAACAATGGAAAATTTGGTTTGGCCTCGTCCAGTGGGCAGTGGGCCAACCAGGTTGATACCCCATTTGGCGAAGGGGTAGGAACTACAGAGTGTGATCAATTCTGTAGGAGGGGCGTGGGGGATGTTTGCAAAATGTTGGTATTTGTCGCATTTGAGCACAAAATCTGTCGCATCTTGATTGAGAATAGACCAGAAATAACCAGTGCGAAGTATTTTGTGGGCTAGGGACCTGCCACCCGAATGATTTCCACATATGCCCTCATGGACTTCTCTCGTTACGTAGGTCGCCTGAACAGGATTGAGGCATCTCAGGTATGGGCATGAGAAGCCCCTTTGGTACAAGAGTCCGCTAACAAGAGTGTAGTTAGCCGACCGGGCGCTGATTTTAGTGGCCTGTTGTTTGTCGTCTGGAAGTCCCCATGTTGTTAGATACAGGAAGATGTCTGGGGGCCAAGGGATGGGTTCGTTTTGAAGGAATTGGACTTCTTGCTGGTTGGATGAAATGGCAGGGTGGGCTACGCAGTCGAGGCGGACACCATGGCTGAGGTCAGATTGGTCTGCAAAAGCCAACTAAGCCATCTCATCCGCCTTAGAGTTTTTTGCCCGAGGGATGTGTTTGATGTGGAAGGTATTGAAGAGGCGAAAAAGGGGGAGTGCTATATAGTGTCCTCCTTGGCATCGAATTCCCCTGTAATTTGTTTGACAATGAGCTGGGAGTCACTGAACACCCGGATGTGGCTGACACCAATATCGCAGGCTAGGCGGAGACCTGCTATCAATGCCTCATATTCAGCCTCATTGTTACTGGCCTCGAACAAGAAACAGAGAGCACATTTGAAATAACCACCCTCAGGGGCGGTGAGGATGAGACCGGCCCCACTGCCTTCCCTGCGGGATGATCCGTCGACGTTGAGAGTCTAAGAGTGAGGGTCTTCTGGGTCGGTAGGGGTTGGTGGGGGTGGAGGGGCCGTGGTTGGGGTAGGATTAGTGAATTCCAGGATGAAATTGGCGACAGCCTGCCCCTTAATCGCTGTTTGAGGTCGATAGGAGATGTCAAACTGGCTGAGTTCCACTAACCACTGCATGAGTCTGTTGGAGAGTTCTGGTTGCTACATTACCTTCTTCAAGGGTTGGTCGGTGAGGACCACTATGGAATGGGCTTGGAAGTAAGGACGGAGTCGTCTGGAGGCAGTGACCAGGGCCAGGGACAATTTTCTAACAGTGGGTAATTCTGCTCCGCTCCCCTAAGAGCCCAACTGATGTAGTAGACCGGCCGTTGGACAGAGCCGTCTTCTCTGATAAGAGCGGCACTAACTGTGGTGCTTGGCACGGCTAAGTAGAGGAAGAGGGGTTTGCCCGTGATTGCCTGTGAAAGGAGGGGGGCTTTGCCATGCATTGTTTCAACTGCTGAAAAGCCTCTTCAGATTCGGTCGTCCATTCAAAAGTTTGCCGAAGAACTTTGAAGAAGGGGAGGCACTTATCCATTGCGCAGGAAATGAAGCGGTTGAGGGCGACAACTCGGCCAGTGAGTCTTTGAACCTCTTTAACCGTTCTGGGTGACTGCATTTCAATCAAGGCCTTGATCTTTTCAGGGCTGGCTTCAATGCCCCACTGACTAACCATAAAACCCAAAAACTTTCCAGATTCTATGCCAAAGGCGCACTTCTCCAGACTGAGCTTCATTTGGTACCATCGTAGGGTGGCGAAGCTCTCTCACAGGTCAGTCAAATGATCAGTAGAGAGTTTGCTCTTGACTAGCATATCGTCGACATATATTTCCATATTCTAACCTATCTGATGATGGAAGACAACATTGACTAGCCGTTGGTAGGTGGCCCCAGCATTTTTCAGTCCGAACGACATCACACGGTAATGGTAGGTACCTCGGTCGGTAATGAAGGAGGTGTGTTCACGATTAGATGGGTGCATCAGAATTTGGTTGTACCCAGAAAAGGCATCTATGAAGCTGAGCATTTGATGACCGGCCGTGGCATCAACCAGCAGATCTATGCGGGGGAGAGGATAGCTGTCTTTGGGGCAAGCTCGGTTGAGGTCGGAGTAGTCGACACAGAGTCGCCATTTACCATTATTCTTACGGACCAGGACGACGTTTGACAACCATCTAGGGTAATCCACGTTTTTGATGAATTGTGCCTCAAGGAGCTTTTCGACCTCTGCGGCAACGAGAGTGTTGCGCTCCGGATGAAAAATGCGCTGCTTCTAGCAGTAAGGTTAAAAATGGGGTTCAATGCTGAGGCGATGGGTTATGAATGAAGGGTCAATAACCGGCATGTCTAAGTGGGTCCAGGCGAATACATTGTTGTGCTCGATCAAGAGGGCAGTAAGGTCGGCCTTAGCTTGGGGGGATAGTTGGCTGCCGATTTTGGCAGTTTTCGTCGAGTTGGCAAGGTCAATGGGAACCTCAACGAGCTCCTCCACAGGCTCTCCTCTGACCAGCTTGTCCTCATCTCGGACGTCAAGCCCTTCAATGATCATTGCCTCCTTCAGCTTGACTTCTTTGAGTGAGGCGACATAACACTCCCTAGCAACTGTCTGCTCTCCCCTCACTGTCCTGACCCCCAGATCGATGGGGAACTTAATGGCAAGGTGGTAAGTTGATGTAATAGCTTGAAAAGCATTTAGGGCGGTGTGGCCGAGGATGATGTTGTAGGCGGAGCGGTAGTCGACAACAAGGAAGGTGAGCAACTTTGTGGTCTGTCGTGGGTGCTCGCCGATTGTGATAGGAAGATCAATGGAGCCGATGGAGGTCACCCGGTCACCAGTGAAACCGACCAAAGGGATTTGGAGAGGAGATAAACTTTCCTCCCCAATCTTGAGCTGGCGAAAGCAGTTGAGAAAGATGATGTCTGAAGAACTGCCGTTGTCGATGAGAACTCGTCTGACTTTGTAGTTGGAGAGGAGGGCAGAAATGACGAGAGGGTCATCATGAGGGTAACGGATGCCTGTGCAGTCGGCGTCCGTGAAAGTGATAGGCTCGGTCCACTACTTGGGCTGCTTGGAGGGTCGGTCCACCGTGGCAATTGCTTTGTCTAAGCCCTGCCTTATCTTTCTGAGTTCTGCTTTCTGAGCCGAGCGGGATGGTCCCCCACAAGCAAGGCCACCTGAAATAACACTAATTTCTCCAACAGGTGGGGGGGATTACCTTGCGGCCGAGGCTGCTATAAAGGGCAATCATGGCCTTGGTTGGGTTGGGCGGGCTGCCACGGAGGGATACGCCGGCGGTTGTTTCTAAGAGGCTCAATCCTTTGCCTCTACTGAGGATGGGTGTCCGTGAACCGGCTAAGACGTCCCTAACATATTAAGGTCTTGACCTGATCTTTGAGGTTGACGCAGTCATTGGTAGTATGGCCGTGGTCCTGGTAGAAGCGGCAATATTTGGACTGGTCTTTCCGATTGGAAGGGGTAGTCCCGCTGGATCTGATTGAGGACTTGTTCTATGGGGGAATTGAGTGGTGTATATCGTTCGAACCGACCGGGCGGTTGGGCTGGTGCCATCCGGTCAGCTCTGAGGAGTCGGTCGGTATAGTGGGTTGTTGGGTTATTGTATTGAGTGTTTTTGGTTTCTGAGTCTTTTCGCTTTTCTCGGGGGGGTCTGGTTTTTGCTGTAGGGTCATGGCAAGCGGCTAGGAAATCATCGGCGTTCATGTATTTTTGAGCTTTGGAGAGTAGGGCTGCCATGGAGGTGAGGGGGTTTTTAGAGAGGGAGAAGAGAAAGTCAGACGACCGTAGTCTGGCCATGAAAGCTGTAAGGATGACCTTATCATCGTTTTCTGCCACCTGTAAGGCTTCAGTGTTGAAGCGGGTAACGAAACTGCGCAGGGACTCCTCCTCGATCTGGCAGATGTTGAGGAGTTGGGTTGGCGAACGGCGTTGGCGCTGGGCTCCAATAAAATGACTGAGGAAAGAGTCACTGAGATGTTGGAAAGTGGAGACGGAGTCTGCTGGTAACTAGCTGAACCACAGCCGAGCTGACCCCTTCAGTGTCATGGGGAAAGCTCGACACATGATCTCGTCAGGGAATGCATGGAGGATCATGAGGGTTCTGTAGGTCTCTAGATGGATGACTGGGTCTATCGTACCGTCAAAAGAGTCGATGGTGGGCATTTTGAACTTGGAAGGTAGAGGTTTATCCCGGATGGAAGCAACAAATAGTGAGTTTGCTGTGGTAGAGGGTTTATGCTGAATGTTCTACATGACCCCTTGGAGTTGGAGCTTCATGGCTCGGAGTTCGGCGTCCCAGAGAGGGATGTTATCACCACCGGAAGGCAGCGGGGGTTAGACGCTACTGGCTTCTCCTTCAGGGGTTGGTGCCAAGACCGATGGATGCAGGGTTCGAGGTAGTGTATTTATATTAGGAGGAGGAGGTTGCAAGCCTTCCAACTTGGGTGGATAGGGCTGGGGGATAGTATGGTTTGGGGCTCATTCTTGGTTGGGCGGAATATCGGGAGGTGGAGGAGGAGGTATAGGAAGGTTTCTTTGGAGTAGAGCATTTATCAGGGCTTGGTTTTGCTCGGCCATGCGGTTAATGCTGTTGGTAAACTCGATGAAATACTGTGGTGGGTTGTTTGGATTGAGGGGGTCGGCTTGATGGTCGGCGGCATTTTGGTGAGAAGCTATGGATCTAGTCGTGACCATACACTTTGATGGGTAGCAGGAAAGGATTATTGGAACAGGGTCTCCGGTGACAATGAGCACAACTGGCGCGCGGAGCAAAACGTTCCCACAGACGGCACCAACTGATGATACGGTTATGATATGACGAGTTCCGGATGGAATGGGTCGAACTGGTCCACGCTTCTCCAACCGATATCCGAATGGTCAAGCCCACCAATGAACCTGCACAAGAGTTCAACGGGGAACAGGGAGTCTCCCAGTGAACCCTCCGACGAGCAAGTTAGAGAGAGTGTGTAATATATAGATAGATTGGAGATAGAAAAGCTTAACCTTCTTCTTGTCTTCAACGTTGGCTTATATCCTTTGGTAATCATTTCATTATCCCTTCCGACCTGTCACCTTGGCAAAAAATCTATGCTGTAGCTCACCTTGTTCAGGGTGAGGGCATGCCGTCCCGACGGAGAGGTGTTGTCGTAATAAATGCAGTAAGGGGCTGCATTAATGGCGATGTGCAGTGGCAATAACTTTGCAGATCTTTGTCTGCTGATGTGGCTTGCCCTTTACTTGCCACGTGTCTGAATATCATTGGTCCTTCATGCCATGTTGACTTCCAGATGATGCTGGGCCTTATCAGTTGGGTTATGTATTGGGCCCTAAGTGGTAGGCTTGGGTTGTTCGTAGTGGGTTATGGCCTTTATGGGCCTACCCACGTCACACTCACTTATACATTTTTATACAACTTTGCCAATGTGAAAATTGCAAATGCAATGCACAGCCCCCACTATTGTCCCATCTCTTAGCTTATGTTTACTTCTAGGTTGACAAGTTGTTGGTTATGGCAATTGGTTAGTTTTATATACTCCTCATATTCTTATAAACCAGGTGGAATATTTGTAGTGGTAATGATGGCTCAAGCACACTTTTGTGGATCTTCAGTCCAAGTTTTAGTAAATTCAGATAGGTTATGCCCATCAAATTCTTAGTTTCCAAATAGGAATAGCATAGGAGCTCTTAAAAGTCCATGTATAGTTGGACACAATCCTACGTGAATCTATGTGTGCTACCCACTTTATACTTCTACTTCTCTACTGCACTGAATTAGTATAAAGCCCCAAAACCATATCTACCTCATCATTTCTCCTAACCCCAAGTCATATTTTACCAACCCTAAACCTTTCTTTTTAAATCCTTCAACTCTAACCACTACACATCATTGAAATCAACTGCTTATTAATATTCACAGTCATACTATCACAGCTCCAAACCGTTGCCTCTCTGTGTAAAATCATAGCCCTAAACTCTTCATCTTCTCCTGTATCCAAACAAACCCTTAAAACTCTATTGTTTTGCCCACTAGTTGCAACAAAATCTTAGCATAATCAGTCTCTAAAAAACTTTTCTCATCACTGCCCAACATCAATTTTTTCTCATCCTTCCCTTCTTTGGTTACTGTTGGCGACTATGAATACAAGGTTGGTATCACTTTAAATTTCAACTTGCTGATATTATTAGTTGTTTTTGTTTTTTTGATGAGCCCTATGGAAGTGTTGGGGTGATGCCACTAGGCCACACGGATCACCAGTGTATCTTCCAAAACACAATTTAACCCCAAATCTTCTAAATTATAATAACTAAAACATTACTTGATATCTTCCAATGTAACTCTCATTCACCCTTGGAAGCCTAATTATAAAATCTTAGGAAGTATATTCTGTTAATTTTGGGCATCAGTGTTGTTTATCAACAAGGATGGGATCTTTATATCTATCTTTATGGCTGCATATGTTGTCATTTGTATCCACACAAGTACTTGTAGAAGTATGTTGTTTCCATGAGTTTGTATGTATTTGGATGTTAATTTTCAATTGGTTGCACTTTAAATACTTACCTTTTAATTTTGTTTACAGCCACAAATTACCCGCACTTGGCTATTTTCTTTCTTTTCTTTTTCTTTTCTTTTTTTAACTGAATGAACTGTTCGTCTCACATTGACTTCTTATAGTAGCATTAGATCAGTATTAAGTAATGTCAAAACATGCCATTACTAGTATAGTAGAGCAGCAATTTATGTAGAAACTTCTAATTGCTTTTGCCTGAGTAGGCTGTGTGATGAATCTAAGAGGTGATGACCCTACTACCATGAAATATTTTGTTCTGAGTATGCAAAATAGGGCAAATGAGTTGAAGGCCTCTTCTACAAATGGCCAAGCAAATACAAGTAGCAAAAGGGTATGCGTGCATGAATATGTAAGATGTTTTTTCTACTGATCACTTGTTTGTTCTTCCTGTCTGCAACTTGCTTACTCCATAATCCTTGTGTATAACTAATTATTTAATAATTAATACAAAAAAGACAAATTTGTGTGTATTCACGTGCACATGAGCACATTCACATATCTTCTCTCATAGATGGTCATGCATATAGCAGCGGGGATACCTTAGAACATCTTATCATTTAACAAAGTCTGTTCTAGTTTAGTCTCTACTCAAATTGATGTGCATAAGTTCCTTTAGGCCTATCTGCATATTTGTAGAATTTTTATGTTCATTTTCTTATTCTAGCTATTCAATATTTATCTTCTTATGTGCATATCTTGATGGATGTCTCTTTCACGAAACATACTAGTCTCACAACTGGTTGGAGTCATGAAGAAGATTATGGACAACGTATAGAGGTGAAGTAGCATGAAGAAAGGAAGTGCACTAACTTTCAATATGTGAGGGTTACCTAGCCAGGATAGTAGTGCTTCTCTTTCAAGAAACATTTTCAGGCATTAGCTACTTTACTGCGATGTGAAGAGTATTGGAGTAACCAAATATGCTGATGATGCTTTCTTCAATATATTTTATGCTTACTTACTATTCATAATAGCAAATAGCATCTTTGTGTTTGTCTTTACACCCTTACATTTTTCTGCTTATACATTGCAGCAGAAAGAGCTACAGTTTGACATCTTTGACGCCTATCTGCCTGTCTTCTCCTTTCTATAGTTTTTGATCCCTTAAAATCTAATGTTTCAATAATGGTGAAATTTCTTCCTGGTTTATTAAGCTTCCTAGAATCATAAACAATGATAAATACCTTGAGATCCCGGTTGCAATTTACTGTCAACAATCTTAAACCTGTCATGTCATCTAACCAACTTTTCTCCCAATACACTTCAAGACAGAGTAGTCGAGCAATGATTAGCTCCTTGTGCAAGAAAAACTTTTCAAACAAGCTCTAATGCGACAATCTGGCCTTATGCCAGATCAGTTCACATTTGGAAGCATAATAAGATCTTGCTCAAGTTTGAGTTCCATCGAGCTAGGGAGGCAATTGCATGTTCATGTCATTAAATCAGAATTTGGTTCCCACCTTATTGTACAAAATGCTTTGATTGCAATGTACAAAAAATTTGGTCAAATTGTTGATGCATTGGATGTGTTTTCTGTTATTGCAAAAAAGGATTTAATGTCATGGAGTTTGATGATTACGGGCTTTTCACAACTTGGTTACGAGTTAGAAGCATTGAGCCATTTAAAAGAAATGTTGTTTCAAGGTGTTTATCAGCCAAATGAATTTGTTTTTGGTAGTGCTTTTAGTGCTTGTGGCAGTCTCCTGCAACTAGAATGAGGGAGGCAGATACATGGGATGATTACAAAATTTGGGCTAAGGAGAGACACTTTTGCAGTTTGCTCGCTTAGTGATATGTATGCAAAATATGGTCTATTGGATTTTGCAAAAACAGCTTTCTATCAGATAGAAGGGCCTGATTTAGTGTCTTGGAATGCAATCATTGCAAGGTTTGCATATGGTGGCAATGCAAACAAAGCCATGCTGTTTTTTTCTAAGATGAGGCATCTAGCATTGAGCCCAGATGATATCACAGTTCGCTCCCTGCTTTGTGCCTGCGCAAGTCTAGTTACCCTAAATCAAGGTATGAAGATACTCTCCTACCTTATCAAATTGGGTTTTGATTTAGGTATAGCAGTGTTTAACACTTTACTTACAATGTATGCAGAGTGTTCTGACTTTTGGCAACTAAAAATTTAGTCGCCAAAAGTGCAATTTGTTGTAGTGATTGGTTCTTTATGGGCATCTTGTATTTTGCATATATTTTTAGTTTGAAATGGTAATTGAGAGCAATTAGATAGTTTAAGCAGTGGTAATTCAGAAGTGCCTATCTTTGTTACTTGTCAGGACTACCATAGTAGAGGGGGCATTTTCTGCTATTTTTTTGTAAATTGAATGGGTGACCAAAGAATTTATGATAGCATGGTTGTGTCTATTGAGACATACATTTGAAATAGCATTCCAAATGAGGTTATTGTGTATCATTTTCAACATAAAAAAGTTGTAGAAGCCATTTGTAAATCAAATTTGCAAGAAATATTTGATTTTTCATTTTCAACTTGTTTTAATGATCAATTAGGATACAATTTCATGTGTGATTTTAGGTAAGTTTGGGTAAGGCATATCAAGTTTCCTATGGAAAAAAGAGTAGTGGAATAGGACTGACTGACCTCATAAAGGGACTGGCCATAGCCAAAAGTGAAATCAACAGAGCCTTGGATGAAGTAATTATTGAAATAGTGAAGGCCCCTGTGATCATAAAGGTGTCTTGAGCACCATAAAAACTGCAGTTATAAAATGCACCCTTAGTCCCTGATATCCTTAACGCCACTGCTTTCCCTTCTGCTAATCCATTCTCATGCACTGTTGTGTTCTGCATTACCCCCCACCCACATAATTTAACAAAAAAGCCAAACACCAACAATTTATGCTCAGAATTTTATTCCCAAAATTAGTAATGTACGGTTCAAATTTAACGTTGTTTGTTGAAGCAATGAATCCGAACCATATATTGAAATTTTTTAGTTAAAATTCCGTGTATGTAGGATTGTAGAGAATTTAATGATATAGAGACCCAAAAAAAAAAAAAAAAAAGAAGATGGTCCATAAGCCTAATTAGTTGTGTTGTGGGAACTTTGCAGTTGTGAGTTAGCTTGACTTAAAGCCATAAAGGTTCTGAATATCTTTTCTGAAAACCCATGATCTCATGAATGTGTAGTTCTTATGGACTCCATAAGGGATGCCAATTTTGGTTGTTTTGGTCTTTTGGAATGATTCAGGGGAATGTCTTTCTGTCTCTTCTTATTCCATCATATATAACAGTCTCTTCTTGTAAGCCATAATAAATTGCTGTTGGATATGCAATAAAATGTGGTCAAGACAACATTTAGTTACAGAAATGTTATACTTAACACAGAAAAAATCTAACTATCTTATTATTAACTGAATTATTATAACTGTGGCATTGATGACGATCAAGTCATTTGGCCAAGGAATATTGTGGTCTAATTTTTAAAATCTGGCATCTAATTCCCTTTCTTCTTGAATTGTTTGGGATTTTAGACCACTTGCAGAGTTTCTCACATAAAATCCTTATTATTTATTGTAATCTAATCCAGCAAAGCCTTATTATTTATATGAATATATTCTTTTTCTGGGTGCTGTTGGTATGTTTGTCCTCTTCCCTCTAATAAGCACTTCTAGAGACATAGGGAAAGAGAGCAAGAGAGATACTAATGTGCTTGAATTTCCCTTTGCAATTTTTATTGTATCTTTATTCATTATTCTATTTATTTCAAAATGGCAGGACAGTGTGATAAAGTTCCAAGATGCACATTGCTCCAAACCTGGGTTGGTTCCAATTACTCCAGAGGAGCTATATCTGTGAAGGTGCTCAAGTGAAGGTCCAGATATGTTAAAGGACTTGGTTCATCCTCTGTCAGGATTACCACTGCTTCTAGTGACAGTGACTATGTGAGGCGTCTAGAGATGGAAATACAAGAGCAAAAGGAGAAAATTCAATCACAAAAAGAGGAAATCATAGCACAAAAACATGAAATTCAAGCACAAAAAGAGGAAATTCAAGCATAAAATAATGTGATAGCGAAGATGAATGAGTCGAGTGAGGAGCATTTGAAGATGATTTCAAGCATCATGGAGTTTCATAAGAAACAAGGTTTCAACAAACAATTTAGGGGAGGGGGCATCCCATGAACTCATAGATCGCCTTTTTGGTAAGTCTATCTTGCTTTATCTTTTCATTTTTCTCAGGTTGGTTAGCATATTGGTTAAAGCAAAATTGTTTAAGAAAGTTAACACTTTCAAACTCAACGAGGCTACCTTTTACCAATAAGGAACCTACGTGCCAATCCTTATTGCGTTAACACCATAGCCAAATCAGCAGCACTGGCTGAATGGTCTAAAATCAAAAGAAACTTTGCAACATTGTTAAATTGCTAATACAAACATTGAAATATTGAAAATGATCATAGGATATTGAAATGCTTAGTTTTATATATCTTAGTTCGAATTTTGTGAAATTGAAAACCCATTAAAAATAATCAAACCATATCGGTATTTCTCATTTCTTTCTAATCAAAGTTGGAGAAACAGTGAGTGAGATAGTGAAGTTGTATCAAAGGGACATCCATTGGTAGATAGTGAAATTTGTGGAGAAAACTAGAGTCAGTACAAGAGAGATCCAAGTTTCATTGAACCATTCTATATGACAATAAAAGTCATCATGTTGCTTGATTGTTTTTAATATTGGCAGGTTCATAGGTGTTCATATAACTTGCAAGAACTTGCCCGCAATTAGATTAGCTATTGTTTTGTGATTTAGTATGTATGAAAGTCAAGTTTCAGTAGAAAATGCATTTTTGCTAAATTGGTAGTTGATAATATATCAATGTTTTCCTTTTTTATTTTCTTCGCAGATTAATTTTTTATGACATTTGGAAGCATACTTGCAAATTAAGATCAAGTGTTAATTTTTTTTGTGGACTGATACTTAGTTCTACTTGTAACTCAAGATCAAGTGTTGATTTTTTTTTTTTTTTTTTTTTTTTGTGGACTGATACTTAGTTCATTTTGGGATTTGCTATGATGGTCTTTGTTATAGTTAATGAATTGTTATTAAATTTGTTTGATGGATATATTTTGATTTATAATATAAATTGTTTAAAGAATTTTTTGCGTGGAGTGGTGTATAATAACTAGTGGATTTCTTAGTACATTTAGAAGGTTATTGGGATATGAGGAGGGATATTTGTAAAATAATAATTTAAATTGAAATATAAAATATGGAACAAGTTTAGTGACGAATTGTTTCGTCATATGTAGTTATTATGACAAAGTGATTATTCGTTACTAATAAAAAAAATTTGTGACAATTTATCGTTGCTTATATGTGAAAGTTTTTATTGATTTTGTTGTTTGGTGACTAAAAATTTTGTTACGTATATATATTTTTTTCACAAAATATATTTCGTCACTTATGTTGACTTTTAGAGACAAAAAATTTCGTCAACTTTATCTCTGACTGTGACGAAATTATTTTCTCATCAATGATCAACATGTGTGACAAATTTATTTGTCAACTAAAGTTATATATACGGTACTAAATAACTATTTGGTGACGAAAATAACAATTTTTGGTGATACAATGTTGTCTTATTGGTGACAACATTTTTCGTCACTAAAGTAATTTCATTGGTGACGAAATTGCTTTTCCTCACGGCGATTTTTAGTGACAAACATTCAATGACAACCGGTGAGGAAAATATTTCCTCACAAATATCAATATTGACGACATTAGCTTTTTGGAAATTAAAAAAAAAAATCGTCATTCATGACCCAACTTCTTGTAGTGAAAAAAGGTAGCGATGATGGTGGTGGTTGTGACAATAGTTGTGCAGGTGAAGGGTTCGCTATAAGAAAAAGCATCTTTGGCAACTAAAAAAGCACCTTTGATTGTTGAAAGTATAAGTTTTGGTGACAAAATAATTTAGTAGCCAAAAGTAAAATTTTTGGCGACTAAAAAAATTTAGTAGCCAAAAGTATAGATTTTGGCGACTAACAATCTATTTGGTCATCAATATAAGACTTTTACTGACTAAAAATATTTTAGTAGCCAAAAGTGAGGCATTAAGCGACTAAAAAGATGTTTAGTAGCCAAATGTGATGCTTTTACCAACTAAAAAAATTTTAGTAGCCAAAAGTGAGGCTTTTGGCTACTAAAAATAATTAGCCAAAAGTGAGGCATTGAGTGACTAAAAAGATGTTTAGTAACCAAATGTGATGTTTTACCGACAAATAAAATTTTAGTAGCCAAAAGTGATAATTTTAGTGCGGGAATTAATTTTTTTAGCACTAAAAAAATTAGTAACCAAAAGTATAGAATTGGCGACTAAAAAAAAGTTTAGTCGCCAAAAGTAGTCTATTTTTTTTTCTAGTAAATAATTTATTTTTACATAAATTATGTTCAATAAAAAATAATTATATTTATATATATAATTTTGTATTAATACGGGTCTATGTACTATATAAATAATATATGTTGCATATATAATTATATGGTATTATAGAGGCGTAGTGGAAAGAGTGTGTTGTATAAGGTTCATGGTGTAGGAGGTTGATGGTTTGAATCTCCACAAGAGCAGATGAGAAGCTAGTGAGTGTAATGTTTTTTTTTTCACGAATGACCTTTTGGCGACTAGAAGGTTTGGTCGCCGATTCCTTGAGAATTGGTCGGTAAATGTATAATTTTAAAAAATAAAATTGACTATTGACGATCAATAATTTAGTAGCCAAAACATTTATTTTTGACAACCAAATAAAATTTAGTAGCTAAAAAGTAACATTGCCGACGAAAAAAATAGTAGCCAAATGTTGCACTTTCAGCGACCAAACACGTGTTTAGTCGCTAAAACATTCGCCGATAGGGTTTAGGCAACTAACTTGGCGATAAAAAAATTTAGTCACTAAATGGTATCAGCGACTAAAAATCTGACATTTAGCGACTAATATTTTGGCAGTCAAAACTGTTATTTCTTGTAGTGGTTGTTGTAGTTGTGGTAGTAATTACAATGGCAACTGTGGTGGTGATATGATAGCGATAGTGAAATGATGGAAATACTTATGGCAATAATGGCAATGGTGATGAAGGTAGTGGTAGTAGTAGTGGCGGCAGTGATAGTAATGAGCTTATAATAATGTATGTCAATATTTTTCTTTATATATTTGAGTATGTCGATTTTTATATAGTGTTTATAAATTCAGTCATAATTAAGTAAATTTCATATCATTTACAATTTTATTAATTTTTAGCCTATATTTTATATCAATTATAGTAATCAAACAAGTTTAATTGATTATCACTTAATATATTTAGTTTTAAGTATTAATTAGATTATCAAACACCATCTTAGTGTAAGTCATTTTTAAGTGTAAAATCTAAAGAGCAATACTAGAGACCTCAAAAAAAATTATCAAATATTTTATACAATATTTACATGGATGTGATTTTCTAGCATTTTTAGTTTAAAACTGTTGGACAATCTTCACTGTATTTAAAAAGATTAAATTCTGTTGTGTACTTAACAACAACCAGAATATAAAAGAAATAAAAGAAAGGAGAGAATTTGTTTGATTACAAAAATAAATAAAGAAAAACAGATTTTATTTTGTTACAAAAAAAAAACAAAATTAAAATCTGATTAAATAAACAAATAAAACAGAATAATAAATTAAACAACTTACTTAATTAATTTCTTTGAATAATTATCTGATAAAATCCAGTGTTTGACATTGCGTCCTTAAGACAGATTCATCCTCTCCACGGTGCTTTCAGAATTTGGACATCTATCTCCCAAGATAAAATGATCTACTACAAACAATAGCAGCACTACAAATTTTTTGTCTAATGAACACACTAAGTGTTTATACTCTCTCACAGAAGAAAATAATGCAGCAATATGAAAAGAATATTTGCAGAATTATGAAGGACAAAAATTAGAGTTACAAAATCCAAATGAGGGCTGTCCTATTTATAGATGGATTGGTGGCTGTAGATTTTGAATTAAATAGGTGCAAACCTATTTGAACAGGTATGAAACCTGTTTGGTTTTGAATTTAAACAGATTTGAATCTATTGGGTTCATTATGCAAACAGATAACAAAAACGGGAAGAGCCCTGTTTGGGTGTACAGTAAAAAAACGGCCAGTTTATTTCCAACAAGAAGGGCCCTGTTTGGATGTACAATAAAACCAAACCAGTTTATTTTGAATTCTAGTAAAATTAAATTTAAATGTTTTTGGTCGAACAAGCCCAACCCAACCACACACCACGCATCCGCGCCCAAGCCCGACCGACCAGACAGTGGCGGTGCGCAGTGATTTTTTGGGTCCAATGGTCTGGCCCATTTTGCCCATAACCTCTCTCTCTAAAACACTTAGGTACCCCTTGGGGCACACCCCAAGTACCAACCCCATGCCTTATAAATCCATTCAAAACTTCCCACCAAATCAATGTGGGACAAGCCTTATTCAATACCTTTAAGGATTTTTCATCAAAACTCCATTTCCATGGAGCATACTTTGGCTTCAATTTCCCATTCACTCAGTAATGGTTTTGAGCAACCAAATATATCACGTGAATCACAACGCGGCATAGGACGCATTACCACTTTGACCCGCGACAAACGACCCTCGGGGCCCACCTAAAAAATAGACCAAACTTCTAATATAAATCAAAATATAACATCCAACACATGTTGTCTATGATGTGATTGATTTCATAAAATTCAAATCATGATTCATAAATTTCAAATGAAAAAATCAAAATAATTATAATTACACAAATCAGAATTAATGTTTTGACAAAATTATATCCTCATAAAAAATTTTGCCTAAAAAACAAACAAGTCAAACAATCCATTTTATTGTAAGAGATACAATTAAATAATTGTGACAAAAGAAAATTACATTATCTCATCTAATTCAAGAGATACATTCCCATATTAATATTGTGGTTTATGGTTTAACAAATTCTACTACGCAAGTAAAATAATTATTAAAGACATCTCATGTCACATAATTTAAAACAAACTAATAATCAACATAAAAGATTTCTTAAAATTATTTCCAATTAAATGGAACTATTTAAATCATCATGTTTACATTTCTCTGGTGTTTACATACCCATTCAAAAATTGATTGGAAAAACTCAAATTAATCCGCTTATGTACAAAGTCAACATATTAATTTATCATTCCAAATCACATGAAAATATTTTTTAAGAAATAACTCGAGTTGATATCAATACATGCATATCAAACGCATCAAATAATGAATTAACAAAATAAATTAATCATGCATGATCCCATAACTTGCATCATGAAATAAAAAGATCCTCAACTCATAAATAAAATTCAACGCGTTTTGAATTTTAAACTCCAAAAATGACAAAACAAACCTTCATTTAATCAGTTTGATTTGTACATGAATAAACTAAATATATACATGAGAGGGTAATTTATATGTATAAATTGGGCCGAGCTGGGTAATGGGTCGTTGTGGGCCGTAGTAAGAAAGGCGAAGTGAAAGTAGCCTTGGCGTTAGCCCGGTCCCAGAAGGCCTTGTTGTTATCTCGGCCGCCATGGCCAGAATGGTTAGCCCGGTCGTAATCTTTAAACCGAGGTATGCTGAGCCTTCTTCGGGACTTTTGTTCTTGGTTAGCTCGGTCCAACCCTTCTACGGATAGCTTGGTCTTGGCATGCGAAGCCAAGGTAGAAGCAAGGAAAGCGACAACCGAGCTGGCAGTTAGCTCGGTTATACCAGCCAGTTTAGCATGACAATGTTATCTCGGTCATATGGTCATCCTACCGAGGTAAAACCATCTCACTTGGTTTAAGCAGTAAGGGGGGTATTGAAGGATAATCATTATCTTTCAGGAGTGTGAATCCTAGGAGGACTCTATATGGAGGAGTAAAAGTCCTACTGGGATTGTGCCACGCGGAACCTATAAAAACTCACAACATCATCTATGGAGAGGTAACACAACTTTGATTCCCGAATTCACAGAGCTTTTTGTCTATTTGTCTATGTTGCTGACTTAGGCATCGGAGGGGTATCCGACACACACCCGCCGGCTAGCTCACGTTTGTATTTTCAGGGAGTAAAGCGACGTCGTACGGAAGAACGCAATCTTGATCAACAGGATTATACGAGAAGGTTTATTTCTTTCCCGTACAATACACATTAAAATGTTCTTGTGAATATATATATATATATATATAAATTTCCCGACTCATGTGCAGAAACTATTCATGTGCAGAAACTATTCATGATTATAGATCCACACACAGAAATTAAAAATGATTCAAAAAACCAATAAAAAAATAAACTTGCCACAAAGGTTTCTTCGTAATAAAAATGAAATTCGTTTGTAAAACTAATATTTTTCTCTAGAAACAAATTCTTTCATGTATATTCACGATGAACTATGATAAAGTCAAAAGAATTAACACATTTTCACAAAGGGTTCAAAATTAAGTGGCCTTCTAAACGAAAACGTAAGTTATGTACAAAATTTACAGATTGTGACCGAGACACAAAGTTAAATGATAGATTAACAAAATTAATTTTCTACTTACTAAAACTAGAAAATAAATTATAACACAAAATAATTTTATTTTTCTTGTTAGTAAAACTAGAAAATAATATAATTTTATTTTCCTTGTTACTAAAATTAGAAAATAAAATACCACAAAAATATCTGATTACAAAAATCAGAAAATCACACCACAAATTAATTTTCTAGTTACCAAAATCAGAAAATAAATTAAAACACAAAATAATTTTCTAGTTACCAAAATCAGAAAATAAATGATATTACAAAATAATTTTATTTTCCTTGTTATTAAAACTAGAAAAATAAAATAGCAAAATAATTTTCTGTAACACCAAATAATATTCTACAATTGTTAATGACACCAGTATAGTACTACTAGTTGTCAAAGAAAATAGACAGTATATGACTACTATCTGTCAAATAGTTTATAAATACTATTTGTATTTTTCAACCAGAATATTACTTTGAAAACACAGAAAATTAAATACAATGAAGACACCAAAAAAAATCTGTCTTAAGATTGTTGGACAATTTTCACTGTATTTAGAAAGATTAAATTATGTTGTGTACTTAACAACAACCAGAATATAAAAGAAATGAGAGAATTTGTTTGATTACAAAAATAAATAAAGAAAAACAGATTTTATTTTGTTACAAAAAAAAAAAAAACAAAATTAAAATCTGATTAAATAAACAAATAAAACAGAATAATAAATTAAATAACTTACTTTATTAATTTCTTTGAATAATTATCTGATCAAGTCCAGTGTTTGACACCGTGTCCTTAAGACAGATTCGTTCTCTCTACGATGCTTTCAGAATTTGGACGTTTATCTCCCAAGATAAAATGATCTACTACAAACAATAGCAGCACTACAAATTGTTTGCCTAACGAACACACTAAGTGTTTATACTCTCTCACAGAAGAAAATAATGTAGTAATATGAAAAGAATATTTGCAGAATTATGAATGACGAAAATTAGAGTTACAAAATTCAAATGAAGGCTGTCCTATTTATAGATGGATTGATGGTTGTAGATTTTGAATTAAATAGGTGCAAACCTATTTGAACAGGTATGAAACCTGTTTGGTTTTGAATTTAAACAGATTTGAATCTGTTGGGTTCATAATGCAAACAGATTACAAAAACGGGAAGGGCCCTGTTTGGGTGTACATTAAAAAAACTGACCAGTTTATTTCCAACAGGAAGGGCCCTGTTTGGAAGTACAATAAAACCAAACCAGTTTATTTTGAATTCTGGTAAAATTAAATTCAAATGTTTTTTGCCAAACTAGCCCAACCCAACCACACACCACACACCACACATCCGCGCCGAAGCCTGACCGACCGACCAATCGAATGGTGGCGTGTGTGTGGTGATTTTTTGGGTCCAATGGGTTTAGCCCATTTTGCACATAACCTCTCCCTCTAAAACACTTGGGTACCCCTTGGGGCACACCCCAAGTACCAAACCCATGCCTTATAAACCTATTCAAAACTTCCCACCAAATCAATGTGGAACAAGCCTTATTCAATACCTTTAAGAATTTTTCACCAAAACTCCATTTCCATAGAGCATACTTTGGCTTTAATTTTCCATTCACTCGGTAATAGTTTTGAGCAACCAAATATACTACGTGAATCACAACGCGTCATAGAACGCGTTACTACTTTAACCCGTAACAAACGACGCTCGGGGCCCACCTAAAAAATAGACCAAACTTATGAAAAAATTCTGATTTTATCTAGAATTTTATAACCATTTCCAACAAAAACTACATTTTGACTTCCAAAGGCAATTCTAAATTTTTTTTGTTCTTAATAAATATATATTTTATGCCGTGCAGAGAACGGATGCACGGCTAATATGTAAGATATATCAAACACCATCTTAGTGTAAGTCATTTTTAAGTGTAAAATCTAAAGAGCAATACTAGAGACCTCAAAAAAAATTATCAAATATTTCATACAATATTTACATGGATGTGATTTTCTAGCATTTTTAATTTAAAACTACATTTTGACTTCCAAAGGCAATTCTAAATTTTTTTTTGTTCTTAATAAATATATATTTTATGCGGTGCATTGAACGGGTATACGGCTAATATGTAAGATATATCAAAAGTAATTGTGATGTATTCGTAAAATGTATATAAAAATATATTGACATGTGAAAGAGAATTAATGATTTTCACATTATCTCTACCTTAAAAATAAATCATAGAAAAAAGTTAAAATGTCAAAAGTTTTTAATTCATACCAAAAAAAGTCAATCAGTGTGTTTGGTTATAATTTTCTAAATTTAATTTTTTGAAAATTAAGTTTTTTTATTTTTCATGTTTTTTTTCTAATTTTAGTGAATATTTTTAAAATTTTAAGTTTTTTTTTTTTTATATGCACCTTACTTAGATGTATCTAGTTAAATATTTGTAAAAAAAAAAATTAAAAAAAAAATTAATAAATACACAAAAATATGAAAAATGTACTTTTTTTTTTGTTTTTGGGTATTTAGTGAATTTTTTTAAGATTTTTTTCACAAATATTATACTTTTAAGTGTATTTACGTTAGGTGTGTCTAAAAATTAAAAAAATTACTTAAAATATTAAAAAATCAATAAAAACAAAAAAAAAATACGAAAAACAAAAAAATAGAATTTTTTTAAAAGTACATTTTGAAAATGAAAACCAAGTGAATACTTTTCCATAAAAGATCAACAAATTATTTCTAAACATATTTATTTTTAATGGAATGAAGCACTTGGGCCAATTTTTGTTTTTTGGGTCTGAAACTTTCTAGTGTTGGAACCCACCTCTTCTTTTTCTTTTTTTTTTTTATTTTTTCTTTTTTGTGGGTTGGGTGTGAAGCACATTAGAACCAAAGGGATTCATGGAAGCTTTTGGACTGGGCTATGTCTACTATTATCCAGGCCCAAGATAATGAGCCAGACCTTTTCAAACAGAAGACACAAAGCCCATCCCAATCTGATTTGAATTTGAAGATAAATTATATCACTTCTTACCTAGATAAATTATCCTGCCATATAATTACCTAGATAATTTGAAGATAAATTATCTCTGAGGTGAGATAAATTATTAAGAAATTATATCACTTCTTACCTAGATACTTGTAATTGATTATGTTGCTCGGAGATAATTATTAAATAATTAATGAAAATAAATAATATCCTGCCATATAATCAGGTAATATAAAATAACTGGAAAAACAGGTGATATATAAATTTCATACTGACCTGGGAAGTTAGTTGAATCATGTTTGGTCATTTAAGGGTTTAGTTCCAAGTGAAAATTATGGGTTAAACTCTCTTTAAGGAGGAGTTAAATTAAGAGGTAAGCACTTCGTTTTTTACAAGTGTGAAGAGGCTCTTATATGTGCTAATCAACTCACTTTCGCTGATTAAAAAAAAAAAAAATCATTTTTTATTGGTAGTTTTTAGAATTCATCCTTCCAGACCAATTTGGAGGTGGCAGTTACATTTTTGATAGAAGACCTAACTGCAACAATATGTTCAATAAATTATGAATAATTTAGTTTGTATTTAGTTAAGAGGTCAATAGTTTTCTTTTGATAAAAAAACAAAAAATAAAATAAAAAAATTAAGATCTCTAATATATAAAAAAAAAATACATATGTTTTGGGTATATAGAAAAAAGTCAATTTTTTTGACTTTTTAACTTTTTAAGTCAAAAAAGTCGCCCAAAAAAAAAATCACAAAAAAATTAACTTTTTTAGCACAAAAAAAGTCAAAAAATTACAACAAAAAAAAAAAATCAAAAAAATTAACTTTTTATCAACTTTTTAAAACACCACATAATATTCATTTCTCAATTTTATATACTTTTTGCATGATTGAAAAGGCTCTAAGCCTACATATCAAGATGATAATAATCCTATAGGCCTAGCAAAAGAAGAAATAAAATTTGAGATTTTTGGAATTCAAGTTTCATTAGGTATAGAGAGTGATTATTCAGTATTTTTAGAATATAGATATATGGTGTTTTATAAGATTTTAATTAATAAAGAGGGATAGAGGTCCATAATTTAAGTTAAGAACGAGAGAATAAAATGAAAATTAAAAATTGATGATTAATTTGAAATATAGCAATGTGATCTTTTGAAATTATTAAATAATTTCCATGAATAGGTTGCACCTAGCCACCAATCATAAGCTATTAAGTGGGTCTATTAACAGCAGAGAATAGAGGTTAAGGCCGATAGAGAGGACACGTGTCTTCTCACTGAAGAGGACACGTACGACATATCCTCAAATGGCTCATTATTGTCAATCTTATTATTCTCTGCTCCACTAGCCAAAGTCGGTTGGAAAATTTCTCAAATCATATAAGATTATAATCTTTTTTGTGTATAATGTATATTATAGCTTTTTTTTAAAAATAAAAATTCACTTAAATTATTATTATTATTTTATCAGAGTGACTTATCATGTAATATAAAAAAAATAGCTTAAAGAAAAAAATAGAGACGTATACATTATGTTTAGTTAGAAGATTTAAAAAGAAATTTGAAAAAAGAAAAGAAAAAAAAGTAAACGAAATATGAATAAAATATATTTATATTTTGTCTAATTTCATACATTTTTTCTCAATCTCTTTCTAAATTCTCCAACCAAACACAACCAGTGGCGAAGGGAATGAAGGCCAAGGGGGTCACGTGCCTCCCCTAGATTTTGGAATTTTTTTTAAATTTTTTTTGCAAATATAAAGAAAATATTTTAAATAAAAAAATTACAAAAACATTATTAGAGTGAAATGTCAATGACATTTTAAAAATTATGAGAACAATAATGGTTGTTTTAATTAAAAATGAAGAGACTACTATAAACTATATTATCTATGAAATTTTTTTAATGTAACGGTGATGTCATTATTATTGATATGTAAGTATGAGTAATTTTCACTATAAAGATATAAAATTTATTGGATTGTTAGTTGCATTTGACATGTGAGGTTTACATATTAATGAATGTGATATCACATATCAATGATGAAGTAGTATTATCATTACATTAAATTTTTAATCAAATTTTGTATAAAATTTTTTTATCATTATATAATTTATTTTAACTCCATATTTTTTTTTTTTGGTATTGTTCATAATACATTAGTTACAAATAACATTATTTTTTTTGATATTTCTCGAAATAAATCATAAAAACTTGAGTGAAATATTTTTATAAAAATTTTCGATATTGTAATTAATAATTACCCTCTTTAATTTAATTTTCTAACTCCGCTATTGAACACAACAATAATGTTTCAGTTCACAAAAAAATTAAGTAAACCTATTATTATTGAGGAGTCTTGTTTTAATTAATTAATATTAAGTTAGCATACCATGTAAGGTTTCCCCATGAACAAAAAATAATTTCTCTATTATTTAGAGTTTTGACACTTTTTTAGATAATTTTTAAAGATATATAGATATAGTATATATGTAAACCTGTTATTATTTAAAAATAGATAATACACTTTATTCTTCAAAATATATTCCCAACAAATTACAATGAAGATGCTACATATATACATATGAGAGAAAAAATAATAATGAAAGTATGGATGGAGAATATGATAAATAAAGATACTAAATATTCCCAACAAATTACAATGAAGATACTATATATATAGAAAGAGAGAGGGGAAAAAAATAATAATGAAAGTATGGATGAAGAATATGACAAATAAAGCCTCTAAATCATATAAACCATTCCTTCACCATGAATTGATATTGATGCCATGCCCCCACTCACTGCAATTTTTTCTCGCATCCATGAAAGAGCTTCTCAAATCTACTATGTCCTTTTTAGAATATTATGTTTTTTCCCTGATTGGCCTTTTGCAAATATCACCATCGTCACCGACTCAAAAAATTATTGAGTAATTTTAGAATACTATATGATATTATTACGTAAAACTACTAAAATGAATTTTTTTTATAGCACATTAATGTTCTGTTTGTTTAGGAATATGTTTTGTACAAAAAAAATAATAGTTAATCAAAACGTTTTTAATGGTCAACAAACAAGTATTTTTGAATGAAAAATATTTTTTAATTTTATAAAGCGGAGAATGTCTTCTGCATTAAAATCTTATCAATACCACTACACTGCCACGGTCATCGCCACGACCACTAATTCTACAATTAATTTTCAACGATACAACCAAACAAAGGAAAACTATTCTTCAAAAAACTTCATAAACAATATTTTATGTTGTTCTAATGAAACAAATGAAGCATAAATTAGTTATTTATTATCTCTTAACCATCAAACATAGTGTATTAGCATTATTCCACTAATAAAATTATTAACAAAGATATTGGTTTGAGACTACTTCAGAGCACTATTTAAGCTCTAGGACTATTGAATAATTATTCCCACCAACATTGTCACCACCATCACCATACTAATCATAATTATGATATCATCTTAAGAAGTCTTAGTTGGCGTGTTTCAATCAGAAAGGAATTGATAGTGAATGAATGAATAGAGAGGCTCTAAGGCTCATATTCCTTCTTTGGTAGAAGAGAACACAAACCTAGCTAGCTCATGCTGTTTTGTCTAATCTTGAAATCAAACCCATGACTAGTTATTACTTAAAATAAAACCCTATAACCAAAAGTTGTACGTTTGTTTGTCAACATTAACTATGGCCATGGAAAGTCAAGAAAATCAGCTGCCCTAATTAGCCCATAATCAAATCAACCCACTTGTGTTTTTGTTCTTATTCTTTCATTTCAAATGAAAATTACATTATGGTACGATACTAGTTGATGTTTTAAATCATAATAATTATAATGTCAAAACAGATGCAACGAGAAGGTACTGGTGTGATGGCCTGGTTTGATTTAATTTAACCTAAGTGAATGAGTGAGTGATTGAGTAATAGATGGGACAAATTACAAAGATGGACCACTAAGCCCTGATTGATTAGTCCAAGGCACAAGCTAGGCAAAAAGATGGATTTACCAACAAAGACATGACCCAAAGGGGGGCACCCAGTTAGGGAAATCTTTTGAGATATTGTGTCACAGATGTGAAAGGAACGGGAGAGAAAAGCCCCCCCTACCACATGAGATTTGGATATGGACATATCGAGCAACAATACATGAGCTGGGTGGATACGAGATCCTCTGTATTAAATTTCAAGTTATTCTTCTTCTGTAAATTTCAATTTATTCTCTATTCTAAAATGTTCATAATTATTAATTTTTTTCATAAATTCTTATATTATCCAATGGTAGTGAATATTCTGACATAGTGAGACATAATTTCAATACGAGGTGCGCAAAAGATTCTCTATATCAAATTTGGATATATTCTTGTTTTTAAAATACTCGCCGTTGTTTAAACTTTCGTATCAAACAATACATGAGGTGGGTTGGCACGAGATTCTCCATATCAAATTTTGATCTGTCTCCTATTCTTTAAATGTCAATTTATTCCCATGTTCTAAAATACTCACAATTATTGAAATTTTCATACTTCAAAATTCTCATTTGATTCAAGTAGATTATTACATGATTCAATGCTACTGAATGATTTGAGATAATGGAATAGAATTGTAGTGCAAGGTGCGCACCAAATTCTCGGTATCAAATTTTAATTTATCACCATTATTAAAATTTTCATATCTTAAATTTCTCACATGATTTAGGTAAATTAATACGATCATGTAATTTAATAATAACGAGTATTTTGAGACATAAGGCCAGAGAATTTGAGAACAGAAGATCGTGACCCACAAGTTTGAATAGGGTGTTTTCGGATCAATCAAGGTGGAAAAGTTAGAGTACTATTTTTGTTTTTATACCTCTCTTGGGTCTACAAAAAGAGCTCTTGTTGGTGGGGCTTTTGTCAATTCATGTAAGGTAATCTTCTCCTCATTCTTCAATGCCTTTATGCACCACAAGTCTTCAGGGCATGACAAAAACTTCCAATGTGGGATATGAAATTTCATCTTGTCTCCACCCCCTACTTCTGTCACTACAACCTTACAGTCCTCAGACTCTGCAGCCATGTTGTGCACAAATTTGCACAGGGTTCGGACCAGCTTCCCCGACAATGGACCCTCCCGGTGCACCCCATACATGAAATAGAACCCGAATGGGTCGAAGAAATCAGGCAGTTCATGAGGCACTGTCAAGCATGGGAACAGCCTATGGAACAATCTAGAGTACATTTCATATACAAAGCAAGACAATGTTGATTTACCTATCTTGAGCTTGAAAATCTCTCCACTGTTCCAAACACTCAGCATTGCCCAACTATTCGGAACCTGCCCTTCTACGCCAAACTCACATGTTGGCGAGGCCTCACCACGTGGATAGGCCACCCATGTCCCTAAGCTCAACTTGTTTCCAAGCACTTTGTCTATGTCATGAGGGAAAAACTCCATTGAACCCATGAATTTCTTGTAGAGAAACGCGGCTTGTTCTGTCTTGAGCTTCACTATCTCAACGTTTGATGGTAGATTTTGAGAGAAATTGATCGCTGGGTGCACGAGAATCGCTGGAGTTCTGAATTTGATGAAACCGAGCTTGTTGATGAAAAGATTGACAGAGGCTTTGTTGTCTTTTTCGGTGGCCATGTAAGCGTAGTCGACTTGGTTGGCTATGAACCATTCTTCCAAATGGTGAACCAGGCTCGAACCAATCCCTTTTTGACGGTGAGGTGGTGAGACCCTAAGGCCTAAAATGTAACCCACCTTGGCTACATCTTTAGAAGGGCTATGAATAGTGACCACCTTTATAGAGCCTTGAATGACACCCACAAGCTCATTGTCCAATTCAGCTACCTAACAAAACATCAATCATGAACATATATATATATATGAGATTAGTTGGAGCGAAATCCCCGAACAAGCTTGTGATTTTTTTTTTTTTTTAAAAAAAAAGAGAGAGAAGAAGAGAATGGTGTGTAAAGTGGTACCAGCATGTTGTACATCGGACTGTTTCGGATTCGAGAGATGGGGTCACCCAATGTATCTGTGAAGAACACATGCTGAGCTGGGCCTACCTCGCAACTCTTTTCAAGATCTTCCACTCGAACACCATCGATTTGCCCATTGTAGCTTCGTATATTGAAACAACCCCTAAATGCCATGCTCTCTAACAATACATACATACATATGCACAACGAGATGAGATAGAGAGAGAGAGGAGAGAACCCAAAAATCAAAAATGGCTTCTTTATTTAGTATAGAGAGTGAAAACAAAATAGAAAGCTCATTCAAGAGAGAAATGAAAGCAAAGCAAGCTCTATATATCCTTACTAGCTTCAACTACTACTATATATATTGTACTAAAAACACAACAAAAAAGAAAAAAAAGAAAAGAAAAAAGAAGAAGGGTCTTGAAATTCATGATTTGTATATCCATAAATCTAAGGTAAGAGAGGGAGGGAATGTTGTGTATGTTGATCAACATCAAGCTATAGGTTGTAGCCTTTAAACAATGATGGTAGACAAAAGGTGGTTAATAATAGACTCTGTTTTTGTCTTTAGCGTTTAGATTAGACATTGTTTAACTTTATAATTAGCCTATCCACGTTAGGATAACCTCAGCCTAACGCCACGCTGCACGCCTAAGCATTTTGTGTTGTTCGCCAACTCCAGTTCTAGCATTTTAAATATCGATCCATACTTATTCTAGTATGAATTTAGATTTTAAACTTTTGACATAAATATTTATTGGTTCCAATATTTATGTCGATAATGTTATTTAAAATTATGCTGCAAACTCATTATTAGACAAGTAATCAACAGCACATTAAACAACAAATTGATTTTTAAAAATGAACTTTCCGTTATCATACGTGTACACGTATCTCATCAAACCAATTAATTTTGATACTATACATTATAAAAAAAAATTAGAAAGATCTGTACTATATAGTCGGCAAAGGCTTAAATATCTTAGAATCTAATCATGGGTTGCTCTTTTTGAGATTAGTTAAAAGAGAAACTAATATACCTGTTTGGTATTTATTATATTATTATTCAACTAATGCTGTGTTATGGAAAAAATGCAGTTCGCCTGGTGAATTTTTTTTTTAAAAACCAGGTGTGATGTTCAGATGAATAAATTTAAGAACATATAAATTGATTACAGCACTGTGTTTTTGTAAATTTTTATTTATTCATATATATTATGTGTTTCTTTCTGTGTTTATAATAGAATTGTGTTTGGATTGAATAGGTGCCATATATGTACACTATATAATAAATTATTAGGGTAATTGGCATAGATTAATTAGTGGAGGAGTAGATTAATGATTTTAGGGTTTAAAAATTGAGGTTAGTTTTTGAAAGAGGGAAGAGGTCTCTATCTATTCACAATGATCTTTGATCTGATTAGCTGCGTGTAATTGCAATTTGTAATCGTTAAGCTGTGTTGGGCATTGGGGGGTGGTCCCCCATCCATCTTAAAACACACTTAGATTCTAAAGTGAAAGTGAAAGCCCACTATATGATCATATATGTTTCTGTTTTCGCTAAATCAGTTGATTAATTAATTAATTAACTATTGATTAATCAATTGTTAATTAATCAACATGTTAGCCTCACTTCCGTAAGCTTCTGTAATGTTATTTCAACTTGGGTTGAATTAAATTCAAGTTAAATCCTGATCTCTCTCATGTTTTTTCATTTTTTATTTTAAGACAGGTGGATCGATTCGCCACCACAAAATCATTAATTAGCATAACAAAAAAATAATTGTAAACTTGGATTTCAAATAAGTCATCTGAAGATTCACATCTTATCAATGATTTGCTAATTATTTATTATCTCTTAAATATTTGATAAAGTTCAATCAATCACTATAAAAAATTTAGGTTTTAGAGACCAAAATTTAGGGACAAAATTATTTTTTAAAAACCAAATAATTTTATTGCAAAAAGTGTTGTTATTATATTTTTAGCAACAAAATTAGATATTAGTGACGAATTATTATCCTTTTGTAACCAAATTTTTTGTCTCAAAAAATAAATTATTTTGAGACCAAATTATTTTGTCCCTAAAAATCTATTTATTAATGACATTTTTAAAATTTTGTCGCTAAAAGCCTTATTTTTTACTTTTCAAAACGACCTTTTAGTGACGATCCCCAGGACAATGAAAATTAGTCCCTCAATGTCTTTTGCAACAAAATTTTTACTTTTAAAGACCAAAATATATGGTCTTTAAAACTCTTATATATTGTAATAAATTAACATATTAGTATAAGATTTATTCACTTGGCCTACACAACAAAATATACATTTCTCTCCCCAACTAACAAAAGTATGCCAAAATTAAATGAATTTTCTTAATCACCAAGTAACTATGCAAATTGTATACTTTAAACCAATCAAATAACACCTTTTATCCCTCTAGTTTGAAGTTGTCGATGTTTATCATTAAAATTAAGAAATTTTTTATAAATTATAATTTTTGTTTTAAAACTATTGCTAGTTCTAATGATAAATACTAACAACATTAACTATGGAATCACTTTGCCACAATTAAAATGTTAGAGATTAAAAAAATACAATTAAGCCATGAAAAAAAATTAACGATGGCTCGGTGACTAAAAGCACTAAAAAACAAGCCATGTTAATCCAAAAATCTTTAATTAAGTGCATAAAGCACTATAACTTAATCTCCGCACAAACAAACACGCGCAAATTGATCACCAAAGCCCAACTATCTCTTTCACTTCTCTTTTTTCTTCTTTTGCACTTTTAAAGGATCATGGTTGCTCCAACTACCTCATATCCATTCATTTTCATTAAGTAATTAATTAATCAAATATATATTAAAATTAGCGGTGTTTGTACACCTGATAGGCGAATTGTTAAAATTAAAAGAAAGTACAAAATTTAATTTAGAATTTCTTATTAAAATTAAAAGAAGTTGCAAAAAGATAAATTTTAAAAAATTGTGATACAACTTTATTGAGTGTTGTGAACTATAGACTTTAGATATAAATTTTGAAGAAGGCACGTGAACCAAACGTGCCAATTGGAAAGCTTACACGTGCCAAAATGCAATCTCACACAAGTGAATTAGAGGGTCCCACCACTAGGCACCATGGGAAGGGGGGTGGTGAGAAGTTTGCTTAGAGAAACTTTAGTAAGGTGGAGGTCCCTTTAATTCATGATTGTAAGCTGCACAAAGGCTCCAAGAAGTGTATAATCTGTCTGCTTTGTGTGTTTTTCTTTGCATGCATTATGTTGTCTGCATGCTTTTCTAGATGGATACCTTTGGAGGCACTTATAATATGTCCATGAGTAGTAGAACCCACTCCCTAAAGCACCAATTTTGTGGGTATGGAAAATTTTGGTTGTTTGGAGTTTCTTCATTGAGCAAGTGCTCTTTTTCTATTCTTAAAAACTTCATTACATAGTTAATTACATTCCATTTATTAAATAATAATAAAAAATTTACTTAAGTTGAGAGAAAAAAAGAAGAAAAAAAATGTGTTTCTTCTCTTATTTTTTTCCCCTTTTCTTTAAGCAAATGATTTATATCTTATCTTATTTGATTATTGCATATGTAAGAAAAAATAAAAGAAAATGGTGTATATTATTTGACTAAAATAACTTTTTGAGATGTTATTTCTCTTAATTTCTTCTATATTTAGATGGATTGTTTTAGTATCAAGAAAAGTCTACTAATTAGATTATTATCTCTCCAAACCTCTCTATTTTTGGTGAGATTTAAAAGGTTGGTATTGAGAGAGAAGTGGTTCTGTCAATTATTTTTCTCATTTCACTCAATTATGTAAGCTTTGGTTATCCAAACTGGTGATAAGGGTCAAATGATTTTCATTTCTTCTTTTTTTTCCTTTTCTTTCTACATCAGTCAATCCAAATAGGTTAATTTTTAAGGAAAGGGAAGTAAAGATCAAGATTCAATTACTAGCGGGAAAGCGTACACATAGAGTCTTGAACAAGGTCAATAGTTTTAAGGAAAGGGGAGTGGAGATTAGGGTTAGAATCCAACTATGAATAGAGAATGACAAAGGCTCAACCACCTAGTGATCTCAAACAAGGTCGATTTCGTAATTCTATCTTTTTTCCATATCCAGCTTATCTATAATTAACAATGAAATATGGAGTGCAATTAAATGCTAGTTCCTAGTATGCTCAAAGACTCTACTCTATATATCTATCCATTACTCTCTACTAATATACCTTGTCTAATGCAATTTCATCAATTGGAACAATGCAATCTGTGTAGAATACTCTAAAAATATAAAATAAAAAAAAAATTAAAAAAAATCAAAGTTGGAAGATTCTAGTGTAGCAGTGTTTTTTATGGTAGATATTATGGAATTATGCAAAGCATTTGATTATAAAAAGATTTGTGTTCCAAACTTCAAATTGTCCAAATTTAGTGCACATAGATTCTAATACATTTAAATAGAAAAAGTACTAGCAGGACACCCTAAAATTCATTTATAGGCTAGACGGAATACTGTTTATTCAAGCAGAGTGTTAGTTGGGGACATTTAAATAGAAATACATAAAACAATTATAAAATTAGACACAACTTTTTATATGAGATCTCACACTAAGATAATGTTCTGTGATTAATTTCTGCACAAATAGAAAAATTGAAAAAAAATACTGCATAATGGGATTCTTCTACTAATTACACATAAGGAAGTAAGGTAAACTTTCATCATTTTTATTTGACACAATTCCTCTCAATGAGTAAAATTCAATGAATATATTGTACCATACCAAGCATTTCTCTGATATAAAAGTCAACCGAACCAAGATGCCATAGCCCAAGTATTTCATGGATTTGATGGAGACATTGTTTGGATCTTGAATTAGTCAAGAGAAAGAATTATGTATGTATTTTTTTTAGAGTCAGTTGGTTTGGTCTTGTGGATCTATTACATGTCTCATTTCAATAATATAATATATTTATCTTATACATATGTGAATTTATTTTTTTTTAAACAAATATGATAAAATTATGTCACTACGATTATTAGCTCAATATGATATTTTTTCATATATAATCTACATAAATATCTTTAAGATGAACTTATCAAATAATCAAAGAAGAGCCCCAAATAGACCCACAAGCCAAACAGACTGAAAACAAACCAATCTCTTATTTTTTATAGGCAAAAAAAAAAAATTGGGAGGGGCCGGGGGGGTTTAAAGGAGGCATTCGCACCCCAAGGTGAGGTGGCGAGCCCCACCGTCAAACTTTAAAAAAAAAAAACACAATACAATTTTTTTTTTAACCAATCCCAACGTGCCACCTCACTGGAGGCCGACCCCCAGTGGGGGTCCGAAGCATTAATCGAAGGAGGGGTGGTTCTAAATTCTATTCAAGGAATATCCACATGCATAGAGCAAAGAAGTGAAGGAAAAAAAATGTAACACAAAGAAGAAAGAAGAAAACAATGCAACATTGGTGAAAAATGTTATCTACATGTAAGAAATAAATATAAAAAAAAAATTGATGTGTTGTCCAAAAAAGAAAGGCAATTATTGGTAATAATATAATATTTTTATGTCCGCATGGGTTTGACAATTGGCAACTTTACAATAGCGCTACAGACCCCCAGTGGGGGTCGCGCCCCCAGTGATGTGGCGCGCCCCCACTGGTTGAAACTTCAAAAAAAAAAAAAAAAAAAAAAAAAAACTGTTTTTTTTGGCCAATCCTGAGCCACATCACTTTCGCAACTTTATTACCCCAAAAGCTCTTTACCTTTTCCTAAAGGGTAAATTACAAATTCAACCTGAGGTTTGCTTAAAATATAAATTATTTTTATAATTTAAAAAATTATAAATACTTTATTTTTAAAAAATTTTATTTAACAGAATTAATTAGAAAAATAAAATTTATAATTGCTCTCTTAGACAATAATAAAATTACTTAAATTATTAATTGAAACAAATTTTTAATATTATTAAAAACTGTTAATTAACTTGATGATTTATTAATAAAAGAGACAATTTGTTATAAAATTAAAAATCTTAGAGGTGAAATATAATTTTCAAAACTATACAGACGATTCATATTTTAATCAAATCTAGGATGCATTTGTAATTTACCCTTTCCTAAAATATAAGCATTACTTAGATTGAAACAATGTGGTTTGCGCTTGGGGCTTTGGATTTGGGTTCAACTTCAGCCCATGGGTGGTGACTACAACCCGGTTTTAGATGATGTTATTTGGGTGCTTAGTTCTATTTTGAAGTTTAGTCTTGCCACCCCAACAAAATTAAAAATTAAAAATTAAAACAAAATACTGTGGTCATTAGATATTTATTTTTCTCAGGACTAGAGGATTATTAATTTTACTATTTGTTTCTAATTAATTTCTTAAAATTTTTTTAACTGAAAAAAATAAAAATAAAATATTAGGCTGCTATGCAAGGTTACCATAAGAAAACTTAAGGCCCATCTTGAAATCGTTCATGGGCTTGGTTCAGAATGATTTACCCTGACCCACTTAAAATGAGATTGGTCCGTAGTCCAGTTGACTTTAACAATGCACTTTAATCATAGAAAGAAGAGGATAGGAAAGCCATCATATAAAATACTTTTTACTAATAAAACTAATTTTTAGAATATAATTCCATTTTTAAAAAATTAATGTTATTTGCAAAACAGTTCTCAAAACAACTAAAAATTAATAAAAATCTAGAAACTCGGATTAAGTAATAGTTATTACAAAGAGAATTACAAATAAGTGAGAAGGAAAAAAAATAATAATTACAAAATCATGGGTGTCCAAATTTGGTGCAATTTGCAAATAAAAGTCGCATTATAAGTAATAGTTACTAAAAAAATGGGAGATTTTTATTGATAAATCTTATTTAAAAGTGTTCTAACCCAAAAAGTTCATGAATGAATTTTTTAACCCACTTAGTCTCATTTATTTATATTTTTGTTCCATGAAGCCTTTGTTTTTTTATTTACACTATTTTCTTACACTCTTATACCCTTATATTTAAGAAAAATATTATATTTAATATTGATATTTAATGTTGGTGGAGAAGAGAGAAGAGAAAGGACCAAGGCATAAAAAATTTCATACACAAATTAAATAACATTGATGTTATTATTTTATATTATTATATAGGAAAAATTATCAAGAAATCCCATTTAGGAGAGTTTTGGATTGAGAGATCCTTTTTTTTTTTTTTAATACTCTGAGCAGTCCTATTTTATGGTAATATTTACAACCAAATCCTATGCATTGTTGGGAGTGGGGATTTTGTTACTTTTTTATCCCTGTATTGTATGTAATGTGTTTGGTAAGGATATAGGTGAATCCCTTTGATTTCGCGGTTGGGGTTGAGGGGTTGATTGTGGGGCAGTGATCTTCAACGAGTATTTGAATGCATATCGAGGTGTGATTTTAGTCTGTGGCGCTGTGGAGATAGGTTTCTTTTTTTTGCATACAGGTAACGTGTTCATCGTTTTTTTGTTATGTGGTTGTGTTGTTTTTGTAGAGTGGGGTTGTGGCGTGCGGGTTCGTGTTTTGTGATGGGAGGAATACGGTACTAGTGGCGGTATTGATCGGTTATTTTGAAGTATATTGTCATCTCATTAATTGCATTCACACAATCGGTAATATTCACAGGGGGGTTTAATGGTTTGTTATTTTCCATTGCAGTGATGGGGGACAACTCGATGTTGTTGTGTGCGTATGGAGGTAATAATGTTGCCATGGTGCTTGATGTGACATTCACGTTTAGCCGTTTGGTTAGTCACATGTGTGATCGATTTGGGGATTTGTCTTCGGATTCCATTTCATAGTTCTTCAAGACAACCGAATACAATAAGTTCAACATAGAAAATGAGATGGACTTCCAAAATATGTTATGTCTTGCCAGGTCTTTCCGAGTGGACCATTTTAATATTGTGGTGGAGTTACGGGAGAAGTCATCGGGGGGTGCAAGTCAGAGGGGTGTTGTTGAGAATTCACATAGCAAATGCATCCATGGGAGAGGAAGTGGTTTTACAAATGATGTTGACGAAGATGAAGATTTGTTACCCAATTTTTGCTTGCACGCCCGAAAGGTGTTGTTGTCGGAATCATGGGCCTCTTGCATTAGTAATGTGGGACAATGTTTTAAAGGCGGGGCGGGTGAATGTCGTAAGGTTCTCAATAAGCACGCTATTAAATGCGGGTTCTAATTCAAGTTCAAAAAGAATGACTCGGTTAGAATTACGGTAGTATGTATGTTTAACAAGTCAAGGGGGTGTCTTTAGTCTATCCATGCCAGGGTGATGAATGTCAATGGGTTCTTTTGTTTGAAGAAATGGAATAGCAAACACACATGTGGGGTTGTTGTGTAGACTGCAAAAAACCCGAGGATGGGGTCTGAATTGGTTGTTGATGTCACAGCGGAATGCGTACGTGACAAGCCATTAACTCACCCAACGGATGTCAAATATCATTTTCAAAAAGATTATGGACTGCAAGTTAGTTATCGTGTAGCTTGGTTAGGAGTTAAGAAGGCTAAAGGGGAACTATTCGGGGATCATTCTATATCGTTCGACCAGTTGCAAATTGCAATGGTACAGTAACGCTGTTATGGAATACAATCCCAGAAGTTACGTTAATCTTGAGTACGATGAAAATAACACACGTCGTTTCAATATGTTGTTTGTATCATTCAAAGCTTACATTGACAAGTTCAACCATTGATGCCAATTATTATTTTTGGATGGTACTTTCTTGAAAAGAAGATACAAGGGTAATTTGCTTGCGGCCACAGCAAGAGATTGGAACAAAGGTTTTGTTAGTTCACCATTTGAATTATATTTTTTAGTGTTTTCATTTTGTTATCCAATGTATTTTTTGTTACGGGTAGGTGTGTGGATTTGAGTTGTTTGTGGTGAAAATGTACCAGCCATTGGGTCAGGGGGGTGGGTTTGAACACATTAGGTTGTGTAATGTGGTGATGCTTTTTTTGCAGGTTTATTTCCGATGGCTTTTGCAATTGTCGACGTTGAGAATGCAACAAACTAGGAATGGTTCTTACAAAATCTTGCTAACATAGTTGATGGGGGCCAATCGATTACATTTATTTCAGATCGTCATGCAGGTCTTTTAGAGTCCATACCGTCTGTTTTCCCCACATCACACCATGCATTTTGCATGTAGCATTTACAAAGGAATTTGAAAGACAAGATGAAGTACGTCAACCATCCGTATTGTATTGGCCTCGTTACCAAATTCCAAGAATACGCTTATGCACCAACGGTTGCTGACTTTAACCACAAGTTAGAACAATTTATACAATCTGGCCGTCATTTTGCAGTAAATTTCCCGAAGGATTTAGACTCACGGCATTGGGCGAATGCACATTTCAAGTAATAATTGGTCTTTCCTTAATCATATTGGGTAGCTTGGTTTATATATAAAACTTATGTATATAACTATGTTCCAATTCTAATATCTTGGCACACTTTCCCAGGGGCAAACGATATGGCGAAATATCTTCCAACACTGCGAAGTCATTCAACAATTGGATAAAGGAAGCTCGACATCTACCAATCACTAGGTTGATTGACGCAATCAGGGTACAAATTATGCATTAGATGTCTAACCGCAGGGGCGCATCGAGCACATGGTCTGGTGTAATTTGTCCAAAAATGGAATATAAATTGGATAAGGCATATAAGAAGGGGAGATCATGGACTATTAGCCAGGCAAACCATGATGTGTACGAGGTTCACTCGCATCCATTTGTGTTACTTGATATTGGAAGGCGTATATGTTCATGTTTCCAATGGCTGATAAATGGGCTCCCTTGTGAAAATGCAATGGTTGCCATTCGCAACAGCAAAACGGACTTGTACGAGTTGGTTTGTAACAACCCGAAAATTTAAGTTGTCCCTTAAATTTTATACTAGTATTATGGTTGTATGTGATAATAATAATAATAATAATAATAATAATAATAATAATAATAATAATAATAATAATAATAATAATGGATATGGTAGTAAAATAAATAATTAATTTTCTGTTGGTATATGATAGAGTGTAATTTAATTAAAGATTAACTAATTTATATAGTTATATTAGAAAACTGAGTCAAAATGTAATTATCTTAAATATTTATTAAAGATAAGAATGAATCTATAAAATTTATTATCGAATCTGGGGAAGATTCGCATGGGCCACGTAATGCTCTCACCTCCTTATAAATAGGGAGGAACTGGGGGGAAAGAAAAGGAAAAAGAAGAAAGAAAGAAAGAAAAGAAAGAAAGAAAGAGAGGAAGAATGAGGGAAAGAAAGGAAGAAAAGGAAGAAAAAAAATAATGGAAGCCGAGAGGGTCTTTAATAGTAGAAAGAAAGAGTGAAGTGTTAAAGTTAAGGTGAGTTATATTATACTTTAAGTTACCATAATATATTTTATGTATGTTTTGATTTACCATATTTGTTTTATACAAGTTATGTTTTATAAATTATTATTAATTATATTAATATTTCAGTTACGTGGTTTAATTTCTAAACCCTATTTGTTAAAATAAAATCCATGGATATGTTTGTTTATATTTTAAAGAATATTTGACTATAACCTTATAAACAATTATGTTTTGTAAGTACTATCACGGGAGTCCCACGCCTTGGGGGACTTAAATAACCATTGATTTCTATTTGGCCACTTTGTGACTCTCTGTCTGTCATGAATCTATTAACCTTCTGATTTCTGGTGTGGAGCAAAGTGTTGTGCAGAGATAAGTGCTACACTATTGTGGGAGCCACCTCTATAATCCGTACGAGCCATCTCTTGAATTCGTACCTCTGTTCTGACTGTCACTCATGTGACCTCTGTTCTGTTCTGTTCGGTATCATGGTTATGGTTATTTATTTACATAATCTCAGTTTTGCTACTTAAATGATTATTTGTTCAGACTAAGTTATCTTAAATATTTTAATTACATAACTATCCATGATTATTTTCTGTCTCTTATACTCTTAGTATAATATTTCTCACTCTGCCATGTGCTTATAGCTGTTTACCAATTTTCAGGAAATAATGCAATTCAGAAATAGTTTTTGGAAAGTTTTAGACGCAGGGCTATAGAATATACACACACAGCACTTTTATGTTATGTTTATATGTAAATATCGGTCTTTTTGGTCAATAAATTTTGTTATAAAAATAGAAACTCCAATGATTATTTTGGTACCCTCATTTAAATATTATTTCCGCTCGCATTTATTGATTTGTTCAAGCATTGGCCAGAGGTAATTTCAGTTACTGGCCATTACGATGCTTAACCCTTAGATATAGGAAGCGGGTTGGGACAAATAGTATCAGAGCAATGGTTTATAAAATAATAAAAAAAAATCATCATTGGAGCATAGGACACACGCACATTTAAGAAGTAGGATAGCAGGTAATTAGTACCTAAATATTATATTTTGTTAGTCAATTTAATTATATTATAATTTTATATGATTATATATATATTTTTTTTTTTTTTTTTGTACATAATTGGTGAAAGATATTAGATATAATTCATATTTGTTATAGTAAAAGAGGGAAAAGGAACAAAGAATGTCAGACTCAAGCACCTACCAAAATTATAATATAATTAAATATATATAATTTTTAGTTCAGTATTCCAAAAAAAAAAAAAAATCGACTTTTTTAAAAAGTGGGTTCAAATTTAAAAAATACTAATTTTGAAACTATTTTCCATCAGTAGAAAGTTCACGGATAAAAGAAATGGAAGCTCATCTCAACTTCTTTCAACTCTTGCATATGATTCTATCATTGTGTTCTCATTTTATTTTTATTTATTTTTATTGTAAACAAAACGAGTGAAAAGTTTTTAAAGTTACCGATTGTTTCTCATTTTGGCCCAAAACAATTTTGACAACTAGACAGTGAGTTGTTTTTGGTAAAAAAAAATTTTTGAAGTAATATTTTCTATTAGATTAATCATCCAATATATATTTATCAGAGTGCACAACGGTTAATTTACACATATGACAAATTTTGAGGACGAAATTTTTAAAATGAGGGAAGATTGTAACAACCTGAAAATTTAAGTTGTCCTTTAAATTTTATACTAGTATTATGGTTGTATGTGATAATATATTATTAAATAAATAAATAAATAAATAATAATAATAATAATAATAATAATAATAATAATAATGGATGTGGTAGTAAAATAAATAATTAATTTTTTGTTGATATATGATAGAGTGTAATTTAATTAGAGATTAACTTATTTATATAGTTATATTAGAAAATTGGACCAAAATGTAATTATTTTAAATATTTATTAAAGATAAGAACGAATCTATAAAATTTATTATAGAATCTGGGAAAGATTCGCACGGGCCACGTATTGCTCTTACCTCCTAGAGAGGAACTGGGCGAACAGAAAAGGAAAAAGAAGAAAGAAAGAAAAGAAAGAAAGAAAGAGATGAAGGAGAAAGGAAAGAAAGGAAGAAAAGGAAAAAAAAAATAATGGAAGCTAAGAGGGTCTTTGATAGTGGAAAGAAACAGTGAGGTATTAAAGTTAAGGTGAGTTATATTATATCTTGAATTACCATAATATATTTTACGTATATTTTGACTTACCATATTTGTTTTATATAAGTTATGTTTTATAAATTATTATTAATTATATTAATATTTCAGTTACGTGGTTTAATTTCTGAACCCTATTTGTTAAAATGAAACTCATGGATATGTTTGCTTATATTTTAAAGAATATTTGACTATGACCTTATAAATAATTATGTTTTGTAAGTACCACCATGGGAGTCTCAAGTCTTGGGAGACTTAAATAATCATTGGATTCTGTTTGGTCACTTTGTGACCCTCTATCTGTCATGAATCTATTTACCTCTGTTCTGTACGGAGCAAAGTGCTGTGCGGAGATAAGTGCTACACTATTGTGGGAGCCACCTCTATAATCCGTACGAACCACCTCTTGAATCCGTACCTTTGTTCTGACTGTCACTCCTTTGACCTCTGTTCTGTTTTGTTCGATACCGTGGTTATGGTTATTTATTTACATAATCTCAGTTTTGCTACTTAAATGATTATTTGTTCAGACTAAGTTATCTTAAATATTTTGGTTACATAACTATCCATGACTATTTTCTGTCCATTATACTCTTGGTATAATATTTTTCACTCCGCCATGTACTTATAGCTGTTTACTAATTTTCAGGAAATAGTACAATTCAGAAATAGTTTTTGGAAAGTCTTAGACGCAGGGCTACGGAATAGACACACACAACACTTTTATGTTATGTTTATATATAAATATCGACCTTTTTGGTCAATAAATTTTGTTATAAAAATAGAAGCTCCAACGATTATTTTGGTACCCTCATTTAAATATTATTTCCGCTCGTATTTATTGATTTGTTCAAGAATTGGTCGGAGGTAACTTTAGTTACTGGCCATCTCGATGCTTAACCATTGGGTACGGGGAGCGGGTCGTGACATGGTTGATCCTTTTTTCCACGCGACCAAGTACCGGTTAGCATACTCGTCCACAATATATCTAATCCCAACAATTGAAAAATCGAAAATCAAACCCGACAATCATATCATACTCCCTCCATCTATTCGGCGTCCACCTAGTAAGCCAAAAAAGAAAAGGATACCATCTAAAGGGAAAAAAGTGCAACAAATACGATGTGGCTAGTGTGGCTGTTTGGGAAATCATAACAGGAAGACTTGCACAAAACCAATTTAGTTCCACACTCTTCTTTTTTTTTTGTGTGTTATCTCGTGCTCCCGACCAACTTCACAATGCCCACATTTCAACCTGCAAACACCCAGATTTATGGTTATTTTTGCTACCCATCATGTTGCTTAGCTAGTTTAATATTTTTAATAACAATGTAGGTAGATGTGTCTGTTCGGGAAATCATAACAGGAAGAATTGCACAAAACCACTTCAGTGCCAAACTATTCTTTGTTGTGGTTGTCTCGTACTGCTGATGAAGTTGACATTGCCCACATTACAATCTACAAACATCTGTATTTTTGTTCATTTTCCCTAGACATAATATTGCTTCACATGGTTTATTTTTTAATAACAATGCCTTGTGCTGGATTCCATCCCGAATGGATCCCAATTTCAGTTCACAATTTATAACTATGTTTTTCCTTACGAATAGTTCTAATGTTTGATGTATCCCATCATAATATTTTATTCTATCATTTCAACAATAATAACAGTTGATTGTCACCAAGTCGTAACCCGAATGCAACAAATGCCCTATTAAAAAATATATACCCACCATCCACATTGCTCAAATTATTTGCACAGTAACTTTGAAGGTTGCACAAGCCATTTCTTTTGTAACATGATGTGCATCATGTGACACATCAGTCGGACCTTACCCAAACCACACACAAGGAAACTTTGATACACATTAAATGGACAAAAATAACATACTAAAACATTGGGTGTCCTCAGCTTGTCGAAATGTGCACAAGTTTTTTTAAGGGGATCATGTACCCATCGGCCTATGGCATCCACCATGCGCCATAACTGGTGAAAGGAATATTTGTAACACAAAAAAAATAGTTCGGCACCCATACACACATTCAATTCGTCTAGTTTACTGAAAATGATAAGCAACCAACCAACCACACCCAACTCTATATCAATAAAACTCTTTCCATCATACCAACAATATAAACACACATGTACACCTACCATTTTAATCTACATTTTATGACAACCCGATGTGTTACAATCACCAAAAAAAAAAAAAACGCTTATAACAACAACCGATCAAACACACATCACAATTACATGTTATGCATGTATAATCAACCATAGATTATGAATGCACGTGCATCGATCGACCATGCAAATATGGATGTAATAATATTCATACACCATTGTTTCACATACTACGCTAACCACGTCTCTAGCTGCAGCTATAACCACATAAATGTTTAAACAAATACAACACTACCGGCACAAATATGGTTTCATTTATGTGCACAACATCGTCAAGACTTGCCAACAAATTAAGATGTAAACATCTGTTGCAAACAACCATACTATCATAGTTAGATTAAGGGCAACAAATTCACAGTTCACAGTTAAATAATTGACGTCCTACATTCCATCCAAATTAAGAATTACCAAAGTCTATACCAAAAAACAAAACCAAAAAAACAAAAAAACACGTCCAAGTACGAATCTAACTAATCCAACATCAACCATTGATGTCCACTGCATCACACTTTAGGCCTCACACAAGGTCATCCATAAATGCTCTGACCATTGCAGCACGTGCACCAATGTAGTTTGTGTCTTATTGTCCGTTCGATATCAACGTGGTAGATATATTGTCGCATTACATAGCACACAGTGATTGCGCAGTTCGGACTGTAAGTAACAAGCATGAGGGGACACATGAGTAACAAAGCAACAAAGCATGGAAATTAATAATTTGCAAAGATGAGGATAACAATTAGTAAATAATCCACAATATGTTTATTAAAGCGAGAAAAAAATGATACATTTCTGGGCGCTGTTGTGGGCAATCCACGACTGACTCTATAATACCAACTACGTCTTGTGTGCTAACCACACCATCATCCGCAGCTGCCTCAATGGTGCACATCACATAGCTCAACACCTGCTCTGTCTGCCACATACACAAAACACAGAACAAGCAACTAAACCCGTATTCAAAATAACGGCAACATTAATCGACTATAGCAACAGAACATAAAAATATATCACACCCCCCCTCTACCAAACCACACAACAAAACCAACCCCCATACACCTACCCATCCAACCGCACACCAACCAAATGTATCACATCCATTATACCCTACCAAAAAAATTAACAAAAAATAATCAAACGAACCATCATATACAATACCCACCAACACCACATCAGCCACATTCACCACACCCCTCCTAAACACATGCCAACCACCTAAACAAACATACAACATGGTCGTAAGGCACTTTTCAAATTTCAAAATTCCCCCTTCCCCCCTGTATGGAGAGCAAATATTTCGGCGAGCCCGTACTCCTTTCTTCACAACTCCCTATCTGTCCGATCTACCTGCGAACACAACGGCGGTGGGCTACCCGGCGGTGTGTGGCTGAAAAACCCCTTCCACGGTCAAGTTAGCTCACACTCAGGGATAGAGAGAAAGAGAGGAGAGAGTTGAAAGTTTAAGTGTATCTCACCAAATGATCATCCCCCAGCATGGGGGGCGTAAACACGCTTATATACCTTCTGCGCCCCAAATCTACTCCCATTAGTCTCTCGACACGTGGTCCTGCCATCCCATCTGTCAGCACAAATCTAGTTATCACCACCTAACCAAACTGTCAGGATATCTTGGCGGAGCCCGGTAGATTGACGGAATCACCTCGGCCTAACACGACCACGCTGCACCGCATGCCCAAATGCTCACTAGTCGAGCTCCATACCGACCGAGCTCAGTTGCACACTGGCAGAGCCGAGCTTGAAATAGGTCTTGCGGGTGAAACAAAGGCCTTCCTGCTGAACTAAAAACGCGAGCCTTCCTGCGGAACGACTCAAGTAGCACGGTTCTCACCTATGCAAGTTCAAGTAGCTCGGTCTTGGGCTTTAGCCGAGCAGCCCCATCTTCATGCAAGCCCAAATCTATCCTAGCCCAAATGTGCTAGGCATTCAACTTGCTCGGCCCTTACCATGGCCTATTTCCAGCTCATAAAATCTCCTTCTCAATTGCCCCTTAATTCCGTCTGCAAAAGCGTGACCGGGATTACATGATCCGACCAAGGTAGACCTTTCCTCGGTTTGTTGTATGCAAGACGTCAACTGCACTAATTCCAGTGCTCGGTGCCTCGATTTGCTTAACCGACGTCTTATCTGGCCTTCCTGTCTCTTCAACTCTGACGCCGCCATTAATTGGGACACGCATCGCTCGTTTATTGGCCTCGAGCAACCAACCATCATGTCCCTTCACATTCAAAATTTTGGCGGCCTTTTTCTCTTACATATACGCTTCTCCTCCATTTTATTTCCTCCTTACTGACTCACCTCCGTTCCAGACGACCTGAAGCTACAGTCCCTTCGTCAAGCTTCGTTCCTGCCCTCCTATGCGTTCGTGTTCGAAGAAGCACCTTCTGCCCCTTAATTGGTAAGTCCTTGGAATCATCTTTATCATTTTTCTCATGTGATACTCCACATTCTAGGGCTCAAAATCCATAGATTTTAGGGTATAGCTCCCCAAACCCTCCCTTATCCCTTGTTCTACTTGTTGTTCTTCAACTCCAGTGATGAACACCTGAAAATCTGGGGCAGACCAGGCTTTAGGTCTTCTTTTGATCCCAAAAAACGTTAAGACCGAGCAAATTACAGGTTTGCCAAAACCTTAGTAGAAACCAAGGTAGGCAGAGAACTTGGACGCTCGACCGGGCTAACATCTGGTCCGCTCGAGCGACCGAGCTCTTTGGTTTGCCTTTACGACTGAGGTGGTCTTTCACTCTTCCTGACTGAGCTAAAGTCAAGCTCATTTTGCGGGACTGCGCTTCCACTTACAATTACTCTCCTTTTTCTGCAAAGACCAAGGGGACCACACACCAATACCGAGGCTCTTAAAGACCGAGCAGCCATCAAACACTAGTCTGCCAAACAACCTCAGCCGAGCTAAAACTAGCCGGCCACACATGGGACGCTACCGCTTCCTAGTCGACACCCCGGCCGCTCTAGCCGCTTTTCAGGAAGAATACGGTATCCCAGGCGACGTTCATTTAGAGCTCGACGCGGAGGACACAACCCCCTGGGCCAGATTAGACCAGTGTCCCTTCACCGTGCTGTCCATTATAGAAGGGGGCCTCCGCTTCCCGGTTAACACACTAATGACCGAATTCTTGCAACGCACCGGGCTAGCACCTACCCAGGTCTCAACCAACACATACAGAATAATCAACGGGATCCACGAGCTGAACAACCGGCTAGGGACCAATTTAGGGATGGCCGAGATACTCCGCCAATACACCCTAGGGCACACAAGCAACGGCCTTGCCTACTATTTAAAGATCAGACCGGGCAAAGAAAAGATAGTGACCGGCACCCGGACAAGGACTTACATGATGATGACTTTTTCTGGGTGTCCGGCAACTATGAAATAGCCGACGTGCCGGGCTGGTTTATTAGCAAGAACTTCGGTTCAACTTGTAAGCCGTACCACCTACTCGGTCAATTTATCTTTCTTCACTATTCTGTACTTAGCATTTTTTCTTCTTTCCTTTGCAGCAATCGAAACTTTGCAAGCCAACTATCACTACCCAATGAAACAACCATCAGGACCGCTTTGCTATCAAGAATCGAGATTGTCACGAGCTCCTACGCATCGACATACCGATATTCAAATTTCACCGGAGTAAGGTAACAGACTTTCTCCGCGCTCTATCACCTCCTCCTGACCCCACATTGCCAGACGTGCCCCTCATCTGGTTAACCGAGGCAGAAGAGATGGCAAAGAGAAGCCGCATCAAGAATCTCATCACTGCTACCTTCACCGAGATACTGAGCATCCAAACCCGCTCTCCCATCGCCGCAATCCAATGGATCAGGTTGCGTTGGCGTCTCCGCCGGGCAAGCCAAGAAAGATAATCGCTGGTTGCAAAAGGTCGCTGCGCAGACACTTCCACCGAGCTAGTTGCGGAGCTCAACACCGAGCAACCTGCCGTGATAGTTGACCCAACTCTGCCATGGAGGCCGCAACTCAAGCACCAGGGCAAGGAGATCCCAGCAACTGCCTCAGTCAAAGGTGACAAAGAGCACCTGCTAGCCTTCGATCTGTCCAAGGCCTTACTGCTGCCGAGCGATGTGGTCGGCAGCGATCATGTGCCGGACACCCGGCTGGTGAAGTCCTCGGTCAAGTCTATGACCATGGTAAGAACTTTGCATATTTTGCCAAAGAAAATTTACCAAAGTGTTTGCTCGATTATCTCTCTAATCAAACCTTCTTCTTGCAGGCCATCCAGAAACAACACTTGGTTATGGAACGCATTCACTGACTTCGGCAGAAGGCCATCGACTCTGCCAACCAAGTGGAACACCTTCAAGTTGAGCTCGGCCGGTCCAAAGCTTCGCTAGAGATGGCCAACTCTGACAATTCTAGGTTGCTCGGCCAGCTTGGAACCACCGAGAAAGAAAGCGATGCGCTCCGGGCCGAGCTGGAGGCTTTGAAAGAATCAAATAAAAAGGAGCTGGAGGACACCAACAACGTTGGTTTTAAGGAAGCCAAGAAGAGCTACACCAAACAGGTCCATGCCACCCAAGACATCTTCTTCAAGGTGGGATGGAATGCTGCTTACGAACAGTTCGGCCAAAGACCTGGGACCGACGTGTTCGCCTCTCCCCCAGTTGCCTTCCTGTCGACGTACCTTGTGCCATATGCCAACGACGTCTTCAGTGTGTTGCAGGCTGAGGCCGAAGAAGGAGAAGCTAAAGACGACGAGAAACCGCCCAAATCAGGCTGGCCAGGAGAAGGCTGGCGCCTAGGAGACCACAACCACGGTCGACCTGGAGGGCGCAACCGGGGATGAATTCACAAACCTTTCCCCCTAGCTTAGTTTTCTTTTTCTGTCTTCTTTTTGTTTGAAAATGCAACTGGGCTATCTGCCCTTCCTCTTGTAATTATTTTGCACATCAATGAAAAAATTCAATTTTCATCAAGTGTTTGCACGGTCTTCAAGCTAAATAAATTCAGCCGGACAAAATACTTCGGCGAAACAAACCATCTTGTTTAACTCATTTAACTGGAAAAGATATCTCGGTTTGAATCATAAAGTTAAGTAAATTATCAATTCAGTCAACCGGAATAAAACATCTCGGTTGAGGTTTTCACAAAAGTACGGGGAGCAAATATTCCAGCAAGCCCGTACTCCTTTCTTCCTAACTCCCTGTCTGTCTGATCTACCTACGAACACAACAGCGGTGAGCTACCCGGCGGTGTGTGGCCGGAAAACCCCTCCAATGGTCAAGTTAGCTCACACTCAGGGATAGAGAGAGAGAGAAGAGAGTTGAAAGTTTAAGTGTATCGCACCAAATGATCATCCCCCAGCATGGGGGGCGCAAACACGCTTATATACCTTCTGCGTCCCAAATCTACTCCCATTAGTCTCTCGACACGTGGTGTTGCCATCCTATCTGTCAGCACAAATCCAGCTATCACCACCTAACCAAACTGTCAGGATATCTTGGCGGAGCCCGGCATACCGGCGGAATCACCTCGGCCTAACACGACCACGCTGCGCCACATGCCCGAATGCTCACTAGCCGAGCTCCATACCGACCGAGCTCAGTTGCACACTGGCAGAGCCAAGCTCGAAATAAGTCTTACGGGTGAAACAAAGGCCTTCCTGCCGAGCTAAAGGCGCGAGCCTTCCTGCCGAACGACGCAAGTGGCACGGTTCTCACCTATGCAAGTTCAAATAGCTCGGTCTTGGGCTTTAGCCGAGCAACCCCATCTTCATGCAAGCCCAAAGCTATCCCGGACCAAACGTGCTAAGCATTCAACTTGCCCGACCCTTACCATGGCCCATTTCCAGTTCATAAAATCTCCCTCTCACCCCCATCACCTACACACCACAAAACCCTCACCATCTTAACACCATCTGCTAGACAAGCAGGGAAAAAAAAAACCCAAACAGCTACCCACACACAAGCCAAAAAAAACAACATTAACACATCCCCACAATTGACCTACACAACAACAACCCCATACACAACACCATAGTTACCCACAAACATCATCAAAAATACACGTTGGCCACAATCCGTCGACCAAAATGTACGCAAACACATACCATATTGCTTTCTTCATTTATTTTTAAAAAAAATACCAAAAACATCGTCTTCTTGAAATGTATATCTTCATTTTTGTTTCAGGGCCTCGTTGAATTGAAATGTTTCCAAACCCCACTTTTGGTATCGTACACAAGGAATGTCCAGTGTGACCTATACCACATTGAGAAATGGACGTATCGCACACTACCTGCTGCGCACATATGCATCTCAATGTACTTATCTCTCGATATATCGTTTGTATGCTTCATCATGTCCAGCAAAAAAAAAATAAAAAAAATCCAATAGACCGACATATGAACAACCAATATGTCCGGACACGAACTCACACACACCCTTACCAAACAAATGCTACTGAAGAAGTACAATTTTTCAAGGGATTCTAAACCGACGGCCAACACATCTTGTTCACTCAATAAAAGCTCTGCACATGCGTCGATAACCTGCCAAACATATTGCGCACACATCGTCACATACAACCTCAAATAAATGTACATTACACAAATGACATATCATTATGTACATCGCAACATAATTTATGTAATTTACATTTCCTCTCACACCACCCTATCGAACCAAATTATGAATATCCGAAAAGTACACAAAAACATCTTCTCTCATACCAGTCCATATGATGGCCCTGCATCAGGCTCAAGCAGATTTGTGTAAGGGAATTCATATATCATGCACACATTTAAAAAAAAATAAATAAATAAAATAAAATAAAATTGGAAACACTTACCCATCTCTATGCTCCTCATATGTGAGACTCAATTTATATTTCATTTCTTTAGGTATTAATTTTCACATTATCACCATCCTTATCATCAGCTACCCCGCCATCACACTCAATCAAACTGAAACTGATGCCACGCTCTTCAACAAGGGGCTCCCTTAAACAAACACCCACCTTCTTCAAACACGTCCACGAGCCATGGGGTACTCATACTCCAGCAACTTATGTTCACGCCAAACTTTATACTTAATTTTCCTGACAAACAAATTCTATAGCTGCGTCTTCATTTTGTTACTCACGCATATTACCCCATCTATTTGAATATCCATTTCGGCAACAGCAATGTCATCACTTCTTTCATCCCCTATATTTTGTTTGTGCCTTGCCACCACAGCACCCACAGATTCATTGCAGCATCCAACATTGTTTGTCCCTCATTGTGTGACATCATGAATAATCTCTTCAGCATTTTCCGCATCACCAAAAGCAAACGAATCCGACCCAGCGTCGACATCAACTGCATTATGTCCCTCAATTACTGCGTGATCAAGATGTCTAGTGTAGACACCCCATTTTTGACCGTCCTCAAGACTTGGATGTCACCGCTTGGACACTCGGTGATCATCCATGTGTGTGTTCGTTTGGAGTTCCCGGAGTTCTCGGCTCGCGTGCCGTGCCTCAGGACCTCCGAACTCGACCGTTTGTGTTTGGTTTTGCACCAAACACCTGTGATTTGCCTTTGAGGGGCAGGGAATGCCTTCTGAGGCACCCCCACACACCACCGGCTGGGGCTAGAGGCTACCGGCTGGCTGTAGTTGTCACCGGCACTATATTGTGCCGGTCGGCACTGTTTTGGGCGAAATGACCATTTTGCCTCACGACCACTGCACTTCAGTGTGAGATATTTTCTCACCAGTATGCAACTTGTTTCTCCTCCATACACGTATGGAGGGATGAGCTTGCTTAGTGGCCAAGCTTGTAAGCTTTTGGCCTATAAGAGGAAGCTCTCCTCTTGGCTTAAAGGTTAGAAAATTTCAGTGTTAGCCATTGTTAGAGAGAGCCAAGCTCTGGTTTTAGGGTTAGAATAGATATAACTTCTATATCTCTCTCATTCCCTTGTTTAACTAGGTTTTTTGTGCCTTACTTTTGCACACTAGCACCTAGTGTCCCACCTTTCTCTTGGTTCAGAGGGTCTAGAGGTTAGTTTAGGTGGTTCTTGGTGGATTGGAGCTCAAGGGACCAAGCACAACAACCTTTGTGAAGGTAGTCAACAAGGGTAAGAAACTTACACTTTATTCCCCATTTTTGCAACTTGTTTTTACCTAGTTTAAAACAGTTTTTGGGCTTAGTGTTTGGCACATAAAAGTTCTGTTTTTAAGTCCTCTTTATTGTATATTAAGAGTGCTTTGTGGTTTGAGGAACTTTGACCACCTTTAGGCCTTGAAAAGGGCACTTTTTGTACCATTTTGGAGAGATCCGAGATTTTGGTCTTGGGATCTCTTCACCACTGAAATCTTGAGGGATTTCAGTGGTGAAGAGCATGCCTTGAAGTCTCAAGAAGGAGTGGGCCACCCCCTCTCCTTGATGTCCTTGAAAAGGACAAGGTTGGCTCCTTAAGAGAGCTCCATGTTTAGTTGCGTATTGAGCATGTTTTGGTTGTTTATCATGCTTATATTGTCATATTATAGCATGCTTTCAAGTGGGTTTTAGTACTCTTTGCATGATTTGCATAGTTACTTTGTAATGCCTTAATATTGCCTTAACATGACTAGCTTGTTAGCCTATATTTCTAGCATGTTTTAGGCTTGCATTTGTGAAGCTTGTAGGCTTATTTTGTCATGCTTTAGCTCTGTCCATAGCTATTTTGGCCAATCTTAGCATGTATTTTGTAGCCCCTTTGTATTTGGCTTGTAGGCCTCAAAAGCATGAATATGTGGTATGCTATTCTAGCTTTGTTTTTGATGGTTGGGACCATCTTCCATGCTATTTCAGTCCCTCATACATGTTTGATTGATTGCCTTGCATGCCTCTTTAATGCTTTAAAGGTGTGTGTTAAGTACTCCATGTTTTGGTCTTGTTGCATGCCTTCATGCTTAAGCTTCTTAGATGCCATCTAAGTGGACATTTGGCCTTGTTTTAACATGCTAGAAACCTGATTTAGGTTGTTCAATGCATGCCTTGTTTGCTTTGCATAGATGTGGTTCAATGCTCTCTTGAGCTTGCCTCAAGCATAGGCTAGTTGCATGCTTTGTTTGGCTTGCTTTGTTGCATGTTTTGGCCATGTGTTTTGTATGAATTTCAGAGCCTAAGTTGCATGCTAGTAGTCCATGTTTAACTCATTTCAAGTGTACTTGAATGTTGTTTATTATGCTCAAGTGTTGGTGTCTTAATATGTGCATGTGTGCGTGTGTGTTTAGACCCCATCTTTAGGCATCTTGGCCACTGTTCTTGGGCCTTTTAGAGCTGTCCAATTCATGTGTAAGTCCATTCCTACTTTGCTTTGCATGCTTGTATGTTCATACAACAATATTCTTGCATTGCATCGCCATATTGCATGCTAGATGACATGCTTAGGGTTGCATTTGGCATTGTGCATGCCAAGCCTCTTGAAGTGAGTTTGATAGAGGTTTGGCACCTTTGTTTGCATTGCATGCATTTGAAATCAAAGTTGCATTCTTGGTCCTTAGGGCCATCACGCATGGAAATGCGCGATTGGTGGCCCGGGAATCGAGGCACATGCCCTCTTAAGTCCATAGCATGATTTGGGATGTGTTTGGTGCATATATACCTTGAATTGCATTGCCTTGCCTTTTGTTCCTCTCACATCGTGGAGTTGCGTGTTCTGCAGGACTTTGTGCCGACCGGCACTTTTAGTGCCGACCGCCATCAGGCCGATAATGAAATTCAGGTGGATTCCTTCTTCAAAGGTGGCTCCTGACTCGACCGATGATACTTCCCAGGTGCTCGAGAGGCACTCTGAATTTTGGGAATTTTGAGAGGCAGACAAGAAAAATGTGGCCGCAATGCTATGGCACAGTTTTTCCAAGTAGTCGCGACGAGCATGCATCATTCATTCCAAGAAGGCGGTGAGGCTCCATTTAATTTATTTGTTTAATTTAATTTTGGTAATTAGAATTTGTAATAATTTATTTATTCATTTATTCTTCGGTCTGTATTATTTATTTATTCGGTCCCTCCGAGTGAGGGCAAAAATGTAATAAGTGTGTGTGAGTGGGCATGTATGTCTTCCAATCCCCACTTCTTTCTAACCCTTTTATTTACCCGCCATGCTGGTAGATTAGGGCATTTTCAATTAGCATACCTTATGTAAATGCATGCGTGCATCATTCATGAGTATTGCATACATTGGGCTCGGCACATCACGCAAACTGCATCGCACTTTCGATTTCCAAATTGAATACGTGCTATGTGGTAGCATTTCATATGCCATGTTAGGGTTAGCCGAGCCTAGTCTAGCTTACATCTATGCGTGTCGCATTAGCCACTTAACATGAAACTAGGTCATGCACGCTTGCTAACCGGGTTTTGTTTTTGGCGCGAGTACGATGTAAGTCTTTATCGCTTTAGCATATCGCATGCGTGTGAATGTTAACATGACAATAGGATTGCCATGCTAAGTGCTTATGTGATATAACCGCTTGTATGCTGTGGGTGGAGGTTGGATTGTATGAGTTGGGAGTACTCGTTGAAATCTGTATTTTAGCCTACTTGCAGTAGCAAAATCTAACACGTTTTCGAGACAAAAGCGGATATGCAATGTTTGTTCCCAAATTAGGCGATCTAGTCTATACTTTTGTTTGTCGCATAACATAGTAATTCTAGGCTAATAACCGAATAAGAACGCATAAAGTTTTCAAAAATGGATATCACGGTTAGTAGAGGCGGTCTTGAATGGCGAAAAAGTGCTCATAAATGACCTTCCCGATCGTACCCAAGCTCCCGAGCCAAGTCACTTTGGTGATGACGGACACGTGGCCTTTGCACCGAGTCGGTTTCCTAAATTCCCTTTGAAAATATTTAGGTGGCGACTCAGACCGCAAAGCAATCCATGCTTGGCACTTCTTTTCAAAATCAGTTTTTCAAAACAATTTGCGAGGTGGACTCTTTGGTTCAGATGAACCGCGACAAACGTTAAAGGGTCCGAAATAGCCGAGGTCCTCTCATGGCGTTAAGCTTCTGACTCCGCTGGGGATTTTAGAGAGCTTGACTCGAACTCGTGATATCCTGTTTTGATTTCACTTATGTGTTTCTTTGCATTGCATATGCATGGGTGCGCCTAGGACACCGTGTTGGCCATCTGCTATTCCTGAGCGGTTTGCCGGAGGCTTGTCTTGTCAAGGCATGTCCGTAAGGGTCGGGCGGCTCTGCCAAGATAGAACACAAACCCCGGTTTACCGGCACCCTTTGACCATTCGACCTAGTTGCATAGTCGAATCCATAGTGACCATTCCAAACTAGGACAAAGTTGCTTACCCGATTTAGGTTGTTTGAAACTGGCCAAGGTAGTAAAACCCTAGTTCGACAAAATAGGACAGGAAGCCCTACCCCAACATAGGGGTGTATTGGCTCTCATTTACTTGCTATATGCTTTTAGAGTGTATCTCTACAGGAATGCATATACCGGTTTGGTCTCAAGTGATCCTACCGAGGGCATCAAGACGATATTTTGAGAATCGATTATATCTGGAAATCGGCCAGATTTGGAATAGTAATGGGAACGATGATCAGATATAGTACCGTTGTTCGGCTACAACTGTTTGATCTGTCAATAAATACCGTCTGCTTTCCGCTTCATTCGTAAATTGAGAGTTGAGTCGTATCAGCTTAGTGTCTTCTCCTTGGCAGATCAACATGACGCAGAACTCAAGAGATTGTGGTCATGACGCGTTGAGTCAGAAACCATCCTGAGTGATCTGATGATATGCCGCACGCCAGTCACCCATTGCGACAACCACCGACTCCCCAGTTCTATCAGCTCGCGAGCCCACCACATTCGAGTTAATGGGGATGATAGGTGATCTCCAAAGGTCTATGGCGGACCTTGCTTATAGAATGTCAACCTCGCCACCGGTTGTACGTATGTTGAAAATTTCAACCCCAGAGCCTCCGACATCAAAGCGGATTGTGATCGAGCTCAATCGATCGAGATGACCTCCACCCACAATGATGATGTACCAAGATCAACCCAAACCTCTCATCAGCCGAGGCGAAGAAAAGATAAGATGAAAGCGGACACCGACCCATTGAACAACCGGCTGGGCGGTGAGAGGCTTTGAAAGCGGGAATGAATGAGCGGCAGTATCTGCGATTATGACAAAAGCTATGGAGAATGCCTTCCCCACCGCCGAGGCGCATCAGTCGACAGAGAATCGGGACAGCCCCGTCATGCCAAAACAGCTTCTCCCATTCCCAATCCCGCAAGACCGAAAGAATCAAACCCAAGGCCGCACGACCCATTCGCCAAGACATCTAGCAGAGTGTTCAGCTCCAAAGTACTGCCGAGGGCGAGGCCTTCCATCCTCTTTACATGCCTTTGTCTAGGGCACTTTTGATTTTGGCCAAGAAGGGACATCTTCGCCTCGATCCTAGGCCACTCCCAAACCCCTTCCGGACCATGATGCCACTCAAGATCAGGCGTACCATCAACAAATCGCCATGCTATCGATAATCGCTCGCCTCCGCCACGAGGTACAAGACTTGATTGATAATAAGATTATCCTTCCGCCAACCTCGGCCAAGTCAATTACTACGGAGTTCTTGGACTACGAGGATACAGACATGAATCTACAGATACGAGTATGTGATCGGAAGATGAATCTCTGCGGGCAACATTTGGTACATTTTTGATGTAGCGTTTGCACGCAATTTTGAGTACCGCCAATGCTAGTTTTGTAAATCCGACTTGGGTGTCGAGTCGGTCTTTTTTGTTGTTAAGTTTGTCTCATTGTTTTGAGACGTTCTTTTGCTTAAGGGTCTGTCTAATTGTAATGAGTCAATCCCTCTTCTGTATAGAATGCTAGGTGACTTCGGGGTTGTTGCCTCAAGCACCGTTTTGTTTTGTAATTACTTCTTTTGCTTTCCTTTTGGGTCTTCCTCTGTCGGAGCCAATTTACATCCGGGGAATCTGAATGAAACAGCCGTGGCTACCGTATTCCCATGTTTATTGACTGTGTTGGGCTAGTTGTGCCAGAGAATCCGAATGGGGTGACAGCGCATTCCGCCTGCTCTTTTGTGCCTTAAAGATTATTGCTTTGACTTAAGTTTTTTCAAAACTTTTCAAACACTGCGGTGATAAAAACGAAGAGGAAGTAATTCCTCGGGTTTTGCAAAATTTTGATCATTTTGAGAGAAAGAGAGGCATGCTAAGCTGTTAATGAATGAAATCATGCTTGTCAGCGTGAGTACTGAGAAGGATCCTGGTCCAATCCAGACTGGTTCCACACTATCTTCTGTGCGAGAGGTTTGTCGTTTCCTTGAAAACTTTCAAAAAACAAAATATTTTGCACAATTAATGCGAAGACCTGTGTGGAATCGCTCTCGAGATCGTGTAAGCCCAGGATCGCTCCCAGTCTCGGAATTCAGTTTCATCTGTTGCAAACCCGGGATCGGTTCAAAACGATCAGTGTCACGAAACGCCCGTGTGGCCCGATTTGAAGCAGCCCTCGAACAAAAGGCACCAACGTCAGATCTAGAAGATCAGATCCCACCAAGCAAGGTTCATTCAGCGACCATGATGGGTTCTTCTGCAAATCAACAGTCGCTCTCCTGGATGCGGAGAGGCTTCAACCCCAAAAACCATTCGGCATGGACTTGCTACACTTTTACCCTTTGAGAGGCTCATTTGGGCGAAAACCCTAAGGGCGACCGAGCAAAAGTTAGAGCAAAGAAAAGAATGAAAAAAGATAAGAAAAAAAAAAAGAAAAAAGTAATGCAAAAAAAATATATAGAAAAGAAGCTCGCAAGGTCGAAACCCGCATTAGGCGCCTTGGCAAAAGTTAGAGCCCAAAAGAAAACAAAAGAAAAAGAAGAATTGAAAAGAAAAAGAAAAAGAAAAGAAGCTCGCAAGGTCGAAAAACACACAGCGCCTTGGCAAAAGTTAGAGCTGAAAGTAGTGAAGGTTAAAATACCGAGAGTACCTTGACCGGAACTACGTAAGGCTTGATTCCCATGTTTGGGATACGTGAACAACATCTGAAGTCCAAATTCCAACGCTTTCATAGCGTCTCGGTCCATGTCATGGTTTTGGTCACTTGCCTCCTCCTAATCCGGCGTCTCGGTCACAATGGTGGAATTGCGTGATCAATTTTCTCTTGAAGCCCAACCGCCAACACCTTTCAAGTGATCAGGTCCATATATTGATTCAAGCCATCTTCGACTTCTCGCGTCCGAGGGTCGGTCGTCATCAATAAGGAGTGACGACATGCCGCCAAGATCATCCAAACAAGGGCAACTTTCCGCTGCCACCCATTGCCATCTATGTCCAAAAGTTGCCCTAAGTTACCATTCAAACTAAGGGCAACTTTCCGGCTATATTCCCTTCAAGCAAGGGGCAATTTTCCATTGCCTCCGATCCGAGGTTGCATGTCTCGAGGGTAAGTTTCATGCTTGTTGAGCATCGCTTATTTGCAAAAATAGTCTTTGAAAAATTTTACGAGGTTGACTTATTTTCTCAAAAACTGTTTCATTTTCAAAATTGGACCATGTTTGGACCCCAAAAGGAGAATTTTCGCTCATGACTGATTCGCATGATTTTCAAATCAAAAATTGAATAAGTGTGTTAATCCGACTCTCATTTTGATCAAAAGCTGTTTTAAGGAGAAAATAAAAATGGTCAAAATAACGAACTAGGGGCACGATTAGTCAGTCCTCTGTCTTCCCCGTTAACCGGATTGCCCGAGAGGCACTCTATTCGCTGTATGAATAGCATGAGCTAACGGCGTTGGATATGAAGCCGCAATTTCCTATTCATCTGTCATTTACCCTGGGGAGGGATGCAAAATGAGAGATTAAAGAATAGAGAGGAGTAAGTTGAGAGAAAAATGAGAGAAGGGTTTTTGGGAGAAAAACCGAGCCTGAGGGTCGAGTGATGTGAGAGTCACACAAATCAGAAGGGGTGGGAAACCTACCCGGAGGAATTGGCTCCTCAAACCTGAGGTCTTTTATTAAAAAAAAAAAAAAAAAAAAAAAACATGTCCGTGTGTCGTGTCTTTTGACTTATCAGTCTCAATGTTCGCTTTAAGTCTTTTCCGAGTGTGTCTCGTTGTGCTAGGTCGTGTGCCTTTTGTTTCTTCGTTTGAGTCTGTCTCGTCGCGTCCTGTGGTAGGCTCGATACCCCGGTTGAAAACCCATCCTCTTCCAAAAAGCAGTTGTTTGTACTCAGGATGCTGTGCCATTCTCTACATCCGTGCAAGGCAAGAAAAGGAAAGGGAAGATTTGAGACATCCGAGGTGTTTCAACTGCGACCATATCGGGCCGTGATCCGTCTCGTCGATTGAGGGTCGTTTGTTCAAAAGTTTCTTTGTGTCTTGGAATGAACCGAATCTTGAATTATGGGCTAAATGCGATCAATCCTCGCAGATTAATCCCAGCAGGCATGGGTCGTATTCATTGAGCCGTGGCTTATTTGAATTATTTCCGCTAGTTGATTGGTTATCCTTTATCGAAGGCAAATGCTTGGTTGTTTTGTTAAACAAGATATCAATGCCATTTACATTTGAGGTGTGGTATGATGCAATGCGATGCAAAGTATGAAATGTGCGGTATCGTAAACATACGGATATAACACTCTTTTAGACAAAAAGTTTGTTTATATATAATCTTTTCGATTACGCTTTGGAAAGCAAAAACACACTTTAAAGACATAGTGCTCTATCTACAAAAGGGAAAAGGTACGAAAATAAAAGAAAAAAGCAATGCAGTGATCATCATCGCTGGCCTCACGGGGATCCGTCCTCGCCCTCTTCTGGGCGAAGCCGAGCATCATCGAGAGCATCACCGTTCGAGCTCGAGCCTGTCCCGGTCTCCTCCTCGATGCCCCACCTCCTCTGTCTCCTCCTCGGACTCATCATCTGGGATCGCAGCTCGCGAGCTACTCCCGCATGAGAATGCCCTCCTCTGAATGCGAGGCAACGCCATCCGGGTCGAAAGGAGGCCCGGCCACCCACCGGAGGGATCGGGAAAGGAGGTGAAAGTACAAAAGTAAACACATCGAAAACCGTGAGCGGTCTATCGGTGTGGGATGCACGGTGTGAATATCGATGCGAATGTATGAGTGTATGAAAGCCTGAGCGATCTGTCGATTTTTGTGCGATATAGCAGTTGTGTGAAACAGAATATGATTTGAGACTGTGGTCAATAGAACATACCGGCAAGCCGTTGGCGGTCAAGGCGTCGTGAGTCCGCTGCGGCATCCCCAGCAGGAGGCATTCAACTCCACGCATCGACGGGTATACTCGGAAGAAGTGCGCAAAGTATTAAATACATCAAGATTCGTGGGATATCTGAATAAGCGAAGTGAAATAACAATGCAAGATCACGAAATAAAGTGATACATACGAGGCAAGTCAGAATGCCACCAACTCATGACCCGGTAGGAGGAGCAAAAGGATCTGGTAGGTCTCCCGCCTCAGCGTCAACATAGTAGGCGAGCAGGCCAACCGCCCCCTCGCCCCCCCTGCCCCCTGCCCCTGCCTCGGACTCGAGCCCGAGCCCGCTGTGACGGTCCCGCTCCTGTCCCCACCTCTGCCCGAGCCGCTGGCACCGCAGGTCTCTCTGGATCAACTCGACGGCCACCACTCAGACGTTGCATGATAAAAGTCCAGACGTACTTTCGTAATAGTCGCCTCGCCTCTGAAACCGTCTGCCACCAAGGGTGTAGTCCACCATCCGTCAACAAGTGAACCTCTCAAGATCCTCATATGCTCGGGAGGGTGAACCGACTATCTGCCTGCAACCCAAGGGTCCGCGAGAAAACGCCCCCAGTACCAAGCCCGACAGATCCCTCCAAAAGAATCCGAACGAGAGGTCTCTAAGACCGGCGTGACGATCCTCGTCACCGCAGTAAAAGGAGCCCATGGTCGCCAGTGATCTCAAATCGAAATACGCTTTGTTATCTATTGGTATTGCAAAATACAAAGGAAAAACGAAACTTGGATGAACTACAAGTAAAACATACCTCTGCAGGGTAATGGTGTCAAAGAACGCCGAAGAAGTCAAGGTGTCCCGGTCGCCAGCACCTCCCATCAAAGCGAGAGAAGGGGACGACCAGAGGAGTCTCCGTCAGCACTGCTCCACCGAAAGTAGGCATACACCCACACCGCAAAACCGATATCAGAGCATCATCAGATAAAGCAAAATGTAGAACAAAGCAGAAATATCAGAGCCATGTGTTGTGCGGTGTATTGAGCAGAGGGTATAGTGTGAACCGTGGTACGGTCGTTAAAGCGGTATATGTGTGTGCTGTATGCCAAGATACAACAAGCGAAAGCAGTACAGTAGAATACGAAAGTATGTAGAGCAAAATGTAAAGCGAAGGAGACATACCTCCCAAGCCCGCCAAGAGTCTCGAGCAACACCACCGCCGCAGAAACCGAACTCATATAGCCAGAGGGTGGCGAGCGCACCACCCCAATCAAAACGCAAAATGTCTCGACATCCACCGGTCCGAGGAGGCAGAGAGGCACTGGTTCGCCTGCCGGCGAAGATCGTCGCCCCTAGCGTAAACATCGAAAAGCGCCAACCAATCCACTACCGGGGTCATCGAGTCGATCACCAAGGGCATGTGGGCCCTAAACCGCCTCAAACCAAGAGTAGCGGACAAAGCCGGGCGAAGCGAGAGTCGCTACGAGTAAATAGACTGAGCGGCGATCCACTCCCATGTTCAGATCAAAGGATCGGATCACCCCCACCCCGAGGCCGTAAGCATCGAGAAGTCATAAGGGGTCATCGTCATGTCCCCGCCGACAGTGAAACGAATCAGTGGTGTCCCACCACCTCTCGCCAGGCAAGAAGAGGCTCGCAAGCGTAAAGCCCGGTAAGTCCTCGCAGAAACGCCAAGCCCTCGCTCACGATGTAGCGAACCTCCTCGAAGCTCTGATACCAAGCGCTGAAGCGACGACATTCCCATACCCGGATGGTATGGGAATCCCCATTTCAAAAGTACAGCTATAAAGGATGAATACACCGATTTATTCTTTTTCTAAAGGCATGAAAAACTTTAGAGTGAATATAGCATGAGTGCAAATTTTCGATTTTAACAAGATACCGGGTGCGCTTACAAGAAACTACAAAGCACGTGATGCGTCAAGATGTTTTGATGCTCTGTGTGAACTTAGTGCATGTGTGCACATTTTTCGATTCAAGATATCGGGTTTCAAAGTACCAAAGGATAGGTTGCGATGCGTGATATGTCGCTGCTCTGTGAGGATCAAGTAAACAGCGTGTGATATGTCTGCGTGTTTGTGTAGTTTTGTGCAAGTCTAGCATGCGTGAAGTTTTCAGATTCAAATGAGCACCGTGTGTCGATGAATTTACTGAGGTGATGTGTGCCGGTGTTTGGGTGATTCAGACTAGTGCAAGGTGTGTGCATGTGCGCCGGTCCTAAGCAGATGTCGATTATGAAGTTGTTCACAATCAACTACAAGACAAGACATCGTAACTAAAGCGCTAATGGGTTCGATTAGCTATGGCGATTGAAAAAATCCTACATTGCGAAGACAAAAGACAAGAGTGTTACCTCGGCGCCAAAAGACAAGTGGGAGGCCACAAGAATGTAACCTCCGGGTCCAAAGCTCTCAAAGCCGCGGAAGTGGCGAAGTCCGCCGGTGGTAGCACGTGTATAAGCGGGCGATAGGTCGCCGGATCGAAGCGCCGCTGCTGGCAAGAGCTCGACCGGATCCATCTCAAGATCCGGGAGTCCCGACATGTGGAACATCGTCCGCCATGTGTAGTGGTGGTGAAAATGAGCCGAAGATGAAAAACGGGCGAATGCGAAAAGTCAACCGCAAAGTCAACTCGAGAGGGCCAAATGGCCGGAAGGTCAAGATGGGAATATACGGAAATATAGAGGAAACCAAGGGAACGAGTCCCAAAAGGTGAAAATAGCAAAGGAAATCAAACAAAGATTTGTTCTTGAAAATGTCCGAACGCTAAGGAGATCGCGAATCCGACGATTTAAAATGACGCGAAAACTCAAAGAAATGAGCAAAGGAGGAGAGAAAGAGACTCTAGAGAGAGAGAGTGAGAGATCTCGCGGAAGAAAAGTGAAGAAATAGGGCTTCAAGCCCTATTTTATAAAGCCCAAGGTGAAATGGCGTAATCGCCTCGATCGAATCTTGCTTGGCCGGCACATTTTGTGCCTACGGCACCTTTTTGTGCCGATGAAGTTTTTTATCGGTGGCCACCGGTGGCCATTCCACCCGGTGGTGTTCCTTGGGCCTTGTTTGGGCTAGATGATCACTTTGGGTCTTCAAGTCTCAAGAAAATACGAGAAAATGCGTCCCTCGATGCTCAACCGCCTCCGCTTTGACTTCGACCGTCTCTACTATGCGTGGTGCTCAATTTCGCGAAGATTGTATCCTTTGTATCCTTTTGTCATCTACGGAGATCCAAAAGTTGCCTGTGTGTCACGTGCATCCATCATGTTGTCCGCGATCGATCGCGCCATCTCGCACGTCTCTCGCGACTTGCACCGTTTTGCATTGTCATGTGGCATGCGTGTCATACCGCTTCATTTTGCACTTCATTTTCCATCAAATGAGGTACGTGTGCCTCATTTCGCATTTCATCGCATCTCGAGGCACGTACGCCTCGTTTTGCACTTCATTTTCCATCAAATGAGGTACGTGTGCCTCATTTCGCATTTCATCGCATCTCAAGGCACGTACGCCTCGTTTCGCACTTCATTTTCCATCAAATGAGGTACGTGTGCCTCATTTCGCATTTCATCGCATCTCGAGGCACGTACGCCTCGTTTTGCACTTCATTTTCCATCAAATGAGGTACGTGTGCCCCATTTCGCATTTCATTGCATCTCGAGGCATGTAGGCCTCGTTTTGCACTTCATTTTCCATCCAATGAGGTATGCGTGCCTCTTGTTTCGTTTCTCCTTCACTCACATTGTTTTCGCATCCCGTGTGATACGTGTGTCACATTATACAATTGCCCCGCACGGTCTGGCGAGACCTTAAACACGCCTGGTCCGGCGGGACCAAGAATGCGCTGGTCCGACGAGACCTTAAACCTCGCTGACTACATTGTCCGTGCTTTATTGCAAGCACTATCGCGTGCATTGCACTTTGCACCGCTGTTCTTCGGTCCGGCGAGACCTTAAACACGCCCGGTCTAGGAGACCTTAAATCTTTGAAGGGTGCAAGACCTTCGTGTGTTAAGTCGCCTCATTGCACTTGGCACGCATTTCGTCTACCGCTTAGCGCACCCTCATTTGTATTTCATTTTCCATCCTTTGAGGCACGGTACCTCATTGCACTCCATTTTCCATCTTTTGAGACACGCGTCTCAATTGCCCCATTTTGCATCGCATGCCCTTGAATCTTGGTAACATGGTTGCCCCGATGGCGAGACCTTAAACACGCACGGTCTAGGAGACCTTAAGTCCTCGGAGGTGTAAGACCTCCGGCATTACATGAGCACCTCATTGCATTTGGCATGCATTCCATAGCGTTGTGTTGTGCACCTCATTGCATTTGGCATGCATTCCATCGCATTGTTTAGCGCACCTCATCGGTTGCCCCCTAGGTCCCATGAGACCTTAAACCCGCCATTTGCATTATCATGCATCTCAAAGCCGCTACATGCCAAGATTTCGAGAAAAAACACAAGATGCATTGTCATGCATACGCCGCATCCCGTCTAGGAGACCTTAAATCCTCAAGGTGCAATTCCTTCGGTTTTGTCGCGTTCGAACGACTTTCGTGGTCCGTAAAGCCACCCGTCTATGCTCGCGGTGAGTTCCTAGAAGATCAACTGGGACGGTGAAAACTAGAGTTCGAACGGCTTATGCCTAGAACGCAAAGGTTCGGAATTTCCGAGACTAAAGTCTGGTTTAAATACCCAGGGGGATGTACCCTCGGCTTGAAATCTGTATGGTAGCCCCATAGGTTGAGGCGTGGTTCACGCCAATTTCGATACTGAACCAACCTAGTGTATCGCCCGGTTGGTAAGATAGGGAAAATCGCAATCATAGTCATTGCATCAACATGCATTGTCATGCATCATTGTAAATATTGCATATGTCATGCATTGCATTACAAAAAACAAAAAAAACATGCATATGTCATGCATCATTGTAGTATAGTGCATATGTCATGCATTTTCAGAATACCCATTGCATTGTAGTGCATGCATCCATTGCATCACCTTCCATCTATGGCTTGCGCTTTCCAAGTCGAGCTTGGTCCGTATGTGCCCATGTTGTTCGTGTCGGCCACGCTTGTCGAGCTTTTGTGTCCGAGCCTAGAGGGTAGCGGACCGCTGTCGTGTTAGACATGGGTTGTATGTGTACATGCCTTCCTAGGCAAGATTTGGTTTGGCCCGCGTACATATCCATTGTATCTATTCCATTGCATGCATCCATTGCATCACCTTCCATCTATGGCTTGCGCCTTTCCAAGTTGAGCTTGGTCCGGTATGTGCCCATATTTTTCGTGGTCGGCTAACGCTTGTCGAGCTTTTGTGTCCGAGCCTAGAGGGTAGCGGCACCGCTGTCGTGTTAGACATGGGTTGTATGTGTACATGCCTTTCCTAGGCAAGATTTGGTATGGCCCGTGCCATATCCATTGTATCATTTATCCATTTCCATTACATTGTAGTGTAATTGTTGCATCCGCATTAGGATCATTGTTCTTTCATCGGGTCGTCACCCCACTCATGTCAATCCACCCAATACTTGTTCTTGTGTCCGTAAGTACTCATAGATCGACATCGATCTATGGGAGACGGACTTGTTACCTCCATCAATCTATTTGACATTTGTGAGGTTTTGAACCGCTCATGATTGAATCATGATTCAATTGCCCGCATGTAGTTCGCATTTAGTTTTAATTGCACTACATTTTCATTTGCATTATCTATACATAGTTTTGTATATATTGCATACCATTCAAGATTCACATTGCATATGACATGCATGTTGTTAATCATATTGTACCGTTAAGTTTGTTTTCTTTCCAGCACGATATTGTATGTATCTCATTTACCGTTGTGAAACCGGACGAGTCGCAGTATTGTATCTCTCGAGTGAGACGCTTTTGAGAATTGCATAATTCTCTTACATCCTTTCTACATTGTAGTGTAGATCGTTGCATGTTAGCTTATAAGCCGCATGTGTGCCTCATTACGACTTTCTTTGCATGATCATAAGTTATGCTTGGCTTCTTGCATTTTCGGTTGCATTTTGCCCCGCCACGGGCATATCTTATCGTTGGCATGTGTGCCTCTTGCATGAACTACGCTGGTTTGATTCCTTGAGGATACGAGGCGACACGAGTTCAACCATTTGCGCTTTGCATGTTTGTCCAAGTCTTCGCCTTGTAAAATGGGTCGCCTCGGCTTTGACATTCACTCCGTCATTGTTATGACTTTCGAAGTTCTCCAAAGAGGGCAATCAGAGACACCCCATTTTTGACCGTCCTCAAGACTTGGATGTCACCGCTTGGACACTCGGTGATCATCCATGTGTGTTCGTTTGGAGTTCGGAGTTCTCGGCTCGCGTCAGGCCTCGGGACCTCCGACTCGACTGCTTGTGTTTGGTTTTGCACCAAACACTGTGATTTGCCTTTGAGGCGGGGAATGCCTTCGAGGCATCCCCACACACCACCGGCTGGGGCTAGAGGCTACCGGCTGGCTGTAGTTGTCACCGGCACTATATTGTGCCGGTCGGCACTGTTTTGGGCGAAATGACCATTTTGCCCTGCCGACCACTGTGCACTTACTGTGTGAGATATTTTCTCACAGCTGTATGCAACTTGTTTCTCCTCCATACACGTGTATGGAGGGATGAGCTTGCTTAGTGGCCAAGCTTGTAAGCTTTTGGCCTATAAGAGGGAAGCTCTCCCTCTTGGCTTAAAGGTTAGAAAATTTCAGAGTGTTAGCCATTGTTAGAGAGAGCCAAGCTCTGGTTTTAGGGTTAGAATAGATATAACTTCTATATCTCTCTCATTCCCTTGTTTAACTAGGTTTTTTGTGCCTTACTTTTGCACACTAGCACCTAGTGTCCCACCTTTCTCTTGGTTCAGAGGTTCTAGAGGTTAGTTTAGGTGATTCTTGACTGGATTGGAGCTCAAGGGACCAAGCACAACAACCTTTGTGAAGGTAGTCAACAAGGGTAAGAAACTTACACTTTATTCCCCATTTTTGCAACTTGTTTTTACCTAGTTTAAAACAGTTTTTGGGCTTAGTGTTTGGCACATAAAAGTTCTGTTTTTAAGTCCTCTTTATTGTATATTAAGAGTGCTTTGTGGTTTGAGGAACTTTGACCACCTTTAGGCCTTGAAAACGGCTCTTTTGTTACCTTTTTGGAGAGATCCGAGATTTTGGTCTTGGGATCTCTTCACCACTGAAATCTTGAGGGATTTCAGTGGTGAAGAGCATGCCTTGAAGTCTCAAGAAGGAGAGGGCCACCCCCTCTCCTTGATGTCCTTGAAAAGGACAAGGTTGGCTCCTTAAGAGAGCTCCATGTTTAGTTGCGTATTGAGCATGTTTTGGTTGTTTATCATGCTTATATTGTCATATTATAGCATGCTTTCAAGTGGGTTTTAGTACTCTTTGCATGATTTGCATAGTTACTTTGTAATGCCTTAATATTGCCTTAACATGACTAGCTTGTTAGCCTATATTTCTAGCATGTTTTAGGCTTGCATTTGTGAAGCTTGTAGGCTTATTTTGTCATGCTTTAGCTCTGTCCATAGCTATTTTGGCCAATCTTAGCATGTATTTTGTAGCCCCTTTGTATTTGGCTTGTAGGCCTCAAAAGCATGAATATGTGGTATGCTATTCTAGCTTTGTTTTTGATGGTTGGGACCATCTTCCATGCTATTTCAGTCCCTCATACATGTTTGATTGATTGCCTTGCATGCCTCTTTAATGCTTTAAAGGTGTGTGTTAAGTACTCCATGTTTTGGTCTTGTTGCATGCCTTCATGCTTAAGCTTCTTAGATGCCATCTAAGTGGACATTTGGCCTTGTTTTAACATGCTAGAAACCTGATTTAGGTTGTTCAATGCATGCCTTGTTTGCTTTGCATAGATGTGGTTCAATGCTCTCTTGAGCTTGCCTCAAGCATAGGCTAGTTGCATGCTTTGTTTGGCTTGCTTTGTTGCATGTTTTGGCCATGTGTTTTGTATGAATTTGAGCCTAAGTTGCATGCTAGTAGTCCATGTTTAACTCATTTCAAGTGTACTTGAATGTTGTTTATTATGCTCAGGTGTTGGTGTCTTAATTTTTTCATGTGTCCCTGGTTGTTTAGCCCCCATCTTTAGGCATCTTGGCCACTGTTCTTGGGCCTTTTAGAGCTGTCCAATTCATGTGTAAGTCCATTCCTACTTTGCTTTGCATGCTTGTATGTTCATACAACAATATTCTTGCATTGCATCGCCATATTGCATGCTAGATGACATGCTTAGGGTTGCATTTGGCATTGTGCATGCCAAGCCTCTTGAAGTGAGTTTGATAGAGGTTTGGCACCTTTGTTTGCATTGCATGCATTTGAAATCAAAGTTGCATTCTTGGTCCTTAGGGCCATCACGCATGGAAATGCGCGATTGGCAGGCTCGAATCGAGGCACATGCCCTCTTAAGTCCATAGCATGATTTGGGATGTGTTTGGTGCATATATACCTTGAATTGCATTGCCTTGCCTTTTGTTCCTCTCACATCGTGAGTTGCGGTGTTCTGCAGGACTTTGTGCCGACCGGCACTTTTAGGCCATCAATCGGGCACCGATAATGAAATTCGGTGGATTCCTTCTTCACGGTGGCTCCTCGACTCGGCCGATGATACTTCCCAAGGCTCGAGAGGCACTCTGAAATTTTGGGAATTTTTGGAGGCAGATAAAGAAAAATGAAGTCAATGCTATGGCACGTGTTTTCCGGGCGAAGTCGCAAGCATGCATCATTCACAAGATTCCGAGGCATTTGAGGCTCCATTTAATTTATTTGTTTAATTTAATTTTGGTAATTAGAATTTGTAATAATTTATTTATTCATTTATTCTTGATGTATTATTTATTTATTCGGTCCCTCCAGTGAGGGCAAAATGTAATAAGTGTGTGTGAGTGGGCATGTATGTCTTCCAATCCCCACTTCTTTCTAACCCTTTTATTTACCCGCTTAGGGTAGATTAGGGCATTTTCAATTAGCATACCTTATGTAAATGCATGCGTGCATCATTCATAAGTATTGCATACATTGGGCTCGGCACATCACGCAAACCGCATCGCACTTTCGATTTCCAAATTGAATACGTGCTATGTGGTAGCATTTCATATGCCATGTTAGGGTTAGCCGAGCCTAGTCTAGCTTACATCTATGCCTGTGTCGCATTAGCCACTTAACATGAAACTAGGTCATGCACGTTTGCTAACCGGGTTTTGTTTTTGGCGCGGAGTACGATGTAAGTCTTTATCGCTTTAGCATATCGCATGCGTGTGAATGTTAACATGACAATAGGATTGCCATGCGGCTAAGTGCTTATGTGATATAACTGTTTGTATGCCTGTGGGTGGAGGTTGGATTGTATGAGTTGGGAGTACTCGTTGAAATCCGTATTTTAGCCTACTTGCGAGTAGCAAAATCTAACACGTTTTTCGAGACAAAACGGATATGCAATGTTTGTTCCCAAATTAGGCGATCTAGTCTATACTTGTTCTTTGTCGCATAACATAGTAATTCTAGGCTAATAACCGAATAAGAACGCATAAAGTTTTCAAAAATGGATATCACGGTTAGTAGAGCGGTCTTGGGACCGGCGAAAAGGTGCTCATAGTGACCTTCCCGATCGTACCCAAGCTCCCGAGCCAAGTCACTTTGGTGATGACGGACACGTGGCCTTGGCACCGAGTCGGGTTTCCTAAATTCCTTTTGAAAATATTTAGGTGGCGACTCAGTCCGCAGCAAAGTCCATGCTTGGCACTTCTTTTCAAAAATCAGTTTTTCTCAAAACAATTTGCCAGAGGTGGACTCTTTGGTTCAGATTTAGAACCGCGACACAAACGTTAAAGGGTCCGAGTCAGAGCGAGGTCCTCATGCAAGGCTATACATCTAGCAAGCTGATCCTTAAGACCGAATATAGTACTCTTCAACTCAACAATAACCTATTTTAACCGTGCAATCTCGTCCTTTTTTACTTTAATGCACCCGTTGAATCCAACAAACAAGTTGGAGGCTTGCACCTCAAGTGCCTTCGTCAACTTCCCAACTTGGTCCTCTAACTTGGCGATCATAAAGTCTTTGCTTTTGTTCTTGGCTTCTAGCCTAGTGATTAATTTGCACGCATTCTCAATGCTGGGAGGGCCTGCTAGACCCTTAGTATGTGTCATCTCTGCTTCGTTCGCCTTCGTCACAGGTTCGAATCCACTCTAAGTGGCTTTTGTAGTATTAACTGCCACTCGTTCGCTGGCACCATTTTCGACTTTCCTTTCCTGGTCACGCTTACTATGGGAACCGTTCCCTACACCCACAACACCATCATTCACATCACACCTTTCCTTACTTGCACGGCATGCATCTAAGTCCCCGTCATCAATAGCTAACTTCAAATCAAGTACATCGTAATCCCCACGCAGCTGTGCCCTTTCGAACGACAACACCCATAACCTATCGTCACGTACGAGCGCATATATACACAACACAATCAAACAAACCAGTAACCTATAACCAGTGCCACCAACATATACGACCACATTACGTCACTCATCCTCGTTCAAATAATCAACTACCACATACTACAAAACCAATCGATTATAGCTTACCTCAAACTTATCCATGTCTGCCAATGTAATGGTTTGCATTCTAGCCAACAGGCTACTCACATTCCACTTCAGAAATCTGGAAAAAACACCGTTGCGTTTTGATTCCACAACCGTGGTATGTTCGCACAGCCAGTACTACACAAATTAGAACCACGCCTAGTCAACTAAAAAACAAAACACCCCTATAATAACAAAACAGCCCCAAATGTAAACAAACGATGTTAACAAGGCACTTACCTAAAGCACCACCACACAACTAGTCACCTTGTCAAGGGTATGATAAAACTCTTTAATTGATCCCACCAAAGCATTCTGTATCGCGGAAGTCCAATTGTACAACTTCATGGTATCCAATTTGTCTATTACTCAAATGAAATTTCAACTCACAGATTCTCCCGATGTTGAGAAAAACAACTTCACATAGACGTACACCATTAACAGCTTCGCAACATCCACAACGTCTTGCTCACTGGTACCGCATACCGCATCCAAAAACAAAGACTTCACCAATGTTGAACTAGTACAAGCCACATTCCCACACCTCCATTGCATAAAGTCAAATGGCGATCGAGGCCCTGACCATAAGACCAATGGTTGCCCACCACATTGCAACCCTCAACTTTAAAGCCCCATCCCCGATGTTGAACACATCATTATTCGGGTCGTACTTCTGAATAATCTTATACACCAACGCGTCACACTTCCTGAATTCATGCTCATTTAGGTCATTGACAAGAATTGCTTCAAACAACAACCAGAACAGCGCTTTCATTAGGTGGGCGCGGTGAGCTGATGTTACCAGATGTAGATACAATCTTCACAATTCCTGCAATGTTTTACTTGTAATTCAACCTCATCTTCACATCCTTGATGGGTGCGGGAACACTTCGCAATGGTTTCATTTGCTTGAACAAGATACATCCTTCTATCCTCGTGCCAAGTTTTCTAGATGGCAAACTAGCAAACCCACCAACTCTTGTCTTCCCCTTATATTGGGTCATCGGACTCGACGTCCTAATAACATCTACATTTCAATCATACACAATCAATTACAAAAACCATACATTAAAAACCGGATATTCAACAGAAATAACACACGAAGACTTTACATTATCATATTACCACACATTTTGAGCTTTTAAACAAAACACTAACACCAAACGTAACCTGTCCACACTGCTACCCAAACAGGCACATAACCACACTACACACATCCCAACAACTCACCAACACCGACACTCACCCAGCAACACATTAATCAAACGTACTACAACCATGATACCCTACCGACAAAAATTAACAAACAGCAATCTAACAACCCACCACATACAACAAACACCAACACACATCAACCACACTCACCACCGATACCTCCTTTCCTACACATGAGTACCACACAAAACCACATACAACAAGTTCGTAACACACTGACCACACTACACAATTCCCCTAACCCCTCCCCTACTATCACTCATTTGTAACATAACCCACTTTCATCTTAACAACACCTATCAAACTAAAACAAAAACAAAAACGAAAACAAAAAAACTCCACAAACAGATACCCACATCAGTCCTAACAACACCTACCCAACAACAAAACAAAAAAAGAAAAAAGAAACCCCCAGCAAATTCCTCATATTTGCCTTACCGTCACCCACATAAAGCCACATAACTCCCTCATCACCCACATACCACATAACCCACTACCATCCTAATAACACCTACTAGACGAAAACAAAAACCCCACAATCATATATCCACATCGGTCCTAACAACAGCTACCCAGGAAAAAAAACAAAAAACAAATCAACACCACATTCGCACATTTGCCCTAAAATAGAACAACCCCACAAACAAAAACCACAGTAACTCACATACAAGAAGTACCACCAATCTCACCCTCCATACACCCACCTACAGCATTACACCCCCACCAAAATACACACCACTACACGAACATATACACACACTAATAGAAAACAACAATAAACCCAAGTATGACAACATATCTAATACTTGAGAATAAAGAAGGTGGTTACTCACTGTTGCGCGGCATCGTTATCGGCAAATTGATGGGTCTCACACTTGCACAGCAATAACACAGCCAGCTTTCCGATTGATCACTCCACCAAATCGGCTAGTGCAAATTGAGTCACACCCTAACTGATATATCACATACCCATTACATTGTTGGGTTTTTTCCAAAACGGTTGTTGATTTGATGGGATTTGGATAGGGGTTCCTTTAACAACGGGATATCAAATCCCATTCACATTGTGATACACACCAGACCAACACCGCCTATAAATTCACCAACAAGATTGTCTCGTTGATCAGCTTCACCATGATGTGGTCCCCCGCCAACCACACCCACCTCGAAAACTAATGGATTCTCTAAACAAATCTCTTAAATTACCTTGTTCTCGCAAATGGTTTGGAACGAGAACACCAATCACAACGACTGTGGGGGGTTGATGATTGCGATAGGATGAAATGTGGACAGTTTCCAATCAACGTTGGCGACTGATGGGTTCTTGAAACTTCTACCACATAACCAGGTCATCCCAAACGATGTGAAGTAAGTACACTGTATCATTAACTTCAATTACTTAGTGGGTTGACCCGATGGAGTTACCACCCACGAAAAAATTGGGCCCCACACTGGGCTTCATTGTGCTGATATGGGTGGACCCATTCAACGTACCAAAGTAAAAAAGTCTATAGTAAGCTTTCCCATAACGCAGCAACCCCGCCACTTACGTAATCTAATCAACTCAATATAAAACTCATTAACTATAGGCAAAAACGTAATACAACCACAAATAGGACTTCTAAGATCATCAAAACACAATTGGGACTGAATGGTTCACAATTCATCCATATGGGATTTATAGGTCAATTCTCTATTATATAATGTGAATATGTTTTTAATTGACAATACATTAAAAATAATGTGAACATTCTTTCTCATCTGATGTGAATATATTTTTAATTGACAACATATTAAAAATAATGTGAACATTCTCTTTCATCTGATGTAAACGTTCACAACACCTTTCCGAAAAATTCTCTCTCATTTAATGTAGTGATATGAACATTCACAATATGTAAACCTTCTTATTTTTAATTGACAACACATTAAAAATAACATTCATTATATTTTTAATTGACAACACATTCTTATTCACAACATGTAATGATGTGAACATTCTCTCTTATCTAATGTAGTGATGTGAATGTTCACATTCGTATATTTTAGTATGAATATTCACATCATGTAATTGACAACATAATGAGAAAAATTCATTTCAAATTAATGTGAATATAATGATATGAATATTCACATCATATAATTGACAACACAATGACAAAAATTCATTTCAAATTAATATGAATATAATGATAGTCAACATCTTGATACCTAGGAACTACCAAAATATAATGACTATCAACATTAATATGGTGCAAAAGAGATTGATGGTGTTTTGGTCTTCTTACCTTGAATAAGATAGGATCTAATGGAATAATAAAAAAAAAAATATGAGTTGGATGGAATAAAACTCTTAGAAAGAGAATTTATTAAAAAAAAAAAAAAACTCCCTAAAAATATATATATATTATTGTTCTAAACTTTCTTAACCTTAACTTTGACTTATATTTTATAGAGATGAGTTTCTCTCTGGTTCACAAAAATGGATTAGAGGGTCTCGTTTTTTTGTCGAATTAGATTAGATAGAATTATTGTAAGGTAGAATTTAGTGAGAGGATTATTAATATATTGATATTAAATTGAATATGTAAGATAAATTGTGTTTTTTGTGCACTAGCATGGTAGTATTAATTAGTTAAGATTAAATTTATAAAATTATGTAAAAATTCTCATTATGAAAAATGTAACTTTATTAGTTTTGTAAAATGGGGGGCAATAAGGTCATTTCACCTCTAATCTTTTAATTCTATGGGATTAGATTAGCAAGCCCAAGTCTCTCATGGGATTGCTAATCCCTTCTTTTGTGGAATTTCAGTCCCATGAGACTATTAGTTCTATGACAATTTTCTAAAATAAACATGATATTTCTAGATCCACTTCACTGCTAGTCAAAGTCCACTTTTCATCTCTAGAAACAAGGATTTTTTACCAATTAGTCCCAATAATTGAATCTATTACCTATTAGGTTCTAAGTTTCTATCTCATGCACCGGTAGGTCCTGTTATATTTTTTTTTATCCTGACTTTGCCCTTGTTGTTATACTTTCACATGTTTGCTTTTTTTTTTTTTTTTCCTAGTTTCCCGTTTTATTTTTGAACTTCAAATTGTGAACCTCTGACAATATTTTTTTTGGCCATTTTTGATCTCCAACACCTCACCACGACAACCACCTCCTCAGATCCAGTGGCAATGAGAGAAAAAGAGGAAAAAAAAATGAAGAGAATGAAGGAGAGAGATGAGACACCATTACTAGAGAATAATTCTCATCATTTTACGCTATCACAAATCAAGCCGAAGAATCAAAAGTCTAATTCAGTGATAAATTTATCATGCAAAAAAATCTCAGCCAGAGTTATAGTGATAAATTTATCACTGTTGAATTGGTTAAAAAATTTACAAATAGCAGACTTAATTTGTGAGAGAGAGGGGCATCACAACCAATTTATCACTGAATTAAGTAACAAATTTATCATTCATAAATTAAGTAACAAATTTATCACTGAATTAGGTAACAAATTTATCAGATTAGTTACTCTTCTGTAGAAGATCAACAACACCTTTCAATGCACTGATTGGATACTTTGCATCCCAAACTGGTGATGGAGGAAGATGGTGGCAACGACGATGTCAATGATGGTAGATCGATGATGGAAGATTGCAATGTTGAAGCTATCAGATAAATGATGGGAGAGGAGCAACGGTGATGGCAACGAGGGAGAAAGACAATGGTGGTTGATGCAAGTGTGGTTGAGCTGAGCAACATATATGATGATGGAGAAGGAGGAGATGGTGTGCCAGTGAGAAATATGAGAGCGAGAGAAATGGAAGAGAGAGAAATAGAGATAGGGTTGTGTTTGGCTTTAGGATAAAATCACTCAACTAAATGTAAGGAATAAAAATGAAAGATGGGCTAAATTATTTTATGTCAGGACTTCTTGAAAATTAAGTCTGGTCCAAAGGACCGGCCCGTAACTCCCCCTTCAATTAGGGCCAAAGTATTGTTGAGTTTTGTGACTCATTACGGACTCCATTTCAATTATTAGAATTGTTCATTTTGTTTAATTATGGATGGAAATTATTTAAAAAAAAATTATTTATCTAATAATCATATTTTATAATTTTATCAGATTTATTATAAAAAAAAAGACAAAATATTTTTAAATTTATTTTTATCAATCATTTTTGGCAAATAAATGTCATCAAAATATATAAATATATTTATTGAATCAATATGCTTGTTTGGTTTCATTTTTCTGAAAACAGTTTTCAGAAAATTCTATTTTCTTATTTTTCGTATTTTTTTATTTTTATTATTTTTTTAAATATTTTTAGCAAATTTTTTAATTTTTAGACACACTTAACATAAATACATATAAAAAGTATAATTTTTGTAAAAAAAATCTTTTAAAAATTATTTTTTGTATTTTTATGTATTTGTTAATTTTTAAAAATATTTTTTCACAAATTTTTTACTTTTTAGATACATCTAAGTAAGGTGCATCTAAAAAAGTAAAGAAAATGCTTAAAATTTTAAAAATATTTACTAAAAACAAAAAAATCAATTTATAAAAAATTTAATCAAAAAAACTCAAATCAAACACACTGAATATAATTTTTTTCACGATTCATATGAATATTCAAACAAAATTAACCATTGAAATCGCAAAATGAAGCCCTGTGAACCCCACGAAGCATCCAAACCCATCTTAAAAGCACATTAACTACACTATTTAATAATTATATTTTTTTTGTAATTTTGACCCCTAATTGATATTGGTGATATTACGTGTATTAATTAATGTATAAATTAGTATACTAATTAGTGTTACATCATTATTATTGACCCTATAAATTATAAATACTTAAATTCTTTAAAATTATGCCACATCATCTATTAATATACTAGTTAGTACATTAATTAATACAGAGTAATGCTAGAGATTTCAAAAATTTTATCAAAATTTCTATCAAATGTCTCATATAGGTATGTGACCCACATTAATGTGGCTGTCATGTGAGTCCCACACCAGATATTTGGTAGAACTTTTAATAAAATTTTTGAGATCTCTAACATTTTTTATTAGGCAGTGGCTTTGGTCCAGTCCAATATCGGACTGGACCGTGCTGTTGGGCCCGTGAAGGTCCACCACAGGTCCCGTTTTGATAATTTGAACCGTTCAATATGTAGAACTCGTCGAGTACTATATGCCTGTAAAAAATCACGTTGATCGGATATTGATAGCTATGTGAACAAAACAATTTTTTATCAACCGTTAATTTTTTCACCGTCTATTTTTTTATACAAAACTGATTTGATTACATAGCTATTAATATCTGATCAACGTGATTTTTTACAAGCATGTGGTACTCGACGAGTTCTACACATTGAACAGTTCGGATTATCAAAACGGATCCAAAAAATGAACCCCATGAGCCGAACTGAACGAGTCCAATCTTGATCTCAACTTGAGACAAGCTGGAACCTTTTGATTAATACATCTAGTATTATTCTTATTCAAATGATATTAATTGGCACCTCACAAAACCCAAAACAAGGCCCAAGATCCTTTATCTCCAAATAATTCTGTCCCTCTGTCTCAAATTACTTACAACCATTAAATATGTCTTAAAATTTTTAGGCTCATATAATATAATAAGGAAAATGTTTTGTGGCACTAATTTGGGTAGCACTAATGACCCTAATTTCTTTTTCTGGAAACTGTTTTGCTTTTTTTTTTTTTTTTTTTGCCTTATATAGAAATTAAGGGCATTAGTGCCACTCAAATTAGTGCCACAAATCAAAACCCATATAATAATTGTAAGTGATTTAAAATAGAAAAACAAAATTATTTAGGAACAAAAGATCGTCCTTGCCAAACAAGTATTGAAGTAGAGAAATCGATCAACCGCTACAGTAGCATGAGAGTCAGTTGAAATGTTCCTGTCCCACTCATCTGTCTTTTTCAGTGGGTTCCAATGCCCCTTTCGTTTCTTTCGTTTCTTTCAATTTTTTATTTTTTTTAATATTTAATTTTTTTGTTTTAGTCTTTACTCAAAAACCCTCTTCCCATTCCACCACCCACCTCACCTCTCTCCTCTCTCCTCTCTCCATCAACTTCCCACCTTTCTTTCCATTTTTTTAATTTTTTTCTTTTTCAAGAACTATCAGTTTATTTGGTGAGTATGAAAAGATCATCAACAACTTCAAAGAAAGGTAGTAGTGTTGAAAACAGAGGGTATAAATGCAATGATGAGCCAATCATTGATTGGGAGCTGAGGCCTGGTGGTATGCTTGTTCAGAAGAGAGGTGGTGTTGTTGAGTCTGATGGCGGTGGCGGTTGTGGAGGTCCAATGATCAAGATCAAGGTCTCTCATGGCTCATCTCACCATGATATCACCATCCCTGCTCAATCCAGTTTTGGTATTAATTAATTACTTCAATTTCCCTCTCTTTTCTTCACCCATTTTGCTTCTTTTCTTTCTCTATTCAATATTTGTTGTGCATTTGCTTTGTTTGGGCTTTTTCTGTTAGACATAGTGTTGATTGATGCCCATTACTAGTTTTCTACATTTTCATGCTATCTTTTCTTCTCTTTTTCACTTTAATAATGTGAGATTAAAAGCAGGGTAACCATCACTTTTTCTTTTTTTGTTTGATTAAAGTTAATGATCAACTGGTTTTGGTGATGTGCAATGTGGAATTTGAAATGTTTCTTTCTTCATCAAGAAGTCTTTTTGCCTTTAGTTCTTAAAGTTAATGCAAAGTGTGCTTTGTGGGATGGCTCATTCTGAGATCATTATTTTACATTATAATTTTCATTTTTGGACTCTATTTCCTCTATGTGATGTTGATGTATTCTTGGTTTAGCAGTTGGGCATTTGGACATCAAATGAAGAATGATACCAGTCTCATGTTTTCCCATATTATTTGGGAAGCTCATCCATTGAAATCTAATCATAAATTGATTTCACAAAAACACTAGCTATGGTCAATTACTGAAACCCTGAAAATTGTCCATCCTTCAAAGAGGCTAAATAACAAACATTACAGAATAAGCCGGACACGTTTGCAATGTATGATACACGTCCAGTGTGGAATGATATTGAGTCCATAATAGAACCAATTACCATTTGTTTTTTATGTGTGCATTTGGACTTCAATCACATTTCAGTAATCAGTACCAATTCTCATGTAATTGCATTTTCATGTTGAAAAATTGATGCTCAAAACCCGCTTTTGGTCTAATGGAAGGGGATCTCAAAAGGGTTCTTGCCCATGAAACTGGACTAGAGCCTAAGGAGCAGAGGTTGTTGTTTAGAGGGAAAGAAAAGGATGATGAGGAATGTTTGCACATGGTGGGTGTAGTAGACATGTCAAAGGTGATACTATTGGAAGACCCGGCTAGCAAAGAGAGGAAACTCGAGGAGATGAAGAGAAATCAACATGTATTAAATGCCTACAAAGCTGTTGCCAATGTAAGGGTTGAGGTTGACAAGCTCTCAGACAAGGTCAGAATCCTTTTAGACTAATGAAAAAGAAAATTAACCATATTACCTTGGGCCAAGAAAACCTAATTACTTTTTATTTATGGTTTTTTAGGTCGTTGCCTTGGAGACGGCTGTTCAAAATGGCATGAAGGTCGCTGACAAGGAATTTGTTGTCTTGACAGAGTTGCTCATGGTGCAGTTGCTTAAATTAGACACAATCGAGGCTGATGGAGAAGCAAAAGTGCAGAGGCGAATCGAGGTTAGTAGTTTTTTGCTCTTCTAACACTAAAAGATGATGTTGGCCATTTAATGACATTCTGAATTTGTACGAGGAAAATATGTAGTTAATATGCACAAAACACTCCAAATAAAAAATAAAAAGGCTTCAATATGATCTGTAGCTATATATACATGTGAGGGAAGTAACTTGCTTTGAGTTCTGACTGCCCAAGTTAGCACATTTTGATCTCTTTTTGGAACATTACAGCAAAAAATTAGAAGGGGACACATAAAAACCACACCTCAAGTACCCATTGTTCATCTGCACAGTTGTACAATAAAGAAGTCTCCAAACTGGTATCAAGCATGGGATGGGTGTTATCCAATGTCAATGAGTGTATGTTAATTGTGATATGGGAACTGTCTAGACATGGCATGGGATATAGCATCTCAATTATTACCTACATATGTTCATGGATTGGGGATTCCAGTTTGCCTCAAAAGTCAAAAGACATTCAAGTTAGCTTTTTATATGATTATGATTCACAATGAGATGTTTTCTGTACAGGTTCATCGTGTCCAGAGTTTTGTGGATGCACTTGACAATCTCAAGGCAAGTAATTCAAATCCTGCATTTAGAAATTCTAATCCTTGTAGCAACAGCATCAGCGCTGTGTCGGTGTCAGCCAAGTGGGAGGCATTTGATTCGGGAGTCGGGAGTCTCGATCCAAACCAAAGACAATCGTCTACAAAAATCACCCAGGATTGGGAATTGTTTGAATAATTGAACATTTGTAGCAGTTGTTTTCGTGTTTTTGTATAATCTCATATCGAAAGAGTTTGTATAAATGGATCGTTCCTAGCCAGTCGTTTTTGTGTTTTTGATTGTGGATGGATATGCTTACTTGGTAGTAGGAAGAGGAACAGGCCTTCATGAATAATGTGTGGAATGTTGTTTGTACTTGCCATTTTGAAAACACTACTGAGATCTTTTGTATACTTGACTTTTCTGTTTTGTTATAGGAAGGAAGACAGTTTTCAATGTCCATGTGGAATTTGTTTTGTTTTCTGGAAAAAAAGGAAGTAACATTATTCAAGCTTTAATCAATTTCCACCTGATTTCTTAGAAACAATTTCTTTTTTCTTTTAATCACCATTTGCATATTCACATTTGTACTCTGCATTATCTCTATTTTTATATCCAATCTAGTCCCTTTCTAATTACTGTGATCCTGCTAATGTAAGGCTTCCATGACCCCTATCCAACTATATAGAGCTGACGTTTCGAGGGAAAAGAAAATGAAAGAAAATGATTTTTCCCCACAATATAAGATCCTAAAATTAACTAACTACATACAATTTCATTTTACAATTTGAACATATGGCTTGTCTCGGTGTTTGGGGCTTTGTAAGATCTCATCATAGGTCTTCGGTTTGAACCATGAAACCTCCCTTCCCTTCTTTCCAGTTCTTTGTATTTCAAAAAAAAAAAAAAAAACATATTTTGTGACACAGCCTAAAAATTAAATTGTTGCAGTTCAATCTATTGAGATTATAAAAACTATTTATAACTTTTCTTTGGAACTCAACCACAACGTCCGTTGTAGTCTAGTTGGTCAGGATATTCGGCTCTCACCCGAAAGACCCGGGTTCAAGTCCCGGCAACGGAAATAAATCTTTTTTCCCCTTCCTTTTTCTAGTGAAAAGGACGTGCTCTGGAACTTTCCAAACCTTTTGCAACTATTTTCCTCTATTTTGTTTTTTGGAGGCTCATTAATATTAATATTAACACCATTCTTCTTTTTTAATCATTTGGATCAATTTGATCCCTCTGTTTCACTTTTGAGTCTTTCAAAGAACGTTACCAATGAAAATAGCAAAAGGTTTTTGAAACACTCTCTCTTTTTTTCTTTTTCTTTTTTTCTCTAAAAACTTACGATCCAAACACACCCCAGAAACAAAAGCGAAAACAGAGGAAAATTAAGGTCTCGGCATCAACCGAGAAAGCCCAAAAGCAAAGGTGGCATTGTAGTGCAACTGAACTTTTGATATTTTTTTCCCAATACCCCGATTTAGGCCTCCAACATAAGACTTCGATTTCTGTAACCCAGAGAAACATAAGCAGAGTACTACAACACCAATACTTATGAAATAGTTACTATTTCCCTTTCATGTTTGCTGGCAGAGAGTTCTTCTAATTGATGTTCCCTGAAGTATGAAATTTACTTCTATATCAGATTATACTGCTATGAGAATAACTAACCCTATTAATCCTTCAAGTGTTCAAAAAAAAGATAGGGAAAAAAATTAGAAAAAGAAGGTAAAAGGACCATAGTTATGATCATCAAGCAATCAACCAGATGTATGTCTTGTATGGATTGTTTGTTGTTGACTTGATGCAAATTTGTCAGCCTGTCTTTGTTCAAATTTCTTTCATGGCTCTTCTAAGGTGCCATTTGAGTACTCTTCACCACCAACACCTGGTGTTCCATTTGATAACCGGTTTGTGCTGGTTGAAGTTGCGTAAGGGGAGTAAGTGGAAACAGGGCTGCCCCGTGAGTACCGATTCTGTGCAGCTGTGCTACTTCTTGTTGCCTTGAGACGAGCCTTTCTACCCTGTAACAAAGAGAAGATTTTCAGAAGCAGCAATCTGTACATATATGATGCAGATTTCACAGATGGTGAGAAGTAGAACACGTCATTTGGTAAATGAACAAAATGTGCATAGCAGGAAATGGGTTTATGGAAATCGGTATTTGCAAACCACTGGTTAGTTAAATTAAAGGTGAGTTGGGTTGACAATATTAACAAGGATATGAACAAGAAGATAATTTACCTTTCCCATGCATTTCTCCAAATGAGGAGCAAACCTTCCAGCCATAATTGATCGCCCACAGTTCATGCACTCGAATATGTCACTGGCTACGGAAGGATGAGTTTGTTCAAATATGTCAACCACATATTTGCTATTTGTTTCACCACTATTACTTGGATCAGCTACCCTGGCCCGAGCTTGAGCTGACAGCCTCAATTCTTCTTCCTCTTCTTCCAAATTACGATCGAGACCTAGCCTTGCTATTCGATGACATTCGGATGCAACATCAACAATAATGGAATCAAGAAGGTCATTCAATACGTGAGTCGGAAGCTGTAAACACAACCCAAAATAAGGAAATCATAACAAACATAAGGTAGAATGCGTACCTGCAAAACTGTTCTGGTACATATAAATTACAGTATATTGTGATGAAACCAACAAAGAATAAAGAAACATTGGTTTAGAATCCATCAAAACGAAGGCCTTTTTCTTTCTCTTTGCAGGATGGGGAGCATATGATTATAACAAGTCATTGTGATGCAAGTGCATAGCATTAAAAAAGTTAAGCATACTTGACCAAATTTTCACTCAAACAATCTGGAAAAAACATCATTTATTTTTTAACATCCAAATTTCAAACACATTCTTATCCACCAAGAGTGATTAATAGAAACAAACTAGGTGATCACACTGGAAAGCTTTTTTCCCTTTGCCTCATTTACAGTGCCTTCAGCACTGATCAAAATAAAATAAACAATTAACTCAGCCACAAAACCTTGCAAGGTTTGAAACAATTTTTCAATTTGCATTAACTTGAAAACACTGTTCAGAGATGTAAAAGGGGTGATAGCAACAGGAAACTTTCCTTTCTTTTTTTTGGACGAATAAACTTTCCTTTTTGAATTAAGAATAAAATTGAACCTGAAACCCATACTGCCCCATTGCATATGATTACCATCATGGCATGATGGCTTTGGCAAAAGAAATTTCTTGCACAACAAACTGTAAAAAAGGATAATGCAATGAGCAGGGACAATTTACACAATTAGAGAGCCAGAAGTTCTTCCTGTTCGGTTTTTCAGAAGAACCTTCAGTTATTACTTTTCAAAAAGCACCCTAATAAAATTAGTGACATGGGCTTTCCAACATGCCTAGAATCAATCATTGCAGAAACCTTTTGTCAATCGATCGACAAGCAAATTGTAATAAGAGTGTTTCACACAAGAATTATAAACAACATGCAGTGGTCTATTAATATAAAGACATAAAAATTTAACTTTTAAAGTAACTATAGAACCAGAAAAATGACCCATAGGTGACAACAAATTATCCATTACATTACACACTAATATAACTTCTACAAATTCCCATTCTTCAGCTACTGCCTTCTTTTGCACCTATATCTCTATGCTTGAAATGTTTCTTCTTTTAGAGAGAGTTTCCTTATCAATCACTTTATTGTAAAAGGAAAAAATCATTAGAGGATGCTATACATTTCAAGATGAAGGCGCCACGAGTACGAGGGGAACGTGAAATAATTTAAGTACGCAAACGAGATGACTAAGATTTTTGGAGGTCATCTAACTTCCATCTCATCCACCAACTAATTCACAAATGATTTGCAGAAAATTAGTATGATTTTTAATCAATTGCAATGTTTTAATATTGGTGAGAGGTATACCTGTGAATGAGAATCATCATTCGGTACTGACATATTCTTAATGGAGATCTCCTAGGTCCGGTATGATTCCCAACTACTGAAAATTCAACTGAAGGGAGGATAGCTTTATGATCCTGAAAAATGGCAGAATGTCAACGAAAGAAAGGGGCCCAAAATTGGGTTGACATTCAAAATGGAAGAAGTGGAAGGGCAAAACGGAACAAAATAATTTAATGATAATGACTAAAGTAAAAGAAATTCGATTTTAGACATGAATTCAAATAGAATAGAAGGGAAATGAATATGATAATCTAGAAAAAGTTGGATTTGGATTCCTAGTTCTAGAGATTTATTATTGACGAGCTACAGTGATTGCATTGCACCTATTAAAAGCAAGTAAAAGAATTATTGAAATGAGCTCAAATGGAAAAAAATAATAATAATAAAATACATGTTGATAAATGACTACCAATTTCTAAATCTTACCAAGTAGTGAGAAATACTTGTTAAATTCGGGGACCAATGATGTTGCAAGGTAGCAAGCATTTTACCATCACTTAAAGTGACATATTCGTAAATCACATTCAAATTAATGGGAACCATGCTTGCGATGTGATGATTTTCTTCACTCCCCCAGAGTACATGGCAATCTCAAATGGAATTGAATTGAGAATTGGACAACATTAATCCTGAATATGAATGTACCACTAGCAATCACTTTTTTTTATCAACAATCTCACTTTCTCCTAACTAGTTTCTCATCCAGATGATCACGGATCTAAATCTTGTGTAATCTTAAACAAGATTATAAAACAAAAACACAAAATATGATGCATAGACAATCAAATGACCTAGTAAAAAACTCAATCCCTTATTGATTACTTAATGTAAATCATGCCAAAGAAGTCAATCAAAATCCATACTATTTTGTACAGCATTTGTAGCTAGGGTATTTCAAAATAAAATTGATTGAAGAAATTATCATAAAATATTATTGTGAGCAGAGATAAATAAACTATTGAACATGATTTCCAGGCAATAACAATGAATTTGTAGAAACTGCAATATCGAAATCGATACAAGCTTACAGATCGACATGAAAATTGTTTGTGTGAATGTTGGGAGGGGAGAGAGAGAGAGAGAGAGAGCTCACAAATAAATGTACTGAATGTCGCTACGCAAATTGTAGAGAGAGAGAGACAGACATTTGCCCCTTTTCTGTTTCTCTTTCTGTTTCGATTAGGGCTTCAGCGAAGGATGATGATGATGATGATGATGTTGATGATGAGTCGGTTGGGATCAAGTGAGGTAGGTTTTTTTATTTTGCTATTGCAATCACTATTTTGGAGAGCTCCACGTCAGGCAGAGTACGATTTACAACTAATGGCTTAGCGGGCTTGTGTAGGCTTGGGCTTGGGCCCAGTATCCACACATCCAACTTTGGGTTTTGGATAGACTGTTAAAAGTTGGCTACAAACTATAGAGTTGTCAAAAATAAAAAATTTAGGAATATAGAAATCAAATCAAAAAATTATTTATAATCTTTTCTCATGAGGTGAATTTTATTTTTTGAGTCCTACAATCGTGTGAAATGATTGTATTTCGTTCTATGATTAGTTCTATTCAAGTCAAATAACTGTTGTTCAAATTAGTTATGCAAGAAAAGAAGAAAAAAAAAATTACATTAATTAGTTGATTTAGGATTTTTTTTTTTTGGAGATAAATAATTTACTCTTTGGAACAATGTTCGTATCATTTATGAATTGATATTGAGTAAATTACACAAATAGTTGCTAAATATACAATCTAGTTCATTCTGATTCTTAATTTTGTTTCAATTCCATCCTTAAACTTTATACATTCAATGTGGTCTCTTCCTATTAATATCCTTAACTTGGACGAAAATATTGAGAAATTTATTCCATTTATTGCCTAATTGAATAGTAGACACAAATTCAACACAAGCAAACAAAATTAATTTTAAGAACTAAAATACATACCATAATGAGGAATAGAGTCGTCTGTTATATCGCAATAATAAATTACTCTTTAAATATCTAATTTGTCAACTGTATTTCTAAATTACTTGTCAACTGTATTTCTAAATTGTCAAGTTAAAAATAAAAAACCTCTTGACAATTGCACTTTTAATTTGTTAAGTTAATCCTTAAAATCTCTTCAAAATCACATTTTTTATATTTTGCGTTAAACTCTGTATTCGTGTATCCATTGTTCGATCAATATAATTCAACTTATATAGACCATTCAAAACTTGATATAAGCAAGACATTAACATTTTTCGTCTAAAGTTAATGACATTTATAAGATGGGACCACGTGGAAAATCAATATGTAAAATTTAGAGATATAATTAAAACAAAATAAAATAAATAATAGTATAATTTGAGGACTATTTTATGTAATTTGACTTTGTTCAAAAACATCTAATAATTTTAATGGAGTCATCACATATGCATGATCTTGATGATGCATGAATTCACATGGCGTCTTGGCATGGAACTCGTGTGAATGTCCACCACAAAAATATATCAATATGGAGGAACTAGGGATTGATGTATTTGCGGTTCTCTGTCTTTCCTCAATCTGTCTTACTCTTAAAATATCATCATGTGGAGAAGTGTAAAATAAAAATACTAACTCCATATAAAAAAATAAAAAATAGACTATAAATCAAGAATGTACAATTTTTTTTTTTGGGGGGGGGGGGGGGGAAAAGAATGTACATGTTAGTGTAATTACATCCACCAAATGTATCTTTATTTGTTAGTATTCTTATTATTTTTACTAGATCACATCATGTGACATATACATTCTTAGTACTCATGATTTAATTTTATATTATTTCATGAAAATAATAAAATTAAATTTGATTCATTGAAACGAAAATCAAATAAAATAATCAATCCATCATTTAATTCTAATGAATCAAACATAATATAAAAATACTAATATGTTTTTAATAATTTTCTACTGACTTGTATATATTTTCTTTTCCAACTGTTCCAATTTTTATTTATTTTTAGATAGGACCACTGTTCCATTAATATGTTAACATTAAGGTAAAAGGCAACATTATTTTTATTTTGGTTTTTAATATTTTTAACACAAGTAATCAAAATACTATATATATATATACAGTGCTGGGAAAGCACCATCGTCCAGTAGTTGGAGATAAAAAGGCTGAAGTGTCGTTGTAGTTGAAGCAAACGAAAGAGAGTGAATAATCACGTGTTAACAGTAAATAATTAAAAAGCGATCTAAGGTGTCGTTTGGAAAGTGGGTTGATTTTTTAGTTTTTTGATTTTTTTGACTATTTCAGTCTGGGTTAAAAAGTTTGGTTTGAGAAGAACTTTTTGACTTTTTGATTTTTTTTGTGAGAGAAGAATGTAATGATTATGAGTTGGATATGATGTTTTGTTTGTTATGACTAAAATAGCCTATTTTATCTTTTATAACTAAAATAGTCAAAAAAGCTTCCAACCCACCTTCCCAAACGGTTCTTTTTAGTTTTAGACGGTTAATTTATTTAAATTATTTTTACTTAATGAGTTATAATAAATAAATAAATAATTTACACTACACAATTTTATACAAACTCTCAAATTAAGGCTTGGTTTGGCATAATCAAAATAAGTCAAAAAGTTAAAAAGTCAATATCTTATTTAAGTCACATCATCTTATTTAAGTTACATCACTTTTTTATCACATCATTTCAAACACAACTTATATTCAATTCATATTTCATAAAAAGTCAAAAAGTACACTTATTTAGGAGTTGTTTGGGATGACCTAAATAAGTGACTTTTTTGTCTTTTTATAAAAAGATGTGCAAAAAAATAGAGAGATGATGTGATGAAAAAAAGATAAAAAGATAAATTATTTTGTAATAACCAAACTTGGCCTAAAATATAAACTCCTCTTTTAAACTATAACAAACATTCCTTATGTATTATTCTCTCTCTCGCTCACTGTAGAGATAAATTGTTTTTTTGTGTTTTTTGTGTTTTTTTTTTTTTTTTGAACCAATTGTTTTTTGCTTTTGTCTCCCATTTTTTTGTCACCTTATGGTGTGGATATATATGGTGACAAATTCATCAAGCCCCGCCTCACGATTCACGCCTACGAATTTCATGATAACGCTCACCAATATCACAGTGCTATGACACTCTTTAACTATTTTGTTCATATTGCATTCACGGTCCTGCCTGTTTGTAGTTTATGACAGAAAATTGATTTCACATTTCTAGGTAAGAAACTTGTTTTTCTCAACCGAAAAAAAAAAAAAAAAAAAAAAAAGAAGGGGGAGAGAAAGAAAAAAAGAAGACTCTTTTTCAATTAGAAATTTAAAAAATCAGAGAATTTAAACCCAAAATTTATGAATAGTCCATAATCAATTCTTGAATTGTGTGTCTTATATCTTAAATAAATTTCCGTCATATATTATATTTTTTAGGTAAATTTCCAATAAAAAAATCTTGGACTGGTAAAAATATTCTTTTTGGCTTAGAGCCAAATTCACTTTATCAATTTTGTGGTTTATTTGTACTTTACATGTACTTGAATAGTAGAGTACAAATAACTTAAATCACAAATTCATAAAGTGAATTTGGCTCTAATCCAAAAAGAAGATTTTTACCGATAAAAGACTTAATATGTCCTCTCTCTAAAAATGACTGTTGCTGAAACAACTCGCTCCCATGGCAGATCAACCGAAGAGGATGATCATTTGGCAAGGAGTAGAAAGAAAATCAAAGGGGTTGGTACTGACAAAGAGGACGAACTAATGAGTGATGAACAAAAAGCCGAACAACCCAAGGATCTAGCAGATGAACGTATGGAAGATACACCCATAACCAAACCGCAAGCTATCGAGGGTGAACATGACCGAACACAAACGAATGTAGGAGAAGGCCAAAAATCCTTCAAACAAGCCCGCCTTCGTTCACGATTCAATGAGAGAAGTAACGAAAAGAACTTTAATGGTGATGTGGAAATACTCTCTTTAGATGATGAAGAGGAAATGCAATACGAGAATGACGAGGAAGACACAAAGGAAATTAAAATCGAAGGCATCCCCAAAGTAAAAATTCCAATTGGGCTTCTCAGAAAAATCAGAGAGCCATGGAAGAAATGCCTAATTGTTAGACTTTTGGAGGGAAAAGATAGACTACAAACTCTTTGTCAATAAGATGAAGAGAATCTGGGGACTACAAGCAGATTTCGAAACCCTAGACATTGGTAATGGGTTCTTATTGTTAAATTTGAAATGATGGATGATGTGGGGACATAATTTTTGAATGACAACACGTGGCCGAGGTATCACCAAAGTGCTGGCCAAGGTGCCACGTGTCCTGGTCATGAGGCTGAGATCATCTCAACTAAGCCGAGGTTATCTGTGAAGATACCGGAATCCGGGATAAGCGGATAAAGGACAAGAGTCCTAGAATGAGAGAAGACTTCAGTTTGGATTAAGATAAAACTCTTAGAAAGTTTATCCCAATCTTACTGGGAGTCCAAGATTAGCAGTAATCCTGAGTCCATTGAAGTTAGGCTTCTATTGGGACTAGGATTGTGTTGGCTATAAAAGGGAGACACCATCATGGGTCTAAAGTATGTCTTTTATGCTCTGTCTAGTGAGTTAAGCACTGTTGATTATCTTTGAGAGATATTTTACTGACTTGATCGCCGGAGTGCCCCCAAGTGGACAAACCACTGCGGGATTCTTATCTTCCTGTGACAGGTTGTTCGGGCTTAATCCATTCTGCCAGTGTTCTACAGCTGAGTACTAGTTTGGCAGTGTGGTCGGAAATTGACACACATAAATTGGCGCCGTCTGTGGGAAAGAAAGAAGAATAGATAGCCAATGACGGACAGAAAGAGAAGGTTGGGGACGACACCCCTACTGAGAGTGGAAAACATAATGACCTTGACGTCGAAGAAGACAATTGCAACGAAGAGACTCGTGATAAGAATCACGGAGGAAAGGACATCGGCTAGGAGGGCGGCATACTGAATAAATCGGACCAGAGCAGGTATTATAACGAGGACGACCTTCAGGTATGGAAAGATAGATGCCTGCGGAGGGACGACAAGAAAAAGGGAATGGCGGATAAATTGACGGACTTGCAAACGGTCATCAATTTCATGATGCAGAACAATGTCATGCAGCCACCGTTCCCGCTACAAGATACGCCGATTCTAGCGGCCAAGAAAGATGCCCAAAAAGGGGGGGCAGAACACAGTTCCTGCAGGGGGGCACGATAGGGCAAAAGGGCATTCTCATCGGCCTTCACGGGAGGTCGGGCGAGGAGAGTCAAGAAGGGAAGAATCGAGGAGGACGCATCGCACGAAGGAAGCCGACCCTAAAGAACATCAGCATGTTAAAAGGCAGGAGTTGTGCTTCGACGCAACCAATGGAGGGAAGTCCAAAAGGACCCATAATGAAACTGGGAGTAGTGCACTGAAAAGGCTGAAGTCAAGAGATAGCCGAGCTCCTGGACGGACCAAAGAGGATCTGGGGGATCACCTACAGAGGAAGCAACAAGATGCTGACGTAACCTCCCCGGTCAAGCCGAGAACGCCGTTCTCGGTAGAATTAGAGAAATTCAAAGCCCCGAAGAGGTTTAGCATGCCGAGATTTCAGATCTACGATGGTAAGTCGAACCCTAACCTTCACATCGGTTTGTACCTGAACTCGATGGTGTTGTACACCGGGAACGAGCCGTTGTTCTATAAGGTGTTCTCCTTATCCTTCAAAGAAATTGCATCGGACTGGTTTCACAAGTTGTCGAAGGGAACTGTGAAAACCTGGGAAGGCTTGGCCGAGATGTTTGTGGCTAGGTTCATGACAAACAAGCTACAGTCATTAAGGGTAGACGCCCTAATGGCCCTGAAGATCGGCGATGATGAAAGTCTTAGGGTCTATGCCAAAAGATATTATGAGGTATTCAACCGATTACCAGGATGCAATCAAGAGGTGGCGGTCGTGCCGTTTAAAAACGACTTAAAGGATGACTGCCTTCTTCAAAAATCACTAGCAAAGACATTGCCGAAAAGCATAGAGAAGCTGATGGCCAGGATAGAAAAGTATGCTAGAGCCGAGGAAGACACGCCGGGGACAAAGATGTCCAAACAAGAGAAGAAAAATGATTTTAACACTTGTTGAAACTTGAGAAAAGTTTACAAGTTAAAGTTAAAGTTAAACCAAGATGATGTTTAACACTTGTTGAAACTTGAGAAAAATTTACAAGTTGAAGTTAAACCGAGATGATATTTAACACTTGTTGAAACTTGAGAAAAGTTTACAAGTTAAAGTTAAACTGAGATGATGTTTAACACTTGTTAAAACTTGAGAAAAGTTTACAAGTTGCAGCTAAACCGAGATCATGTCTAACACTTGTTAAAACTTGAGAAAAGTTTACAAGTTGAGGTTAACCGGGGTCATGATTAAAGGAAGGAATGATATAGGTTCCATCACCTCAAGATGCCGAGGTAATAGAACCTAGGGGCAGTTGTGGGGACATAATTTTTGAATGACGACACGTGGCCAAGGTGTCACCAAAGTGCCAGCCGAGGTGCCACGTGTCCTGGTCATGACGCCGAGATTATCTCAGCTAGGCCGAGGTTATCTGCGAAGATACTGAAATCCGGGATAAGCAAATAAGAGATAAGAGTCCTAGAATAAGAGAAGACTTCAGTTTGGATTAAGATAAAACTCTTAGAGAGTTTATCCCAATCCTACTGGGAGTCCAAGATTAGCAGTAATCCTGAGTCTATTGAAGTTAGGTTTCTATTAGGACTAGGATTGTGTTGGCTATAAAAGGGAGGCACCCTCATGGGTCTAAGATATATCTTTTATGCTCTGTCTAGTGAGCTAAGCACTATTGGTTATCTTTGAGAGATATTTTACTGACTTGATCGTCGGAGTGCCCCCGGGTGGACGAACCACTGCAGGATTCTTATCTTTCTGCGACAGGTTGTTCGGGCTTAATCTATTCTGCCGGTGTTCTACAGCTGAGTACTAGTTTGGCAATGTGGTCGGAAATTGACACACACAGATGATTATACTAGGGTTTATACCTGTGGACCATGGGTGATGATGGACCATTATGTGATTGTTAGAACATGGCAATACGATTTCAAATCCGATGCTGCGGAGTAGGACACTACAACTATATGCGTCAGATTCCCAACTCTTCCAATTGAATACTATAACAAAAAAAAAGTGTTATTCCACATTGCTAAGATCTTGGGACGGCCATTAAAGGTGGACATCAACACAATAATAGCTACACAAGGCAAATACGCCCGCGTATGTGTAGAAATAAACTTACGCAAACCTTTGCTTTCGCACTTCTTAATAGGTAAACATAAATATCTCATTGAATATGAACATTTGCACTCTTTTTGTTTCTCTTGTGGTAAGATTGGCCATCGGAGAGTTCTGCACCAATAACCTACTGGAGAAGATTCACCAGAGAACCGTTGAAGGTCAGGGAAGCCAGACTGGGCCCCAAGGGATTTTAGACCCGACTGCGCCAAGCCCCTCAAAGGGACATTAGCCTAAGATGAATAGAAATAGCAACAATGTCAATGGGCCCAATTTTGAACCATGGATGATAGCCCAAAATAGGAAAAAACTAGGAAAAAAGCCCAAGGCCTAGAGACCCCTATCCAACAGGCAAGGAAACAAATTTGAAGCCCTTCAATATATACAAGAAGAACAACAAGGAGACCAATAGGCAGCCCAAGTGGATACAAGCCCAAGGCCCAGCACTGAAACAAGTTTCAAATACAAACAAAAGGTACAAACACAAACGAAAATATTGTAAACCATATCCCCATGTCAGATTTTGATAAAGATAAGAAGATGAATGAGCTCATCAGAGAAGGCAAAAAAGCAGCCAATGAGGTTACAACACACGGAGGGGTGTTAAATCACTCTATCATTGATACAACCACACAAGACCAAAGCACCATTAATACTAAGGAGATGGTCATCTCAGACCCATCCCCTAAAGCAAGAAATCCAAAAGCTAGTAGAGAACTACCAAACAAAGCCACACCTAACGATGGAATGAGCAAAGCACCAAACCGAGCCAATAGAGACAATAGAACTTCTTAAAAACACAACCATTCACAGAGCTTCAGAGAACAGAGTGATGCTATGCCTAAAACTAGGAAAAGAAACCTCTCACCTCATCGGTTTAGATTGGAGGATAGAGGAAGTGAGGTTAAAGATCCAGCCATGGCGGCACTTTTAATCCAGCTAGAGTCGGCACCTAGTGATCGTGAAATCCAAGCTATCCATGGAAGAAAACCTTCTCAAAGTTAGAAATATTCTGGGTGCACCAAAAAATTCTGAAATTCCAAACATAACCCAAATGTCTGTCATGGATATGTTTTTTTGGAACTGTCGAGGGACGGGAAACAACAAGTTTAGAAGAACTCTGAAGGAAATGGTCTGTACGCATAAACCAGGTCTCCTAGTCTTGATGGAAACAAACGTGGAATTGAGCTCAATGGGTATGTTCTTCAACAGCCTTGGTTATACTGCATCTTCACATGTGGACCATATCGGAAGAAGTGTAGGGATTTAGATACTGTGGAACACAAACCAAGTTAATGTCAGAATCTCCGAAGCTAACTCCCAGATGATTCTTGCTACTATTTCCAAACAAAACTATCCAGAATGGATGCTTGCTGCAGTGTATGCTAGCCTCAATCCTAGAATCAGAGATGAACTGTGGGACAGTCTGGAAGCCATAGCACAGAACAATCAGTTGCCATGGCTATTAGTTGAAGACTTTAATGATCATGCTAGTCTTGAGGAAAAGAGAAGCTTCTCTACTAATCAAAACCTGAGCCAAAGTCTTAGCCATAGTAGGAAGTTTGAGAACCATATCAACAGTTGTAACCTTATAGATCTAGGTTACACAGGCCCCAGTCTCACTCGGTCGAATAACAGACAAGGTTGGGCAAAAACTCTCATTCGTCTTAATCGAGCTCTTTGCAACATAGAATGGAGAACTCGATTCCAGAAGGCTTTGTTCGCAACCTACCCAGAACTTACTCCGATCACTCTCCTATGCTTGTTTGCACCCAAGGTAAGTCTCCTCATAACTTTTCTACTAGACAATTTAAATTTGAAGTTACTTGGATTGCTCATGAGGATTTCAGAGGTTTTGTTCACTCTAACTAGAATCACTCAAATGCTAACCTTCTTGTTAAACTACATAACATGGCCTCTTTTACTTTGGATTGGAACAAAAATGTTTTTGGAAATATTTTTAGAAATAAAAGACAGCTCCTTGGTAGAATTGAAGGGATTCAAAAATCCCAAGCTAGAATGCACACTCACAACCTCCAAATTTTGGAAAAGGATCTGGTTGACCAGTATAATCAAATCCTATACCAAGAGGAGCTACTCTGGTTTCAAATATCTCGATCCAATTGGATCACTCAAAGGACAGAACACTAAATTTCTACATCTTACCACTTTGATAAAGAGAAGAAGACTAAAAATTGATGTTCTTAAAAATGAAAATGATGTTTGGATTGATGATCCCAATGAGCTCAAAAATTTAGTCCTAAATTCTTTCAAAAATTTGTTTGATAACCCTATAGCTAACTCTCTTGCCCACTGGTGCAACCAAGCTATTGTTAAGCTGTCAGAGAAGGATAATAGAGACTTGAATAGGGCCATTACTGATACTGAGCTCAAGAAGGCTATGAATAACATTAAAGCCTTTAAAGCTCTCGAGAGGAATGGCTTCCAAGCTATTTTCTACCTAAGTACTAGGATATTGTCGGTGCTGATGTTTGCTCCTTTATTAAATTGTGCTTTGCTAACAACTCTATCCCTAAGGAGATCAATAGAACTCTGATTGCTCTTATTCCTAAAGTTAATAGCCCAAAAAGAGTGAAACATTTCAGACCTATCAGCCTCTGTACTGTGACCTACAAAGTCATTACAAAAATCTTGGTGGACAGGCTTAGACCTTTCCTTGATAATATTGTGAGACCCAATCAAAGCAGTTTTATCCCTAGTAGAAATACTAGTGATAACATTATTATCACTCAAGAAGCTATTCACACTATGAGACATTAGAAAGGTAAACCTGGTAGTATGGTTATAAAAATTGACCTGGAGAAAGCTTATGACAATATATCTTGGCATTTTCTTAGAGAAACTCTACATGATTTTAATCTTAATGCACAGTGGATTGATCTTATCATGTGTTGTGTCACAACTGTGCAATCTTCTATTTCGTGGAATAGAGAAGCTTTAAAGGAGTTTAGACCCACGAAGGGCCTAAGACAAGAGGACCTTTTATCTCCTTATATGTTTGTGCTTTGCATGGAAAGACTATTTAACATGATTACCCACTTGGCTGATAGGAAAAGCTAGAAGGGTGTTACAATTGTCAAGGGTGGACCTTGCCTTACTTGTTTTTTGCTGATGATCTCATCCTGTTTGCCAGGGCTGATCCCAAGCATTGTGATTTGATTGCTGAAGTTATGGAAGAGTTTAGCTTTATCTCTGGCCTTCAAATCAATTTTCAAAAATCAAAACTTTTTGTATCACCTAACATTGACCGTAGGAAGGCTAAGGAGTTGAGCAACCTCTGTAATATCCCTCTTACAGCTGATCTTGGAAAATACTTGGGTGTTCCTATTTTATACCCGAAAACTAATCGAAGTTATTTTAATTTTATTCTAGAAAAAATCCAAAGCAAGTTGGCAGGGTAAAAGATGAAAGTCTTGTCTATGGCAGGAAGAACTACCTTGATTCAATCTGTGACCGTAGCTATTCCTACTTACCCCATGCAAACTATGGTAATCCTAAAGAGGGTTTGTAATGATATTGATTGCATCAATCGAAACTTCCTCTAGGGGGACACTGTGGACAAGAAAAAGATTCATCTTGTGAATTGGGATGAGGTGCGTAAAAGCAAAAAGTTTGGAGGACTGGGAATCAAAAAAACTTGTGAGCAAAACATTGCCCTGCTCTCCAAACTTGGTTAGAAAATTCTCAATAATGAGAATAGTTTGTGGATAGAGGTTTTCAAGGCCAACTATCTCATGCACTCCAGTCTTAGCAACTGGAATAAAAGAAAGAAGGCTTCTCATGTGTGGAGAAGCATAATTAAAACCAGAAACACCTTGATTAAAGGTTTTAAATGGTCCATTGGTGCTAATTCTAATGTCAATCTTTGGAGTGACTGGTGGTGTGGTGTAAAACTTTTGGCACATCTTATTCCCCAACTACTTGTTAGCTCAAATTTGATTAAAATGACTTCTCTCTTTAATGAAGAAGGGGATTGGGATGTGAACACTGTTAATCAGAGCTTCCCAACCAATGCGGTTGAAATTATTTTTAAAGAAAAACCCACTCTTTATAATCCAAACCCTGATCAGCCACAATGGAAAGGATCTTTGGATGGTTGTTTCTCAACATCTAGTGCATATAACCTGTTCATAAAGCATAATAAACAAAGAGAAAACTGACAGTGGCTCTAGAAATGTAAAATTCCTTAAAAGTTAAATGTTTCCTCTGGGTGATGCGCCAGGGAAAAACTCTGACCAATAGTGTGAGGGTGAAGAGAGGGTTATCTGAAAACCCATTATGCCCTTTTTGCAATGAGATGGAAGATTTGGATCACCTCTTTAGAACTTGTTCTGAAGCTAAGAATGTGTGGGTGGCAATTTTCACCAGAAACTGGTACCTTGAGATAAGAAATTCATCTTGGAAGAACTAGCTGTTATGTAATCTGAAAAAGAAAAACAGTATTGGAAAAAAATACTCCTTGGTACATTATATTTTCAATCACTCTTTGGAAAATCTAGAAAAACAGAAATTTAAAAATTTTTGAAAACAAAACTACCAGCATTCTTGACAGCGTTAAGTTCATATTAGATTTTTCCATAGAGATCAATCAAGCTTTCACTTTGTTTGTTACTAATCCAAGACCAGCACTTATACTAATCAAGTGGACTTGTCCCCCCTTCAGGTACCCTCAAGTTGAACACTGACGGCTGCTATAGAATGGCAAAACCTGAAGGATTTGGAGGCCTGATCAGAGATGAAATAGGAGCATGGATCTATGGCTTCTATGGCAAACTTGACACTTGTACCAGCCTTGAGACAGAGTTACGGGTTGTATACAAAGGCTTGCCATCATCCTCCAAAAAGGTTTCAACAAAGTGATAATTGAAACAGATGCGGCTGAAGTAGTAAAGCTACTTGAAAAAGGTCCTGGAGACAAACAGCTCCTCCGAGGCCTAGTGGAAAACGCAAGGATAATCTTCAATGGCTGTCAATGCACTGTACAACACATTTACAGAGAAGGAAATCTATATGCAGCTGCAATGGCTAAACTTGGAGCTGACCAACCTGAGGACATCCTTGTTGTAAATGACCCACCTACTGATATTAGAGAGCTCTTGGTCTCTGATATGGTTGGGTTAGCTAGGGAAAGGGCTTAGTCCCTGTTTGTATGTTTTTCATTCGGATGTATCAAGAGGGGAAAAAAAAAATAGTAGGTAAAGAATCCTTTTATAATTTTAAACTAAAATGCAAAATTGTAAAGGAGATAAAAATTACTAGTTTATTCTTGTGGAGTCCATTATGTTAAAGTTAGTGTTAATATTAAGCCTTCGTTTGTGGTTTATCTTGTGGAGTCCCTTGTGTTAAAGTTAGTATTAATATTAAGCTTTCGTTTAGAATGTGGGTTGACTTTTTAATTTTTTTTTGTTTTTGTTATTTTAGCCTAAGGTTAAAAAGTCTCGTTTTGGGATAGGTATTTTAACTTTTTTGACTTTTATGAGAGAGAAAAATAAAATGATTATAGTTTGAATATGATATTTTGTCTTATGCCAAACAAAGCCTTCAAAAGCACAAAAGCACTCTCTACCTATTATCAAGTATAGGGATTGAAGTGCAAATAACCAAAATCACAGCTTAAAAAAAACATTTTGCTCAAAAATTTAATTTCTATTTCATTCATAAATTTTCTCTTCTACTTTAATTTAGGCATTATTTGGGTACACTATATAAGTACATTTTTTTTAAGTCTTTTTTGGGTCACATTACCTTTCTAATTTTTTATACATCTTTTTATAATAAAAAAAAAGTCAAAATATATATTTATTTAAATTATCCTAAACATTCTCTTAATATGCAAATACAATCTTTCGACTACACAAGTACGTTCTAAGAATTTCATATTGGAAACTCTTATCAAATATAACCAAAAGTAATTTGGGATAATAATTTTGAAGAATTAATTCAGAATCCGAGTTGATTGCTTCGTACATCAAAAAATAACTTTGAGTAGACTCAGTAATTTTAGGAGAAATGTTTTGATATGCATTGCACATCATATGTTATTTTATCATAAAATTAAGTAAATTTTTATAAATTTACATAAGTGATCTAAAAATATATATAAGTTAAAAATAAATTCGCATAAGTTCGTAAAAATTTAAAATTTATACGAATTTATCTTTAACTTACGTATTTTTGTGAGATTACTTATGTGTAAATTTATAAAAATTTACATAATTCTATGAAAAATGCTCCGGATCCCCACTGGGGGTGACTCTCAGAACCCTCAATGGGCTGTGATTGGCCAGAATATATATTTATATATATATATATTTTTTTTCCAATCACTAACTCCCAAGTATGTGTGGGGTATGTTGGGGGTGTCTCTATCATGTTTGTAATTCTATAGTAAAATTGGATGCGGTGTGCAATTGTCCTTATTTTAGATATCCATACCATATGATAGAGAATGACTCTTCTCCTCTCTTTACTTTTCTTTTTTCTGTGAATTGGTCCAACAAGGAAACAACAAATAGCATAGAAAACCAGCATCTTGATAATTTTGTGCCAGAACTTTATTTGCATCTTTCACATGTAGAGTCATCTTGTGTGTTGCTTTGTTAAGGAAGTTTTGATTTGATCAATTGGCAATTGAAGTGTTGGTATAATAATTGAAGCTCAAAGATTGTGAAGAAAAAAAAGAGAGGAAACAGCAATGACTTGGGTAGCTAAGGGATTTCAGATTTCACCAGCCATGGCTCCAAGTTACAATCAGCAACAAGAAGAAGATGGTCAGCTTCAAATATTGCGTGACAAGCACTATGCGATGCAAGGCAAGTTCATGGCCTTCACGGTCATAGCCGTCTTCTCTCTCTTCCTTGTCTCTCTCATCTTTGTACCTTACCTCAGACGCCGCCGTGCTCTCACTGCTAAACTTGAATCTTCTGATGCTAAAGAAACAGACCACTACTCGCCGGAGAGGCCATCAGGATTGAAAGATGATCATCAGTTGAGGAGAAGCTATTATTAGAGCTTTCAGGTTTTGGAATTCTCATTCAGATACTTCTTTTTAACAAATAAAAATTTAAAATTATTGTGCAATTATTTGGAGAAATTTTGAGGATGCCATATTCGCAATCCCAGCCAAGTGTAATATCAGTTGAGAGACCCGTGAAAATTTGCTGCTACTAGGTTATGGATTGTATGCACCATGACCAATTAAGTGTACTTAGTTGGGAACCTAGGCATCCATGTGTAACTGAGAAAGTGCTTCAATATTCTTTATATTATATGTACACATATCATATAATATATATGTAATCTTGTTAGTTCACAATTCCTTCTTACTTATTTTATTTTATTTTATTTTAAATTGTCTTATGTTTGAGAAGAATAACCATGTGAGGGTGAATCTCTCTTTAAAATTTGAGAGCTTCTCTCTCTAACTTCTTCTTTTAGGGTTTGCTTGGGCACCGCCTGAGGTAGAGAAGGAGGGCTCTGGCCTCCTCCCTCCTCCTTCTACCTCCTTTTTCTTGTCTTTTTCTTTGTTATTTTGGTTTTAGTAAGTTTTGAAAGTTTTGTCTTCTCATCTTATCCTTCCGTTGTTGGGTGCCATTCCCGTTTTGGTAGAATCTATATATGTCTCTCATCTCTCCCTCTTCACTGCCTTACCCAACCATGGCCTTCACTAGATACTCCATCTCCCTCTTATCTGCCTCACACCAACGCTGGCACCACCACACCACAACCAAATCTGCCACCACTCACCAGATCAACAGTCTCCTCGAACCTATCTCTACAATATTTGCCAGTATTTTACTGCGGCTTACCCTGTCTGCAGAACTCTATGATCGGCATCTACTTCACAGTGCAACCTTTGCGTCTAGATATTTTCATAATTTTTCTCTTAGGTGTTTCTTTGTTGATTTTTATTTTGTATGATGTAAGTTTATTTTGTTGGATAGACTTATTCTATAAGTGTCATTTGGCTGATCTTAATGAAAATTTCTCTTGTTCAAAAAAAAAAAAAAAAAATACATGTAAGGGTGATTTTAAAAGCATTGAGCTCATTACATACTGGACTTTTAGACTGTTCAATCAGAGAGGCCAGGAGGTCAATTTTTGTAAATGAAAATATTATTATGGTATATTTCTTGTCATGGTTTTATTTTTTGGGGGGGGGGGGGGGGGGGGACTCATGTGTATGTATTAGGTGGACTTATTATTCAATAGGCCTTATAATAATTAATGATATTTTTTATCAAACACTATTAAAAAAACATTATTAATTGTTAATTTTCAGTAAAAGTTTAAAATTTTGTCACAAAAAATGTCACTAATTATAAATTTTAGTAACAGTTTAAAAAAATATTACAAAAAGTCACTAATTTTTAATTTTCAGTGATAGTTTGAAAAAATTATCACATAAAAACGTTACTAATTATAAATTTTATATAGAATTTATAAAAATTGTGACAGAAAAAAAAAATCAATAATTGTCAATTTTTAGCAATATATACAAAAAAATCATTAAAAAAAATATTTTTATAGACAATTTTAGTAAAACTTATTTTCAATTGAGCTTGATGGAATTAAATCCAACTATAACGACCTATGATAATTTTCTGTTCTTTTTTTAAATTAAAATTAAAATGGCATTTTTACCTTCATCTTCATCTAAAACCTCATCCTAACTCAAACTAGTCACCCCCACCCTCCTCCCAAACGCCTCCAGCCACTCCATCTCCCTTCCCAAGCTCCACATCATTGTCGTCTCTAGCCTTGACGTCAATGGGAAAGATTTTACCTCGTGGTTCGCGTGCGAGTTCTTCATCATCCAGTTCTAATACCGACGATGACAGTGGTTCAGACAATAAACTGTCGGCTTCTTCGTCTTTGTTGGCTGCACTACCGCCTTCACCGTCATCTTCCCGTGGAGGAGCATTCATTCATCCTTTCTCTGTTTTTCAATTTTCACTATTTTTATTTTATTTTTTTTTCATCTAATAATTTTTTGGGTAAGAAATTAATTTTTGATTCACCATAGTAGTGATTCTGTTGAATTGTGTTGAATTAAGGTTTGATGAATTAGATGATTTGGTGATGTTTGATGAATCAAAATCGTTCTTTGATTCCAATTTCTTCACTCTGCATATAGATACTGGGGGAGGACATTTAGAAATAAATATATAGATAGGCTACTCAACATATCTGCACCGCACTTACATCGAGGCCGAAACTTAGGTCCCGCATGCTCCATATGCTAAAGAGTATGTTTAATCCCAATAATGGCTATAGAGACTCAAACTCAAGTTTTGAGCGAGAGATTTGAAAGTCTTATCCACTGAATCAACCCCCTATTGTGTGCATATACATACATACATACATATATGCTTACGACAGTTACAGTGTTCCCCAAAGAAATTCAAAAATGAATATTACATATATTATATCATATATATGTATATATGTATCTATGTATTTGTTTTTGTATAAAACATAATTGAATGAAAATTATTTTCAACAGTTAGAAATTAAAATAACAAAAATGATTTGTCCCCCTAAAAATAATCCCCCTAATCCCCTTAATTTCTTTTTTTTCTTTTTTTTTTTCTTTTTTTTTTTTTACTTAAAAAGGCATTTCAGGGGATTCGGGAGTGAGTGTTTCGGGGGATGAATCACTCCCCTTAAAATAAATAACTTGGGATTTGAAGTTACATTTTTGTTGGTTTGGTAACTGTGATCTAATTGAATTAATATTAATTATTATTTTTTATGAGAAATTATTGTTGTTTAACTTAGAAATCATATGCGGGAGAGAGGAGGGAAAAATAAAATAAGAGAAGCAAAAAAGGTATAGAAGATCATAGAGGTATTGAGGTAATTTCACAGTTTTCATTACCGGAGTTAGGTTGCAATTTAGTCTAAAATTACAGAGAGTTGTCTACCTATTTTTGAACCATTGCTTCGAACCTATGAAGCTTGGGTACTTTGACAAACACGTATCCAAAAAAAAAAAATTTTAATTTTTGACGTATCCAAACGTACCTAGTATATACTTAAGTCGTACCGTAACTTAGTCGAAACAATATTTTCTTCTACTATAAAAATAAAATTATTTTTACTAGATCTTTTTTTTTTAAAAATTTTTAGTTTTATATTTAGTATGATTTTAAAATTAGGTTATGGTTTATAAGTCATTTAATTTAATGATATTTAATTTTTGTTTATACTGTTACTTTTGATATTAAATGTTAATTGTAAGTTGGATCTTGATAAATTAAATTATTTATCAATTTTTATATCTTTTCAAATTAAAAATAATTTTTTTTTTTTTTTACAAACGTACTAAATCGTACCTATATTTTACTTCTTAAAATTTTACCATATCAACGTACCCGTATCATATCAGTATCAATACTCATATCTATGACCGCACTTCATAACTCAAATCACAAGTTGGTAAATTTTGCCATTATAGTCATTCTCTTGTTGATTGAAAAAAAAAATGGATCCCAAACAGTGGGTGGACAAAAGGATCAATCAGCCATTTTGATTTATCATATTGTGGTCTGTTCCTTAAATCATTGTGTGATCATCTTCTATGGAAAGAAATCAAAAATTTGTATAATTCAATCTGAGGTAAAGCTTGAAGCATGGATACTGATTGTCGGTGGAACCAAAGAGATGTCAATTTTGGGGTAGAAAATACAGACAAAAACCATGTAGATTTTAAAGTTTTTTTTTTTTGAAAAAAAAAAAACACGAAACTACTGTTTTTGTTTTATTCACAACAAATAAAAAGATAGGGGTGATTGTGTGTGTCAGTTTCTACTCTTTTGTTTTTTGTTTTTGTTTTTGTTTTTTTTTTTTTTTTTTTTTTTTTGGGAACAATTATATTACCCTTTTAGTGTTTCAACTTTTAAATAACTCTTGCAAAAGGATAAGATCGAAGTTTTTTTTAAAATGTAAATTATGCCATTGACCCTTTTAGTTTGAGGGCTTTTCCCTTTCTTTTTCTTTTTTTTTTTATAATTTCTCAAATTTCAATTTTGTTTAAATTAGAGAGATCCATAGTGTAATTTACCATTTAGAAAAACTATAAATACAGAAAGACTAAATTTTATTCCAACAATTAAAATTGTTAAAAGAAAATTTAGAAAAATTATTTGAAATTTAAAAAGAATTATCTATATTATGTGACACTTATTTGACGCCATCACATCACCCTTGTTGATCTTTCATCGGGCGAGGTGGATTTGAAGTTCTATCTTGGTGCAAGATGATAGATCAATTCATCAATTTTTTCATTCCGTCGCCGGTCGTTCACTGCTCACCGTCTTTGACCTTGCTTCGCTTTGGCTAGGTTGTGAGCATGACAAGATAGACACGTACAACACAGAAAGAGGGAAAAAGCAAAAAGGAAAAAAAAGAGAAGGTTTAAAATGACATTTTAGAAGCACTACAAAGTGCATTACAAGAATAAACCACAGAGGATTCGGACTCATATCTAATAATGAGTAATAGCACATATTCATTGTTTTTCTAGCCTTGCGCACATAATTTAAAATACCCGTACTTATAATTATAAATATTTATTTCATATATATTTTGTGTTCAATTCGCGTAGACTTTTTCTTAATTGTTTGATAACCACAACAGCTTGATCCTATACTATGATACAATTATACAGCTAATTGAACACACAACCCTACGATGAAGAGATGATACATAGCCACCCCTGAGTTGGCTGAAATGGGTCTCTTTGTTAAAAATGAAAGTTTGCGGAAAAATAATTTGTTTTGAAAAACACTTTTCAAAGAAACACTATCTGATTATACAATCTAAAATACCTTCTCTAAGTGAGTTGTTGATAATACTTCACCAAGCGATCCAAATGTCTCGCCTCCAAAGTGATTCACTTTGCACCCTCTTTGGTTTATTTTTGTGTATATATTTTCTACAGACCTTAAAAATTCTGATGGCCAATTTTTGTATCAAATACATCTGATATATATACACAACATATGATAGAGTTTGCATGTAAGTGGGATCCTTAAGGATCTCTATCTTTTAGTTGTGGGGATAAAATAAAAGATGTATCTTTTATCTTAAATATACAGGATACAACTTATCCAATTTTTCATTAATTATCTTTTAAACAGATAACATAGAACTTCCACTAATTGTAATTGAGAGGGTAATTTATATTTATAAATTGGGCCGAGCTAGGGTTATGGGCCGTTCTATGGACCGAAGTAAAGAGGCTGAGAAGCCTGGCCACGATCAAATGGTAGACCGGTCCAGAGTAAGGTTTTGTCGCCGGATGAAGTAAGTTTGTTTAGTTCGGTCTCCGTCATAGGAGGTGTAGCTCGGTCGCGCTGTTCAGAGCCAAGGTGTGTATTCCGTTCTAAGGCTTGATTGAAGGTTAGCTCGGCTTAGTTCTTCTATGGATAACTCGGTCGTGCTTGTGAAGCCGAGGTAGAAGAAAGGAAAGGAAGACCGAGGTAACAGTTAGATCGGTCTAGATTTGTTAGTCTGGCAGGGCAATGTTATTTCGGTCTTGAAGTAGTTCGGCCATAAAGAAAACCATCTCACTTGGTTTAAGCAGTGAGGGAGGGTGTTGGAGGATAAGCCTTATCTTCCAAGAGTATGAATCCTGGGAGGACTCTACATGGAGGAGTAAGAGTCCTACTTGGATTGTGCCACACGGAACCTATAAAAGCTCACCCAAATCACCTAAGGAGAGGTAATGCAACTTTTGCTCCCCGATTACATTGAGCTTTTGCTTACTTGTCTTGCTTTCTAACTTAGGCATCGGAGAGGTTTCCGGCACACACCCGCCGGCCAGCTCGCTTTGTGTTTTCAGGTGACCAAGCGACGTCGTACGGAGGAACGCAGACTTGATCAACAGGATTATACGAGAATGTATATTTCTTTCCCGTACAATTGGCGCCGTCTATGGAAACTCAGACAAGAACGACCTCTTGATCAAGCTTTTTCTCTTAAACACCAATGGCGAACAATGAAGAGTTACCCCAGTCAGCCATCGACGGACAGACCCCAGATGGGGGTGCAAGGAGGGAAGGCCTACCCTTGGTCGCTCCCATGGCAAACCTGGAGCCACAAAGACAGAATTCCAAGAGGGATATGAGGGGACGAAGGCGGAATAACAGCCCTCACCCCTCTCGTTCGCAAAGCCTAGAAAGACAAAGGCACAGGATTGATCCACAAGCTTTGGAGGATCGCGTCAGACAATAAGACGAATTGATTCGTAAGATGGCGGCGGACATGGAGTCTCTAAAGCGCCAGGTAAAAGGAAAAGAAGTGGCGACAGGAGAGGGGCGCAATAACAAGATGCCCCCTCGCCACTCAGAGGGTCGTAGTAGGAATTCTACACCCTCTCAAGCGGCAAGCCTCGGGGCAGCGTCGCAATCCCGATCTTCGGGACTCGTCCTCCAGTGCGAGAGGGCGAGGCCGAGAGGTCATACACTGAGGGAAGCACATATTGGCCCTCACATACACACCAGACAAGATCTAGACAGACAGAGTTGCCCAGATCATCCGACCTACGATCCGTGCTCGAAGAGAAGGCACGATGGAAGGAGGACGCCAGGGCGCGTGATCCACACAGGGTTTTTGCCTTACAGCAGTTGGCTCCTCGGACGCATGGAAGCGTCGAGGTTGGAATGCCAATACCGCGTCCGGCATACGAACCAACAGACAAGGCGTTGGCAAGGCTGCAGACCTCACCATTCGTCTCAACAATAGAGAACGCGCCCCTTCCGTCAGGCTTCCTACAACCCAAATTCACAACGTATGAGGGGAAGACGGACCCCTACTCATACTTGAGCCACTTTCGCCAGGTTATGGCTGTATACCGGCGGAATGAGGCCTTGATGTGTATCCTATTCCCTTCAAGCCTTGGCGACCTAGGCTTGACTTGGTTTGAGAAGCTTCCAGAGGGCAGCATAGCCTCCTGGGCGCAATTGGCAGAGGCGTTTGTAACGCGGTTCAGAACAAACACAAAAACCCCGGTGGAGATCGACCAGTTACTCTCCATCGACATGGGCGACAAGGAGACCCTGAGGTCATACAACAGTCGTTATTGGGAGACATTCAACCAGATTGGGAACTGCCCAACTAACCTCGCCATTGCGCAATACAAAAGAGGCCTTCCAGTCGGGAACAAACTGAGGGACTCTATCACCATGACGCCACCCCTCACCATGGAGGCCCTGATGGAGAGAGTGCATCAGCACATCAGGGTGGAAGAGGATGGCGCTCGTGCCAAAGTAAAAACTGGCGCGACCACAACACCAGAGAAGAAGACCTCAGCAAAGGTCAATGCGGTAGATCGCCAAAACCGAAATGGATGAGGCAGGCGAGACAATGGCGAGGACCAGGACAAGAGATGGTTAAGAGTCTGCACCGCCATAACCACAGTATTCAAGAAACCGATCTACCGTATACTTAGTGAGATTCGAGACGAGCCTTTCGTCAAGTGGCCAGCCAAGCTAGGCGAGGCCCAAAAGGACTATGATGACAGATCCAGATGCACCTTCCACAAAAAAAGGGCACCGTGAGAGAATTGCAGCCGTTGAGGCAGATCTGGAAGAATTGGTGACAAGAGCCACCGGACAAATACATAGAGGAGGGCGCAGCCCAGACCACAACAACCCCAATGGGATGCCGATCGACGCCCCGCCCCAAGGCGTCATCAACGTAATACATGGAGTTTTTGAACCTGAGCGTGTATGCGAGCTCAGAGGTTCAATCAAAAAGGCTGAGCACTTAAGGGAGGTGCTAAGTGCCCAACCGGTTGTTAAGAAGGGGAAGACAGAGGCCACAAATGTCATGTCTTTTTTGGATAAAGACTTGGCCAGGATTTATTGCCCTCACAACGATGCCTTGGTCGTCACTCTCCGAGTCAAGGATTTTGACGTTAAGCGGATTCTGATTGATCAAGGAAGTTCGTGTGAAATCATGTACTATGAAACTTTCAAGCAACTCAAGTTGCAAGATAAAGACTTGGCCCCTACAGTATCTCCCCTCATCGGATTCAATTCCATGCCAGAATGGCCCGTCGGCAAAATTATTCTCCCAGTCAAGGCAGGAAATGTGACAAAACAAGTGGAGTTCTCGGTGTTGAAGGTCTCCTCCACTTACAACATTATCTTGGGCAGAACATGGCTGCACGCCATGCGTTCGGTGGCGTCCTCCTACCACCAGGTGATGCGGTTTCCCAACGACACCGGAGTAATAGAAGAAGTTTATGGGGATCAAATCATGTCGAAGCAGTGCTTTGTAACAGTGAACGGCAGCCGCGCTGCCAAAGGATATGTTCATTCGGTAGAAGAGCCAGAGAGTAATGAACTATTTGCGGATGTTGGCAAAGCGGCTAGTCAGAAAGCAGTGGAGGACTTGGTGGAAGTCAGGATAGATGAGAAGAACCCGGATAAGTTCTTCTTACTTGGCTCGTCGTTGTCCAGCACTGAGAGATTGGAAGTCTTGGAATTCCTGACCTCTAACATCGAAGTGTTCGCCTGGACCCCATACGACATGCCAGGCATCGATCCCAACTTCATCTGCCACCAACTCAATGTCCACCCTTCCGCCAGACCGATCATTCAACGCACCCGCAGATCGGCACTCCACCACGCCGAAATAGTGGCGGAAGAAGTTAGAAACCTGCTGGAAGCAGGGGCAATCAGAGAGGTGCACTACCCAAGATGGATCTCCAACACCGTCATAGTGCCAAAGAAGAATGGCAAGTGGCGTGTCTGCGTCGACTATAAAACGGTCAATAAGGCGTGCCCAAAAGATAGCTTCCCCTTGCCGCGGATAGATCAATTGGTGGACTTAACGGCAGGACACAACCGACTTAGCTTTCTGGACGCATACAGAGGCTACCACCAAATCGCCATGCATGAACCAGACCAAGAGGTCACATCCTTCACCACTCCAAGGGGACTCTACTGCTACAAAGTCATGCCCTTTGGCCTAAAGAACGCAGGGGCGACGTTCCAGAGAATGGTTACATCGACGATATGGTGGTCAAAAGCAAAGATGAGAATGACCATCTCAAGGACCTAGATGAGATGTTCGAGATCCTGAAGAAGCATAAGTTACGCCTCAACGCGTCGAAATGTGCGTTCGGAGTAGGATCTGGCAAATTCCTAGGCTTCTTGGTGACCAACCGAGGTATAGAGGCAGACCCTTCTCAGATCAAGGCCATTCAAGATTTGGAGAGGCCGAACTCAGTAAAGGAAGCACAACATCTCACTGGCATGGCGGCTGCACTCAATCGATTCATAAGCCGATCATCAGACAGGCTACGACCATTCTTCCATGCACTGAAGGCTAAGTTTGAATGGGACGAAGAGTGCGACCACGCCCTGGAAAGCCTAAAAGAATACATGTCTTCTCCACCATTACTTGTAACACCAATCCCTGGAGAAGAACTCTTCTTATACTTGGCAGTATCGCAGCATGCAATTAGTGCAGTGTTGGTCCGCGCAGAAGGAATCCAACACTTGCCCATCTACTATGTCAGCAAGACGTTACTGGGCGCCGAAACAAGGTACTTGCCACTGGAGAAACTGGCATTGGCCTTGATGATGGCTTCAAGGAAATTGTCGCATTACTTTCACGCCCACACCATAGTTGTTCTCACAGCCTTCCCACTCAAGGCTTTATTTGAAAGGGCGAACTTTTCTGGGCGAATTCTGAAGTGGGCAGTAGAATTGGGACAGTACGATATCAAGTTCCAACCCAAAACCGCAATAAAGGCTCAAGCACTAGCTGATTTTTTCGCAGAGTTCACCCTTGGAAATCATCACATCTGCCCAGTCGACCTGACTGAAACAGCCGAACTAGGGATGGAAGTTGACGTCGGAATAACGCAACCCCTAGTACTGGTTACTCAGTCAGGCCCCAAGGCGGACCAGAGTAAAGAAAAGGAGGAAGAAGTGAACCATGCTACACCAAGTCAGGACTCACCGACAAACACAGACTTGGTGCAAACAGAGAACAAGGGGCAGACAGCAAGCATCGACTCTGAAGAAACCACCAGCAACGTGGAAGATCCCAAGGCATCATCCGATCCCTCCACCTGCTGGAAGTTGTTCGTTGGAGAGATGTGGAAGCTCTTCGTGAATGGGGCATCCAATAGGCATGGAGCAGGACTTGGCATAGTCCTTATCTCTCCAGACGGCCTAGTAATGGAGCAGGCAATCAACTTGGGCTTCCCAGCATCAAATAATGAAGCAGAGTATGAAGCGCTTCTAGTAGGTCTCAAGTCGGCATTCTACATGAAGGCCACCGAACTAATGGTTTACAGCGACTCGCAGCTGGTGGTAAACCAAATATCTGGCGACTATGAGGCAAAGGATGATAGGATGGCCAAGTACCAAGACTTCGTCAGAACAGAGATAAAGAAGTTTGAAGTAGTGAGGATAGAACAGATCGGCAGAGAGAAAAACAGCAGAACAGACGAACTCGCAGGCTTCGCCTCAATGGCAGACACCTCCGTTCCTCACCCACTATTAATCGACTATTTGCCTAAACCAAGCATTGAAGACCCAAAAGCTGAAAAGGTATGTTGTGCAGAGTTAGGTCCTTCTTGGATGGATCCCATCATACTATTCCTAAAGGATGGCACTCTCCCAGAAGAGAAGAAAGAAGCCAACAGAATAAGAGCAAAGTCGCAGCGATTTTGGCTCTCTCCATCCTTGGCATTATACAAGAAGTCGTTCTCAGGACCTTACTTAAAGTGTGTTCACCCCAGCAAGGTGGAAGCGTTCCTGTTCGAAATACATGAGGGGGTATGTGGCAGCCATCAAGGAGGAAGATCATTGGCATACCGAGCTATTTCACAAGGATACTGGTGGCCATACATGCAAGCAGATTCAGAGAAGTATGTCAAAAAATGCGAAAAGTGTCAGAAGTTTGCGCACCAAATACACCAACCTGCCAGAGAACTACTACCATTAACTAGCCCGTGGCCTTTCGCAATGTGGGGCTTAGACATAGTAGGTCCACTTCCAACAGCACCAGGCAACAGGAAGTTCTTTCTTGCGGCAACAGACTACTTCACAAAGTGGGTGGAAGCAGAAGCCTTGGCGTCAATCAAGGAAAAAGATGTGAAGAAGTTTGTTTGGCAGAACATCATTACTCGCTTTGGCATACCAAAAGCACTGATTTCAGAAAACGGCACTCAGTTTGACGGCAGAATTTTTAGAGGCTTTTGCGAAGAATACAAGATAGAATTCTACAATTCTACACCGGCGTATCCCCAAGCAAACGGTCAAGCCGAGGCGTCAAACAATGTAGTTTTGGACGGATTGAAGAAAAGGTTGGAGAAAGCCAAAGGCAGGTGGGCAGAAGAGCTCCCTCATGTTTTATGGGCTTATCGCACCACACCATGGCGGTCAACAGGAGAAACTCCATTCTCCTTAGCCTATGGCATGGAAGCAGTCATCCCATTAGAAGTCGGACTCCCCACAATTCGGAGCGAAAATTTTGATCCAGACTTAAATGGCGAAGCTATAGCATTGGAACTTGACCTTGCGGAAGAAAGAAGAGACAGAGCATTGGTTCACATCGCCTCCTACCAACAAGAACTATCTATGAAGTATAACAAAATGGTGCATCCAAGGCAATTCAAGATCGGCGATTGGGTACTTCGCAAAGTTATGGGCAACACATTGGTCCCAAGAGATGGCAAGTTAGGGCCTAACTGGGAAGGTCCTTACAAAGTGGTCGGATTAGCGGGCAAAGGGGCATACCACTTGGAAGATGAGGACGGCAAAGCAATTCCTAGGCCATGGAACACTGCCAATCTTAAGTTATTTTACTTTTAGCTTTTTCCTTTTTAAGTATGTGTAATTTTTTACTTTTTCAATAAAACAAGTCTATTCTTTTTCAGTATATTTGTTTTCCGTAAAAAGTAGCCTTAGTAAGTTAGTAGCATTGTAAACATAGTTGGCCGGATTAAACCAACTATAACTCTTCCTAAGCCTAGGATAAGGATCCAGTACTTGAGACGCGTTGGACGGAAAAACCAAACACTTTATTCTAAATTGGCCGGAAAAACCAACTTAGAGGTTGGCTGGATTAAACCAACACCCTTCTTAAGCCCAGGATAAGGATCCAGGCTGCAGGACGTTTGGTCGAAAAAACCAAACATTTTATTCTAAATTGGCCGGAAAAACCAACTTAGAGGTTGGCTGGATTAAACCAACACCCTTCTTAAGCCCAGGATAAGGATCCAGGCTGCAGAACATTTGGTCCAAAAAAGCAAACACTCTATTCTAAGTTGGCTGGAAAAACCAACTTAGAGGTTGGCTGGATTAAACCAACACTTTGTACTCCTCGGCCGAAATAAGCTATATCGGCTGAAGAGTGGTTGGCTGGATTAAACCAACACTTTGTACTCCTCGGCCGAAGTAAGCTATATCGGCTGAAGAGTGGTTGGCTGGATTAAACCAACACTTTGTACTCTTCAGCCGAAGTAAGCTATATCGGCTGAAGAGTGGTTGGCTGGATTAAACCAACACTTTGTACTCTTCAGCCGAAGTAAGCTATATCGGCTGAAGAGTGGTTGGCTGGATTAAACCAACACTTTGTACTCTTCAGTCGAAGTAAGCTGTATCGGCTGAAGAATGGTTGGCTGGTAAGTTAGACAACTTAAACCGAATTATGGTATATCGGCAGAAAGCAAGCATTCAAACCGAAACAACAGTTGAATAATAGCAGATATTGAAAATTCATTACAAATGCACGCTTACAAATATAGAACCGGGATAAGAGTTGAAGATCTTTTCATTGAAATCAAAGGCAAGTACAAGTAGAGGGGCCGTAGCCCGGTTACAAGTTCGGACAAAAGAAAGAAAAAGAAGAAAGTACAAGTTCAGTCAAAAAAGATCTTTTATCTCGGCATCCAAATCGGCAAAAATGGCAACCCGAGCTCCGGAGTCGGAGATTATAGCAGTGTCAGTCTGGAGTTCGGTCTGCATTGGAAGCACGGATCCGGAAGTTAAGTCCTCAACCGTCTGCTCCAACCGAACTGATTGCTCATCAGCTTGCTCTTGAACAACCGGAGTCTCCGTTGCCTCCTCTTCATCGTCATCATCAGATGAACCAAGAAATTGGTTTTGGAGGTCGTCAGCATAATCTTTCAGTGAGGCCGGAATGAAGTACTCGGGAGCGTTGTAGGCCTCGGTTTCTGGTCCACAACCGAGCTTCTCCACTGCACTTCTCCAGCCACACTTGAAGAATAAATCTTTAGCTGCTTCACACTGTTGGTTATAGCCAGCTTCGGCTTCTTTGAAACCTTCTTTGGATGCGTCTTCAACCTTCTTCTTCAGCTCTGCTATTTAGCGTCCCTTTTGGTTTCAAGTTGCACCATCTCCCACAAGTCTTGGTCTTTCACCTCGATCCGCGCCGTGATTTATCACTATCAGCCGAGGCAACCAGTGCGGTCAGACGTGCTACCTCAGCCTCCAGTTCGGCTGACCTCTGCTTAGACAGTGCTAGCTCGGCAGTCCTGGTTTCGGCTTTCCTCATTGCTTGCCTTGTTGTTTTGCGGAGCTCCATTACTTGCCTATGAGCTATTGTGTTTTTCTGAATGGCCTGCAAAAGTATAGTAAGTTCCTTCTTAGCGTCTTTGAGAGTTGGAAAAATTCAACAGATCAAAAGAGGGCTTTGCCACCAATACCATGGACTTCGTAGCTGACCGAAGGGACTTCAGCTCGGTGTTGAGTTGCTTGCAGTGGTGCTCCATGTCTTTGGGAAGGCAAACACCCCTGGCCAGGTTGAAGGCCAGTAAGTGATCCTTCTCAGCAACGACCGAGTCGCTTTCTTGGATATCTCGGTTGTTGAAGACAAAGGGTGGAGCCCATTTGTTGGTATGAGCCTGGTCTGATTGCTCCGGCTGGGGGCTCGGTCGAGTGCTTGGTGGGGGGCTTGGTGGCAGGATGAACTCATCCTCATCAACAAGGCGTGGCTCGGTTTGGCTAGTCCGAGCACGCTTGCTTCGGCGAGATGAGGACGGCTGTTGAGTTGGGAGAGCCACCACCGCCTCAGTTGTTTGGCCGGTTTGTGGTGCTTCGGCCCTGGTTGTGGCGGTGAGCAAGGCCTTCAATCTGTTTTTCTTCGCCATTTCCTGTTCGGCTGTGAGTGGCACTAAGTTTATCTCGAGCAAGGTGGGGTTCGATTCCGGTGCTTCCTCGAGAAGAAAGTCGGTCACCCTCGCTTTTCGGCGACCGCTGTAACAGTAGGTCGGCTCGAAACCGAGAAGTTTTGCCCAACTCCTTTCTTTAACCTTGAGTGCGGCACGGAGTACTGCAAGGTTGGGATAGTTGTAGTTGGAGATGAGATGAGCCTTATCTGCAAAAGAAGACAAGTGTTAGTCCGATTCAGTATGAGAATCAAATTAAAAGAAAATGAGGAATGGAAACCGAAGTCTGTATACCGGGCTCCTCTTTTTTCCAATTTATTCTTCGGCCTGGGATTCGGGCTTGGAAGTCCTCAAAATTCCCAGACACCCAAAAGAAGTCATCATCGTTGACATCTTTATCCGGTGTATGTTTTATGATTTTTTCTCGACCGGCGTACCCTTAAGTAATAACACACCTTCGCTTTTGGATCCTATTGAGTATTGATGGAATAGCTCGGCTAGACCGAGGTTAAGACCGCTTTTGGTGGTTCGGCGGCTATTCCCATTATTATGCGGTATGTGTTAGTGGAAAATTTGGGTAGAGGTCTGGTGCATCTAAGGAATTCACAGAGCAATGGCTGGACTGGGAATCTAAGTCCGGTCTCAATTATTGATTGGAGGGTGAAGGGGACGAAGCCTTCCTTACCCCAGGGGTCTACACCTTGCTCGGCCAGGGTAAGGTTTACATTGGTTGGTATGACGTAGTCTTTCCGGAATTCGGCTAGACCTCCAGGGGTTTCTACCAAAAATCTGTATTTCCCCATTTATTCTATAAGTTATAAATAATTTATTTCGGCCGAAAGGATGTTCTCAGAAGCTCGGTTTAGCGCGCAGACGTGTCTGGGCAACCTAAGTCTGCAAAGTGGAAAAACAAGGTGTTAAGCACAGATCATTGACCGTGCTACAAAAAACAGAGGGAGAAAAGACAAGTCCTATTTCGGCTACACAGGGTGCTACAAGGATCTATCTCGGTTTCAGCGAAGTGCCTCTTATCTCAGCCCGTCAAGACGTCAGGTTATCTCGGTTCTACCTATGGGTTTGTACTCCGGCTGGGCATTGAGGGGCAGCTTTTCCAGTTCGGTTTAGGAACTGAGAAAGTTGGCCTAGCCCCACAAGGCTTAGCTCAGTCGAGGGCCAGAATTTCTAGTTTGCTGCGTTTTCATCTCGGCTAAGGTGGATCAGATGGAGACCTATTAAAACTACTGAAATGTGTACAAGTATTAGTTCGGTTCCAGTCTACCTAAGTCTTCATACAGCAAAAACAGTTTCCTAGTTCGGTTGAATATGTTTTTTTGATCAAATATGCATTCTACTAGCTATTATTTGAAGATTCATAAGGTTCTACAGAGTTTTCAGAAAGTACAAGAACAAGTAGAAAAAATTGACAACAAAGTGTTTTGCAAAAGCAGAGGAAGCAAAAAACGGATTCGTGTGCTTACCTGGAAGAGAGAAGGAGCTAGAGAAGGAAGCAAGGCGGTGGAGAACACGAGCTCGAAGTTGCAGGGAGTGAAGAGCAGCAATGGAGCAAGAAAAGAGAGGGGAGAGAGTGAATAGTGAAAAGTGAAATCGAAAATAGAGAGGTTTGTTTTGTGTAAAGGGCAAAAATGGCGGGACTGTTCAAAAATTGTGAAACACGAAGACGGCGTTACAGCTGTGAATAGCCAATACCAGTGTGCCACGTGTCATTGGAAGGACAATCGATTCAGTTTCTGCAACTGAAGAGACGTTTGGGCCAGACAGGTATAGCCCGGTGTGGACTTAGCTCGGTCGTAAAAGCTAAAAGGTCTCAGCTCGGCTGGAATAGCTAAAGAGTTTTAGCTCGGCTGGAAGACAGGTAATCCCTATCATGCTTTGCAGATGGAATTAAGGGGCAATTGAGAGGGTAATTTATATTTATAAATTGGGCCGAGCTAGGGTTATGGGCCGTTCTATGGACCGAAGTAAAGAGGCTTAGAAGCCGGGCCACGATCAAATGGTAGACCGGTCCAGAGTAAGGTTTTGTCGCCGAATGAAGTAAGTTTGTTTAGTTCGGTCTCCGTCATAGGAGGTGTAGCTCGGTCGCGCTGTTCAGAGCCGAGGTGTGTATTCCGTTCTAAGGCTTGATTAAAGGTTAGCTCGGCTTAGTTCTTCTATGGATAGCTCGGTCGTGCTTGTGAAGCCGAGGTAGAAGAAATGAAAGGAAGACCGAGGTAACAGTTAGATCGGTCTAGATTTGTTAGTCTGGCAAGGCAATGTTATTTCGGTCTTGAAGTAGTTCGGCCATAAAGAAAACCATCTCACTTGGTTTAAGCAGTGAGGGAGGGTGTTGGAGGATAAGCCTTATCTTCTAGGAGTATGAATCCTGGGAGGACTCTACATGGAAGAGTAAGAGTCCTACTTGGATTGTGCCACGCGGAACCTATAAAAGCTCACCCAAATCACCTAAGGAGAGGTAATGCAACTTTTGCTCCCTGATTACATTGAGCTTTTGCCTACTTGTCTTGCTTTCTGACTTAGGCATCGGAGAGGTTTCAAAGGCCACTTTCGCTTTGTGTTTTCAGGTGACCAAGCGACGTCGTACGGAGGAACGCAGACTTGATCAACAGGATTATACGAGAAGATATATTTCTTTCCCGTACAGTAATAATGTCCATCAACACATTACAATTAAACCCCTAAAAGTAGAGAATTACAAGTGAGGCCCTTTCTTACAATTAATCACAAATTTCCTTCCACCAAACTATATTCCACATGAGCTATTAGGTATGAACAAATTTATCACTATCAAAAGCTCTAACTCATGTAACCGAATTCTAAATTTTTCCTTCTTCTAATTGGACCTTAAAAGCATTTTCCAAAATTAGTATTTTTATAATTATATATATATATATAATATTTTTACGAAAAAGTAACCGGCCGGTTTTCTTTTGGTCCAACATTAATAGGAAAAACTACTTGAATATACTTTCTCACTTTAAGAATGATGGATTCCATGTTAAGCACCTATATAAATCAATTACCACTCACATAACCCAACATGTCCGTGTATAGCCTTTGGTTCGGCGTCACTGATTGACAATGTCAAATTTAAATGAATAGTTAATTAATTTATACAAGCCTTTCAGGTCAAAGGAAAATAAGTGTATTGTAATAGAACTACCTTTTAAACCGACAGTGATCATTCCATAGGTGTTCTTAAAACCGATCATGTTCAGTGCATGTACTTATTGCATAACACCCACCTATTTGCCTAAGGTCACTACCTCAATGATGGAGTTAATCATTCTATCATATAGCAGCAAAACAGGTGTAGGTCATAGTAGTGTGACGCCTAATCAACACACATAGCCTAGAACATTAATTCGGTAGGCACTGAAAAATCATAACTCCCAGCTTTTGGTTCATGAACCATTAGCATGTTTTTCTACAATGTTACCCAAGGGACCTTATGTTCACATCATATATAACATTAAATATAACATTATCCATAATAACATACAAAATGCAAAATATAAAATGTCAAGCAATTTATATAACCAATTAATAAAGTCAATAAATTGATTTTTGAAGGCACAAATGCTAACAAAAAGCAGATGGGCTTTTCCTTGGACTAGATGGATTAATTTAACACACTGCAGCCCATTTTAGGTCAGTTTCAATAATTTAAATTTTAATATTTGTTTATTTATATAAAAAGTCAAGTTAATTGAATATTGGTTATCACATGTTTCGATCATCTTTGTTTAAATAAATAAAAAAATGATTTATTTTTTATATCATATTTACCATTCACTTTTTTCTTTCTTTTAAAAAATTATTTGGTTATTGATATCCTCCTATTAACTTAATTTTTTGTATAAATAATTTATTAAAAAAATTAAAATTTAAATGGTTTGAATCTCTAAGACAAACCCAATTGAAAAGTACTAAATAAGACTCTCTAGTCAACGAGGGGAAGCCCTTCTGTTTTGAAAGAAACTCAAGGCATGCACACATGGTTTCGCTTGGGTTTAACTAAAATAAATGAATGATCATGAAGCGAGTAACTTCTTCGTTAGTGATTTAATGACTAATATGTGTATTGATTAAGGACAATACAGGATTGAAATAACTACTCTTGTCCAATGAATCTACATCCATCTCAGAATGTCGATAGGTAATATTAACTTTCCCACCATTATTGTAACTGTGACATGTAATCCGCATAAGTATGTCCACACTTCCTGATTATGGCGCAACTAACTTCTTAATTAGTAACTTAACGACTAACGTATTTCCAATATCGCGACAAGATCAATCAACAACAATTCACTTTTGGAAAAGACAAGATAATTATATTTAAGAAATCATGGAAAAATCGGTAATCGGTTAATTAAGCATATATTTTTGCATGATATACCAATCATTTATTCATTAACAAATTTTCTAAAAACAACTTTGTACATAGTAGAAGTATTAATAATCAGGGGATTTAAGGCAATTGCCATTCCCCTGCAACCCCCTCTAAATTCTGACAATCAATCCTTGTATTTTAAGTCAATTTTCAGTATCGTTCTTCCATCCATTTATTAGGAATGAATCTGAAAAAAATTGGGGAGTGAGCTATACTTTGACATTTTTTTAACCCAATTAATACCTTTGTATTTTATTAAAACTCGCTCTAGTGTACTTTCACCACAATTTCACTTTTATTTCTACTTTTAATTTTGTCACTATCAAGATGCACTACCACAAGTTGGGTCTTGAATGACGAAATTTTTTTTTGTCTCGAAAGAGTTAATTTTGTCACTATAGATATTTGTGATGAAATATTTTCGTCACCAGTTTTGTCATTGAATGTTTGTTACTAAAAACCACCGTGACGAAATTTTTTGTCACCAATAAAATAAGATTTTGTCACCAAAAATTCTCATTTTCGTCATCAAATAATTATTCAATACCATATTTATAATTTTAGTTGACGAATAAATTTGTCACAAATGTTGATTATTGATGAGGAAATAATTTCGTCACGGTAAGATGTAAAAGTCACAAAATTTTTCGTCTCCAAAAGTCATACATGGGTGACAAAATATATTTTGTCGCAAATATATTTATATATGTGACGAAATATATTTTGTCACCAAACAACAAAATAATGAAAACTTCCGTATATGCGTTGCAATAAATTTTGTCACAAAAAATGTTTATTAATGACGAATAATCACTTTGTCATAATAACAAGTACAAATGATGAAACAAATTCGTCACTAAACCTGTTCCATATTTTATATTTCAATTTCAATTATTATTTCACAACTATCCCTGCTCATATCCCAATAGCCTTTTAATTGTACTAAGAAATCCACTAGCTATTATATATCACTCCACAAAAAAATTCAATAAACAATTTATATTATAAATCAAAATATATCCATCAAACAACTTTAATAATATAAACCATTAAGTATAACAAAAAAACCATTAAAACAAATCTCAAAATGAACTAACGTGGAATCCACAAAAAAAATCAATACTCGATCTTGATTTGCAACTACAACTAAGTATCAGTTCAGGAAACAAAATTCAACAGTTGATCTTCATTTGCAAATATACTTCCAACGTCATCAAAAACTAATCTGCAAAGAAAATAAACAAAGAAAATATTAATATATTATCAATTACATCTAAACTCATATATAAATAATTTTATTTTATAAACCAATTTAGTAGAAATGCATCTAACAAATCAAAACTTCAAAGAGTTAAGGTGATCTTTGATGATAAAGCAACACGGATAACATAAGATACCAAAAAATTGCAAGAATACCATATATCACTATCACTAATGGCAGAATATACATATATATACACTACAACAAAACTAACTATTCACGGCATCATGTTTACGACATGCATTAAATGCATGTCGTAGTTAGTACATTCTACGGCATTTTTTTTTTTGCAAGCCGTTAATGTTTTGTCAATAACAGCATACATGCCATGTAAGTCGTTGATTCATATATTTATAGCATGCAAAAGTATGCCGTAAAAAATGTATGTTTTTACGACTTACAAAAATATAATAAATAAAATATTTGCACTTAAGACGACATACATTTCATGTTATAAAATATTATAACTTTACACGGCATGCATTAATATGCCGTGAAAACTTTTGCAAAAAAAAAAAATTCAATTCAAAAATTTTTTATGGCATGCAAAAGCATGCCGTAAAAAATGTATATTTTCACGGCATATAAAAATATGTTATAAAATATTTGTACTTAAGACGACATACATTTCATGTCGTAAAATATTATAACTTTATACGACATGCATTAGCATGTCGTGAAAATTTTTATTAAAAAAAATTTCAATTCAATTTTTTTTTTTTTTTGATTTAAAAAACCTAACAATTTCCAACCAAGCTTCTCACCTTACATTTTCCTAATTGAGGACAACGTAAAAAACGTTATTTTATAATTTAGTGTCTCTATTAAGGGATAATTGCACCCAGTGAGATTTTGAGAAAAAAATTACATATTCATGAAAAACTTTATAATTTTAATAATTAATATTTATATGGTTTCTCATTAATTTGTAAATATTTTTTTTAAAATTACCTTGATTTGAAATTTTTCCTTCTTTTAATAATTTATTTATTTTTTACTTTTTAGATGTGCCTAATCTGAATATAATTAAAAATTAAAATAAAATATAATATAATATATATGAAATGTATTAAATTATATATATATATATTTTGAATTTAGTGATTTTTTAAAAAAATTAAAAAATAATTTTCTTTTAAGTATATGTATATTATTTGAAGTAAAAAAGTAAAAAAAAAATTATTTAAAATATTTAAAAACTTACTCATAACATTACCCCGTTACTCACTCACTTACTCTTTGGGAGTCTCTCTCTCTCTCTCTCAGCCCTCTCTAAACCCTAAACTCTCTCAACCGATCGAATCACCACAGAAAATGCTTATTTTAACGACGTTTTTTTAAACACCACTTTTTATAATATTTAACGATGTTCTATAGTGTCTCATTTTGGATTAATTCAAACATTACCGTTTAGCTAATAGAAGGCATTTATTAATGCCCCCAAATGTGTTACAATCTCTCATGCACTCTCTCCCTCTCTCTTGAAACCCTCATTCTCTGCTGGGCTCCCTCAGATCTCTCGCTTACTCTCTTCGCTTCAGCTCGGTGATATCGATTTCATAGAGAAGCTTCCTTCTAATAAATCAATACCTTGCCCCCTTCTCATAAATCAAATACGTAGCTCGATGATTTCGATTTCGAAGTTCTCTCTCTCGATTTCGAAGCTCCACCGCCACTGCCATTTGCATCGTCTACTAAGGTGAGCCATCTGCATCGATTTCGATTCAATCTTAGTTTCGTATTCTCTCTCGCCCTCTCTCTCTCTCTCTCTCTCAAGCTCTTCATTCCGTTGATTTATCTCCTCCTAGGGTTTACAATCTTGAATCTCCTCCTAGGGTTTGCCCCTTGTGATTTCAAGCGGTAAATTCTCTCTCTGATCTTGAAGTTCATATTTAATTATAAATTTGTTGTGAGAGATTTGAATTTGAATCCATGTATTCATTTGATTTGAATTTGAATATGAATATGAATTTATAGTTGTCAAATCGTGAAATTCAATCTGTGATGCTATGATGTTGAGCTTGAGTGATTGCTTCCTCATGAATTTACTTGAGTTATTTTGTGCTTGTGATCTCTAAGTTTATATTACAAGGCTTCCTATTCTTGACCAAAACAAAGTGTAGATAGATTTTCATAGCGGATCGAAAGTCTGTCCTCTTGAATTTGTTCATAGCGATGTGATTTTCTTGCAGAAATAAGCTCTCGGCAAATTTGCAACAACTCTTTCTTGCTGGAAATAAGCTCTCTGACAAAGTCATGTGTAAAGCTAATATTTTAGTGAATAAAATTTATATTTTCAGTGCCTAGATAAGCCTCTTTGTTGCTGTTTTTATTATCTGTTTTTGGGTAGAAATTGCTTACATCAAGTTGAATATTTGTGTAGAAAAAATCAGATTTACATGTGTTGTGTTTGTGCCCTGTTATGCCCTGTTTGTGGCTGTTTTTTTCTATTATTAACTTCTTTTTTTTTGTTTGTTTTTGAATTTCTGTTCTTTATGTGTTTCTATTCTTTTCAGGGGGAGACTGTGGCCCCGAATTATCTTACTGAGAGTGAGCTCATCTCTCTAATGGAGAAGAATGGAATAGGCACGGATGCATCAATCCCTGTACATATCAACAATATCTGTGAAAGGAACTATGTTCAGGTTTGTAAGCAACATATATCCTTTTGGGGAATTTTGATTGCATATTTGTGGGTTTTAGTTTTTCTAGTGGGTGCCCAAGATTTTAGTATTTACCCTGCCTTCATACTTCAGGTACAAAATTTGGAAGAAGGTTGGCTCCAACTTTAGGTATCGACCTAATAAGAGGCTATCAATGTATCGATCGGATCTCTGTTTGCACGACATTCGAGTTTTATTGAGCAACAGTTACTCTTGTTGCAAAGGGCCAAGCAGATCATTCTCTTGTTGTGCGACATGTAATACAACAATTTAAGGGAAGTTCGATTACTTTGTTAGCGGTGATAATATCTGATGACTTGGATCCTTATTAATTAACTTTTTATTTAAACAATTCTTAAAAAAAAAATTAGAACTATGACTTGAATGTTTTGTTTTGATTGCATGTCCAAAACTATATATTTGAAGTTTAAAGCATCCACAGCTATCTGGGTTAATATAATAACAATTCTTGGTCTTGGACAATAGTTCGACTTCCTTGCACAATTTTTTCTTCTTTGGTTTGGTTTTCTCTCTCTCTTGGGGGAGGGGTGTTGAAAGGAAAATTTTAATTTGTATCTAAAACTTATGAAGGTTTGGATCATTGCCCTTATAGTGGTTACCATGAAGATTCAGAGTGTTCTCCTCGATGCTTCACCTTTGGAAAGGTCAATGGAAAATTTGCAGACAATGACATCCGGTGCCCTGTCTGTTTTATTGAGATTGTAACACTGCTGCTAATTCATTTTGTCTGATCTCTTTAAGACAGCTAGAAAGTGTTTGACCAATAAATTAGATGTTCCTTTGCCAAGAACATTCAGTTGATAATTTCTAGACTTTGTCCAATCAATTATCTGTACTTAAAGAACCTTGTCTCTTCAAATGTTACTTCTTAAAGTTGGCATTGTTTGAGGATGTATGTCTTGGCCAAGTGAAGGTGTTTGATAGATTTAACTAACATTTATAAAAATGCCCGATACATACATGTCATTGTAAGTAAATACAGTAGAGAGAAAAAAGAGAAAATATTGCATTACTCTTCGTCTTATTTATTATACTAAATTGTCTCTAAATAAATAAGAAGAAACCCTAGTCACAATAGGAGACATTAATAGCAACATGAAAGTTCTAAAAACACAATCTATTCAGAGTCATAAATATTTTTGGTTTCAATGCTTTGGATATACTAGAATTTGAGATAGACTTCATTCAGTAGTGTATAAACCTAATGGCTAAACTGCTAGTAATAGTATTGTCCATCTTCCTGACGGCTGAGGTGATGGTCTAAGGATGAGCTCATATGCCATTTGATAGTGTCAAACCTTTTAGAATGCAATTGATTGCGTTGACCCACTTGTTATTAGATCTGTGATGAAAGAAAAAAGAATGGCCAATTTTATCGTGCAATATTTATTATGGTTATTTCACTGAGGATGAATCGTACAAAATGCACATGAATATATCTGTTATAATTTTATCGTTCTTATGTTGTCTAGGCCAATTTCTTGTAAGAGGGTATTTAGAATTTTGTTTGTGGCCAATTTCTTTTTTCTTGTTTGTGCCTAGAATTTCTTAATTTTATCGTTTTTTTTTTTTGTTTGTTTTTGAATTTCTGTTCTTTATTTCACCATTTGGGGAGAAATTTTTTATTTTTATGTGTTTATATGTTATATTATATGTATACGAAATAGTCATTTATTTCCTGAATTCTAACTAGTATTTATTTTTATTTTAATTTTAATTTTGTTTATTGTTAAATTGAAGATAAAGATGGATTGCCATGTAAGGATAAGGAAAATCCTGCCTTGAGGACTCCAGAGCATGGCAACAACAATAGGGAGCTCAAGGATGAGGTGTGTGTTGTTATTTGCTATCAGTTTTTTTTAAATTACTTTGAGGAGGTATGATCAGGTAACTAGGGGACACATCTATTCTATATTAAAAGCACACAACTCAGAAAGAAAAAAAAATTCATGCCTTTTTGATTTTCCAAAAATACCGCTATAATTGTTAACTACAAATTCCATATCAAATTATTGCTCTAAACCGTTTTCAAATTCAGCCCATTTTTATCATCGTTTATTAAACTAGCGAAAACCACCAAAAAATTAGACCTACACTTGCAAATGCTGTGTTTGCACCAACTGCTAGTATTTGATATGCAAGGCCATATCCATGCCTATGTTCACAGGTGGGAAATCTGCAATCTCAAAACCTTGGTGTCGATCATCTTTCTTTGGAACTAAAGGAGTATATTCTTCACCTCTTCCTGATATTTTCAATCCAAATAGTCTGACCCGAACTCCCAGTTCTGTGATGAATAGTTCAAAGAAAGAGGAGACCAAAGCATTTGATTTTATCTCGGTAAGTTTGAGAATCAGCATTTCTCTCTCTCTCTCTCTCTCTTATATATATATATATTTTTTTTTTTTCCCCTCTCTTCTTCAGTGCTTATTGAGAACCAGCATTTGCCTGGAGATTTTTGCACTGAAATTCCCTTCCTCATCTTGTATCATATATATTTGTTTTAAAAGTTAGCTTCAGTCCTACTTGAGTATATTTTTATTTTACCAACAGTCAAACTGCATGGTCATGATTTGTTTATTGACATACCTGCTTGTTTGCCACCTTCCCAATCTATGTTACCAATCAAAGCGCATGGTCAACCCCCCACCCACACCACCACAGGCATTGTTATAGATTTTGGATTGTGGCACATCTAAGTGGCATCAATATTGACATAACGCTTGTTTGCCACCTTCTCAATCTATTCGAGTTCAATCTTCACGTAGTTGGGATTCTCTGTATCTTCTTTTCGTATACACAAGCCGCCCTTATGATCTACGGTATTCAGTTGGTCTTTAGCTGTGATATCTTTCCCAATTAGTGGATGTTGTCAATGGAAGTGGCACAGATAGAGCCCTTTGGCAAGGTTGGGTGGTTCTCCCCATCCAAGGGTAGTTGTGATTCATTATGAGAACCTCACTTGTGGCTAGTAAAAGAAGTTTGTTCATGTAGAACCTCCAATGTTTTATGTGGAGAGTTTTTCAACTAGGCTAATATTATGCTATGAATGGCATATCATGAAGTGTATGCAAATAATCTTTTTGTATAGTAAAAAATACATGAAAGAGATTGTCTTTCTATTAATTTTGAAACTAGAAGTGCTGCACGGACCTGGCAGATGCATCCCTTCTTTAATCGTACTTGTACAAAAATGTGAGAGACTCCTAGATAGGAGAGGGGACAGTGGAGGGACGGCACCATATTTGTAGTTGACATTATCTCTTATATTTATTTATATTTTAACACATTACAAAAAAAAAAAAAAAAAAGTTAGAATATATTTTTATATTTAATATAGAAAATATGTACACGCTCTCATAGGTGATTCCAATCCTAGAAACTTTTATATGCCCTCGCTCTCCTGCCTCGGCCCCCGCCCCCACTTTCCGCAACTAAGAGTTGAGAGTGATCACTTGAACACCGTAATTTTTTTTTTCTTTGAAATTTTCTTTGTTCCATACATGTGACTTACATATTGATTTGTAATTTGTCACTCCTAAAGAAAATTTTAAACACCCTTGGCTGTGTGGATTGTTATTTGTTATCCTTAATTTTTCTTTTTGAACACCTTGGGTTAATTGGATTGTCATATGTCATCCTTGAAAAAAAAAATTGAACATTGCTGTTTGTTTGGGCTCATTTCCAATTTCGAACACTTTTTTTTGTCAAAGCCATGGTTACCGACCCCCTAAATCATAATGGGGGTTCTTTGCCTTGGTGCATTTTATACTTACGAAGGTTCATTCTCCTTTTTCTATTTCTCTTTCTGTTTCAACTCAGCATTCAGAGGTTAATTCCTTGGCTGATAATTTGGCTATGCTTGGTGCTAATCAAGATTGCTCTCGGGTTTTTGATTCTCAGTTAGACTTGTCTGCTTCTAATAGGTCTAGAGTATAGTATTGCTGAAGCATTTTAGCTTGCCTAAACTTTAGGACTTAGCTTTTGTTTTTTCCCCATCTCGTCTATGTTTGTTGTATATCTTTGCTTTCTTTGAGGTTGCTAATCAAGGTTGCCTTGTCTGTCTAGGTCAAGGTTGTCTTTCATTACAGGGAGCATTGGATGGCAGGTTGGATATCCCTCATAGTGATAAGAGATTTTCTGGTTTCTCGAAGGACTCTAAGCGGTGGATCTTTGAGGTTCACCTCAAGTATATTTATGGTGGGCATGTTGCTGCATATATGAAGGTAACGGTTAAGATGTGAATTTTTGTGTATTGTAACACTTATTTTCAGCCATGAACTTAATTTTATTGGTTGTTACGTCGATATTGATGGAAGATGAACCAGAGAAGTATCGATCTCATTTTGGAAGTGTGATTCAATTTTTTGGATAGTTTAGTAAGTTCTCTATACCTCCTTGTATTGTATACCGGGTACAACTTGAAGAAGCTGACGTATGATGAAAGGAAGGCTAGCTTGAAGAAGCTGACGTATTACACCAAACATTCATTTTACCTTATTTATTTATCATTGTCTTTAACTATCAGCTTGATATGATAGAAGTTGAGGACAAAAGTTAGTATGCAGTTTGTGAATCTTATGATTTGGATATTTTTTAAATGTAGTTATACTTTTTGGATGTTTAAAGTCGTATTTTAGAGATTAGTGAATCTTATGATTTGGATATTTTTTTTGATTTGTATGTTTGAGGTTGTTATCAGCTTGATATGATAGAAGTTGAGGATAAAAGTTAGTATGCAGTTTGTTTGGTGTATGGATATTAGATTTTTTGCTTACTTCATAGTTCTTTATACCTTGGTTTGTAACGAGTTGCATTTTATAAGCTATTGTTTACATACGGTTAGGCAATGTCATGTTCCTATATATATATATATATATTATATTAAAACAACTTTCTCTGACATGCAAAATTATCTTTGTGAAAAGTATAATGATTTATGGCATGTAAGAAAATGTCGTAGAAGATTATATACGGCATACAAGGCATGTCATAAATATATTAAAAATGACCTTTTACGGCATACAAAATTATGTCGTGAAAAGTGATGATTTATGACATGCAAGAAAATGTCGTAAAATACTATATACGACATACAAAGTATGCCATAAATATATTGAAAATAATCTTCTACGGCATGCAAAATTATGTCATAGAAAGTATGATGATTTATGACATGATAAAAATGTCGTAAAAAGTTATATACGACATACAAAGTATGTCATTAATGTTTAATTTATTACTTTTTACAACTTTACTTGCATGTCGTAAATGATGCTCAACTTTCCACGGCATGTCATATAACAGCATTTGTGTGTATGCCGTGAAAGAGTTTTTACGGCATGCATTGCAAGCCGTAAAAAGTCAATTTTGTTGTAGTGATATATAATAGCTCCAAAATATGACGTAGCATTGAGGTACATTTGATTCACGACAATGGGCCGATGACTTCTTCAATAAGGTAAATTTGATCAGTGGAATTCAACACAAGAACTTTGTAAGACTTTTGGGTTGTACCATTGAAGCCCCTCAATGCCTTCTTATTTATGAATTTGTACCCAACAAAAGCTTTGATCAAATCCTCTTTAGTAAGGAATCATTGTGATTTTTTATTTTTTATTTATAAATATGCTCATGATTTTTTTGACTCTTTGGTTTTAGAGTACTAGCCTAGCATTATCACCTAATAAAGCCAATATATATATATATATTTATCACCGATGTCTGGACTAGTTTACACGCACCTCAAATAATATCATGAGAAGTACCTAACTTGAGCTAATCACATTGTGATTGTAGAATTCGATTCTTATCAGTTGTGTAGAACATGTTGGGATCCTCTAAAGTCAACACTCTGTAATTTCCGTGGAGTAGTTCAAAACAACATCATTTCACTTGAACGGCAAAAAGGAAAAAAGAAAAAAGAGGAGACAAAGGAAGACCAAGAAGAAAATGAGTAGAGATAAAGACTGGAGAAAGCTCTGCATTCAAACTGAAATGAATCTCTCAAACTTATCCTAAAGAAATATATAAATCATGGAATAGGTACAGAACAACACATTATTTAGTTATTTATTTTTATTTTTAAATTATTCAATCGTTCTATCTTTTCATTCTAGAAAATGGATCTTTTTTAATCTTTTCTCTGTTTATCTTCACATACAGCTTTCCAATTAAGCTCCATTCTAGAAAACGTAATATGTAATGGGTACAGAACTATATCAGCAATTTGAAAAAAAAAAATACACAATCTGAAAAAAAATTTTAAAAAATAAAGATAAGATGCCCACAACCAACTAAAACAAAGGCAAGAAATAATGGCAGTAGTAGAGCATCATGCATGTACAAGGATCCTCAAATAGCTAGGCATGGTATCTAAGAAGAATCAGGAGGATAATCACAGAAGCAAAAGAATCGATCGATATCATGACGCAAGTAATCAATTTTATTTTTTTTTATGAATAACCTAAGTAAAAAAACCTATAAAATAAACAGATATTATTAAAAATATAGAGAGGAGTTGAACCCTAATTTTATTAAAAATACAAACAAACAATCCAAATCATATAAAATATTCACATTTAGTCAAGGGCTTTCACTAAATTCAAACTGTTAATTATAATCAATAGGACATTCATTCTCAAGTTTATAGCAGAAACAAGCAAAAGACATTAAGAATGGCCAAGTTTACAATTTACACATTCATAATTTATTGAAGAGAAACCTTGCTGGAAAGAATAAAATACAACATTAATTCTGATAATTAATTTCAAAAATTAGGGAAAACATTAATTTTGAAAATTAGGGAAAACAGAGATAGAAAAATAGAGAAATTGAGTGAAAGAGAGGGAGAAAGAGAAAGAGGACCCATACCTGATGGAAGAGAACACACAGCAGTAAAGGAGATACAACGTCTGTGGCGACACTGAAGGAAGAGAACAGGGACGGCGTTGGAGAAGAACACACTAAAGGGGCACTGGAGAAGAACACACATCACTTGTGTTTTGAGAGAGAGAGAGGGAGAGGGAGAGGGAGAGAGATAGAGATTGATAGGAAAACTGATTCGTCACTAAACAAAACACACAGCACTTGTGTTTTGTTTTGAGAGGGAGAGACAAATAAAGATAGAGATTGATACGAAGACTGATCCAAAAAAAAAAAAAAAAAAAAAAAAAGAGGGAAAAATAATCTAGGAAAACTGATCCCAAAAAAAAAAAGGAGAGAGGGAAAAAGAATAGACTATTTTTTTCAATACCGCTTAATATGTCAAAATTCTTCTTTCAAAATTAGTGACAAAATAATTTTCTCACTAAAAGCCTACAAATATTAAAAATTATTAGTGACGAAAATATATTTCTCACCAAATGGTTTTAAAATATTTAAAATATAGTTTTTCAAAAAAAAAAAATTAGATTATTGGTGATGCAAATAGATTCCTCATTAATAATTTTTTAATTGTTGGAAAAAAAAATTCTCACCAGAAGTTTCAAAATTTTGGCACCATCAAAAAAAATTAGTCGTAAAAATTTATATGATGAAACTTATTTTTTTTCTCACCTAAAAATAAGTATTTATTGACGGAAATAAATTTCATCACCTATTATTTTATTTTTTTATTATACTTGACAAAATTTATAATTCCTCATGGATTATTCTTATTTAGTGACGAAATTTGTTTTCTTCACTAATTTTCGTCACCATACCAAAACAGAGAATAAGGGAAAGAGGTACCAGAAAAAGAGCAAAGAGAAATCACGTACCAAATCACCGAGTGAAGAAGATGTGGCGGTTGCCGGCAAGGCTACTAGTGGCGGCGATGATCAGCAAGGCTAATAGAGGCGACGATGGCAATCGGCGTGGTGGAGGAGCAAGAGGTAAGACAAATTAATACCCTATTTTGAGAGAGAGAGAGGGAGAGAGAGAGATGATAAACAGAAAAAGAGTAAAAAAAATTAATACCCTTTTTTTTTTTATTGCCGCTCAATATATCTAAAATTTCCCACCAAACTTGGTGACAATATTATTTCATCACCAAACTATATCAAAAATATTAAAATGTTTTGGTGACAAAAATGTATTCCTCACAAATAATTTTATAATTAGTGACAAATTTTTTTCTCACCAAAAGTCTCAAAATTTTGGTGCCATCCAAAAAAAATAGCGGAAAAATTTTTGGTGACGAAACTTAATTTTTCCTCACTTAAAATGAAATATTTATTGACAAAAATAAATTTTGTCACCTATCATTTTTATTTGTTTATTATATGTGACAAAATTTATAAATTCCTCACGAATTATTTTTATTTAGTGACGAATTTTATTTTCTTCACTAATTTTCGTTATCATAGGTTACTTTTATTGTAGTGATGAATGGAAATTTGATATTACAATGTAACTGAAAATGTAATAGGTTGATTGTCAGACAATTGAAAATGAAAGGATAAAATTTTTATGAAAATCTAGGAATATTAAATATAATTAACCCATAAAATACTGAAAATCTTCAATCCAAAGATTATTATTTAAGAGAGAGAGAACTTCAAACCTTCTCCTTTCTAAGAGCAACATTTTTGGCATTATATTATAGTGGCTTTGATACATTACATATTGTCAAGTTCATAATAAATTTTTTCTTTGTTTGGAAATAATTTTGTACAAATCATTATTGAAATTTAAATTATTGATAATAAAGGTAAGTCTGATACGTCTCTGTCTCATCGTCATAAATTGCATTTTCTATTACCATGACAAATTAAAATTAAAAAATACCAAATATATAGAAAAATTATATAAAATATTCATATTAAATGATACAACAATAATATTTTTATTATTATAAATAATAGTGACAAATATTTTGATTTTTAAAACATAGACAGTAATAAGACACACTCAACCATTAATTGGACCATATTTTTTATAAAATATTATATGTTACACATATTTTATTATCATTTTATATCACCATTAAAGTAAAAATTTATAATTAATAAAAATAAATAATCTCGCCGTGTAAGCGATCTATAACAATTTTTTAAATAACGTTACAGAAAATGTATGAAACAATTCCACATGGCAGAAATTGGTTGGCTAATAATGTCATGATTGCCCTTCTATTTCTGTTACAATACTGTTTTTGGATTCCAGCATCTATCCAATGCATGCTCTCCACTTAGCATAAGTGTCAGCTTGGACATTAACCACACCTTTATTAAGGATAGGTTTAGGTAAAACCAGCAATAATCCTACAAGGATTTAGCAAATTTACATTACTACCCAAAGCAAGAAAGTTTAGTCACATGTTTCGTCATGTGATATGAGGGTAATTTTGTAACTTTACCCAAGAGCAGGCTTCGTAACAAGGCATTTTAAGTAATGATGTAAGAAGTGGCTCTTAAATTCAGCTTGTAAATTCAAATTTTGAAATAAGGAGGAAAATGAAGAGGCAAAAAAGACAAAGATAACCGAGACTAGGCGGTGACTGAAATTTTTTGTATAAATGTGACTAACTAGGCCTCAATCTTCCTCAAACAAACCATTTTAGGGTTAGTGTGTCACCCTATAGGAAGATTATTTCTATATTAGAGTTTCCTCTTTCTACTACGAAAAATGGAGGACAAGAGCAAGGGAAAATGCAAGAGCAAGAGCAAGAATTGTGTCCCAGAGCTACCAAGGTTTGCTAGCAAGCCACCGGTATGTCCCAAAAGCTTTGCCATGGTTCCTCCATCCATTGTGCTTCCCATGGCTCCTGGTTCATATCAAGGGTCACAACAACCCTACTTCATTAACCATGGCATGGGGCCTAGTGGCAGTGGTACCAAACATAATAATCTAGAAAATTCAAACAAGATCATTGAGATTCCTCCTCCACTTTCTAGGAATCCAATCACTAGTGTTGAACCATCATCTACCAAGAATGGTGGTATCGTTGTCAAAACCGAGCAAGGGATCGACTATGAAATGAAATGGGGTCGTATCATGGACCCTAACATGGACACAAAAAGGCTCAGAAGGTGTAATTTTCACTTAGTTTCTCATTTATTTACGTTAAATATATATATACACTTCTCTAACTTCTATCACTAATGAGTTGTGATAAAGATCAACTTTGATTTATGAGAAGCATGTCCAAAAATTTATGTGTTTTGCTTGTAGGATACTATCAAATCGAATTTCTGCGCAAAAAACAAGAATGAGGAAGGCTCAATACGCCAAGGATCTAGAAAAGGCGATGAAAGATCTACAGGTGACAAATGATATCTCTCTAAAATTTTATCATCTAAGATTTTAAGTCTCAAACATAGAAGCATTCAATTTATTTCTTATGTACTATATTTTTTGCAGGCTGAAATCGCGGTGCTTAATCCTCGTATAGAAAGTGAGACAGAAAATTATAAATTACTACAAATGGAGAATGGTACTCTAAAGCAAAAGATGAGTGTTTGCGAGGAAAAAGTCAAAATATCACTCGGTAACCTCTCTTTCTCATAAATGAATTCTGGCTTTGAAGTCATTTTTCTTAATCCTTATTACCTTGATGTATTTTAAAGTTTTGAGTTAATAATAAATATAAAAAAAAAAAAAAATTTGTTGATATATATATTTTTTGGACAGCGAAATTTAAAGAGTATCAAGCAACCATAAAGGAGTTGAAAGAACTTTATTTTGCTCAACAAAAGATGCAAATGCGATTAGAAGGGCGATGGACACCTAGTTGGAACAATAAAGGGTTTGAGCCGATGGCAAATTTTAGCTCACGCGGAGTTAGACCACAGCCGCCCATGGAAGACCCAGCTCTAAGCTTTTTGTCACTGACTGTCGATCCTCCGAAGAGCTTGATATGAAAGTCTTCAGTTATTTGATTTTTTTCATATGTGATTATCTATGTTGTTTCCTATTGTTTAGGTTGTGTGCTTGTGTGCATTGAACTATATGCGGTTGTTTCCTAGGTTAAGGTTGTGTGTTTGTGTGCATTGGACTTTATGTTTGTTATCAAAAAATGTTGGACTGTTTGTGTGCGAGAAAAAAGTGTGTGATTTTACTTTATTTTGTAATTGTTTTTGTACTATATGCTTTTCCATTCTCATGTACCCCCCAAAAAAACATTAATGAGAACAATTGTGTTGTTTGTCAAAGACTAGTTCTATCAAAAGCTTGGTCGCATGGGAGTTCCATTTCAGGGAGATGGTTAAACATTGTAAGAAAACAAATTTTCTAACATAATAATTTCGAGTATGGAAAGATTTATACATATATAAAATTTATACATTGACAAGAACGATGCACTAATGTCATTATTATAAATAAACTCATCTTCAATAGTATTTTGTTTTAATGTAAAAGGTTCACAATAAATCATATCATTATATAAAAAAACAAAAAAAAAATTATTTATGAATTTTTTGTTTGAATAGTATTTTTAATTCCTCTGGACCCATTAATGTGGGACCCACATATTAGGAATCTCTATCTATTTATTTATTTGTTATTATTGTTATTATTATTTAGGATGATTAGAAGACAATTATTTTATTTTATCCCGTTATATGATTCATTTATTATAGCTACAACATTAATTGTCACAATTAACATTTACAAGGAATTAATCTAGCTTCTATTTTTGTTATTCACCAAAACATTAAAAAAAAATTTAAAAATTGGCCAAATTGATTTTGCAATTTTAGATGTAACTCCTTGAAAGTTTGAAATTTCTCATTCATTTTTAGAGAACCCATAAATTAGCCAAAAGATGGAAAATTTTATATAAAATACTCATCAAGATGATATGGCTGCAGAATTTTCAAAATTGAATTACCATCTTGTTGGATCTTCTAGTTTAAAGTTTTAACACCAAAATCTCTTACATCATTTTGTATAAATTTTTGTATGATTTTTCTGTTTCAAAGAAACTCAATTTTTGTTGCATAATTACCACATTTTGTAAAAAAAAAAAAAATTAAAGTCTGTACTACACTGCAAAATGTAAAACATTTGTAATTTATTTATTTATTTATTTATTTATTTATTTTTATAGTTGCTCGTACAAGCTGCTGATTTAATCCCAAAAATCTTAAGCCCCTGTTTGGAAAGTTGAGGTTGGGTTTTTTGGCTAAAATAATCACACAAAAATAAAATAAGTTTTTAGCTTAATAAGACAAAACATTACATCTAATCCATAATCATTACATTCTTTCTTTTACAAAAAGTCAAAAACCAAAAAATTATTTTCAAGCGAGACTTTTAGTCCTGCACTAAAATAGTCAAAAAATCAACACACATCCCAAACCAACCCTTAAGACGGTCCTACAATGATGCTTCAACTTTTTTGGGCTATTTTCTCTTTGAGTTAATAAAAAATGAATTAATTACCTCAAAATCTTATTTACAAATGTTATGGTAGCTCGGATCCTATTTAAATTTTTTGAATCAATAAGTCTTATTTAGTAAAAATGATAATATTATCAATTTTTTCAATTTTTAAAACTAAGAACATTATCAATTTTGCATAGTAATGTTACGTATAATTGTTTCACTAATCGATAAAAAACAGAGCATTAGATTAAACATTTTTGCCCTTTTATTTGTTGGTTTGATTATCCAATAAAAGCCGATAACATTAACAATTTTTTTTCAGTTTTAAAACTAAGAACATTATTAGTTTTTTTATTTTTAAAGTTTTTTATTTTTAATTTTGCACATTAATGTTCCATTATCATACTCCTTTATAAACACCAAATTTTCAGATTTGCACAAAAAATATAATTTAGTTTTTTCAATTTGAAAGTTGATGTTTTAAAATTTTGAAAATCAAAATAAAAGTCAAATCATCATGTTCTTTTATAAATAATCATTATTTGAAGAGCAATTCCAACTATTAAAAATTTAATGAGACTTAAAGGTCTAAAAATTTTTAATTAGAACTTAATAAAGTATAAATTCATAAATTATCATTTGTGTGTAAATGTCCATAAAAAAAAATTTATTTTTGAAAAAAATTCAGTGAGCTGTAGCCTGGCCATAAATGATTGAATTACAATTCTCTTTAAACAAAAAAAATATATTACTCCATTGCAAAGCTGTAATGTAATTTTTACCTATGCCATTTAATCCACATATAATATTTTAGTTCTTTTTAAACCTTTAAATGTTTCGTAAATGCATTTTAAAAGTACAAGGTCCACAAATGCATTTCAAAAGTACAAGGTCCACAAATAAAATAGGCATATTTCATATAAGTGTAGTACAAAGGTTGTTTTCCTTGATATTTTTATATAAAAATTATTATCCCATAATATTATATATCTAGAAATTAATTAATATGTTATTCAAATTCATTCAGCACATAAACCTATAATACACTAAAAAACCTCGTTTGGCTTTTTGATTTTTAATTTTTTGGTTATTTTAGTCTGGGATTAAAAAATCTCGTTTGAAATTTTTTTTTTTTGACTTTTTTAACCTTTTGTGAGAGAAAGAATATAATAATTATGAATTACATATGATGTTTTATTTTATTGAGTTAAAAAGTCTATTTTGTCTTTTTTATCTAAAATAGCTCCAAACCCAACCCAACCTTTTTTCCAAACGAAGCCTAAGTTAATCTCGACTACGCAATTAATTTTTTGATAAAATTCTGAAACTTTTTTTGAATTAGTAGACCTACTGAATTACTCTTTATGGAAACTCAAAACACTACTGTTGGCTACATATTGTGTAAAAGCCAATCACAGTTCGACACGTGGCAGAGTAAGGGTAATATAAGAAGATTACTCAAGTCTTCGATCCTGATCGTACACGTGGCAGTGAAAATTGGTTCTCACGTGATTTGAGTAACACTGGATCAATAAAGAGATACAAGATGACGTAGCTTCAACGGTTACTCATATTCAAATTCAAATGCAGGAGGGAAGATCAACTGCAAGTGATGGCGTAGTGGAACTACTTCTAAGGCAGCATGATCAGCGATCATGGAAGGGCAGTTCGACGGTTTGAAGTGCAGTTCGATGGTCATCCTTGAGGAGTATAAATAGCAAGGAGGTCTCCAGAAAAAAAACCTCAGACTCAGATCATACAAACCAGTCTTACTTTATATATTTTCTTTTCTAGTTTTTATATTTCCAGTCTTTACCTTTCTTGCACTTTAAATACCTGTTCTGTACTTCGATTCATAGGAGTAGTTTCAAGTAGATCGTCACTATAAACCTCTTCGAGGTTGAGTTTGGATCATTGTAAGTGTTCATTTTAATGAAATACTTCCATTGTTCTTCATATTAACTGTTATTTCTCTTAATTTCTCCTAAGTCAAGCCACCAGTAAAAGTCCTCTTCATTGAGGCTGAAAGAACTAAAACACAATCGTCTGATAATTGGTTGGCAATTATAATTTCAGAAAGACCGATTGATCCTTGCCGCATGCTCGCATTTACAAAAATACTCTTGAAAAGCCAAAAGCCAACATATATTTTTTGGCACGCCGATGGGACTTGTTAAAATGGCTAGACGAAGACGACAAGGAGAAAATGAACGCTTGGAAGAAGGCGAGAAGGAGAGGTAGAAATACCTAATCTAGAGGATAATGTAAACTCCCATGTTATCGAACCTATGGTTGACAGACTAGTACTTGGGACAAGAACTATATGTTCATAATATTGGACAAAACCAAGGAATTGGACCATCCACTGTTCCATCTACTCAGCCAACCAATCCATGGGATGGCCTAGTTGATGCTATGGGACAACAATTGATGAACACAATGGAAAGGTGGGCAACATCCTTTTTGGATCGAATGAATAACCACCAACCAACAAACACAAGGCACACAGAGGAAGTCATAAATGTCCCTCTAGAGACAAACAGCCTCTGCAAGTTAATGGACATTTTAATGGTCAAACTAGTAACCAGAACTATGAAAGACCATCACCTCAGTCTTGGTATGAACCCATTTCGAGGCCTATAGCAGGCCAAAATGCCTCAATACTCAATAATGAAACCACACAAGTTGGTGGATCTGGCCAAGTACAAGACACTGGCGTAAGAATGGTTACAAATCCCATGTTCGAAGCCATACCTGGCACTAGAGGGTATAATAATCCCTTATTCGAATTTATACCCGGGGGGTTGGAAGGTTGGCCTGCAAATGGAAGGGACACAATGCCTGTTCCTGCACCTTTCGCAGGTCCTTTCGCAGGACAGACTCAAAGGGGTTACCCAGATCCCCAACAAAGAACTCGCACCACAGGCAACCATCCCAAATGTACCTCCTTATGGACCAAGAGGACCGTAAGCACAAGTTTGTCCTCCAAATCCTGTGTTTGTTCCTTCAGTAGCGGTTCAGCAGGCACAAAATATGGTCCCTAGGGACCAAATTGCTGATATTGTTAGGGAGATGTATGGACCGATGGCTCGGGGTCCAGACTCAGATATCTGAAAACCATACCTGAATGGGTAGATAAGGTACATGAATACCGAGAGGGTTCGGGATACCAGATTTTACCCTCTTCTATGGGATCGAATCAATCAACAATAGAGCATATTACTAGGTTTGCTGCTCAATGCGGTGAATTTACTAATCATGACTATATGAAACTAAGATTATTCCCAAATTTTCTAACTGGGGGCGCGTTTGTATGGTACATCAACCTTACACCTGGCTCCATTCAAAATTGGCAACAAATGGAAGAGGCATTTCATGCCCAATTCTTCCAATCGGAGCCAGAGGTTTCTATGGCAGACTTGGCTAAATTGAGTCAAAGGCCTGAAGAGAAGGCTACTCAGTTTATTGCTAGATTTAAAAGGGCTCGAAATAAGTGTAGAGTCATCCTACTAGAGCTAGAATTCATAAGATTGGCTCAAAACGGTTTAGAGTTCAGGATTCGAAAGAAGTTTGACTCAACTGAATTCAGAGATTTGGTCAAACTAACCTATAAGGTGTCTCGATATGAAGCATTACTAAAGTAAGAACAAGATCGAAATAATGCCTCGTATAAGACATATTATAGAGATCCAAATTATGAGATCGATGCAGCAGAGATTGTGGGTAAAGAACCTGTAATCTGTGAAGTATTAATTCATAAGGATACATCAATTGACCAGCAGTTTAAAAAGAAAGACTTTCAGAGAAAATACTCTTTCGATTTAACAAAAGCAGATGACATCTTTGATCATTTGCTTGCGGCCAACTTCCTTAAGTTACCTAAAAGAGTAAAACTGCCTTCTCCAGATGAACTTAAGGGAAAAGTATATTGTAAATGGCATAACTCTTGGTCTCACTTGACTAAAAACTGTATTATTTTTCGAGACAGGATCCAAGAACAAATTCGGAATGGAAGTTTGAAGTTCCCAGCCAAAACAGAAAAGGCCATGGGGATCGACAGTAATCCATTTACAAAAATTGGAGAGGCGACAGCCAATGTCATTACGTCAGACTTCCAGAACTTGTCCTTGACAGAATTGGAAGAAGTCAATGTGCAGATGCATGTTGCTAACCAGACAACCATCAAAAAGGACACTAGAAACCCACCAGTTATTGAACAAGGTTTCTCACACCAGAAGGAACACTCTGATGAAGAGGCACTGGATGATGATTCCTTGGAAGCAGCTGTAATGCAGAGGATGTGTCCCAGGTGCAGACTGAGTTATAAATGGTTGAAGGGGCTTCCAATTGATAGGAAGCAATACTACAGGGATGTTCAGAGACGTCCTAAATCAACCAATGCTTACAACAAAAGGCCGTATCCGGTTAGCGATAGGCAGCGGCCATTAGTGGTTGAGCATGCAAAGATGTAATACATGCTAGAGGCAAGAGGCCCTTGTATGAGTCTAGGCCACCTAACTACTACAGAATGGAGAGCAGTCATTCTAAAAGAAGATTGGAGAGGAGTTCAGGTTATGGGACCAAAGCCAGAGATTGGCCCCCTAGACCAACCTCACGCAGAATCGAAGTGGCCACCTTCATCAAAGGCCGAATTAGGCTCAAACATGAGGCCAGAGCCAAGCACTTACCTCTACAACCAACCAAGATGGTTTCAAGGTAGAAAAAGGCGGTTCAACATCTCGTCAAGAAACTCTTGGGTACTGAGTTCCGCACTAGTTTGTAATGCAAAACAAACCTAGGAAGTGCTCGCCAGAGAGATGTTGGAATCCCAGGCAGAATGGTCAAGCCTCCTTTGGTGGTTCAACAATTGGGTATTACTTAAACACCCAAAGACGAAGGAACCAGATATGGTCCCTACCATTTCAAGATCACAAAGGAGAAAGATTCAACGCAGGTACACCCAGTACCAGCAAGATCTGAAAGAAAGTGGAGAGAGTTCTTCACTGGTCAAGATAGAAGGAAAGAAAAATCCAAAGTCAGACCATGCTCCAAAGCCAATTCTACAGAACAAAGTGGTTTGCAGCAGAGAACAGTTGGCCAAGGTTCATTCTGAACTGAAAGCCAGAGAGAAGGCTAGTTTAGCAGGGCTGGAGAAGGCTCTGATGGAGAGTGGTAGCAAGACAGAAGAAGAGATTGGCATAGGCCAAAAGAAAGAAATGGTGGAAGAAGAAATGTTCGAAGCCTTCATGGCTGAGCAAACGTTTTTGGTTGAAAAACCAGTCGAGGAAAACCATTCAAAGGAACCTGTTAGCAGCGAAGTGCCAGAATACAGCATGGAGGACGCTTCTGAGGTAACTGATCAAGGTAGCCAAGAGAGGAAACAGGCACAACCAGCCATCCAATTTGGCTCATTTCCTCCAGTATCAGTCAACATGGTACATATATTACCTCATGAGTTCGAAGCTGGGGATGGGAACCAAGATGATCAAGGAGTTGATCCAATTCCAGTCTCTAGTAAAGATTCGCAAGTGAGTATGGTACAGAATAACTCCAGCATGGCTACCCCAATGGAAACTGACTACGAGAGTGGAGAAGAGGTGAACATTAACCTCTCATATCCTTTTGAATATCCCTCGAATTCTATGACACAACATGTTAAGCCTTTGTACATCAAGGCTTTCTTCAATGGAATTCAATTAAACCGAGTCCTGATAGATAATGGAGCAGCAGTGAACTTACTACCGAAATCTTCTTTAAAGAAATTAGGAAAAAAGAATCCCAGGTTGATCCCAACTAGCACAACCATTGCTGGTTTTGCTGGGGACAAACAGATGGCTCAGGGGATTTTACCCATTAACTTGAGTGTGGGAACCAGGGACTGCATGACAGCATTCTTCGTAATCAACAGTAATGCTAAATACAATGCTTTACTTGGGAGAGATTGGATCCACACTAACAAATGTGTGCCTTCCTCTTTGCATCAGAAAATCATGATAACCTTAGGCAATGGAGAGACAGAGGAAATAGATGCAGATCCTCAACCCTTCATAGCCTGTGTAGACTTTGCAGAGGCCAAGCTGTATATTGAGGGAGTGACACCACTCAGTATATTGAGGAAAGCTGATGGCTCAGCAGAAGTAACGGCTGATGAGGAAGTGACACACCTAAAGCACTTAGTCCAAGAGAGTGCTGATGAAGAGATTGTAGTTAAAGATGACAATGATGCCTGGTTGTAGGCAAAGAGATGAAGAACAAGAAGCCAAGTCCTTGGCTCTGATTAAATTCTTAACATTGGATGTAAAAGCTATAGTCTAGAAAGTACAGGAGCAAGAAAGAGAAGCCATGATAATTGGCTGTAAACAGTAGCAGCAGCAGGTCAGAATTTTGACCCTTGGTAAATACTGTGCATTGGACATTGAGACAAAAGTCCAGGAGATACAGGAGGAGGATGTCTGATGGACAGATTTTATCTATAAGGAGGAGGGCAAAGATGTTGAACTAAAGAACCTGGGAGCAAAACAAAGCAAGAAGGTTGCTTCGAAGGTCAAAGAAACCAAGGAAGAAGCTTTAATAAGTTCTCAGACACAAGACCCCTTAGAAGAAGTAAATTTAGGGGAAGGTTCTATACAACAAATTTCACCTATATAAGTGCATTCTTGAACATTCTGGACAGAGACCAGTTGTTGGTTGTTCTAAAGAAATACAAAGATTGCTTTGCATGGTCCTATAATGAACTACCAGGATTGGATAGGTCATTAGTGGAACACAGGCTCCCTATGAAGCCTAATTTCAAGCCATACAAGCGTAAACCAAGAAGAATGAGTCCGTATAATTCGTAGGTCAAGGAAGAGATTCTTAGACTACTCAAGGCAAACTTTATTAGGACAACCAGTATGTTGAATGGCTATCTAATATTGTGCCCAGTAGTTAAGAAGAATGGCAAAATGAGGGTATGCATCGATTTCGTAAACTTAAATCTAGCAACTCCCAAAGATGAGTACCCTATGCCTATAGTGGATCCGCTGTAGACAGCTCAAGAGGGCATCAAATTTTATCAATGATGGATGGGCACTCTGGTTATAACCAAATCTGCATTGCAGAGGAGGATATCCACAAGACAGCATTCAGATATCCTGGGAATATTGGCACCTTCGAATGGGTTAAAATGCCATTTGGTCTGAAGAATGATGGGGCTACATATTAGAGGGCTATGAACACTATCTTTCATGATCTCATTGGAGGGTATCTAGAGTGTTATATTGATGACATTGTAGTGAAATCCCAGTCCATGGAGGAGCATCTGTTTCACTTAGAAGCAGCTTTTGAAAGAATGAGGAAGTTCAAGTTGAAACTTAATCCTCTTAAGTGTGCTTTTGGTGTATCATCTGGAAACTTCTTGGGTTATGTAGTGCACAAGAAAGGAATACAGATTGATCAAAATAAAGCTAAAGGCATCATTGAAGCCAGGCCTCCATCAAGTAAGAAAGAATTACAAAGGTTCCTTGGGCAGGTTAACTTTCTTCGAAGGTTCATTTCTAACATTGCAGGGAAAACTAAAGTATTTTCTTCCTTGTTAAGGCTGAAAGATGAAGAGGAATTTGTGTGGACAGTAGAGCATCAAATTGCTTTCGAAGGTATCAAAGCCTACTTGGCCAACCCTCCAGTGCTGATGCCACCAAAGGGGAACAAGCCCTTGAAGTTATACATAGCTGCAACAGAAGATTTATTAGGAGCTTTTTTGGCCCAAGACAATGAAGAAGGCAAGGAGCAAGCTGTTTATTACCTTAGTAGGTTTTTAAATTCTTGTGAATGTAAATATTTAACTGTTGAAAAGCTGTGTCTTGCTTTGTATTTTGCTGCAATGAAATTAAGATATTATCTTTTACCTACAACTGTCTTGGTAATTGCAACCACAAATTTAGTTAAATACATGTTATCTAAACCTATGTTGAGGGGAAGAATTGGCAAGTGGATACTAGCCTTATCAGAATTTCATCTAGAGTATGTCCCCCAAAGGGCAGTAAAAGGGCAGGTTTTAGCCAGTTTTCTGGCAGACCATCAATCTCAAACAGAGAGCCAAGAGATAATGGAACTTGGTATGGCTAGTGTTGAGCCATGGCAGATGTGGTTCGACGGGTCGAAAGCCAATGGCTTAATTGGAATTGGTGTTGTGATTAAATCTCCACAAGGGGTAGAAACTACACATGATTTCAGAGTAGATGAAGCCACCTGTTCCAATAACCAGGCTGAATATGAAGCCTTAATAATGGGACTAGAATTCTTATTGGATTACAAGTACATGCAGTTGACATATTTGGAGACTCTCAATTGGTGGTTAACCAAGTAAAAGGGATTTTCAAGTGTCAAAGCATAAGTATTTTGCCATACTATGTTATTGCATTACATCTGCTTTCTCAGTTTCAAATAGCAAATGTAACTCATGTTCCAAGATTCTTGAACAATAGAGCTAATGATGTAGCTCAGAAAGCTTCGAACTTCAAGAAAATGGATAATACCCAAAGGGACATAAGCCAAACAACATATCAAAGATTAATACAACCTTTGAATAAAAGGAATGTGGTTTTGGAAGTCAATCATAATGACTTACAAGAACAAGATTGAAGGCATCCAATAATGCAATACTTAGCTGGTCCATCTTCGAAGGCCAGTAGGAAAATCAAATTACAGTCTATGCAATATATGATATATGGCAATGCTCTCTACAAAAGGGGGGGAGATGGCTTATTGCTGGAATGTTTAGGCCCAAAAGAAGCATTAACAGCTATGGCTGAGGTTCATGAAGGTATCTGTGGTGCTCATCAGCCTGGTGTAAAGATGAGATGGGTGCTTCGAAGGCATTCCTACTATTGGCCAACTATCCTTAAAGACTGCATAGAATATGCCAACGGTTGCCAGGCATGCCAAAAGCAAGGCATAATAAGGCATGTGCCCATAACTGACCTACATGCAGTAGTGAAGCCTTGGCCATTCAAAGGATGGGCCATGGATATGATGGGAAAAATACACCCACCTTCTTCGAAGCATCATTGTTTCATTCTAGTGGCTACTGATTACTTCACTAAGTGAGTCGAAGCCAAGCCATACAAGGTTGTAGACCAAACAGAGGTCATTGGGTTCATTAAAGATTTGATCCATAGATTTGGCATCTCACAAACCATAACTGTAGATAATGGGACTGTGTTCGATGGAAAAATGGTGAGGTCTTTTGTGGCGGAGTTTGGAATTAGCCTTGTTAATTCCACACCTTATTATGCACAAACCAATGATTAAGCTGAATCATCCAACAAGTCCTTGAAAAAAGGAATACAAAAGGTTGTGGAGGATAACCCCAGGGATTGGCATAACCTTTTGTTGGATGTTTTATGGGCTTACAGAACTTCCCCAAGATCAAGCACAGGAGTCACTCCTTATGCCGTAGTATATGGGCATGATGTAGTTTTACCTGTGAAAATTAATGTTAAATCTTTGAGGGTAAGATGCCAAGATCAGTTAGATCCTGAGCAATACCATCAAAGTATGTGCTTAGAGTTAGAAGGCATAGACGGCTTAATTTTGGCATTAAATAGTGTTCTTTTCCAAAAGAAAAAAGCAGCCAAGAATTATAACAAGAAAGTCAAACACATTGGCTTTGATGAAGGTGATTTGGTATGGAAAACAATACTCCCAATAGGAATTAAAAGCCATAAGTTTGGCAAATGGTCACCTAACTGGGAAGGACCATATCAAATTCATAGAGTTCTGCCTTTTGGAGCATACCATTTGAGAAATTTGAATGGGTATGTACATCCCAAAAAGATTAATGGCAGATATTTGAAGCCTTATTTTCCAACCATTTGGGAAACACAAGGAATAAAATAAATATTAAATACAAAAACACAAGACTACTCAAATGATAGATAAAATTTGTTCTTTTATAAAGAATTAAGTACATTGTGCCACAAATTGACCTAGAAATCATTACAATGTCTTAATTGTTTTTGTACAGTAGATTCCCTATTGTTAAGCGATGGAAATAATTGAATAGCTGCAGTCATCTCTCCCTTTCGATCAGCCAGTTCTTGGTTGGTGATTTGCAATTTAGTGTCAGTTCGAACCAAGGCCTGGTTTACTGCAGCTAGCTCCTCTTCCAATTGAGCTTTTCTCTCCAGTAGCGGGACTCGAAAGTGGGAGCCCGAGGAGTGTTGTTCCTTAAGCTTTGATACTTCAGCATGTACTTGGGAAACAAAACTCTAGTCACCAGCCAATTTCTCAGCCTCAGCCTTGGCAGCTCGACAAATGCTGATGTAAAAATCGACAGTCACGCTCGAGACAAATAACTTGAAATATCCATGCCTAATCGTTTCAAAAAATTTACAAAGACCGAGGAACCCATTTCTGATTATAGGCTTCTGTAGAGCCTCGAAGGGAATCCTCGAAAAGGAAATTAGTAGTTCCAGGCATGTGTCCAGGTCTATTGAAGGCACAGAAGGTTTGCAGCTGGAAGAAGAAGAGCTCTCAAGAATTTCCAATAAGGAGTTAGCCAAAACTAATGGCTCAGCTTCAATACTGGATGTTGGAGAGGTAGAAGGTATGTCAAAAAGACTAGCTAATCTGGCCTCAAAAACATCAACCTCATCCATAGATATGAGGGGTGCAGAGAGTGTTGTGGTGAAAGGCACAGAAGACTGCATGGGGATAGGAGAAATGAAGGGAGCATCTTTGGCAGCTTCTATGGTCTTAGCCACCAATGAATCAAGAGAAGAGGGGCTGAAAGTAGGCAAAGGTGATGAACTATGGGTTGAAGACTACCAAGACCCTCAGAGGATCAACTGCCATCAGAGATGGAGTAGCAGTTGGAGTTTCTGTGAAGGGCGGAGGAAAAACAAGGCTCGAAGAAGAAGTGGACTGAGGAAGATCCAAAGTCAGGAAAGGGAGGTATGGCTCTAAGCCAAGAAGGAGGGATGTAGGAATGCTTAGTCTCAGGGAAAGTGCAGGAAGTATAGACCTTGGAAGTGGGAGGATAATTTGAGTAGTCCTCACATCCTGCATCTGGTCAACTTCAACTGAAACCAATGGGGGCCTTACTGGAAAGAGAAACGCAGTAGATGTTGCTGCAAAAGGAAGAAATACAAAGGACTGTCAAAATTCAGTATCAAAAGTTGACAAAGGAAAAAACAGCGGAAGTGTGAAAGAAATTATTTGTTCCAGAGGTATTAGCACTGATGGGAGAGCTGCAAAGGGAGTAATGTTCAGCAGTTTGTTGCCTTCTTGCAGCTTCCCTTTAAAGTGCATCAGCAGCAGTAGCTTCATCTCTAAAAAATTGTTGCTGCCATCTCTTCTCGGCTCTCTTAAAGACAATTATTGCCTTGGAATGTTCCTACTCTACTGCCTTGACAGCTGCTTCATGAATGGGGTCTTCAACCAAGTCAGTAGCAGGAACAGTCACCTTCTTTCTCTTCCTTCTTGGCAGTGATGCTACTGGTTCCTTTTCGATCTCCCTTTCTTCAATTTGGGGTTCAGATTCTTTAGAGGTCAGTTATTTCCCCATTATTATAGTGGTTGTCTCGAGGGAAGGATGTTCGATTGTATCAGAAGGGGAGACAGCCACCTTTTGTCTCTTTGTTCTCTACAAGGGCACTTCTTGCTCTTGCTCAACCTCTTCTTCTTCCAGAGATTCAGGTTCCTCAGGAGGGAGGACTAGCTTCCTTTTCTGTTTTTGTTGTTGTTTCTTTTGAGAAAAGCTAAAGTTTCAAATCTCTTGGGGATTCTTCTTATGAGACCCGCACCAAAGAACATAAGTATAAGGAAACGAACAAAAGATTCAAAAGAAAGAAAAAGGAAATCTAAAATATTTACCCTTCTTCAAGCAACTCTAGTAACTCTAGTCGAGGGATGAAGTCAGAGGAGAAGTTGTGACAAATTTCAGAAGAGGGGAATGTTCTCAATCAAGGACTTAGCCTTTGAAGGCACTCCCAACCCTATTAACAAGTCATGAGGGTGCATAGATAGGTGCACTTCCATATTGGCTGTCCACCGCTTCGAATCTTTTTCAAAACTAAGCCGATGGAAGAAATGAGACAAATTGAACTCATTCAATTCCTTCAGCAGTTTAAGTATTGCCGTCTCTAGCTTGGATTTGGATATTCTCAAATCTCTAGCAGTAAGGTGGACATTCGAGAGACTGCAAAGTGGAACAGGAATCCCTTGAGTGAGCCCAAATTGTCTGGCGAACTGGGAAGGGCAATACACCTCAAATATACATTTATAGGCTCGAGGGTTTAAAGTGCCAATGAACAATTCCCTTGGTAGCAGTATGGAGGCCCATATATCTTTATGAGGTGAGATGGAGCACTCTTTATCAGCCAAAAAAGTTTGCAGTCAGGTTGGTCCTCTATTGGCTTCGAAGGGACAAAAGAAGGAAGCAGATGGAGAAATAGGGAGTTGGTAAAAGAAAGTAAAGTAATAAACAAAGGAAGCAGGATAAAGGGCAATCCTAGCATACTTCTCCCCATAAGTGCTAGGATCCTGGACAAGAAATTTTAGGCATTTGGAATGAAGATCAGTAAAATAGGCGAAGAGCTAGAGCTGGAGCACCCAGAGGGGACCTCCTTAGTTAATATCAAGTGGTCTTTCACAAAATTGAGAGCAAGCTCTGTATATATGGCCTAACAAGTAAGAAGCAAGAGCTATATGTTTTTTCAAGACAAGTGCCTTCGCGAGGGGAGCGAACTCAGGCATAATCCTCTGAGATGAGGTGCAAAAAAGAAATTTGCATAACCAGTATAAAATAAAGGAAAAGAGTTCTATGTCCTTCACAGGGCCTTCCTTTTTATTTTCAAACTTCTTAAGTCACATAAGAAGAGTTTAAGGCTGGAAGGGAAAATTTGACAGGAAGGTTCGGGTAGTTGGGAGTAAAAGGAGAGCCATGGGGGGAAAGCCCTAAAAGATGGCAAATATCGAGAACGGTGGGAGCCATCATGCCACACCAAAATTGAAAAAAATTAAAAGCCATATTCCAAAAACATAAAGCAGCTGGAATCAAAAAGGGGTCCTCAGGAATGATGAACCTAGAAAGGCGAAGAGCGTCGAGGATGTAGAGCTCTTGTAGGTCATCTTCCCTCGCAGGTACAACCCTGTCATACCATTCCTCCCATTCGGTTCTCAATGTCGGCCAGCAGCGATGAGGCCGGGTCATTCTCCAGTTGCTCCAGTCAAGCCCTCCTTCGTATAGAAGAAGGTGATCCTCCAAACGAGGGTATAAAGCTGGAAGTTGGGCAGGAGCTTCCCGAAAGATGGGTCCTAGGACATACTCTTGTTGGCGGCTGTGGCGAGGAATGAAGAGACGCCCATCTATGTCGCTTGGCCCACCAGTCATGAGCTTGGCGATTTCTTCATCAATACATTTCTTCAAAGCCATGGTAGGGCTGAGACGATCGCCAGCGGGCACTTTCAGTAAGGAAGGATCCATTAATAGCGAGTAGTAAGGAAGAGAGGGTTAACAGAAGATCGGTAGGGTTTGTGTGTTGAAAGAGCAAGTGATTTCAGAACACGAAACAAAGGGGTTTTTAAAAGCTTTGTGCCTGAAAAATATATTGCGTAAGTCGTTAAGTACTAAAAATATGAATACGAAGAGTTTCCTTCAATATTGATACTTTTGGAGGGAAAGAAAACACAGCCCAAATACTGAGGTCAACTTTGAAGTAAAATATTTGGCTTCGAAGCCAAATTTTGGCGCCAAAAAGCAAAGGACAATGGCTTCGAAACAGAGAAACCGGCTTCGAAGCATGCTACATGCTTAAAGATGCTAGAATGCTCAAGTATTGGTCTACTTCAAAGGGTTTAGAGACCTGTTTGAGGGTTATTAATGAAAGTAACGACCTTTGGAGCAAAATTTAAGATTCTTTAAGGATGAGAATTACTATTCGAAACATCAAAACCAATCGTTGGTTTTTATAAAAGGGGATTGTCTATTGAATTAAAACAGCATAGACTGCTCTTCGAAGCAAAAGTGGTCAATTTAAAATTGATTGGCTATATTAACCATGACCATATATTGGTTATAGTTAGTCTTAAAGGGTAAGGTTGTTAAATTCGAAGCACTAATTCTAGATGATATCAGCTAAAATTGTCAATTTTACTCCATAAATTGGAAAAAAACATGTTGGTTCCTTTTAGTGTTTTCATTAAAGATGATTGAGTCCAGATTCGAAGGATGAGATTGTTCAATTCGAGGCTCTGAATTGGCTTTTAAAGGCAAAAGGAAACAGAGTCAAACAATGTCAAATACAGAAGAACTTTGTTTGTATTCAAGCCAAGGCAATTACATCAAGTAACCCTATCTGGGTACAAACTCAAGCTCATAAAAATAAGGAATATAATAAATAAGAAGATCATGAAATTTGGTCCAACAGTGATCAATGAATTTTTGTTCTTTCTTTATTATATCTTCTATTTCTTCTAATGTTGGCTGCATAAATTGGTGTGCTCTCACTTCATAGTAGAGCTCTTCAGCCTTTATTTCGAAAGTCTCCTCCCTCAATCTTTGTTCCAATTCATCTATGACCAAATCATCCCAATACGCAGAATCTTTATTTTTGAAATCATCAAATTCTTCGATGAAGTTCTTTGCTTTGTACTGGGCATGAATTCGGAGAGACAAAAGTTGATCCAAAGATTGTGTAGTGACCATAGAATTTCGATGCCAAGAAGGAGCACCGTGGTTGGTCCAAGAACATATGAAGTTCTCTTGGGCAAGAGGATTAAGGACATGGCCCCTAGTCGACATCACAAGCCCATCGAAGGTTCTTAAGAGGACGCCGTCCTCAAGAACATTGAAGGGCAAGTGAGAGAAAGTCGCAAGCGAAGTTGAGCTTGTTTCCGCCACCGAGTAGGGAAGATGGAGGTTTGTAAGGTGGGAAGACCTTATCCATGGGAAGGGCAAGCCTCGCCTGCCCAAGAAAGAGTTGGCAGAGGAGAAGGGGTAGATGATTCTGCTTCAGAAGATGAAACAGATGCTTCTGTTTCAGAAGATGGAGAAGAAGGTGTAGATGCTTCTATTATGGGAGATGGCACGTGAGCAGAAGGAACAAAGGCATTAATGTAATCAAGCCATTCAGAAGACCAAATCTTCGCCTTCTTGGCTAAGAATGATGGGTTGTACCCTTATGCCTCTTCTGGGCGTCGGGCAACAAGCACTGTTGTTGTGGACATAGAGGATAGGTACCAAGCCACAAGCAGATTCTCCTCCAAACTATGTCGCAGGTCAATGGACACGTAAGGGTAGACCACTGAACTTCGAGCATAGGAAAGAAACTCCAAAGGGTCAGTAAATTCAACAAAATGATGGTTGATTCGTTCCCTCAGATCATAAGTCTCAGGTGTTGACCATTGTCCAAATTGAACCCCAGAAGATGAAGAAGTAGTAGCTTCATCCCATGCAGAGGTTTGTGAAAAGAAGTTTCCCAAGTCCATATTTGCAACTTGCCAAATCAAAGGTTTAAGAGCAGTTGGTTCAAGGTACAAGGGGGAGTTAGAGAAAGAACTTCTTGTATTTATGTCTGCAACTTGTTGAATCAAGGATTAAGAGCAATGTGTTCATAGTCCAAGGTTGGTAATTTGCAAAGACTCCCATAACCTAAATATAGGAAGGTAGGTAGAGGTGGCTAATGAATGCATGGAGATTCTTTCGAGGGGAAGCAGCATTACTCAATGGCTCTTCATATGCTTGGTCAATAGAGAGAGAAGTTGATTTAGCCATAGTCCGTTCGAATGCTGAGGTATTGGGATGTTCAACAAATTGAAAGAGAGTTAATGCAAATGATCACCAAATAGATGAAGATTGTGTTTCCAGAAAATGGACTCCATGCACGTTCTGAAAGCGCGGGAAGAAAACTGTGATCCACTAATATCACCAAGTATTGGGTATACTAGTGCGGGGAGTAATGTTGGCTACATATTTTGTAAAAGCCAATCACAGTTCGACACGTGGCAGAGTGAGGGTAATATAGGAAGATTACTCAAGTCTTCGATCCTGATCGTACACGTGGCAGTGAAAATTAGTTCTCACGTGATTTGAGTAGCACTAGATCAGTAAAGAGATACAAGATGACGTGGCTTCAACGGTTACTCATATTCAAATTCAAATGCAGGAGGGAAGCCCAACTGCAAGTGATGGTGTAGTGAAACTACTTAAGGCAAAGATGATCAAGGATCATGGAGGGCGCTCGACGGTTTGAAGTGCAGTTCGATGGTCATCCTTGAGGAGTATAAATAGCAAGGAGGTCCCCAGAAAAAAACTCCCAAACTCAGATCATACAAACCAGTCTTACTTTACATATTTTCTTTTCCAGTTTTTACATTTCCAGTCTTTACCTTTCTTGAACTTTAAATACCTATTCTGCACTTCGATTCATAGGAGTAGTTTCAAGTAGATCGTCACTGTAAACCTCTTCGAGGCTGAGTTTGGATCATTGTAAGTGTTCATTTTAATGAAATACTTCCATTGTTCTTCATATTAACTGTTATTTCTCTTAATTTCTCCTAAGTCAAGCCACCAGTAAAAGTCCTCTTCATTGAGGCTGAAAGAACTAAAACACAATCGTCTGATAATTGGTTAGCAATTATAATTTCTGTAAGGACTGATTGATCATTACTGGCACGCTCGCATTTACAAAAATACCCTTCGAAAAGCCAAAAAGCCAACAACTACAAAAAATGAACTGGTAGAAGAGTTGTTAAAAAGGAAAAGCGAATGATTTTTTTATTTTTTTTATTTTTTATTTAACAGAATTGTATTTCAATTAAAAGTGATTATGGGGATAAAATGTTCCTCCACTACCAATAAAAATTAGATTGGTTATCTGAAGTGGTGAAGGTAAAGATGAGAACCTTGAAGAGGAAAATCGTGAATCAGATAGTTAGGTTGGGTTAAAATTTAATTTGGTTGGGTGTTATGGGCCAAATCAGATCCTAAATTGGGATGGAAATGAGTTTGTGGCCGCCTAGCCCGCCTCATTAATTTTAAGCCATGTTTGTTTGGACGGATTGATTAGATTGATTAGTATTCCCATGACTAATAGTCTTAGGATTACGAATATCTTTGAATTGTATATTGTGGGGATATATTTTCTCAAGACAACACGCGGGCTGGCGACGTCGACGTGTCAGCCGAGGTGCCACGTGTCCTGGTCATAACACCGAGGTGATCTCGGAAAGGCCGAGGTTATCTCCGAAGATATCAGAATCCGAGATAAGCGGATAAGGTACAAGAGTCCTAGATGATAAGGAAACTCAGCCTGGATAAAGATAAAGTTCTTAGGGAGTTTGTCTCTATCTATTGAAGAGTCTTGGATAAGCACTGAGCTAAAGTCCATTAAAGCTAGGCTTCTGTTGAGATAAGGATTGAGTTAACTATAAAAGAAAGGCACCCCCGATGGGTCTAAGGTACGCAACTTATACTCAGAATAGTGAGTTTAACAATTGATTATCTTTGAGAGATATACTGACTTGATCGTCGGAGTGCCCCCAGGTGGACGAACCACCGTCGGAATTTTCTCTTTCTGTTACAGGTCAGCCAGGTGTCATCTATTCTGTCGGTGCTCTCCAGCTGAATACTGAGTTGGTAGTGTGGTTAGAAAATCACTCATACAATTTGGCACCGTCTCAGGAAAGAAAGAAGAATAAATGGCCAAGAATCTTAATGAAAAGATTGGAGACGACACTCATGCTGGGAGTTGGAGACCTATTGACCTTGATATCGAAGGAGACAAGTGCAACACAGAAACTCATGACCAGAATCACGGAGTAAAAGATGTCGGCTAGACTGGCGACGTACCAAAGAAACCAGATCGAAATGATCTACAACGAGGATGACCTCCAGGTATGGAAGGATAGGTGTCTACGGAGGGACGAAGAAGTGAAAGAGATGGCAAACAAATTGGCGAACCTGCAATCGGTCATCAATTTCATGATGCAAAATAACGTCATGCAGCCACTATTCCCGCTGCAGGACACGCCGATTCCAACGGCTAATGCCTAGAAGGGAGGGCAGAAAACAATCCCCGTAGTCCCTCAGCACACCGGGAGCGAAAGACACTCTTACCAACCTTCCAGGGAGGTCGGACAAGAAGATTCAAGAAGGGAAGAATCACAGAGAACGTATCGCACAAAGGAGACAGACCCCAAAGAACATCAGCATGTTCAGGGACAGGTGCTGTGCTTCGACACAACTAATGGAGAAATGTCGAAGAGGACTCACCTCGAAGCTGAAAGTAGTGCACCAAAAAGATTGAAAACAAGAGATAGCCGAGCTCTTGGGTGGACAAAGGAGGACTTAAGAGATTACCTCAAGAGGAAGCAATAAAATCCCGATGCCGAGGTAAACTCCCCCAATAAGCCGAGAACACCATTCTCAGTGGAGTTGGACAAATTTGAGACGCCGAAGAGATTTAGTATGCCGAGGTTCCAAATATACGATGGTAAGTCAGACCCCAACTTCCACGTTGGATTATACTTGAACTCAATGGTATTGTATAGTGGGAACGAGCCATTGCTCTGCAAAGTGTTCCCCTCTTCCTTCGGGGAGATTGCATCAGATTGGTTTCACAAACTACCAAAAGGAAGTGTGAAGACCTGGGAAGGCCTGGCCGAGATGTTTATGGCCAGGTTCGTGACAAATAAGCTACAGCCATTAAGGGTGAACGCATTGATGGCTCTAAAGATCAGTAAGGATGAGGGCCTTAAGGCCTACGCAAAAAGATACTATGAGGTGTTCAACCGAATACCCAAATGTAATCAAGAGGTGGCGGTCGTATCTTTCAAGAACGGGCTAAAAGACGATTGCCCACTACGAAAGTCTTTGGCATAGAAACTGCCAAAAAGCATGGAAGAGCTCATGGCGAGAATCGAGAAGTATGCCAGAGTCGAGGAAGACACGTTGGGAACTAAGGAGACAAAGCAAGAGAAAGGAAACGGCTTGCCGAAGCGAGGCCGAGGTAACAATGGATTGAGCAAGCAAGAGACAGAACTAAGAGCTACACAGGCAGTGACAACTGTGTTCCGAATCCTAATTCACAAAGTCCTAGATCAAATTCGGAATCAACCCTATTTCATAACACCAGCAAGGGCACCAAGAGAATTTATGGGAAGAAACCTTGGCAGGCATTGTGCTTACCACAATGAAGACGGGCATATGACTCGAGTCGCAGAGCCTCGAAACACACTCTGAAGACTGGTGAGGCAAGGCCATCCGAGAGACCTTGTCGATGAGGCCAGAACAAAGGAAGAACAGGCAAGATTGCCTCAGGCACTAGCAGATCCGCCTCCCCCAGCACAGCAACCTCAAGCAGGAGGACCTCGGGTAATTAATGTAATTCACTCGAAGGTCAACGAGAACGAAATTAGGGGGGAGACCTAGAAGGTGAAGCACTTGCAGCATGTCTACCAAGTCAGGGAGAAGAGACATCGGGCAAAGGAGTGCCAAGGACCAGTAATGTCCTTTTCTGAAACCGACCTTGAGATGGTGCAATATCCGCATAATGATGTCCTGGTAGTATCCCTCCAGGTTGGGGAATGCCAAGTAAAGCGTATCCTGATTGACCAAGGCAGCTCTTGTGACATCATGTACGTCTGATGTTACAAGGAGCTCGGCCTTCACCCAAACGATATGGAGCAATCCAATAGCCCAATGGTCGGGTTCAATGGAATGTCGACATGGCCACTGGGAACAACCAGCTTGAAGGTGCAGGCAGGCACCAGGAAGATAACAACAGAGTTCACCATAATCGACACACCCTTCCCTTACAACATCATTTTGGGAAGGCCATGGTTGCATGCAATGGAGGCTGTTCCCTCAACATTGCATCAACTATTACGGTTCCCAACAGAGCATGGGATTGAGGAGGTCAGAGGAGATCAGCTGTAGGCAAAAAATTGCTCCATGGTAGCAATGAAATCCACCTACAGCATTCGAGAACCAGAGAAGGCAGAGACCGAAGATGAGGACGTGGAGGTCCTAGAGCATGTCGGCAAGGAGCCAGCTGAGAAGAGCGAAGAAGCACTGAAGAAAATCCCCGTCCAAGAGGGGGATGAAGAACGATTTTTTCTTCTCGGCTCGGGCTTAACCGAAGATGAGGGCAAAGAATTGCCAAGGCCTTAGAACACTTGCAATTTGAAATTTTCCTATCATTAGAATTTTTTGTTCTTTTGTCATTTGCCAAAGTACATAAATAAAGTTTTTGCTTGTACACTTGCGACTGATAAAAATACATAACGTTGTTTCCGGAATACATGTCTAATGAGAACCCAAGTGAAACTTAGGTTCACATTAGGGGGCAGAGAGAATAAAAATGGGTTTAACACTTGTTGAAACTTGAGAAAAGTTTACAAGTTAAAGTTAAACCGAGATGATGTTCAACACTTGTTGAAACTTGAGAAAAGTTTACAAGTTGAAGTTAAAAGTTTACAAGTTGAAGTTAAACCAAGATGATGTTTAACACTTGTTGAAACTTGAGAAAAGTTTACAAGTTGAAGACTAAAGTTAAACACCTGTTGAAATTTTATGAAAAAATTTACAAGGAGAAACCAAGGTTATGCCAAGAAAGGTACTTTTGTACTTGCCGAGGTAAATCATCAGTTTGTATAACCGAGGTGTGTCACCCCGAGAAGGTTGCACAAGGATTGCAGTGTATATTAAAGATATGCAAAATATTTGAAGTATAGAATCATGCAAAAACAGTAAAGAGAAAACAAAGATACAAGCATTTAGAGAAGGAAAGTTGTATTAACATTCAAAAGAAGGCACATCGGCCAAAACTTACTAATTGTTCCAAACAAGAGAAGAACAAAAGTACAAAATACAAAGGAAAAACACATCAAAGTAAAGACTCTTCGGCAACAACAGATGGTTGGGTCTGAAGTTCGAACGACTGCTGGAAAGACACCTCGGCAGCCTTTTCTGCCACATGTTCGGCATCAATTTCTTGAAGGGTTTCATCAAGGCTCTTGTTGGCAAGGGTCACGTCGGCTGATGCCTTCTCAGCTGTAGCATCTTTGGGAACTTCCTCGGCCTTCTCATCTTGAGTCAAGTCCAGGACTTGCTCATTTAGAGAAGGGGACTTGGTCCCAGCAGCCTCCTTTGATTTCCTCACCAGAACCTCCTCCTTAGACTCAGATTCATCGTCAGATTAACTTGGAGTTTGAGGGAATGGAAGAGGAATGACGTCGACGTTCCTCAAGGGCAAGTCCTCGAGGACATCAAGCTTTTTTAGAAAAGACATCCAACCAAGGGTGAAACCCTTGTTGCATGCTTGCTTTACTTGCTTTTCATAGTCTACCGTGACATCGGCCACCCCCTCGTTGTACCCCTTTTGGTCGGCCTCCTTCAGCTTAGTGTCCTTGGTGGCCAAGGCATCCTGGAGTTCTCTTTGGGCTTGGGCCATCTTTTCCTCAGACTTTTTCCTCTAGGCCTCAAGAACCTTGTTAATGGCCTCAAAGAACACTTGCTTTTTCATCGACATCGCCCTTATCTTTGATGGCGCCTCTACCGTCTTCTAACTTCTTCATCTTTTATTGTAATCTTTTGTTGGCCTTTTGCAGACTAGCAACTTCTCTCTTCTTATCGGTGTAGACGTCCCCGAACGCATCCCGGAGAAAGGGAGTGCGAGTCCCCGCTCGTTCGATATTGGGTCACTTCGAAGGACTCAATTGTCACGGTTCTTAATCTTGAACCAAAGAGTCCAAATCCGGCAAATCGTTTTGAGAAAACTGATTTTTGAAAGAAGTGCCAAACATGGACTGCTTCGCCAGATACAGAGTCACCACCTAAATGTTTTTTAAATGGGAAATTTAGGAAACCCTGACTCGGTGCCAAAGGCCACGTGTCCGTCATCACCAAAGTTGCCTCGGTTCGGGAACTTGAGTACGATTGGGGAATGTCACTTCGTGAGCACCCGCCGCCGATCAAAGACCGGCCTCTACTAACCATGATATCTGTTTTTGAAAACATTGCGAGTTCTTATTCCGGTTATTAGACTAGGTTACTATGTGATGCGCACAGCATACAAATATAGACTGAGCCGCCTGAATTGGGGCAAAACATTTCATGTTTGTTTGTTTGAAAATGGTTTGATGGTGCTACCCGCAGGTAGGCTAAGACATGGATTTGCCACCCTCAGGTGGGCTTAGAAAAACGTGATTTTGCCACTATCTAGTGGGCTTAAAACAAGCATTTGATGAATTGTTCCAATTCAAATAACTCAACCTCCACCCACAGGCATTCAAGGCAGTTATATCACATAAGCACATAGCCTCATGGTAAGCATGCTATCATGGCAACACTCACACGCATGCAAGGATGCTAAAGCATAAAACTCACCGAGTACTCCAAGCCAAAACAGAAAACCGATTAGAAATCATGCGTGATCCTAAATATACAGAATTGCCTAATGCAACACATGCAAAGATGCAAACTATAGCAGGCTCGGCTATTCTAAACATGGCATATGAAATGCTACAACTATTATGTATTCAATTTGGAATTGAAATACAAATGCAGTTTGTATGATGCGCCGAGCCCAGCGCGTGCAAAACAGATGAATGATGCCAACATGCTGCCATACTGTATGCTAATTGAAATATGTCCTATATCTAACCATCATAAGCGGGTAAATAAAAGGGAAGAAAGAAGTGGGGGTTGGAAGACATACATCACACACACGCACACTTATTACAATTATGCCCTCGCGCAGAGGGTCCGAATAAATAATAATACAGTCCGAAATAAAAGAATAATACAATCAAAATATACAAATCAATAATAAATATACAAATTCCTAATTAATTATCAAATTAAATAAGAAAGCTGTAAAATTGGCGTGCAAGCCAGGGGCTGCCTTGACTCTGCTCCGGATAATGAAATGATGCATGTTGGGTTGCCTTGCGCGAAAATCCACTGGGATGCCCCAATTAGCCTCTATTTACGATGTTTCTCGAAATGCGTGCCAGACTCCGGAAAGTTGCTGATTCTTCATTTTGCTGCAACAGAGAGCAGGAGAGGGGCATAGCAATGTATTTCACAAATATATGCATGCCTCGATTCTCGTGCCACCAATTACGCATATCGATGCATGATAGCCGAGGAGTCGGATTGCACAACTCAATATGGGGTGAATGCAGATGAATGCTACAACAAAACCTAACTCCATCATGGGTAATCCGGAGTATCGGCGACTTGGGAATTGAGACCCGTTCCGTCACTCGGAGTACGGAACGCGCCTCGTTTCCCGTGCCCGGGCTAATTCCTATCCCGGACACGATGCAATACGTATGATATGCATGAAATGCAGCTAATATGCAATCCTAACATACACAATGCTATGGAATGAGATGTCTCGGAATGCGTGCACACGGGCACGCAAACCGAGGAAGTGATCCTAAGGCATGAAATGGCGTACGCAATGCAAATTGGACTTACACTAACACGAGTGGACCTCAGCCACACTCACATAAGAGGCTGTCGGATAAAAGTGAAGTGCCTCGAAATGCGTGCACATGGGCACGCAAACCGAGGTGATGGTATAAAGGCATGAAACGGCCTGAAATATGATGTACAATGAGCCTAAAATGAGATGTCTCGAAATGCATGCCCACGGGCACGCAAACCGAGAAAATGACATACGGAATGTAATAGGACTAAAATAATATATGCGGTGCAATATGGGCTTACACCAACATGAGAGGGCCTCAGCCGCACTCACATAAGAGGCCGAGAGATAAAAAAAGAGATGTCTCGAAATGCGTGCACACGGGCACGCAAACCGAGGCAACGGCATACACGATGCAATGAAACTAAAATGGCATACAGGATGCAAAATGGACTTACACTAACATGAGTGAGCCTCAGCCACACTCATATAAGAGGCCGATGGATGAACATGAGGTGCCTCGAAATGCGTGCGCACGGGCACACAAACCGAGGCAATAACATAAAGGTATGCAATGATACTAAAATGACATACAGAATGCAAAATGGACTTACACTAACATGAGAGAGCCTCAGCCACACTCACATAAGAGGCCGTCGGATAAAAAAAGAGGTGCCTCGAAATGCGTGCACGCTGGCACGCAAACCGAGGCGATGATCCTAAGGCATGAAATCACATAGAAAATGATATGCAAACATGCCGATGGAATTTCAGCACTGAATATATGGGGGAAAACAGTCCCGAAAGATGGCGAAATGACACCAAATGCAAGGAATGGTCCCGAAACATGAATTTTGGCACCCGAAGTGGCCTACAGCCATACTAAACATGCATAATTGGTACATGAAATGCAAAACAGTAGCAAGGCAGCCCCAAAATAGCATTTTTTACAGTACAAAACATGGTGAAATAGTAAGCATAGGACAACAATGGCATACAAAAATGGCTCCACAAGGGAGGCTATGAAGCAAGTGATACATGCAATGCCCAAACAGCAAAATACCCTTCTACAACACTGAAGAGGGACTAAAAATATGAACATTTACAGTAGAAGACATCCCCCAACTCAATATGAAAACATGCTAAAAATGCCATGCAAGAACTAGGATACATAAGGCTATAACATGAGGTACCCCAAACATTTATCAAACCAGCAAAGACCCTTAATGAAATATGACAAGAAGGCCAAAATATGGATATTTTCAGTACTGCTCATGGCCGAAAACAAAATCTAGATAGGCCTAAAAAGCATGCAAAAATGGGGGCCAAAGAGAGATATAAAGACAAGCACAACATGGAGACCCCCAACAAGGTTTATCCCTTCTACAATGTTGTAGAGGGACACAAAATAAGCTTACTCACAGTTCATGACATGCTCCAAAACAGACTACATGTAGGTCAAACAAATCATGCAAATTTACGGTAAATATGAGAGATCATGAAGCAAGTGCATGATAGAGAGGCCAAACATGGTTGAGCCCTTATTCAATGTTGAAGAGGGGCTCAAAATAGGCCCACTCACAGTTTACATTATGCTCGAAAACAAATCACTCATAGGCTATAAATAGCATGCAAAATATTGACATACAAGATGATATTGAAGCAAGTGCAAGATGGAGGGCTCAAACAGGGTTGAGCCCTTGAAAAAATATGGAGAATAGCTCAAAATAGACCTAGTTTTAGTTTAGGCCAGAGCCCAAAACAGTGAGCAAATAGGCTTGAGAAATGAAGCAAGAAAATGCTTCAAAAGAGGGAAATGGAGACTTACCCTTGAAGACAAGTCTTGGTTGCCTTTTGCTTGAAGAATGGGAGCCTCTTGGCTGCTGGAAAGCTCTCCTAGCTGCTGGAATGGAGTTGTGATGGTAGAGCTTGAAGATGATGAAGAAATGGCACCAAAACTTGAGAATTTGAGAGAGATTGAGAGAGATATGCTTGAACCAATTTTTCTAACCCTAGGGACAGAGCTGGGAGGCCCCTTATATGGGCAAAAGAAGGGGTGTAAAAGTGGAGGGAAATGCACCCAAGCTTTCCCTCCCAAAATATCCCCCGGATATAGATATTTTCTGGGGAAAACAGCTATACAACTGTAAAGTATGCACTGAGGGGAGCATGGCCGGCTAGCTACTTTTACTGGAGGTGGCCGGCCGGCCACCCCCCATGGCTGGCCGGCCAAGGGCAAAAATGGAAAGTGAGAATTTCTAGCCGGCCACCAAAGGTTCGTGTCCTCCCATGTGTGTACAACAAGGCCCTGTGGTTGGAATCTGGCAACTCTGAAACAGGAGAGACAACATGTCACTTTTTGAAGGGTTTCAAAAGGGTCAATGAGAGTTACTGGCCAGCCATGTGTTTTTAGGGTCCTCCCATGTGTGTACAACACAAATATGTGGTTTTGGCTCGAAGAAAATGGCCCTAGGGTGTTCAACATTAGCCCGGAAGTGAGAAAAACGGGCGCCGGGGGGCGCCGGAGGAGCATAACTGGTTGCTGGGACAATTGCTGGCCTCCCACCCTCCAATGACCTTCCTTATGATAAAACAGAGGTCCTGCCAAAAATGAACAAAAACCGATGCAAAACGAATGCTCGGGGGCCAAAACACGCAGTTCGGGGTCCCGAAAACCAGCCGTTAAGCACCAAAAGTGGTGTTTGGCTGCGAAGTGGGTATCTAAGACCCCAGTGTCCCTCGAAAGGGAGTAAATGAGATGCATGCCAGAAACCAGAGGAATCGGAGATGGTTGGGTGGTCCCGAACCGAGGCACACGGCCTGACGGGTTCAAAACCGGAACCGGCTCCAAATGGGCAAAATGGCCTCACGGCCCGAAATGTAGCCCACGGCCACTGAGAGATGGCCTACAGGACCTTTCCCTCCCTTCAGGAAAAGAAACAGAGAAAACTGAGTCTGGTTCGCAAACCGAGACAAGGCACAGAAGAGGGTTCGGAAGTCCGGAGGTAGGGCGCACGGCCGCGACTCTGAGACTTCTGAACGAACACAATATGCAACATCACCGAGCGCTCAATCAGTGACGTCTGAGTCTTAAGGTCGGTCAAAAATGGGGTGTTTACAGGTTCCCCTCTTTGATAGAACTCGAAGTCAAGTGACGGAGTGAATGTCAAAGCCCAGAGACGACCCTTTTTTGACAAGGCCGAAGACTTAGACAATCATACAAGATGAACAGAGATATGTGCCCGCAGGCATGCCCGCAGGCAAGGGGGTAAAATGCAAAGCGACATGCATAGAGCCAAATGATTATGCAAATGCAGCAAGCTGTAATGAGGCAAGTAGTGCCAAACAGATGCAACCGCTTTAAGCAAGAATGCAAAGCAGCAACTACATTTCATGAAGTTAGGAATGCGAGAATCATTCAATTCTCGCTGCCTCACACGGAGAAGATACGATACCGCGATTGATCTGGGTCGTCGCACCAAATTTCAAGTGAACCGTACATACAATATCGTGCTCGCAAAAGAGAGAAATTCAACAAGAACAATATGCTAACAACATATATTCAATGTGATTCCTATGGTTCCGAAGTTTGACACACGCAAGGTTTGGTGAATGCATCGCAATGCGAGAAAGGAACGCGCGTGACAACGCACGCTCAAGCATAGAGGTATGGTACATCAAGAAATCATGCATGACAATGCAAAATGCTCATGAGAATGAAAGTTATATGCAAAACAATGCAAAACGAGCATAAACCAGGGCACTCGTTTGTTGCGAAACAACGAGCTGGGAAACGCGCATTTCGGTGAAGGCAACTTGATCGCGGCCTCTGATTCACCTCCCGGAGAGGTTACAACATGTTTGAAAAGGATACACCTTGATTTTGATGAGTGATGATGAGACACATGTCAGAAATTACAGCTGAAGTTCCGACGAAGCAATTTCGCGCCAGAAAGTGCACTTTTCTTGAACTTTTTCAGGTCCCGGGAACTCCGATCTTCCTCAAAATTTGCAGAGAGCTAGAGGGGCAAGTGGGGAACACCACCGGCCAGGTGGTTCCCCTAGGGGAGGTCCCTGGCCAGAAAATGAAAAGCAAATGGCCGGCCAGCCAGAAAAGGTGGCCGGCCGGCCACCTGTCCAAAAGCAGGGGCAATTTTATCATTTTCCTCATTTCTATATATATCCTCATCCAATGCCTCCGAAATCACTTCCACAGCTGCAAAAACTCCTTCCCTTGCTCCCCAAACCATTTTTCTCTTCAGATCTGCATTTTATACGCGCTTTTCGGCCTTCCACGCAAGTTGTTTTCGCGAAATCTTTCAGTTTTAAGCACTTTGAACCGATTAAATTTCGATTTCGGGGCTTCTTTTCTTATTTTCACCACTTGAGGTAAGTTTCTCTCAATATTTGGAAGATTTTCTCGAGAGTTGACTTTTGTTGACTTTTCCATTTCCCGGGAGTTGACTTTTGTTGACTTTTTCCAATTTTGGCTCATTTTGCTCATTTTTGCTCCTTTTTGCAAATTTCTTGAAATGGCGGGCGATTACCCTCATGGCGGAGGTCCTCCAGGCGCCGGGGACGATTTTGATATTATGACACTGCCCCCAAGAGTTCGCCCTTTCATTCCCGGGAGATACGCCCACCCAAGACATACGCTCATGGTCGTTCGCCGCTTCACTGGTTCAACGACCGCACCCGGATTTATCATGAGAGTCGGCAAAGACCTCTCTCATGATGCACGAGAGGTATTTTACTCTATTTTCTGCATTTTTCGTGCATTCTGTAGCTTTGCCATGTTTGAACACACAGTTTTAGCTTATGACATAGTACTTTGCCTACATCCTGAACGTGTTAGTTAAACACTCGAATTGCTGAACACACGGCTCACTGACTGATTGATTGTGAACGCACGGTACTCATTAGTTAAGAATTGAACATACGGCTCAAACACTAATTCGTCGAACACACAGCCCGAATTTTGAAAGTGAACACACAGCACACACTGACTAAGAGTAGAACACGCAGCCCAAACTCTAATTTTCTGAACACACAGTTCAAGTTAATGGTGAACACACAGCCCACACTGATTGAGCGTAGAGAGTAGAACACACAATCCCAAACTCTGATTTTCTGAACACGCAGTCCAAGTTGATGGTGAACACACAGCCCACACTGATTGAGAGTAGAGAGTAGAACGCACAGTCCCAAACTCCGATTTTCTAAACACGCAGTCCAAGTTGATGGTGAACACACAGCCCACACTGATTGAGAGTAGAGAGTAGAACGCACAGTCCCAAACTCCGATTTTCTGAACACGCAGTCCAAGTTGATGGTGAACACACAAATTTACACCGATTGAGAGAGTAGAGAGTAGAACGCACAGTCCCAAACTCCGATTTTCTGAACACGCAGTCCAAGTTGATGGTGAACACACAGCCCACACTGATTGAGAGTAGAGAGTAGAACGCACAGTCCCAAACTCTGATTTTCTGAACACGCAGTCCAAGTTGATGGTGAACACACAGCCCACACTGATTGAGAGTATAACACACAGTCCTAAACTCTTATTTACTGAACACGCAGCCCAGATTTGAAGTGAACACACAGCCCACTGAGTAAGATTTGAACACGCAGCCCAAAACATGATGCATCAACACGCACTTCGTGTTTGAAGTGAACACACGTTTAATCGATTAAGATTTGAACACGCAGCCCAAAACACAGATTTATCAACACGCAATTTCAGTTTGAAGTGAACACACATTAATCGATTAAGATTTAAACACACAGCCCAAAACACAGATTTACTGAACACGCAGCCCAGATTTGAAGTGAACACGCAGCCCACTGATTGAGAATTAAACACGCTACTTCATTTCATTTGCACACAGCTACTTCGTTTTATTTGCACACAGCTTGCATTTTATTGTGTACTGAACACATGTATTCATTCTGAATGCAGGTTGGCTCTCGCACTGTACGAGGATACGGCTCTACCGCCGCGAGAGACTGGTACGCCGCGAGAGGCCGTCCGGGATCTGGTTGATCTAGCAGGGTTCGGAGCATTCTGCGTGGGATTATCACGTTGTCCTGCCAGCAGGACTTTGTTAGCTGCTTTGGTGGAGAGATGGTGGGACACCACCAATTCCTTCCACTTTTCTGCCACCGGGGATATGACCATGACTCCGCTAGACTTTGCCGTACTCACCGGTCTAGACATAGGCGGTTGGCCCATACCTTACGACGAGGATATGGGAGAGTGGAAGGCCGCTTGGACACATCTATTGGGGGCTCGCCCACCTGTAGACAGAGCTTCCGGGAGAGTGCGGTACACCTGGTTCTCTTCCCGTTTTCAGAGGCCGGAGATGGAGCCTGAGTCTCCCGAGGAGGTTGAGCAGTACGTCTGCGGGCTTCCTTTATGTTCCTCTTTGGCACCACTGCTTGCCGATAGGGGAACACTGGGGTTATATCTTCGAGTGCCCTAGTGGACCTATCACAGTCGGCCGATATGACTAGGTGGCGCCGGCCTGCTACCCTCTATTGTTACATGAGTGCGCCTCTGGGCGGGAGACTTACTCGGCTGGCTATTGGAGAGCCCGGAGGTACGCTCGCCCTCTTGATTTACATTTCGCTCTTCATTACTTGTTCATTGCACACACGGCGACTTTGCACTCAGATTCTACTTTTAGCACTTTGTATTCACACTCGCATCGCTTTCTCGCTATGGGTGTACGATACTTTCCCATATTAGCTCGAGATGGAGGTGGCAGACTCCTCATGACTCGCTTTCATTAGTGTTCGAGGGCGAGCACCGAGCGAGACCTCGAGAGACTCTCTTCTACCGCGACAAGATTTTGATATCGCGGCGACGACAGAGGTATTTCGTAATCTCGCCTTTCATTTTCATCTCTGACCGCCTCAGATAGTCCGATTTCGATTGATTTATGCACCGTTATCCAGAGATTACTTGGCGTACTCGGCGTCTTTGGTGATGGTCTCCGACATCAAGATCCCGGAGGATCGAGTAATTCCCAAGATAGGTTCTTGCTCAAGGACCAGCTTGGTAGGGCATGGTTCTGGGGAACGCTTCGCGTCAAAGTGGGGTATGATTCTCAAGACCTCCCCGATGTACCTCCGTACCACTATGCGGATCGCCGATAGACTCTCGCCAGAGGTCATTAGTGCTATGCAGGCACCGATGCTTTGTTACATCTCATGGAGGGACTACGCCACCTATCGTCGATATATCCGATGCCCCTTTGACGGAGTACGTGTTCACACGGAGGCCTCTTGATGTACCATCATCGAAGTCGCGGCATACGGATATCCCCTCCTCTAGCAGGGCTGGTGCATCTAGGGGTAGAAGTAGTTCGATTCCTCCGATTCCTCCGTCTTTTCATCATCCTGGGTGGCCAGACATGCCGACCGAGTTGACGAGCTGGCGGTTCGGGACTCCCTACCAGGTTTCACTAGAGCCTCCTCTTCCTGACCACAGATATGTCAGAGACCCTGATTTGCCCCCAGTATGTTTTACAGCTTTGATTCATCAGTCAGATTACTTGGACATTCATTCCCTCACTGATAGTTTTGCATTTGTATTTGCAGCCTCCAGTTAAGTACACGGACGAGATACTTGGGATGTTGGCCACATTCGAGGGCATGATTCTACGGAGGGAAGCACAGCTAGCCATTATGGGCGTGCAGGTACTGTTCATCTTCCCTGCATTTTAGCATATTTCTGATGACATATTGGTTTTGAACATTCTGCTGTATTGATAGGCTGTGTAGAGCACATCTGACACACACCCCACTCGCATATTGTACTGGCATCTGCTTTTCATATTTGAACTGACGTATCTGAACTTTTCACTTTCAGATGCCTCCTGTATATGCACCGCCGCGGGCCGGACCACCCGGGCCTTCTCAGGGGGGTCGAGGTACTGGACCTGTTCATGGTACTGGGCCATCTGGGCCTTTTCGAGGAGCTGGGCCATCCAGGCCTTCCCAGGGAGCTGGGCCATCTAGGCCTTTTCGAGGGGCTCGAGGAACAAGGTCGTCTCGCAGACGCAAGGCACCCATCATTGAGGAGGAGGAGGAGGAGGAGGTCGCAGACCGTGAGTCAGAGACATCTGCTGGGGAGGGAGGCTCCGGTCTTGGTTCCGGGAGCGGAGACGAGGCTGAGGGGGATCCGGAGGATGATAGCTTTGATCCGGATGGTGATGATGGTGCAGAGGTTATCCCGCAGAAGAGGATGAGAGGGCCTCCTCATTCCCGTTCCCGATGATATTGATGCTATTTCCTACTTTATTTTACTTTTTGCTAGTAGTTTGTAGCACTTTGCACGTTGTTAGGCAGTTTTATTTCCTGTAAAACTTGTGCCTTTATTTTGTTGTAAAACATGATGGAATGAAACAACCTTTTGAAAAGATGTTTGCATTTGAAATTCTTAGCATCGCAACGCATCATTTTGCACAAAAATGGAATTGAATGAAAATGTGCCTCTTGTATTTACCGAGTCAGGTAATGAACCGACGCAACAAATCAAAAGCTCGACTCACTAAGAAATAACAGAATCTTAGCAAGTTTACAACTCGATAAGCAAAGTACAATAATGTTAACGACTCAACAAACAAGACTCAACAAAAATCGCATAAGCAAAATAGTAACCACTTAAAACACAAAATGCGACAGCTCGACAAAATTTATAACTCGATAAACAAAGCAACAACTCGACAAGAAAAACAACAACTCGATAAGAAAAAATACAACTAAGCGTACTTTGGACGGACGGTCTGGATGATGGAACGTACCCGAAACTGAGAGAAATGGAGGCCTTCGATGTTCCCGATGCCTAGAAATGCCTCAAACTTCCTTCCGGAGGGCAAAACAGGACCAATGCGTGGCCGAACATATTTTGCATCTGGAGACTAGAGGGTGGCCGGCCTACTAGAATAGATGGCCGGCCGGCCACCTCTCCCGCAACCCCCAGAATTTTGACACTTGTCCTTTGAATAGTGTTTTAACCCCCTATAAAAGCCCCAGCCTTGGAACTTATTCATTTCATCACCGTTTCTCACAAAAATGGAGGCATTTCTCGCAGAAAATCTCACATCTTGGATCTCTTCTCTAGACGGCTCGAAAAAGTTGAATTTCCAGGGTTTCGGCTTAAATGCACTATTCACACTGGGCCGAACTCCGCTACATCTTCCTTTCCTCTATGCTGCGGCAAGGTTTTGGAACCCGGTGACGCATGTCTTTAGCTTCGGCGGGCAAGAGGTATGTCCTACTTTTGAAGATTTTCAAGTCTTGATAGAATCCGAGCGAGGTGAGGAAATCTTGCCCCAACTCAATTTTGGCTATGCCCAAACCTTAGGGCGGATGTGCGGACTCAACGCACATGATGCTCGATCCCTGATTGGTAACGGAATGTTGGACATCCCAAGCTTGATTTATCGATTCTCCGATGCTGGTGACCGCAGTGACCATCATTGGCAAGGCTTCCGACGACATACTCTCTGTTTGTGCCTGTTATCTCATTTTCTGTTTGCCTCAAACTTCGGAGGGTCCGGCGCCCGTCTGATTGAAGTTGCTCAAGGCTTGAAAGAGGGAAAGAGTTGCATTACCATGACTCTGGCCGAGACACTGATGGGCTTGGATGCTTTCCACTGCCGAGAGACAACCAGGTTCGCAGGGAGTCCACTACTGCTGCAGGTAATGTTTCCCACCCAAGCTCACATGTGTATTTTGCTCACATCACTGCCCTGCCCGCTTTTTCTCACAAAACCCTTATCTTACTCTTCTCTCATCACATCTCTCTATTCTTTATTCTCTCATTTTTTTATCCCTCCCCAGATATGGTTGATGGATAAATTGCAAGTTGTGGACTCTTGCCCTGCTTACTCAGCCCACGGCTACTTCTTTCGACAACGCCTGGTCGATGCCCTCGATGAGGGATGGTGGTTTGAATGGATGTGCAACTTGTCAGCAGATCGCATTGCTGGCGTTGTCCTTGGCTCAATCTCCCAAGAATGAGCTCAAAGATGTCCCAAGAAGTCGATTCGACCGACGGCTTGACTCATCAGGTATTCTATTTTCCATTCCGTATTCTCGCGCCAGGCCATGATCGACTTGCCCACCAGAGGGGATTGAGTATCCGCCACATTTTCGGCTCGACAAGACAATTGCTAAGAAGCCGCAAAGATGGAGAATCAGAGAACTCTTGGCCCCTGCTCCCACTTTTAGTTGCACTTTGTCTGATGAATGCTGGGATTGGCTCAACGAAGAAGCACAGGTTGGGCCTAGGTTGGCACCAGAGGCTTCAACCAGCTCTGGGAGGGGACGCAGGGACACCTGACTTGACTATGCCCCAGATTTATTGTTTTACTAGTACTTTCAAGTTTTCGATATGAGTGTAATAAAAAGCAACTTCAATTGTATGTAAGAACAAGAGAACTCTGTTTTGAAATCAATGGAATTGAAGGTTGTGGTTCTGAAAATTCTCCGTTTTTGGTCCAAAAATGGTCTTAGTTGTGAGAAGATTAATTTGAACAAAGTCAACTTTTATTAAAACTTTTCAAAACTATTTTCGATATGGATTAGAACTGGACACGCCTGAGATCTGTCACTGAGATGCACAACCCCGGATCCTAGCAACTGGAAAGTTGCCCCCTAGTTTGAAAAGTGCCTCGGCGATTCATAGCAACGGAAAGTTGCCCCTAGTCTGGATGGTGCCGCAACACTTCATTGCAACGGAAAGTTGCCCCTAGTCTGAATAACACTGTACCGGAGATCACAAATGCTGATGAATAGAGATGACCGAGATGATCAAATGGACAAAGTTGATCGGGGAGAAGATTGGGGCTGAACTTCAGGATGAAGTCGCCACGATCCCATAGATGGGAATCAAGCCTTACGAGTTCAGCCCGTGTTCGCCGTATTTTTACTCTCCTTTGCGCTCTAACTTTTGCCAAGGCCACCCTTTATGCGGTTTTCAACCTTATGAGCTCGCTTTTATAATTTCAAATTTTCTATGCTCAATTTTGCCTAGGTCGCCTTTCGGTTTTCGCCCGGCGAGCCTCTCAGGTAATATTTCTTCAACTTGTCCATATTGATCGGTTGAGAAAACTCTAAGCCATCTAGGTCCATCGTAACCACAAATTCCGACTGCATGACTTGATAATATAGGGACCAAATTCAATTGTCCGAACTTGCCCCTTGGGTCGTGGATGGGAGCTCGGTTGTCTTTGAGTACCAAATCTCCTTCTTTCAAATTCTCGACTTAACCTTCTTGTTAAAAGCCGCGATTCTCGTTGATAACCTTGGATGTGGTATAGTGCTTTCAACCTTCTTTCATCGAAAAGCATGAGTTCCTCAAATGCTTTTGTCATTAATCTGCTTCGGCTATCGGCACTCGCCAATACTGTAATGACGGACCTCAATCTCAATAGGCGTAACGGCTTCCATCCCATAAACCAATGACTACTGAGTCGCCCCAAGAGAAGTTCTCGATCAAAGTCCTCAGAGTCTCACAGAGTAACGGCAATTATATCCGCCACCCGATAGGTTTCCACCATCTTCGTAGTATGCGCTTGATGTTCTTGGCGGCCTCAATCGCCCCGTTGGTTTGCGGCCGGTAAGTAGACGACTTATGAAAAGCCACATTATATTTCTCCAACAAGTCGATCACCTCCTTTTTGAAGTGGGAACCATTGTCTGAAACGATTTCACTTCGGACTCCGTAGCGACAGATAATGTTGTTTCTGATAAATTTTGCTACGTGCGAAGCCTTCAACACTGCATAAGATTGGGCCTCAACCCACTTTGTGAAATAATCTATCGCTACTAAGATGAACTCATGCCCATTCGACCCCTTTGGCGTAATAAATTCGATTACATCAATTCCCCTGCATGAAAACGCCACAAATAAGTCATGTTGTACAGCTTTGACGGCGGGATATTCATGCGATTTCCATGAATTTGACACATGTGACATCGCCGGATGAAGCCAATATAATCCTCCTCCATGGTGGACCAGTAATAACCTTGTCTAAGGATCTTCCGCGCAACATTACCCCATTCATGTGTGCACCACATTCACCCCGTGGATGGCTTCCATCGACGCTTGACTCTTCAAAGATCAACGCACGCTTTATGCATTCCCGTGATGACCCCATTTATACGCTTTACCCCGCAGATGATGAATCGAATCGCCATTCTTCCGATTGCCCTCTTGTCTTTGGCATTTACCGGCGGTATGTTTTTTCTCCAAGAAGTTCCAGATGTCGTAATACCAGGTGTTCGCCCCGAACTTCATCTATGGTCGCAATCGACTCATAGGCAGTGCAAATTTCGTCGATGATGATCGGACGATTCGACTCCACACGGGATGTCTATCATAGATGATAGAGTTGCTAGTGAATCTGCGAACCTGTTGTTCTCTCTTAGTAGATGAGTAAAACTTAGCTTCTCAAACCGAGGAATCAGCAAATCCAAGGTTTGGTGATACATCATCATCTTTTCCTCTTTTACTTTCCAGTCTTCTTTAGCTTGAGACACAACAAGGTTCGAATCTCCAATGACGTCCAGCCATCTTGCCCCTAGTTCCAGGGCTGCTTCTAGACCAGCGATACACACCTCGTATTCTGCTTCATTGTTGGAGACTTTGAACCGGAGTTTGAAGGCGAAAGGGATACGGGAATTGTCGGGTGCTATCAGCAACACTCCTATCCCATACCCATGTTGATTTGACGCTCCGTCAAAGTACATCGTCCAAGTTTCTTCGTTGATATGCAGAATTGATTCATCCGGGAATAGGTACTCGACCGCTTCATCCCCCTCAACCGGGTGGTCTGCAAGGAACTCGCCATCGCTTCTTCCTTTTCATCGATCGGTGTCACGACGTGAGATCAAATTCAAGAGCAACAAAGAACCAATGAGCTAGCCTACCCAGAAGTTACCGGTTTCTCAAGAGATATTTGATGGGATCAAGTCGCGAAACCAACATTACAGAGTGAGCTAACAGTAGTGCCGCAGCCTTCGGTAGCCCATACTAGAGCCAAGCAAGCCTTTTCCAGCGGTGTATATCGGGTCTCATACTCCAATATCTTTTTGCTCAAATAATAGATGGCTTTTTCCACCTTATCTTCTGATTCTTGTGCAAGCATGCAACCCATCGTGGTTTCAGTCATCGATGATACAAAATCAACGGCTTCCTGCTCGTGGCGATAAAACGGGCGGGTTCTGTAGATATTCTTTGATCTGTTCAAATGCAGCTTGACATCGGCCGTCCCATTGGAACTTCTTTCCTTTCTTGAGGAGGCCAAAAAGTGGTTCACAAGTCAAGGTTAGTTTTGAAATAAACCGTCTCATGAATTGCACTTTACCCAGAAAGCCTCGCACCTCTTTTTCAGTCCTTAGTGGTGGCATTTCTAGGATGGCCTTGATTTTGGAAGGGTCGACCTCGATGCCCCTTTGTGTAATCAGAAACCCTAGCATTTTCCCCGCTGTAACACCAAACGTACATTTCTGAGGGTTTAGCTGCAACCGGAATTCCCTAATCCTTTGAAAAAACTTGTGCAAGGCGGTGTAGTGGCCCTCTCTTTCCTTGGACTTGACAATCATGTCGTCCACATACACCTCAACCTCTTTGTGGATCATATCATGTAGTATTGTGGTCGCGGTCCGTTGATAAGTAGCTCCAGCGTTCTTCAACCCAAACGACATTACCCAGTAGCAGTATGTTCCCCACGGGGTGGTGAATGCAATCTTTTCTCTGTCTTCTGGCGCCATCACTATCTGGTTGTATCCTGAGAAGCCATCCATGAATGAGAGCAATGCATGCCCTGCTGTGAAGTCTACTAACTCATCGATGTGCGGTAAGGGAAAGTCGTCATTCGGACTAGCTCTGTTCAAATCCCTGAAGTCTACACACACCCGGATCCTGCCATCTTTCTTCTAAGACCGAACAATGTTGGCCCACCAACTCGGATATAGAAATACGAGCAGGACGCCTGTGTCGATTTGCTTGCTGACCTCTTCCTTAATCTTAAGAGCCCAATCCGCGATCCTTCGAAGTTTCGCTGATGTGTCGCCTCGGTCAAGGGGATCCGATGTCAGACAATCTCAGATCGATTCTGCATGTCTTCGTAGGACCACGCGAAAACATCTTTGAAATCTTTTAATAAAGCGACTAAGCGCTTGCGTTCCTCAAGACAACGTGGACCCGATCTCGACCAGTGGGTCCTCCTCAAGACTAATGTTCACGGTAATGATTTCATCCATTAATGGTTTAACAAATCTCTCTTGCTCTTGTTCAATTAAACGTTGTAAAACCGGAGGAACTTCGTCCTCGTCGTTTTGATCAAAATTTTGAAAGTCTGAATTGATGCAATAAATTAGGGGCACAGATAGTTCATTCTCATTAGGTACATCCAAATCATCCAATTCATCGGTTACAACAGACTCAAATGAAAAGGAAAAAGATGACCTGGACAGGACTGTGGCATCCGGGTTAACATCCCTAAAAGTACCAGACTCAGACTCAGTCGAGCTGGAACCTGATTTCGACTCACAAGACTCGGTGGAATCAGATTCCGGCTCACTACCTAACCCGGTCCGCCGACGTAAATCCTCCTCAGACCGCCAAGTGAGAGAGGGTGCTATTGATGCATCCAAGATAGGCTGGCTGTCGGCTCGCACTGCTTTCATCCCCAATCATGGAAACCACGAAGTTATCCCCCAAGCACTCTTGGTCGATCGGAGGATCAGAGAGGAAACATGCCAGTGCTACCCCCATTTCCAATTTTGTGCCCTCGGGATCCATCGCCTTTATTCTCGCTCAACCTCGCTTGTTGGGTCTGTTCGCCTCGGGCAACGCTATCCCCGGATAGTTGCAGTCGAAGAAGATTTCAAACCCAAGACGCGCTTCTTCTCCGCTAACCATGGTTCGGAAGCCGAAAACGGAAAGTCCTCCCTCCGGACGGCGTTTCATTCAGGTACCGAATGGGCCTGCATTAAGTCAAAAGGCTTCCCACTGCTTCGCTCTCGCTCACGCCATTTCCTTTCCTTTCTCACCCAGTCCTCTTTGGTGGGCGATAACCCAAATTTAAAGGTATGCGGTTGTCGGCACTTCGCCAACGCAAATAATCCTTTCCTGCCGCTCCTTCCTAATCCCATCCCGGGAATATGTTGTAGCTTGTTCATGAGGTAGACGGATTGGGCACTGACGTACACACCTTCATTCACAGCCATAATATTCTGCACTACCCGGGCTTCTGCCAAAGTGAACCCTGATAAGAACACATCCTCCGTGCCGTGCTCGATTTCCAAAACCAGCGTAGACACTTCCGGCGGCGGATTGATGGATGAATTTCCGAAAACAATTGCAACCCCCTTCCCGTGAGGGTATTTCAACATCTGGTGTAGAGTGGAAGAGACTGCTTTCACTTGGTGCAACCACGACCGCCCCAAGAGTAAGTTGAAGGTTGCGGGAACGTCCAAGACATGAAATTCAATGTTGTGTTGCCCTGGACCAACCTGGGTCTGAACCTTGACAGTCCCTATCACTTCCCTACTAGTATTATCATAAGCTCTGATCACCTGAGTGGTTGGTATGAAGTCTGCGGGTTTTAACCGAATTGCATATGTCGTTCTGACTGGGCAGACATTGATAGCAGACCCGGTATCAACAAGTACCACCGGTATCCACTTATCTCTACACTCCACGGAGATGTAGAGGGGTTTGTTATGATTCACGCCCTCAGGCGGCAATTCCTTGTCTGAAAAGGTTAATGCCGGGGAACCTCCTCCTGAAAAACCAAATTTCAACCACCGCTTCCGCGTAGTTTCGATGGAGAGTTTGGCCTTGTCCATAGCGGATAGGACAAATTGTCTCAGGTACCCTTGAAGCCATAAGCGATCCCCAGATGGAGATATTCACAGATTTTCTTTTAACTGTCTTAGTCTGCCTTCTTCTTCAATTTGCTTCTCTCTTTGCTTTTCTGCCTCTTTATCTTTCCCAGATGTCTCAGGTTGGTCAAGGTGTGGGGGCTTGAAATACCGCCCACTCCTGGTCATGTGGTCCACCTCATCGAGGTACCAAGTATCATCTGGTTGAGCACCTACCCAATCTTCGTCTGTGTGGGCAAGACATAAGTCATCGTCTTCCCACCACATCCCACTAACGTTCAACAGACACCTATCTGGTTCTGGCAAGTTTGTACTCTCGGTACTTTCATCCCATATGCTCACAAAGATGTCTCGCTCTTGTGCTCGCAGCACTTTCAACCTCTTCATGGTTCTTGGTTTTCCGGATTCTCTCAGAATTCCACTTCTTCTCTTGCTCCTCCTGTGTTAATAGGGTTTGTTGTTCGGTTTTCACAATATCTTGATCCCGAGCAAAATTCTTTGTACCGGTGCTCTCCGGCAATTCATTCTGACTCTCGGCCCTTCCGGCCATCATTGATACTTCTTCGCCGCCTTTGCTCGTCAATTTCCACAACATTTGGCTGGTCATCTAACCACCCGGTAATTTCTGCCAACTCCTCATATTCAAACCAATTGATTGTTGCATCCCCTGCTTCTTGGTCGTTGAAGAACTGGAGGTTAGCAAAATCTTCTTCCACCGTTGTCGATCATCCGCCTTTGTTCTAATCCGCCTCCCGAATCATGCACAATAATTTTTTCGCAATTTCACACTCACCAGATCGCTCATCGACAAGATATATCCGCTTGGATCATAAGCTCTTCTAGCATAATTCCCAGTCGCTCCATCCTGCACTCACCAATCTGCTTCTGAGACCTGCCCCGTTCTATCTTCGGAGGTCACCACCTCTGGCTCAGATTGGGTTGTGAAAGTGTCCAACATGCACAAGTTGGTGCAATCAGGAAGGATCACCTCCGGCTTGGGTAGGTGAGAGGGGGTAATATAGATACTGGGATCGTAGGACACGACCCCAGTTTGGATGAAGTTGACTCTTTTGGGTGGTGGATCTTGGTTATGTGCGGGGAGTGGGTTAGTTGTGACGTTGGGTCTTTCGGGAGGCAGAATGATATTCTTGTCAACGAGGTCTTGAATCTCGTGACGCAGCCGAAAACATTGATTCAGATCATGGCCATGTCATGTGGTACGACAAGATGCTTGGCCGGGTTGTGGGAATGGGGGAGTGGATTCGGTAGTGGCCTCGGTTCTAGGGGTTTCAAATGCCCCTTTTTGATTAGAATGCCGAGAGCCTTGGACAAAGGCATGTATAGTGGAGTGAAGGTTCTTTGGCCTTTGGATTGGTATCTCGGGCCTTGGTTACTACTCCCGGAGGTACTGGAAAAGGGTGTAGCCGCTGCGGGCCTTGGTTGAGAAGGGGGAGTGGTGGTGACCATACCGACCTCTGAAGTCCTTGTGTTGGCAGCGCCACTCGGGTCTGCGTTATTATTGCGGTTGAATGTCCTTCGGGGCTACTCTCGGTCCTGGTCGATTAAACCTTGCTTCATCGCATCCTCGATCTGTACCCCCATCTCGTGTAAATCTGAGAAGGTGGGGAAAGGGAGTACGATCATTTTCTGCATTAACTTCGGTTGGAGATTGCGTACAATCATCCGAATTTGATCTTTATCTGTTGGCCTCAAGGTCATCATCGATGCCTTTGCTCTCCACCGAGTTACAAAATCAAAGAAAGTCTCTTTTTGTTCCTATCTCGTTGTTTCGAGATCACGTGTTGTAATCTCGATCTGCGTATTATACGAATACTGTGCAACGAAGGCCTCAGCCAACTCATCCCAATTTCTCTTCACATCGTCTTCTAATTTTGCGTACCAGATGGCCGCCACCCCTGACAAAGTTCTGCCAAATAAAGAAAGCTTTTGTGGTTGGGTTAGGCCCATTGGCCTCAAGATGTCTGAAAATAGCCGGAGATGGACCATAGGATCCCCTAATCCGTCAAAACGATCAATCTGTGGCATCTTGAATCTGTCCGGCAGTGTTACGGCCACGTCAGTGTAGCCATCTTCAATGTCTGGGATGGCCTTCACCCCCTGTGATTTCTTAAAAAGTTTTTCCAGCTTACTCAGCTTCAGAGCTGTATGATCTACCTTGAACTCAAATGGAGAGTCCGGGTGGTTAGGTGTAAGATTCTTGGACAATTGCGGCAGAAGCGGGGGCAGAGCCGGCCCCGTTGGAAGACCTATGTCCTCTTGAGTGTTCCGGACATCGGGTAAGGTATTCTGGGTGTTCGGAAGGATATTCTGAGGATTTGGCAAGGTATTCTGACCAGTGGATGCCTGCTCGGGTAGTGGAGCCGCTGGTGGAGGAGTTCGATGTGAAGCAGCGCCGCGTTCACAAGGTGCAACCTAATGTAATCACCTGCTGGGCCATGACTGTGGCTTGTTGTTTAGAGAATTCCGCTTGGCGGATGGCATTATCTTGCATCTGTTTCATGCTCTCATGCATCTGGCGCATCATCGCCTCTATCCCTGATATATTCTGCTGTTCCATCTGAATGGCCGGTAAATGTACCTCTACAGCATACGTAAATTTCAACTGATTGTTTTCGTCAAAGCCCTTCCGTCTCCGATAATCCTCGCTCGACATTAATCGCGCTTTCTCGGCCTTCTTCTCGATAATCGGGGTAGAGAGTGGAACATCGATGTCCATCAACGAGATCCCCGGATCGTTAAGTCGGCGACCTCGTGTCCAAAGTGCTTGGGGGTATCGATCGTTCGAAGCAATCGTGCTAAAAACCGCCTAGCAAAAGATAATAAAGCGAAAAGGAAATAAATAACTGTAAAAACGGCAAAGATAACAAATTAAATTAAATACACACAACACACAAGCATACAACACGCAGCTGATAAGTGAAAATACATCGCCTCAATCATCGATCATCGCTCTCAGATCATCGTTTCCCCAAAACTGAATCGGATATCCGCAGACAACTGATTCTCAGATACTGACTGGTGCCCGCAGGTCTGATGCCCAAACTCAATTGATACATGCATTCCCTGTAGAGACACACTCTAAAAAGTACATAGCAGATAAGTGAGAGCTGAAAACACCCCTATGTTGGGGTAGGGTTTCCCTGTCCTATTTTGTCAGGAACTAGGGTTTAACTACGCACGCAGCGGCTTCAAACAACCTATAAACGGGTAAGCAACCTATCCTAGTTTGGAATTGTCACTATGGATCCGAATATGCACTAGGTCGAATGGTCAAAAAGGGTGCCCCGGTAAAACCGGGGTTTGTGTTCCCATGCTGTCAGAGCCAGGCCGATCGATCTTACGGACATGACTTGACAAGACAAGCCTCCGCAAATCGTTCGAATGGCATATGGCAAACACGGTGTCCTAGGCGCACCAATGCAAATGCAATGCAAAGAAACACACAAGTGTAGTCAAAACCAGATATCACGAGTTCGAGTCAAGTTCTCTAAATCCTCAAAGAGTCGCCAGAAGCAGAGATCGCCCCTGACGCATCCCGGAAAGGGAGTGCGAGTCCCCCTGCTCGTTCGATATTGGGTCACTACTGATTCGAAGGACTCAAATGTCACGGTTCTCAATCTTGAACCAAAGAGTCCAAATCCCAAATCGCTTTGAAAACAGATTTTTGAAAGAAGTGCCAAACATGGATCGCCAGATCTGAGTCGCCACCTAAATGTTTTTTAAATGGGAAATTTAGGAAACCCTGACTCGGTGCCAAAGGCCACGTGTCCGTCATCACCAAAGGTGCCTGGGGTCGGGAACTTGGGGACGATTAGAAGGTCACTCGTGAGCACTTCGCCGCTTTGGTCAAAGACCGGCCTCTACTAACCATGATATCTGTTTTTGAAAACATTGCGAGTTCTTATTCCGGTTATTAGCCTAGGTTACTATGTGATGCGCACAGCATACAAGTATAGACTGAGCCGCCTGAATTGGAGCAAAACATTTCATGTTTGTTTGTTTGAAAATGGTTTGATGATGCTACCCGCAGGTAGGCTAAGACGTGGATTTGCCACCCTCAGGTGGGCTTAGAAAAACGTGATTTTGCCACTATCTAGTGGGCTTAAAACAAGCATTTGATGAATTGTTCCAATTCAAATAACTCAACCGCCACCCACAGGCATTCAAGGTAGTTATATCACATAAGCACATAGCCTCATGGTAAGCATGCTATCATGGCAACACTCACACGCATGCAAGGATGCTAAAGCATAAAACTCACCGAGTACTCCAAGCCAAAACAGAAAACCGATTAGAAATCATGCGTGATCCTAAATATACAGAATTGCCTAATGCAACACATGCGAAGATGCAAACTATAGCAAGCTCGGCTATTCTAAACATGGCATATGAAATGCTACAACTATCATGTATTCAATTTGGAATTGAAATGCAAATGCAGTTTGTATGATGCGCCGAGCCCGGTGCATGCAAAACAGATGAATGATGCCAACATGCTGCCATACTGTATGCTAATTGAAATATGTCATATATCTAACCATCATAAGCGGGTAAATAAAAAGAAAGAAAGAAGTAGGGGTTGGAAGACATACATCACACACACGCACACTTATTACAATTATGCCTTCGCGTAGAGGGTCCGAATAAATAATAATACAGTCCGAAATAAAAGAATAATACAGTCCGAAATATACAGTCCGAATAATAAATATACAAATTCCTAATTAATTATCAAATTAAATAAGAAAGCTGTAAAATTGGCGTACAAGCCAGGGGCTGCCTTGACTCTGCTCCGGATAATGAAATGATGCATGTTGGGCTGCCTTGCGCGGAAATCCACTGGGATGCCCCAATTAGCCTCTGTTTATGATGTTTCTCGAAATACGTGCCAGACTCCGGAAAGTTGCTGATTCTTCATTTTGCTGCAACAGAGAGCAGGAGAGGGGCATAGCAATGTATTTCACAAATATATGCATGCCTCGATTCTCGTGCCACCAATTACGCATATCGATGCATGATGGCCGAGGAGTCGGATTGCACAACTCAATATGGGGTGAATGCAGATGAATGCTACAACAAAACCTAACTCCATCATGGGTAATCCGGAGTATCGGCGACTTGGGAATTGAGACCCGTTCTGTCACTCGGAGTACGGAATGCACCTCGTTTCCCGTGCCCGGGCTAACTCCTATCCCGGACACGATGCAATACGCATGATATGCATGAAATGCAGCTAATATGCAATCCTAACATACACAATGCTATGGAATGAGATGTCTCGGAATGCGTGCACACGGGCACGCAAACCGAGGAAGTGATCCTAAGGCATGAAATGGCGTACGCAATGCAAATTGGACTTACACTAACACGAGTGGACCTCAGCTACACTCACATAAGAGGCCGTCGGATAAAAGTGAAGTGCCTCAAAATGCGTGCACATGGGCACGCAAACCGAGGCGATGGCATAAAGGCATGAAACGGCCTGAAATATGATGTACAATGAGCCTAAAATGAGATGTCTCGAAATGCGTGCCCACGGGCACGCAAACCGAGAAAATGACATACGGAATGTAATAGGACTAAAATGAGATATGCGGTGCAATATGGGCTTACACCAACATGAGAGGGCCTCAGCCGCACTCACATAAGAGGCCGAGAGATAAAAAAAGAGATGCCTCGAAATGCGTGCACACGGGCACGCAAACCGAGGCAACGGCATACACGATGCAATGAGACTAAAATGGCATACAGGATGCAAAATGGACTTACACTAACATGAGTGAGCCTCAGCCACACTCACATAAGAGGCCGATGGATGAACATGAGGTGCCTCGAAATGCGTGCGCACGGGCACGCAAACCGAGGCAATAACATAAAGGTATGCAATGATACTAAAATGACATACAGAATGCAAAATGGACTTACACTAACATGAGAGAGCCTCAGCCACACTCACATAAGAGGCCGTCGGATAAAAAAAGAGGTGCCTCGAAATACGTGTACGCTGGCACGCAAATCGAGGCGATGATCCTAAGGCATGAAATCACATAGAAAATGATATGCAAACATGACGATGGAATTTCAGCACTGAAATATGGGGGGAAAACAGTCCCGAAAGATGGCGAAATGACACCAAATGCAAGGAATGGTCCCGAAACATGAATTTTGGCACCCGAAGTGGCCTACAGCCATACTAAACATGCATAATTGGTACATGAAATGCAAAACATTAGCAAGGCAGCCCCAAAATAGCATTTTTTACAGTACAAAACATGGTGAAATAGTAAGCATAGATAGGACAACAATGGCATACAAAAATGGCTCCACAAGGGAGGCTATGAAGCAAGTGATACATGAAACGCCCAAATAGCAAAATGCCCTTCTACAACACTAAAGAGGGACTAAAAATATAAACATTTAAAGTAGAAGACATCCCCCAACTCAGTATGAAAACATGCTAAAAATGCCATGCAAGAACTAGGATACATAAGGCTATAACATAAGGTACCCCAAACATTTATCAAACCAGCAAAGACCCTTAATGAAATATGACAAGAAGGCCAAAATATGGATATTTTCAGTACTGCTTATGGCCGAAAACAGAAGCTAGATAGGCCTAAAAAGCATGCAAAAATGGGGGCCAAAGAGAGATATAAAGACAAGCACAACTTGGAGACCCCCAAAAAGGTTTATCCCTTCTACAATGTTGTAGAGGGACACAAAATAAGCTTACTCACAGTTCATGACATGCTCCAAAACAGACTACATGTAGGTCAAACAAATCATGCAAATTTACGGTAAATATGAGAGATCATGAAGCAAGTGCATGATAGAGAGGCCAAACAGGGTTGATCCCTTCTTCAATGTTGAAGAGGGGCTCAAAATAGGCCCACTCACAGTTTACATTATGCTCGAAAACAAATCACTCATAGGCTATAAATAGCATGCAAAATATTGACATACAAGATGATATTGAAGCAAGTGCAAGATGGAGGGCTCAAACAGGGTTGAGCCCTTGAACAAATATGGAGAATAGCTCAAAATAGACCTAGTTTCAGTTTCGGCCGGAACCCAAAACAGTGAGCAAATAGGCTTGAGAAATGAAGCAAGAAAATGCTACAAAAGAGGGAAATGGAGACTTACCCTTGAAGACAAGTCTTGGTTGCCTTTTGCTTGAAGAATGGGAGCCTCTTGGCTGCTGGAAAGCTCTCCTAGCTGCTGGAATGGAGTTGTGATGGTAGAGCTTGAAGATGATGAAGAAATGGCACCAAAACTTGAGAATTTGAGAGAGATGGAGAGAGATATGCTTGAACCAATTTTTCTAACCCTAGGGACAGAGCTGGGAGGCCCCTTATATGGGCAAAAGAAGGGGTGTAAAAGTGAAGGGAAATGCACCCAAGCTTTCCCTCCCAAAATATCCCCCGGATATAGATATTTTCTGGGGGAAACAGCTATACAGCTGTAAAGTATGCACTGAGGGGAGCATGGCCGGCTAGCTACTTTTACTGGAGGTGGCCAGCCGGCCACCCCCCATGGCCGGCCGGCCGGCCAAGGGCAAAAATGGAAAGTGAGAATTTCTGGCCGGCCACCAAAGGTTGGTGTCCTCCCATGTGTGTACAACAAGGCCCTGTGGTTGGAATCTGGCAACTCTGAAACATGAGAGACAACATGCCACTTTTAGAAGGGGTTCAAAAGGGTTAATGAGAGTTACTGGCCGGCCATGTGTTTTTAGGGTCCTCCCATGTGTATACAACACAAATATGTGATTTTGGCTCGAAGAAAATGGCCCTAGGGTGTTCAACATTAGCCCGGAAGTGAGAAAAACGGGCGCCGGGGGGCGCCGGAGGAGCATAACTGGTTACTGGGACAATTGCTGGCCTCCCACCCTCCAGTGACCTTCCTTATGATAAAATAGAGGTACCTGCCAAAAATGAACAAAAACCGATGCAAAACGAATGCTCGGGGGCCAAAACACGCAGTTTGAGGTCCCGAAAACCGATCGTTAAGCACCGAAAGTGGTGTTTGGCTGCGAAGTGGGTATCTAAGACCCCAGTGTCCCTCGAAAGGGAGTAAATGAGATGCATGCCAGAAACCAGAGGAATCGGAGATGGTTGGGTGGTCCCGAACCGAGGCACACGGCCTGACGGCTCCGAAAACCGGGAACCGGGCTCCGAAATGGGCAAAATGGCCTACAGGCACGAAATGTAACCCACGGCCACTGAGAGATGGTCTACGGGACCTTTCCCTCCCTTCAGGAAAAGAAACAGAGAAAACCGAGTCTGGTTTGCAAACCGAGACAAGGCACAGAAGAGGGTTCAGAAGTCCGAAGGCAGGGCGCACGGCCGCGACTCTAAGACTTCTGAACGAGCACAATATGCAACATCACCGAGCGCTCAATCGGTGACGTCTCAGTCTTAAGGTCGGTCAAAAATGGGGTGTCTACAATTGGCCAGTTTTTTCCGATTCTCAAAGGATTGTATTGAGAAGGAATGAGCATGCTGGATGGCCTAATAGTGAACAAGACAAAAGTTATTAGAAAATTTTCTAAATACAAGAAAGAAAGAAAAATGACCAAATTAAGACACTTACTTGGACAGAGCACTGGAGCATCAGAGCATAGTTTTCATATTCACTCAACTCAGCGTTTTGATTGAGATCGCCGGGAAGAAGCAGAGCGGTACTAAGGGCAACACCAACATTGATGTCATCGGCACTGTCGCCAACCCTAACTGGCTTATCCTCTAGTACGATTTTAAGGGCCCAGGGGGCATCGTGTTTTAGGGACCCCGAAGTGGTTACAGAGGATGACCTCGACCTTTTTGATCTAGTGGATTCGGATGGTTGTGTTTCAGCAGACCTCTTCTCGGGGATGGAGGTGGTTTTCTCACTTGAAACCAATTTCAAAATTGGCAAAGTATCTTCAGTGTCAACCTGAGTCACCTTTGCTTTTGGCTGAGCCTTCTTTATTCTTTTTGGTTCGAAGGGGGCTGGGATTGCGCTGGTGGAGCGTCAATAGTTGATAGGATGCTGGCCAAGAGATCTTTGGCAACTGCTATTTGGCGACCCATCTCGGCAGAAAAAACAGTTCGTCGTTGACGTTGGCGCTGGGATATTGGGATCAGATAAAGAGTCGAGGTTGACGGTTGCTCGACTGGATCAAAAGCCGATCCCTGATCGTGCCGAGATGTGGAGGCAGCTTGAGGAGTTGTGGCGGAAGGAGGAGACAGAATCTTCTTCTTCTTCTTCTTGGGGACGTCGGGAAGAGCTGACTTGTACGTATGAATGAAATTAAGTAGAAGAGGGGCCTTTCATTTGAGAACTAGCAAGTCTAAAAGTTTCCTCAAGTCTTTGCTGGGAAAAAAAGACTGACAGAAGCCCTTTGGTAGCTGAGAAAGAGCTGCAAGAAAAAACAGATATTAGAAACGAACAAAGTATTGAAGATTTTAAAAAACAAGTTAGTATGAATACAGGGCTCTTACCATTGCCCTCTACAAAAACTGAACAAGGAAGAGGGTAGAGATGGAGATCCTCGTCTAGAGCTAACTCCCAGTTCCCCGAGATAATGAAATAGTCATCCCCAGCTCCCTTGTTGGAGTCAGGGAGGTCAGCGACAATTTTGTACTCTGTGGACCTCGGCTTAAGGTAGTAAACGTTGCCCGTATCTTTTTTGAGGTCACACATGGTATAGCAGTATTGGATATCTGCTAAGGTAATCCTAGCATTTTCTTGTTTGGCTAAGGCTATGATACCATTAATGACCCGATAGGAATTGATGACGAGTTGCATTGGGTTCAACTTATAGTAGTGAAGTATCTCATGAAAAAGGGTGTTAAGTGGGAGCCGAAGTCCGCACTCAATGAAGGCTACCACAGGGAAAGGCATAGAATCAGTTGCAGGCATGATGGAGTCATCCTCTCCAGCCAACGTCAGATGGACGTCGGCCAGGATGCCAAACTCATGCCTAAAGTGATCTAACTTAGTTAGGGTGTCTACCATATGCTTCCATATACCCATAATGTCGGCTTCACTTAGAGGAGTTGGACTTCAGAATGAATGAGTTTTTAGAGGGTTTTAAGGACCTCGGCTAAAGCCTAAGAATACACAGAATCTATGGGGAACCGTTTCAGTTTTTTCTAAAATAGGTTCTACGAACAAATCTCAAACCTAAAACTATGGAGATGAAGATTGAAGGCATGAATCTGGAAAACAGAAAAGCAAGAATGCGCTTCAAAGTCAAGAACAATGAAGGAACATCAAGAAACACAAGAGAGGTGTAACAGGCCAAGAACAGTAGCAAAAGTGCAGAAAAATTGTGAGCAGTACGTATATTCAAGACATGAGCAAGAGCAAAGTCGTGAAATAATCACATTCAGATATATGATTCGCAAATCGAATGTATGAACAAAGCAGTAATGGCAACAAGTAATGAAGAGCTTCAAAAACTGAAATTAGGAGAAACAGTAAACTTACCGAAGAAAAGAAACCGGTGTTGAGTCGTTCCAAGTCGATTTAACGACAATTGCAGAAAAGATTAGCAAGAACCTCGCCGGAGGAGATGGATGGAGCAAGTTGCAGAGCTTTAGAAGCTTGAACAATAGAGGGTTTGGAAGAAAAAGCTAGAGAAAGAAAGCCTCAGAAACGATGGAGAAAAGTGAAAAAATAAGGAAAGGGGGAAAAAGTTTTGTTAAAACTTGAAACGACGGCAAAACAGAATTAATGAACCTAGAACGATGGATCTGTCAAACGGCGCACGCAAGCAGAATTCAACTTACAAGCGCGTAACAAGTATGATCCAGTACGGGGAAGGCACGTGGCTTAAAACGGTTGAGTTATTATGTATAACAGCTCATACGCGTGAAGAAGCTCTTGGAATTCTTAATCTTTAAGAAGACATGTTGGCCTATAATGATGATCTCGACTTAAGCCCATGTACTAGCAGGAAGTACCGATATAGGTTCCATCACCTCAAAATGCCGAAGTAATAGAACCTAGGGGGCAGTTGTGGGGATATATTTTCTGAGTACCAACACGTGGCCAAGGCAACGTCAATATGTCAGCGGAGGTGCCACGTGTTCTAGTCATGACGCCGAGGTTATCTCCGAAGATATCGGAATCCGAGATAAGTGGATAAGGCACAAGAGTCCTAGATGATGAAGGGACTCAGTCTGGATAAAGATAAAGCTCTTAGGGAGTTTATCTATTGAAAAGTCCTGGATAAGCACTGAGCTAAAGTCCATTGAAGCTAGGCTTCTGTTGGGACAAGAATTGAGTTAACTATAAAAGAAAGGCACCCCTGATGGGTCTAAGGTATGCAACTTATACTCAGAATAGTGAGTTTAACAATTGATTAACTTTGAGAGATATACTGACTTGATCATCAGAGTGCCCCCGAGTAGACGAACCACTGTCGGAATCTTCTCTTTCTGTTACAGGTCAGCCAGGTGTCATCTATTCTGCCGGTGCTCTCCAGCTAAATACTGAATTTGCAGTGTGGTCAAAAAATCACTCACACATATATCATATTTTATGTTTAGATTGAGTTAGGATTATAAGAAGGGACTAATAATCCAAACTTTGGCTTAGTTCTCCAATTCATATCGCACCCCCTCTGTGGGATTGAATAGTCCATCATATATGGGGGACAATGTTAGGGATACTAACAATCTTACTAACAGTCTTACTAACACACTCACAAGTTGATGTGGGTCCCATACCAAGTAATGGTTGATCTTATCAAAACTTGTGAGTGTGTTAGTAAGATTGTTAGTAAATGTGTAAGTATCCCTAACATTGTTAATATGTGGGATATCATATCTGAATGAATTGTTAATCCGTACTTCAATTGTTTAACCAAATATCGGATTAATAATTTTATTAGACTATTAATCTAATCCCAAGTTCATGTCCATCCAAACAAACGTAACCCTTAGGTTTGGATAAAACTCATAAAGTTGGACTGGATTCAAATTTTGAGTCTGTTTAATTTTTGTATTAAGCTTGGAATGATTAATTATAGCCCAGCTTGGCCTTCTATTTAAATATACGGTAGTGCTGGGGACCCCAGTGGGGGTGACCCCCCAGCACCCCTACCTCCACGTGGAGGGCTGTAAGACCAAGGCCAAAACCAAAAAAATAAATAAAATTAAGCCAATAAAAAAACAGTGGGGGCAGTGGGGGTCTTAGTCTTTTTCCTTAAATATATTAATTAAAAAGGGAAATATTTGGAACCCCTTTTGGGATGACCCCCACACTCCTAAAGTAATCTTGACTCTCCATATACGTGTGGGGCCCACTTATATATACGTGGAGTTCACATTATGAATGGTTTAGATTTGTGAGAGTCTTGTGTGGTCTTGTGAGAGTTAGGGTCTCAATCATCACTCTAATTTAAATTTTAACATTATTTATACATGTAAAAATAAAAAAATAAAAAAGAAATAAAGAAAGTGTAAATAGATGTTTTTTTCGTAATTTAAATTCAAGTATTTGTTAAAAGACTCAAATTGATTTTACTATTATTATATTTTATTAATGAGCTAAATTAATATATATATATATATCATCACTCTAATTTAAATTTTAACATTATTTATACATGTAAAAATAAAAAATAAAAAAAGAAATAAAGAAAGTGTAAATATATGTTTTTTTCGTAATTTAAATTCAAGTATTTGTTAAAACTCAAATTTATTTTACTATTATTATATTTTATTAATGAGCTAAACTAATATATATATATATATATATTAAAAGGGTCCAACTCATTCAACAGGCTCCAAGACCAATCAAAAAATATATATTAGCTTAAGTAGGCAAGTTTTTAAAAATACTTTTGAAATTTAGTTTTAATATCAAGTCAAACTTGAAATGATAATCTGAAAACAAATTGGACTGTACTGTTAGGTCGCAGTGAGTTCGATTTTAGACTAATCTTGATAATTTAAATTATTCAATGTATAGAGCTCGTTTAATACATCTATAAAAAAATTAGGTTAATTAAATATCACTAATCATTTGATCAGCTTGCATTTGTGTTTGTAATTTATTTTAAAAATTATAATTGTCATTTGAACAAATGTAAATTGATCAAATAACTATCGATATTCAATTAATGTAATTTTTTGTAAAGATGATGTACTTGATGATCTTTACACATTAAAACGATTTAGATTATCGAAATGGGTCCGAAATCAAGCCCAACACAGGTCAATAGTACCGTCCAATCCAATTTCTGGAGAGAAGTTTTGACATTCTTACTATATGTATGCAAGTTCTATCCATTCAATGTTGATTAAGAGTGAATGAGCATCTACTAGATCGTCAAAATCAAATGATTCAAATTAATTCCTCACACACAAAATGAATGATTTTAATAGACTAAATGGACGGATGTGAATATATCTTTTTCAATCTATCTAAATTTGGATGGACAGCGAATGAGACCACTCAGCCACGCATGTAGCCATCATAAAAATATGGGTTTGGGGGCCATCGGGAAATGCCGGCCCATCTCTTTGATCCGATGTAACAAATTTGGTTTAAAAATTAAAAAGAAAAATTATTAGGTGGTTCGATGGTGTTGTCGTTAATTGAGAGGGATTCGTTGTGATTAGTAATCACCGTTGGAACACGTTGTAACACCTCACTCAACGAATGAATTAGTCATCACCCTGTCAATCCTATGTTTGTTTTTCGTCTTCTTCTTCTTCTTCTTGGTTTTTCATCAGTAGTTGCAGTGCTTCCATTGCAAGAACTCAATCTTCCTGACTTCAAAATCTAATTCACTTTCACCAATCACCTTCTCATATCACAGGTTCTCTTTCACTCTCATCTCACAACCACCCTCTTTCTAGGGCAGCTTCTTCTTTTTCTTCTCATTCTCTCCCCGTTTGGTTCCCCAGAAGAAAAAAAAAAAAAAGAACTTGTGGAAACTATCTGAGAATTGACAATTCTGATTCTTTTCTTAGAATTGAGATTTAATTTTATTTAATTACAGAAACCCTAAACCCAATTCGCTTCCCTGGATTCAAATTTCCGCAAAAAATGGCTTCTGCCCACGGATTCGCTTCTCTTTCCAACTTCGGATTGACGTATTGTTCGTCCCGTCGGTATCGTCTTCTTGTTCCTCAATTTTATAGGAAATTTACTACTGATTCTTGTTCTAGGGTTTCAGTTACAGCTTGCAATAGCCAAAACCCTAGTTTTGTTGTGGCTAATCGGAGTAAAATTCGAGATTTTAGGTCTTTCAAGTCGGTTGAATTGGATAGGTTTTTAACTAGTGATGATGAGGATGAAATGAGTGAGGGGTTTTTTGAGGCAATTGAGGAATTAGAGCGGATGACGAGGGAGCCCTCGGATGTTCTCGAGGAAATGAACGACCGGCTCTCCGTTCGCGAATTGCAACTTGTGTTGGTGTATTTCTCTCATGAGGGGAGAGACTCTTGGTGTGCATTGGAGGTGTTTGAGTGGCTTCAGAAGGAGAATCGAGTCGATAAGGAAACAATGGAGCTTATGGTTTCTTTAATGTGTGGGTGGGTTAAGAAATTGATTGAAGCCAAACATGATGTTGGGGATGTGGTTGACCTTCTTGTGGATATGGATTGTGTTGGGTTGAAACCAAATTTTAGTATGATTGAGAAGGTGATATCTATGTATTGGGACGTGGGGGAGAAGGAGAGTGCTGTTTTGTTTGTGAAAGAGGTTTTGAGACGGGACATTGCTTACTCAGAGGATGGCGGGGAAGGGCATAAGGGAGGCCCCACTGGGTATCTTGCTTGGAAGATGATGGTGAGGTTCTGTCAACTATAATTCTCAATATCATCATCTTGTTATAAAATTTTATTCTAGATTTTACATTGCTTGTTCTTTGATAGGTTTGACTAATGCGTTTTTTATATTCGCACCCTGAATTTGTCTTGGATGCCATAATCTCATGTCGAGTATTCTATGTGATGTTTCTTTGTTGAGTTGATTTTGTTGCAAGGTTTTTCATATGTGGATACCAAGCCATCTTTATGTGGGTTGTATAATAATGTACTTGTTTTATGGCATATTAGAGCATTAAAAGTATATATTTGTGCTGAATTTTGTCCATCATTAATAGTTAATCTACCTAAATATTCTTATGCTGGATGTTCTACTTTAATGTTTTCTTCCTCTTAAAATTATTGGCCCATGCACAAGTACATACATATTTTGTGATTGCTTTTCTTTGCAAATCTCTTCAGTCAAGTCAGCACTCAGAAAGTTGATCAGTTTGTGCTATTGGATTTATTCAATCCGATAGGTTTAGTCAACTGGAAATATTATGGATCACATGAGGAGGACATTGTCAATATAGATGAGTAACATCTTTTCTTTTTGCTAGGTCTCTTTCATGAATTCTTGCAGTGATGTGACTTGATTGCATTGCCAGATTATCTTCATTGATTTCGTATACTTTCCCTCTAATCAGTGCTATGCTATATCTACCTTATTACATTTGTAATTGTCATATCTAATTTGCTTTTTCTTTATCTTACCGGTCAGCTATCATGACACAATTATCTTAATATGGTTGCTTTTATTGACATTTTAGAATAGTTACATTGAAATTTTATGTTGCATAAAAAGTCTGTTCCAATGTGCTTCGACCTGGTTGCAGAACAAGACATAGAACAAGTCCATTATACCATCTATTATGTCTTAAAAAGAAACTTTCTTAGTCCATTATCTGTGTTGTTGGATTTGATTAGTCTATTAGGCTTGCCCGCAAAGGTTGGGAATGTTGTAAATGTTACAAATTTCTTGTATAAAAATGTGGTCGGCCTCACATATCATTGTTTGTAGAATACAGAGTTATTCTGTAGAATGGCTCATAATGCAGCCAAAGGAAATGATCCAAAGTGAACACATTCATGCTCAACTCAAGCTCAGGATGCTAAAAGATTTTGATTGGACTCTAGCTCATACCTAATATATCATAAAATGAACTCGGGCTTGTTTTATGACAGTCTGAGTCAGCTTACTTTTAGTCAATCGTACTTTTTGAATGTCTTACTAACTAGTGATGTTATTTTGTTGTGCATGCATTTATTTGAGAAATTATTTTTTGTGTCTAATGGTAAACACTGTTATAAAAAAATGTGCTATGTTAGGCGGATGGTAAATACCGGGATGCAGTCAACTTTGTGATTCACCTTAGAGAATCTGGGTTGAAGCCAGAGGTCTACAGCTACCTAATTGGTATGACGGCCGTGGTGAAAGAGCTGAATGAATTCGCAAAAGTTTTACGCAAGTTAAAAGGTTTCAGCAAGGCTGGTTTAATTGTCGAATTAGATTCAGAAAATGTTGGTATTATTGAGGGGTATCAGTCAGATCTTCTAGCTGATGGAGTACGCTTGTCCAATTGGGCGAGTCGAGAGGGAGGCCCGTCACTTTATGGGATGGTTCATGAGAGACTACTTGCCATGTACGTTTGTGCTGGTCGTGGACTTGAGGCTGAAAGACAGCTGTGGGCAATGAAGCTTGTGGGTAAGGAAGCTGATGGAGATCTCTATGACATTGTTTTAGCGATCTGTGCTTCCCAAAAGGAGCCCGGTTCAATCGCACGATTGCTGTCAAGAATGGAGGTTACAAGTCCTATGCGTAAGAAGAAAACCTTATCGTGGTTGTTGAGAGGGTACATCAAAGGCGGTCATTTTGATGATGCTGCAGATACAATAATTAAAATGCTGGACTCTGGTTTATATCCTGAGTTTCTGGACAGGGCAGCTGTGATGCAGGGACTAAGAAAAAGGATTCAACAATCAGGAAATTTGGAAACTTATCTCAAGCTGTGCAAGCGCCTCTGCAATGAAAATCTGTCTGGGCCTTGTCTCATTTATACATACATGAAGAATTATAAGCTGTGGATAATAAAAATGCTTTGATGAATTGGACAAGAAGTTGTGAGGGTACTGAACCTTGTATTGAGAAAGAGGTCCAGATCTTACAAGCACAACTTCGTCTCTACATAAACATTTTTTATAAATATGTATAGTTTTGAGTGGCTCAGAGAGCAGTGCGATGATGGTGAGTGTTTTGCTCTCGAGTTCAAATAGTTTGTGTAAATGGTGGATGCTGTAAACATAATCAAGAACTTTTAGCAAGATGATATAGAAAGGCTGTATATGTATGTTACAGGTATGTTCTTATGGTTTCCTTATTCCATTTCGCTTTGGATTTCTTTCTTCTTTTTTTTCCTTTTTTCCTTCTTTTATTACGATCAAGCTACATCTGGTCTTGCTGTTAGGGGCCTCATATGCTCGCATATATGTATGTATACTGTGAATCTCTGTCATGTGTTCTTTATTCAATGCTTTTGATGATTTCGTAGGAATGTGGAATCCCAATTAAGCCCCTTTTTAAGATGGATTGATTGAAAAGAGAAGTGGATGAGAAGGGTGTTTTTATTCTCTGTTGAATTGCCCTCTATTGCTCAGAACTCTCTTTCTGAAATATACTTTGCTGAGCCATTACCTTCGACCTGAATGGAAACACCCACATGAATGATGGAGGATTTTTTAAAAGGGAGCTCTAGAGGAAAAATCCACGTGATGCTAAAACGCTCAACCTTGTGAAATCATAGAACTGTTGTGAACCCTTGAACGGCATGTCTATTTGTAGTCTAGCCAACAGAGTTTTGGGTGCCACAAATTTCATATTTGTTTTTGTCTGGCATATAGAATCTGATAGCTTCACTTTGTGGAAAACTTGATAAAACTTTTTTGTCGCGTTAACTCAAAACTAGTGGCTCTAGTTGGAGGCAATAATACAAAAGTGGGCAAGGGGGGTTTTGAAGATAAGGCAGCCATTCACTCAAATGCAAATGGTAAAAACAAAAACTCAAATTCCACAACATAACCTCTAAAAGTATCAACAGGGCTTCAGGATAATGTCTTGAAAAATCATATTTATTGATTTCACAATAATATTTTTTTAGATAATCAAATGCCAAATCCTTGGCATGGAAAAAACAAAATCAACACAGGACTTCCCTTATCAGTATATACAGATATACTCCTGTACCCTATATTGGATACAACCATTTTCCAACAAAAATATAATAAAAAATATATATCGAACAAATTAGATACCAGTGACTTCGAGCTCAACAGCATTAAGGGCAAAAAAAAAATGCAATAGACAATTGGAAAGAGAACTAAATTTATACTCTGCAGCGCAATTTGACCTCTTTAACTTGCTTCAGTAGTCAAAATCTCAAGTTCAGCCCACCAAAGAGGGGATAATTTTGGTGTAGCTCCATCAGGGCCCATAGTTGTGATCTCTTTCAACCTAGCTGTGACCTCTTTCATTGTTGGTCTGTGTTTGGGGTTGGAATGAACACAATCTTTTATTACTTCAAATAGTTTCTCCACCTCTTCCTCTTGGAAAGATTTCAAAGTCGGGTCGACCCGTTCCCTTAAGGGTTGTTCCCCCTTTAAGTAATCCGATGCCCAGTCCACAAGAGAACCATGATTATCCACGGAGTATGGAAGCTTACCTGTTACCATTTCAAACAAAATCACCCCGAAGCTGTAAACATTGCTCTCTGGATCTCCAGATGGTGTCTCCAAGAGCGCTGCGGCGGCTGAACCCATCTTTGTTGCAGTTAGTTCGTTCCAGAAACTGAAATCTGATATTTTGGCTGCATAGTCTTCAGTAAGATACACAGAAGAAGAATGGAAGTTTCTGTGGGCTATGGGCGGGGTGAGCTGATGCATATGCTCGAGGCAGTACGCCATGCCCATGGCTATTCGCAGTCGCATTCCCCAATCCAAGTGCTCAGCTTCTTTTACTGCAGAGATGATTAGAGACGATTAATTCAGCTTTATAACTAGGGGTGTTCCGGAATTGAACATCAACTAAACCAGAAATTGAATACTGCAAATCAAGTGCGTGTACATCACATATCTGCTATGATTAATGCAATCACCAAACTCCTCACATCATGGCATTCAAACATGAAAGCAGTGATTTCAACAATCAAACATGAGGCATGAAATAATGGCAGCCTCATCGACAAGAAAAACTGAAATCTTAATCTATGCAGTGATTACATCCCTGGACTTGTCAACACGCAAAATGGGTCTACGAAGAATTAAGGTCCACATTGACCATCCAGAAAGGCCTGTTGTTTCATTTCAGCTTATGGGCAACTAATCATGAAATGCTACAAGTATATCACAAAACTCACTGTGTAGATGCTCAAAGAGCGTCCCGTTTGGAGCATACTCAAAAACCATCATCCTGGTGAAAGGCTTCTCTTCTTCGCAAAACCCAATAAGGTTCACAAAGTTCTTGTGGTTCACTTTTGATAGTGTGTCTATCTGAAAAATGACCAAAAAGTAACAAATGAGTGATAGCCGAAAGTGGAGTGTAAATATCATTGCCCTTAAATTTATTTGTTTTTTTAATTTTACGATTAGCATACCGTCTTTCGAAACTGAGCTTCTGATTTCTTTGACCAGTCTTCAGCATACTTCACTGCAGTGGATGTTACTGCTATCTCAACTCCACTTGAAAGAGTCCCTTTGTACACTGTGCCATCTGATAGAGAACCAATTATGTTACTGAAATCTTCACAAGCTGTTTCTAGTTCTGATCGCTGGAGCTTCGGTACACCTGGAATGCAATCATACTCTCAAATTCTCAAACATGATTACAAAGAAACCGATTCATTGATGTAACATCAAAATGGATTCTCAAAATGAACATGTATTAGAGGCAAGAAGATTCATCCTCCAAAATGCAACCTTTCAAGACTATCATGAGTGTCATTGAACTGTCCACATTTTTAAGCATTAGATTCACCTAGAGTACGAACATGTAAAATGAGCATTTATCAGTATGAGAAAAAGAATAACCTGTTACAAACGCCTTTTGAAGCTGCCCACTTAATCCTGTTGCCCAAGGTTTGACGGTAACCACCTTACTACTTCGACAGAATAAAAAGCCAAGGACCGAAAAAAATATGAATGCAGAACCCCCCAGCATTACAGACCACATCAGTCTTGTCAGATTTTTACGATGCTTATCCGACTTGGAACTCTGTGGTACATTTTGGCTAGGAGTTGATGGAGAAGGCAGCAAGGGAGAAGGATCGTGCATTGGTGGCTTAGAATCAAGAGGTGGATTTGGTAGAGCTGATGGAGGTGGATTTGGTAGAGCTGATGGAGCTGGACTTGGTGGTGGCATGGGTGACGGTGAAGGGACCAAAGAGTCTGATGGGGAAGCAGCTGGAGATTCTGGTGGTAATGATGTCGCTGCTGATGGGGGTAATGAAATAGATGAAACTGGTGAATCTGAGGGTGAGTGTGAAGGTGAAAATATTGATGGCAATGGTGAATTTGAAGGTGATCCAGAGGGAGAAGGAAATGGTGATGACTTGGAATCCCTCTTATTTTGTCTTTTGCTCTTAGCTTTGGGTGAATTTGGGGCCATCTGCAGCAGCCTCCGTTGCGCTACATTTCCATCGCGTTCTGTGCTCCTGCGAGTAAAAGAAGCTCATCAAGAAGAGCTAAAAAAAATTGCTTTAATGTTCCTCATCAATCACACAGCAAATATGCAGGTGATGTGAAAGAACTACCATTTTTCCCAAACGGAAAAATCCCAGTCATAAACCTTTTCTTTTCTTTTCACTTCTAAAATTCTTAGTCCCAAATAAATTTTTCCATCAAGTTTATGGAAACCCCCAATATAATGTATTATTCCACAATTCAAGCATATTGGAAAGAGAGAGATGCAAAATTACAGTAACTGGAAGGAAAAGAGCTTCATATTTGTCCAGACTTACCAAGCACTAGCTCTGCTGTTGCAACTAGCCTCTAAAGCAGCACTAGTGAGGTGATTCTCATCTACTTGAAATTCAGAAAGCGTCATAAGTCTATAAAGTTCAGGAGATAAGCTACCAAGAAACTTGTTGTTGTCCAGTAAACTGCAATAATAACCACAAGATCTAGTTAACACAAGCTTAGGTTGCACAGTCAATGTAAGATATCAAAAATTAGACGGATTGACTCACAAAATTGACAAGGACAGGTTATTGCCAAGATCAGATGGAATTGGCCCACTAAAATTATTGTATCCTAAATCCAACACCTCCAGTTCCTTCAATTCAGCAATCTCCACTGGAATGTTTCCCCAAAACGAGTTGTTGCGTAAAGTACTGCATTGAAATAGTGTCAAATGCATGAAGACAGAGAATAATTAACTATATGGGCCCATAAAATGGTTTCATATAGGCTTACATGGATTTCATGTATGTCAGCCTCCCCAGCTCAGGTGCCAATGTTCCTTCAAGACAAAGATCCTCCAAGTTCCTGCAATTTGAACAAAAATGACTGTAAGGTTAAGAGAAAAGTGCAATCATAATATGCAATAATCAAGCCTAGACTACCCCTAACTAGCTGTCATAGCATCACTACGTGCACAATTAAATTGTTTTGAATCTTATCAGTTGAAGGGCTCTGTGATCCTCCTAAGCAACTAGGTTCAGGTAGTTCCATTTCACTTACAGTGGTAATATGAAATGCCAACACGGCTGAATCATTTACATAACAGCCAATGTCACAACAGCATGACATTTACCAAATGAACAAGGGGAAAAGATTCTCTGCAATACTTTCTTGCAATAATTTGTGTTTTGAGAGCTTAAACCATTTACTTAAATCATAGTTAATTGTGTTTTGGGCTTAAACTAGTATTGCAAGATTATTGGAATGAGGATTATTGCACCGGCATTTCATCTTGCAAGAATGGAAAATTGTTTATTTGTGTCCCAAGTTGCATGGCATGATGGGAGCTTTGTTAAGTGATTTGTTTTTGTTTAGAATGCAGAGTGAATTATTCTGATTTTGAAAAAAAGAGTTGACCAAAACTAGGATTATAAGAGGTTATGCACAGAACTAACTAGGATTATTCTGATTTCTCTAATTTAAACTAATAAATATATATATATATATATAAAAGACACCTAGTTGACCTAAACTTTTCATGAATATTATAAGCCAGGAAGCCAAGTATTCATCGACATCTGTTAGCCAAATGAAAGGAAATGAAGCCAACTATTGTTATTTTGAAAGTGGCAGGTTTAGAGAGAATCTTCAGAAAAATACGTGAACCACCATTCAAAGGTGGACAAACCAAACCTAACAACTCAGTCCCCATTATAGAACTAAAAAATTGCTACAACTATAATATCATCAGCCTCCCCATCTTTTAACATATTCCACCTCTTCTCAAAAAATGTAATATATTAAAAAATAAATTGACTTTGTCTCCATCTCATTCGACAAAATGTTTTTAAATTCACAGTTGGATCTATTTTCTTCAGCTTTCCTTCATTCATTGCTAAGCCAAGGTCCCAGGTCTCTGAGTCAGCCACGCTTTTTTTCAAAGAGCCGTGTACCATGGGCATACAGCAGCGGTAGTTTCCTTTTTCCCTTCAAGAGCTTCATGCGCCCCCCCCCCCCCCCCCAAGTTTTTTGGCTTTTAGCTATGAGAGGCGAAAGGCGAAAATGGCCCTGCCTCTAATGGATACCGGAAGTCTGAAGTCTTGTAGGTGTGGTTTGTCAGTGAAAAAGAAAATTAAAAAAAATAAAACAAACAACATGACACTCACATTGATATTTTTTTAAGATCTAGAGAATCTAGAAATGGGAAATGTCTGTAAATGTGTAAATTGTTGTGTGATTTGATTTTGCAAAAAAAAAAAAGAAACAACAGAACAAAGATTGATTGGATGACTTTTTTATTTATCAATACACCATCAATACTACTAAAAGTGAAAAACAACAATATACACTAGATACAAATTATTCATCATTGATATCATTTTAAATTCAGATTTCACATGGAAGAACTGGACATAAAATTCAATCAATCAAAAGAAAATCCGAATTCTATAGAACTCAATTTCCTTATTAAGATGTATTCTAACAAATCAATAGATACATACATACATGAATGTATTTACTTGTGCGTTTCCAAATACAAAAACGAAAGAATGAATTACTCACAGGATAATTACTCTTCCATCAGAGCACTCAACTCCAAACCAAGAACAGGGATCGATGTCTCCGTCAAGATCATTCCAGTTCAATAGCGCACCAAATGGATCTCTCACCACTCTCTCTCGAAACTCCAACAACGCCAAGCCTGTAATATGAATATTCAAGTTCATTCACATTACCTCCCAAAAAGAGGAAGACGAACAAAGAGATAGTTTCCAAAGTGTAATTGAGCTCTTGCACGTACCTTCGCTGTTGAGAGACCAGCACAGACTCGAGCTGTGATGAAACATGAGAAGAGCAACCAACACCATCGCCATGCGAAGCTTGAATCTCCATCTTTCACTCATTTCAATTAATTTTGGAGAAAAACAATTGGTCTCTGTAGTCCAATCAATCAATGATTAAACAAATGTGTATCAACATACCTATATACATATATATATATAGGCAGATATATAGATAGAGAAAGAGAGCTGAGAATAATAGACAGAGAAAGCGAGAGCAGAATGGGTCGAAAGAGACTTATACATAGAGAGAGAGAGAGAGAGAGAGAGAGAGAGAGATTGTTGGCGTCTGTGTAAGTGCAAGCTAATTTAGAGAAAGAGAGAAGAAACGCGGAATTCGGTGATTTTTCTGAGATTTTTAAATACAATAATGCTAGGTATCATGAAAAGTCTGTCATGAAAATAATCATGAAATGTTTGTGACCTTTAGATTACACTTATAATAAAACACAACACACTAATCTTAATTTTTCAAACTAAGGATTATAAATTTTTCATTATATATTTTCATGAAAAAATTTTCACGATCATTTATATTTTTTCCTTCCATTTTAAATAATACGATACGGGTGATTATTTAGCACTAGAATATAGACACGGCGCTCTATAAAATTTTGATGGGAAAAAAATATAAAGACCTATGATTTATGGTAGAGATGGAGGAATAATATGAAATTAATTAATTGGTGATTGATTTAAAATATAAACATGTAATATTTTTAAAATATTGAATAATTTTTTATACGATACGAGAACTACTCTCACAGCAAATTATACAATAGTGCGAATTATTACGTGATCATATTTTTTTATTAATCATTATTTATTATATTATGTTATCTTATGTTTTTTAATTATTTAATACAAATAATTAATATTTTACTTTTTTTTACTACTTATACTGTCATGAAATATCATGTAACTCTGTATATATATGGTAAGAAAATAATATATACCTATTTTTTAAATTTATTTATGTCAATAAAATAATTGATTGGTAATTAAAAAATAAAGAGTAAATTACAAATATATTCCTTGAGATTTGTTTAAAATACGAATTGTCCCCTTAGTTTAGAAAATTATAAATACCTTGTTGCGAGAATTTTTTATTTAACAGAATTAATTAAAAAAGTGAAATTTCTAACTGTTCACCTATACAATAATAAAATTATCTAAATTATTAATTGAAATAAAATTTAAATAGTATTAAAAACTGTTAATTAATTTGATGATTTATTAATAAAAAGACCTATTTGTTATAAAATTAGAAATCTTATGAGACATAATGTAATTTTTGAAATCACAAGAGATAATTTATAATTTAAATAAATTTAAAAAGATGTGTTTATAATTTATTCAAAAAGTAAATAAAAGAAAAAATAAAATCTTTAAATATTTAGTAGAGTCCCATTGTAGAAAGTGGGTTTAATCTTAAGAATTTTTGACTAAAAATAAAGATTCCCAAACGAGGCCTAATTTTTGAAACCACAATAGATAATTTGTAATTTAAATAAATTTAAGAAGATGGGTTTATAATTTATTTAAAAAATAAATAAAAGAAAGAATTGATTTAAATATAGTAGAGTCCCACATGTAGAAAGTGGTTTTAATTTTTTCAATAATAGTTTACTGACCGACATTCAAAAGAACTGAAACTTACCGACACAACAGACCGAAATATCGGCCAATTGGTGAACTTGACCGAGATTACAGTTATGGTAGTTTGTTTCTTTCCGCGTTTTCCTGCGCGCCTGCGGCGACTCTCTCTCTTCCGTCTTATAATCGCGCCGTTGTGTAATTTTCCGTTTATTTTTTCTTCGTCTTCCTTTTTTACCCTTGATTGTTTCCTTTGATACTAATTGTCTTAATGGATGAAATAATACTATATGTACTAATTAATATACTAATTAATATATCAATTGATAATGTGACATAATTTAAGATATTTTTAATATTTATATTTTATATAATAAGTAGAGTCAATAATAATGTCATAATTAGTGTTGATACACTAATTAGTGTAGATAACACCATCATAATGAATACTTAATAAGTTTGATTTCGAAGTTTTTGAGTAATAGTCCCAAATTCTTTTCTTTTGAAGTTAGAAATACATTAAAAAAATTATGGTACCGTTTGGTAGAATTTTAGAATTATGATTTGATAATAGAGTTGTATTTTGAGTTTATGAGTTTTGAAATTATGATTTGAATGTGAAAATTTTGTTTGGTTATAAGTTTTGAAAAGAATTTTGAATTGAGTTTAAAATTAATGATGTGATATATGATATTTGATTTAAAAACTTATAACTCATAACTAAACACACAATTCAAAATTCTATTCAAAGTTCATAAAAAAAAATTAAAAAATTATGAAAATATTTTTTATTTAAAATACATATAAAAAATAAAAAAAACTATACACTGCTCCGGTCAACCGAGAGGACTTCTGGGATTTGATCAGGTAGACGTGTTTGCAAAAGTGTGTGTCGAATCAATTTTTAAAAACTGTAACCAAACACCTACCTCAAACCAAGTGGTGTAAAAACTCTAAAAAACTTTACCAAACAAAGCCTATATTTCTCAGACTTATCTCTTATTTATGCATCTCCTATTTATGTATGTATTATTTTCTTTTTGTTCACTTGTCATCCATCTGCCCATTACCACCATCAGTTGTAATCGGTAACTTGTAAATACCACTGACTTTTTGATTAACTTTTTCGATAGCAGTAATCTAGTAATAATAGATAAAAATGACCAAAAAAAAAATCAAAATAATAATTTGTCATTCTCACAAATAATATCATTAATCATGTCTTTATCACTAAAACAAACCATCTTTTGACCTAATGACACACCCACACAAATAAATAGATTTTCACCAACTTTTCCTATTAGAAAAATACAATTTATCTTCCCATCTACTTCACTTTTCATGTATATTCATGTAATAAGTGTCAAAAATTTATATATGAGATTTATTATATTTAGAAAATAATAAAACCGATCTTATAAAGTAAAAGGTTTTAATAAATATAATTTGCGTGAATGAACAAAAGTGTTTTCATAAAAAGGTTAATCCATGATTATTTTCCATTAACATATGACTAATTTTCCCTTTTTATTAATTCTCACCATCCATCTTCTCACCGGTCCATTTTAGTTTATTATTGAAAATTCTAAATTCAAAAAACAATTATTAGTCAAAAAGATATTCAAAAACAATTCCAACTTTTGAAAAATTATACAAAATTTGGCCAAAAAATAACCATATCATCACACATCAAGCCAATCCCGTTATCTTGAGAGCAATTAGGGACACACTATTTTCAACTACATATTCTATCGCCTACTAACAATAGGAGTGAGGTTCATGCTATGATGATACGTGAGCCCTACTTCCTTTGTAAATAAGGGTAAAAAAAATTGTGTGTCCATATATCTTTTTATCTTTTGCACCTTACGTATTTTTCGAATCGTTTTTTGTATAATGTTTTGAGTTTTAACTTTTGCATTTTTATGTTTGTATAAATATATATTAGACTAGTATTCATAAACATGATGTGTGTGAAGAAATGAAAGATGGTGATAACTGTTATCTAATATTTAAAATATATATATATATATATATAACTGAATGTATATGGAAGGGTGAAAAAATAGACTGAACAAAATCTAAAACTTTGACAGTCAAGGGTAATTTGGGCATAACAAAACATGCCAAACATAATTTGCCAAGTAAATTATATATATTTTATATAATAGAATAGGTATTGAACATGTTATACACATATATATCTAGTATGAACATGTATGCTTTTTGAAGATCTAATAAAGACACATTAATAACAAATTAATTAATTTTTACCTGCCCGGTGTATTTGAGCCGGTACATGTATACACACTCTGTATATTTATATTTTATGAGAATGAGATTATTGGCCTGCATAGAGAAGAAAAACTCATTGACAAACATCGAGCAACAATCATCCCCTAATTGTTTATATTAATTAATTCTCTTATCCTATGTAGTCTACTCCTAGAATATGTCAAGCCCTTCAATAGTTTTAAAGAAAAGTAATAATATATAGTTGGATTTGTAATAATATTAAATTTTATATATCTAACGACTATTTATTTGATTGGTTTGATATGTTACTGTGTACTCTACGACTTCGTCGAGGACACATGGGACAATGAAGCAAGTCTCAAGGCTATACAGTCGCGTACATTATATTTAATTAATTCATGAGGTAATTATATGGTATAATTCAGTGGGTTGTTCCACATAAAAGAGTTATCATATTAATTTAGGTACGAGGTGGTAAATATACATTATACTAGGTATTATGTCAATTATTAGTTTGTTTCTCTCATTATTCTGCATTAACCTATGACCAGTTGTTTTGGGTGTGCAACGGATTTGATATTTCAAAATTTCTATTGGTTATTTTGTATTTATGTTAAAATATGAATGCTGCGGCTTGTTTGTTTTGAATTTTTAAGATTCACTTTTGAAAAAAATTGAAATTTTTTATTTTATTTTTTGTTTTGTTTTTATTGAATTTTTTTTAATATTCTAAACAATTTTTTAAATTTTTAGATACACCTAACATAAATACACTTAAAAAGTATAATATTTGTGAAAAAATCTTTAAAAAATTCACTAAATACCAAAAATATTTATAAAAAAAAATGCTACAATTTAGTACATTTGTTGTATTCTTGTGTATTTATTAATTTTTTTAAATATTTTTTTACAAATATTTTACTTTTTAGATACATCTAAGTAAAGTGCATCTAAAAAAGTAAAAAAAAAAAATTTGCTTAAAATTTTAAAAATATTCACTAAAAAAAAAACAACATGAAAAACAAAATATTCAATTTCTAGAAAATTAAAACCAAACACACTTATCTTTGTTAAAAATTAAGGGAAAAAAAAAAAAGAAAAAGAAAACTAGTAAAAAATTATTGAAATGACTTTGCATTCTTCTCACATTGATTTGTAAGCGCTTTAGATAAGGAGTAAATTTAACAACTCTCCCCTAAGTGTTAATTTAACAATAAATTATTAATTTTCAACAATTAAAAAAAAAAAGATAAGGAGTAGATAACGTCTTTCATCTTCTTAAAAATTAGACTCATCTTTTTAGAGTATATAGTAGATTTATCCTTATATTTGTATTCAATACAAATGCACCTATCTTTCTTCAAAACAATAATAATAATAATAATAATAATAATAATAATAATAATAATATTAGTTTTATTTATCTCATATCATGAGAATAGCAATGGTCCTTTTCGGAATAGTAAGACTAGTCCTTTTGAGATGTGTAATAGGTTTGATCTTTTGTTTAAAAGAAACAAAAATTAATATCTAAAGAAGTTTATCTTGGAATGAATTCTCTAAGCTTGATTGTTATTGCACTCTCTATTCTTAATTGATACAAGAAGCTTGTGAGTGCAAATTAGTGTGGCTATTGGGTTTTCTCTAGAGGGATTAGGTGCAATGTTGTCTCTTGTTAATGAAGTTCCTCATCAACAAAATAAATAAAATAATATTACATACTTGTTATTTGTTCTTTCATCAATTATGATAAAAGAGATATAGTAAATATATTTTGAATGCATCAACGAATGACCGGCTTTGGAATGTCGTAATAGACAGTTGGTACATCACCATTTCCCTTTCCTTTCTATTTTAGCATGGTGTATAGAAAATTTTCATAGAATAAAAGACAGATAATTCGATTTTGACAATATTTATTTTTTTGGATTTGAATCATTCTAAAGATGTCGTTAGCTAAAGATCGCAAGAATAGTCGAGTTATGCACAAATTAATCCGAACACCTAACTATCAAAAAAACAAAATAAATAAAATAAAATAAGGTTCTACGTATGGTGTAGAATTTAGAATTTATTTTATATTAATTTCTTGTTATTATGTGAAAATCTCATATATGCATGCATTTTGAGATAATGCAAGAGCTATAATATCCATTTGAAATAAGGTAAGGGGCCATTTCATGCACCTACTACTTGTGCACATTATGACACTAGATGATGGGCCAAGAAGTAATGCTCCCAAAATACGTAAAAACAAATAAATTTTGTTTTTGTATGCTTTCTAGGTTAGCAATGAGGGGACCCTAAACATTTAATACCTTTATAACATGTCATCTTATTTATGTGTTTTCCAGGTCATATTACATTTAGATTATGTTTAAATTTAAAATTTAAAAATAAAAATACAGAAGAAAAGAAAAATAAAAGAAAAAATTGATGAACTTTTAGCTTCTATTTTATTTTTTTTCTTTCACAAATTTTTATTCTAATTCAAAAGTCAAACTTTGTCTTAGGCGGAGAGATCTAGCTAGATTTCGATAGCCCATTCTTGTAAAAGCATTCATAAAAAAAAATTGAGATAATCTGACGTTATTATTTATATGATAATTTCAGATTTTGTCTTTAAAAAAATAAACGTTAAGAATAATTTTGAAAAATATGGCTCATGTTTTCACTAAACCTGATAAAAAGGAACCATTTAAATTATTCCAAATTTAACAGGATCACTCCAATCAAATGCTTCCATACGAAGAGAATCAATCTCCTTACATTTAAAGGTAAAAGGATTGGAGGTCGGACCCAGGACAACCACCAGCATACGGTGGAGCAAGGGTGGTCGATATGGACCCACCCACTCATGTTTTTGAGTGGAGTCAGACTTGTTAGCTGAAGTGGGACTTCTTTGGTGGTCACCATTAGAAGGACAGGCTAACCTCCTCCAATTGCAATACAAAATGCTCAATGACCCATTTACACTCACTCTCTCAGAGACACAAACAGACAGAAAGAGAGCAAAGGTACAGTGTCATGGTCACCTTGCTTATTCACTCCAGATTTTGAATATATATATTGGAGTAAAATTCCAAGAAGGTATCCTTTCATTGTCCATTGTCCAAGTCTTCTTCTAAAGAATTAATGCTTCCTCGAATATGATATGTAGGTTCCTTCCAAGATCCTCAATGTGTGAAAAAGGATATACTCATGTTTTATATAGGGAAAAGTACAACTTAGTGTATTTATTTTTTTATTTTTTTATTTAAAAAAAAAATTAAATCAATGACAAAATTTATAAATATTAATAATTAAGTTTATAAAAAATTTCACTCACTGTAAATATTTTTTTAAAACTCCACTGATGTATAGTTTCCCTTTTATATATCTGATGTGGCACCCTATAACCTTGTTCAATATTAATAGGACCTAAATAGTAGTAATAAATATAACATTATTGTTGATTAATACTATTATTTTAAATTGAACAATTTAATTCTTATATTTTAAGTTTGGTTTGAATTTAGTCATTCTGTTCATGCTGTAAATTAAAATTAACGATTTTAAAACACTTATTAATCTTCTCAAGTGTACACTTTTAAAAAAAAAATTAATAAAAATCTGAACATAATGATCAAATTAAAATTAGACTTAAAATATAAGAACAAAGTTATTTAAATTAAAATATTAAAAATTAAAGAGGAGAGAGAGTCAAATAAAAAATATATATAATTTACCATAAAATATTTAGAGAGAGAGTCAAATAAAAGGTTTGGTAGAAGCTGGAGAGATGATTGGATGTGAACAAATGAAGTGGATATTAGAGTTTCCAGGTTAGGCCCAGATGGGCCCACTAGGTGGGTAGAGTCCAAAGAGGAAGTACTCCGTAATTGCAATGGGCCTCATGCAATCCATCAGCGATTCTTCACATGGGCCCAGTTTGATACTTTCTCACTGTAAATTATTCTGTTTTCGCTCATCTGAGAATTTAACATTTTTAATTAATTTTTTTATTTTTTCTACAAAACATGCCTACACAAAAATAGAGATAATGAGTTGCAAATTTATAGTTACTTTTTAACTTTTTAATTAAAATTTTCTCTTTCCAAAAATGGAAAGTATACTTGAGGACCGACTTAAAGCATTCACAACAAATTAGTTAAATTATCAATTTAATTAAAATAATTAAACAAATTTAAGAGAGTCTTTTCAGTAGACTCGTTAAAATAATTTTGTAAATAGTGACTAAGAACTTTTTTTTATTTGTAAATCATTTATTTTTTCATACAAATATTAAATGAATATTTTTTAATAAAAAAATAACTAAAATAAATAGTATTATTGAAATATATATTGAAAAAATTATTAATTAAAGTAATTAAATGAGATTTAGGTCTGAAAACCCCACTTCACTAGGCCCTGCAAGCAAACCTTTGGGAAGCCCATTTTTAAGCCACACAATATGAGGTTTGTTGTCATGCAAGAAAATCTTTTTGGGAACCCATTAGGCCTTGTTGTCAACTCAAACTAATATCTTATGTTGTCATATTGTCTTCTTCTTTTCTTTTCTTTTCTTCTTTTTTTTTTTTTTTTTTTGGGGGGGGGGGGGGGGGGGGTATCATATTTTATTTTATTTTTCAATTTACCCCAAAAATTAATTTGTGTCCAAAATAAGAATTCTGTTATAAACTCTTCTTTTTCTTTTTCTTTTTTTCAAGTAAAAGGATAACTATCTTCACAATTTAATAGTAGACGGAACCTATCATGACTATCAACTATGTTCTGAATCAATAATTAGAGATAATTTGAAAATTATTTTAAAAAAAACAATATAAATTCACCAAACCTGTACAAGAGGTAAATCCGTAGGTTAAATTCCTAGGGCCTATTTGATTCCTGCATATAGAAGATTGGATTGAATATTATATACTGTGAGTTAAATATATCCCATGTTTGTAAAAAAAAAATTTAGAGAAAATATAATCTATTGTGGGGTTGTATATTCCAAAAATTGGTGGATATACAATATCACCCTCCTCCATTATATCATATCCTCTGATCTGGAATAAGAATTTAAAAGACTAATTTATCCTTCTTGTATATCTAATATATACACACATTCAATGATAATTATTTTTGTACGATCGAATTTTTTAGCATGAATAATGGTTATTTTTTGTTTTCAAATAATTTATTTGCTTGGATTTTTTTGGTAAGAATGATGGATGTGGGGTGATAAATGAGTGATGGTTATTTTTAAAATCAAAATACTTGTTTAAAATGATTTTGTGGTATTTATATATTTTTATCATTATCAAGTTGGCATTAGTATAAAAATAAAAATAAAAAAATTTGGGGAAGTTTATTAGATTTAATATGAATCTTGAATTTGTTCAAATAAAAAATAATATAAATTTTTAATTTGTTTATTTGCATTAGTTTTGCAGGTGGTGTATTTTTTTTAGAATTAAATAGTGTCCCTTTTGATGGGCATAAGGGCAATATGTGTATTAAAATATATTATGAGGGTAATCTTAAAAATTACCGGTTTATATCCCACATTATGTTTTGTAAGGTGCTAGCTTCCCTTTAGTCCGACAGACTAGAGAGTACTGTTGGGCCCGTGAGGACCCACCGCAGGTCCCATTTCGATGATTTGAACCGTTAATATGTAAAATTTGTTGAATACTATATGTTTGTAAAAAATCATGTTGACCGAATACGTGATCAAATCAGTTTTGTATAATAAAAACAAATGGGCGGTGAAAAAAGAAACGGTTGAAAAAAATTTGGTCCGATGAGATAATTATCGATATCCGATCAACGTGATTTTTTATAAACATATGGTACTCGACGAGTTCTACACATTGAACGGTTCAAATTATTGAAACGGGATCCGTGGTGAGCCCCACCGGCCCAACAATAACAAACATGGATAAGATATATCTAGTGTTTCCAATACATATACCATATTTATTATATATCCTGACTAATCTCACATTATATTATATCCTCCATTTTATATACAATAAAACAAACGGGACTTATTAGACGCACTTCAAACATAATTTAGTGAACACTTGAAGCCTCTGGCCAGTTTTCGATGATTTAATTAATTTATTTTAAAATTTTTGTATACAAATCATCTATTTGAAAAAAAAAATCTTATTTAGTAATTATAATTACATAATTTTACTATATTAATATTAAAAAAATATATGATGAGTATAATTTTTAAAAATACATTGTCTCTTTTTTTAAAACAAGTATAATGATAAGTGATTATCATCCGATCAAACGTCAAATCCACGAATCCACTTCAGAATTCAAAATTGAGCTCTTTTTAAAAAATCAAAAATGATTTGTCCCCCTAATTTTCTTCCCCCTAATCCCCCTAATTTCTTTTTTTGGAAAATTGTTTTCTTTTTTTTTTTTGTTTTCTTTTTTTTTTTTAAAACAAGTATAATGATAAGTGATTATCATCCGATCAAACGTCAAATCCACGAATCCACTTCAGAATTCAAAATTGAGCTCTTTCAAAAAAATTATAGACCTAAGTTTGGATATGGCTGAAATTTTGATCAAAAATAAATATAGAAATTGATTCCCATGACCAGAACATTTATAAAAAAGGTTGGCATAATACTCTGATTTCTCATTACCTATTTCAACAAAAATCACTTTCTCAAATTAAGTAGAAATTCGATTTTTCCACATTTTCATGAAAATCTTATGTAGCGTTTGGTAAAGTTTTGTAAATATGATTTGAGAGTCTGTGTTGTATTTTGAGTTTGTGTGTTGTGAAATTATAATTTGAGTGTAGAAAATTTGTTTAGTTATGATTTTTAAATAGAGTGTTGAAATGTGTTTTGAAGATGTATTTTGAATTAAGTTTTGAAAGTTTGATGTGACATATGAAATAAGAAAATTTGTTTAGTGATGTGTTTTGGAAATAGTTTTCAAAACTTCATTCAATCAATAATTTATAATAAAAAACACAACTCATATATCGATATCCGTATTTTTTATCAACAGTAATAACTAAACTATTTTTAAAATACTGAAATTAAAAATTGATTTTTTTTTCAATTAATTTTTTTTCAGTAATTTTTTTGAATAATTTTTTTTTCAAATTATTTTTTCATTATAAAATAAATCTATGTCAATTATTTTGTGTCAATTAAATTTTTTATCAATTCATTTTTTACGCCTGTACAAACATCTTCTACAATACGTTTTTTATTTTTTTCTAAAATTTTGTTAAAGTCAACAACTTTTGAAAATACATATTAATAAAAATTAACATAAATACACTAAGTTTAATATTTTAAAATAGAAATCATAACGTAAACTTTATAAAACATTATCAATTTTTTTCTCATTTATTACACGTTATTAATTTAGTAATAAAGTCGCAACAGATTGTTCAGTATTTGTTGAGTATACAGACGTAATATTATTAAAAAATTATTAATATTATAAAAAAATAATAGATAAGAAATAAAAAGTAAAAAATAAAAATAAAAAAACTTCTGAACCTTCAGACTAGCTTCAGATAGTCGAACACCAGGAAGTCGGACTGGGACAACCGGCCGGTCATCCCATCTCACACTAATTCCCACTCAGTGAAAGCTTTTCAGAGAAGAAATATGAGGTTCACGTTAAATTTTCAGAGACGATGGAAAAGGACATGGAAGCTTTTTAGATCAAAAGAGAAAGAAAGATGAGGTTCACGTGAAATTTTCAGAGACGATGGAGAAGGACATGGAAGCTTTTCAGATCAAAAGAGGAAGAAGACAGAAACGTTAAAAGTGGAGAACTGAAGTACAAGTTGCCAAACGGGTTTTCAAACTGTAATTTGAATTAACACGCAGAATTGTATTTTGAATGTCCTATCCAAACGTGAAACGGAAGTTCACGTGTTGAAAGTTAATTTGAAAATACAAACAAACAGAGCCTTAGGCTTTATTTGAAACAGCTTTAAAATTGTAATTTCACCTCTTTATTTGCACATGATGTTTGATTATAATTTTCAAAAATTAATTCCACATTCACTTTTGAAAACTCCTTTTCATGAGGGAAAATTTGGCCTACCCAATCATCCCCCGAACGTTCGGCCAGTTGATCAAAACAGTGTACGTTTTTTTTTTTTTTTTTTTTTTGAACATGTTATTTTTATATTTTAAATAATAAATATTTCCAAAATTTTTTTAAATCTTTTTTATCAATTTTGAATAGAATTTTGAATTATATGTTTGGTTATGAGTTGTAAGTTTTTGAATTAAATATCATATGTCACATCATTTATTTCAAACTCTTTTCAAAACTTATAACCAAACAAATTTTTCATACTCAAATCATAATTTCAAAATTTACAAACTCAAAATATAACTCCTATTCCCAAATCATATTTAGAAAATTTTACCAAACATTACCTTATATTCTTACAAAAATAATATAGGTAATGCTGCTCACATGATGTGAGATCCATATTCATATAAGTATTTGGTTATTTTTTTGGTAAATCATATTTTTATGAAAATCTTACATTCTTACCACCAAAAAAAAAGAGGTAATGCTAAGGATAAAAATAAAAATAAAAATACCAAATACTTACGTGAATGTAAAACCCATACTCACATAGTAATTTTTTTATAAATCATTTGGTCTCTAACATTATTGTAAATAAAATATTAACCAATTGAAAGTCAAAAATTAGTCTCTAGCATTTGGTCTCTGGCATCATTGCCTTGGAGACCCAATGACAACACAACAGCTATTGCAAAGCAGTAAAGTGAACGCCAAAGTTGAAAAGCCTTCTGTTCAATAAAATTCTAGGATAGGCCAACTTTGAAAAGCCATCTAAGATGATAAAATCTAAGTAACAAACTTTGCCTATTTGGTGGGATTTATTATGAATTAAAAATTAAAAATTTAAAAATGAAAGTTAAAAGTACATTTTTTAATTTCTAAATAATTAATTTTTTTAAATTTATTTAAGTTACTTTTCTTAGCCTCCGTTTGGGAAGTGAGTTAGTTTTTTAGCTTTTTGACTTTTTTGACTATTTTAGCTTGGGTTAAAAAGTTTGATTTGAGAAGAGCTTTTTGACTTTTTTGACTTTTGTTGTGAGAGAAGAGTGTAATGATTATGGATTGGATGTGATGTTTTATTTGTTGTGATTAAAATAGCCTATTTTATTTTTTGTGACTAAAATAACCAAAAAAAACCCCAAACCAAACTTCCCAAATGAACTGAAGGCAAAAATTACAATCTAACACGAAGCAACACAAATAAATTGCACCGAATAGCTCTTTTACCAAGACAATAATAGACCATTCATACATATCAATTTACTTGTTTTTGCTGCCTCCAACAAAATTCCCATTTGTCTTATATTATAGTGGCTGCATTAGTCTTTCAATCTTAGGAAGGGAGACGGGACCAAATAATGCATACGGTGGATTAGGAGTGAAAAGATGAACGTATCCACCAACTCGTTGAGTCAAACTATCATTTTCATCATTGAAGACCTTCGTGTTTAAAACAAATAAAAAGTTAATTGAGATTGATTAATATATAATTCGTGTTTAATACGTAAATTGTGTTCAACGTGTTTAATGGATTTACTAAATACACCCGTCCGGTTAGCCAAACATGTTTGCTTGTGCAAAATGAATTACATAAGATTAACATTTCTAAGATTATTAATTCTCGAATTTTGTATTTTATCATGTGTTTGTGTTTAGATTGATCTAAATAAAGAGTGGCAAAATACTAACCAGTTAGCCTGAAACTTTTTCTGCATATCACCTCTCTCCTTTTCTATACATCTTTTATAAAAAATTAAAAAAATATATTTATTTAGATCATTCCAAATAACCTTTTAATCTCCATTTTGTGTCCCACCCTATCAGTTTTCTGGGAGACAAGCCCAAAAGGTAGAAAAAGAAGCCAAGTCCATTGCAGACTTCTCTCTCCCCAACCTCTTCGTCAAAGAAACCCAAAACGCAAACCCATTTGAAAAGGCCATATAAAAATCCGAATGTGAAAGAAATTTTTTAAATATATATATATATATATATGCCAATTTGATTTTTGGATTTTTCTATCTTGGTCAAGGAACTGGAACTCAACCAACCCATCCGGATCTGCTAGTGGTAGACCATATAAATGACGAAAAATGCTATAGATCCAAATTTTCTATTTGTATCCCTGGCATTATCTTATTAACATTATATGCCCAAACCTAACAGCTTATGCACCGTCAATTGAAGGTTCAGTTGAGAAGCACTAGGCACACTCTGGTCATCTTCCCCCTTCTTCATCTTATAAAAAATATATATATATAAAAAAAAAAAAAAAAAACATTCTTGTAAAAAATAAATGAATAAATAAAATTAATCATTTTTTTTTTTTTTTGAAGTATGATTTGAGCATAGACTGTATATATTTTTTAATAAATATGATCTGATCGTATGACTATCAAGATCAGCTTATTTTTTACATAAATGATTTGCACGACAAGGCCTACAAAGACGGCTCGGATCAACAAAGTGAGTCGAGTGATCACAGAGTATGCCACAGCCCCTCAACTAGACCTCCAATTCAAATTCAATTAATGGACTCTTCCATATATCTTCAATCAACAATACAATATGTACAGAATTAAAATATAAAAACATATACATAAAGGGCACTGATTTATTTTAAATATAAAGAATCTCAACTACACCTTACATTTATTTTTTTTTATTTTTTTTGCGTACATTCTGTAAATTTTAGTTTTGCACAACTATCATTTCTCATCTTTAATTCCTTCTTGTGGATAACATTATGTTATAAATGAATCTCATTTAATTCTGTTTGTGTGACATGTGCGAGTTATTAAAAAATAAAACAGAAATAATAACAAATAAATTAAGAAAATTAAAAGATCTGAAAAAGATCATGTGATGGGTTCTTAATTTCCAGTGTGACAAACTGACAATCCCACCATGTAAAAGAAAGCTTTAGAGCATGTGAATGGCCCCTCCATTCCCACATGTTAACGTACTACTTTTATAAGACCAAAATTAATCCCACAAACTTAATGGATACTTGAGGGCACCACTCCAATGGTTGCATGTCTACCTGGCTTACCCTGTCTCCCAATTCTAAGAAAATTACACTATTACAACCACACAACTAAAAAAAATAATTCAATTTTAGGTTGGAAAAAAAAAAATTACAACACTTGGAAAAGAAAATATTATAAGCTCTAACTTTCTTTTCTTTTAATCTTCTCTTCTCTTTTTTTTTTTTTCTTTTTCTTTTTTGTTTTTTTTTAAACATTTTCTCTACTAATACGAATCAGACGGTTGAAAGCGAAGCGCAAGAACAAGAAGGGCACCTGATCAGACCGTTCTCGTTGCACGCGGTACACGTTCTGAAACCGCTCTTCTCAGAGTAGCATTTGTGGCTTCCGCTACACTCGTCGCAGAGGATAAATCGGTAGCCGCCGCAGACCTCGCAAACGCCGGGCTCAGCCGGCGGCAAGCCATCGACTAATTTCTTCAGCTCGCCAGCTTCGTGGAGCTGCTTGATCTCTTCGGCGCCGCCAATGTACCGACCGCCGATGAAAACCCTAGGCAAGATCAGCTTGGCCTTGTTGTGATTTCCCAAGATCCCCTGTAGCTCTTCCATGAACTTGTAGTCCATCGTAACATCACGCTCGTCGATCGAGACCATGAATCCGCGGAGAATCGATCGGACGGTCCGGCAGTCCTCGAAGGTGGAGCGGACCACGCGGAGGCTCGTGAAGTAGACGACTATGCGATTCTGGTCCCCGGGGAGGAGAATCGGAGGCTGAGATTGGAGGGGAGAGGGTTGTTGAGGTGGGGAGGAGGGTGAGGCATTGGGGGGACGAGTTGACCAGGCGCGGAGGACTGAGTTGGCGATGCGGACGCGGTGGAAGATGGAAGCTCGGGGTGAATTGGAGGCGTGTAATTGTGAGGAGTTGTTGAAATCGTCAGAGCAGAGGTGTTGGATGTCTTTGAAGGAGGAGCAAGAGAAGTTTGGTGTTGTGGTGCGAACGTGAACCTTGGATTTTGACCGCTGCAGCCACATGAGGTGAGAGATCTAGATTAGTGGCGGTGGCGGTGGCGGTGGAGGATGAAGATTGAGAATCGAGAGAGAGAGAGAGGTGTTGGGTTTGGGGAGAGTTGAAGGTGGAAGGTGGAGGGAGGTGCAAAGGCGAGGGAGACCGGGGCGGGAGACGGAGGGGTCTGAGAGCGCGGGGGGTAGAGAGGGTGGGTCAGCTTTTGTTCCTTTCTTTTCTACACCTCGTTTGGATTTGCGTTTTCGGGGAAGTGAAAGAGATAAGGGGATTGATACTCATGGTTTTTATTTTATTTTATTTATTAAAAAAAATATATGAAAAGTACATGGGATGAGAAGCGAAATGACAGTTTATGGAAAGAGGCTCTTTTTGGTTTTTTTTTTTAAATAATATTGAAAGATGAAATATATAACAACAATGTTATAGGGTTCTAAAAGTGAGCTCTGAGCTGGCATGTCTAAAAAAAAAATATTTTAAATTAAAATATCACATTAAACTAAACTTCACATAATTCTATGTCATTAATGTATGATTTAGAGCTTTTATCCTAAAACTCTTAAGCATTTTTTAATATGTAAAAATAGTAATGTCCTATTAAATTTATAATTATTTATTTTTTATAAATATTATATTTAATCATAAAAAAATGTAACTCTTTTCTCAAACACAATTATTTTAGTTAAGTTAGCCAACTATTAAAATAGTTTACTACAATATTCAACTTCTCAAATGGGCCAGAGTAATGGTAGAGCATCTCTGATGCTTATTTAAATTTTTTATTAAATTTAAGTACATATTTGATAAAAAAAAATAATTATCTAATATTATGTGTTCTAATATTAATTTTTCAATTTTCATTAAGGAAAATGAGCCGTAGCTCGAATTGGCTCGAAAGAGGGAGAGAAGAGAGGAAGAAGAGAGGAGAAAGAGACAGAGGAGAAAGAGGGAGAGAAGAAAGGAAGAAGAGAGGAGAAAGAGGGAGAGAAGAGAGGGAGAAGAGCCAACACCACCGCCGCCGAGGATCATCGCCGGCCATCGCCATCTCCTCGCCACCAAGCCGCTACTGCTCGCCTCACGCCTCCGCCTCCCGCCTCCCCGCCCAAATCTATTTGTTGGGCCCCTTCCAGTCCCTCCTCCTCCCCCCCTCTAGTCCCTCCTTTCCTCATTCCTTCTCTTCTCCTTCTCTGCTTCTGATTCGAGCCAATTTCGAGCTCCACCTTTCGAGTTACGTAGCACTACCGTTTCATCAAACAATCAGTTGATTAATAAGAAGTCCAGGCATATATCCAGGAGGTCATCCGGTTTGTGTGAATTTTCATCAAACAATTGGTTGACCGGAAGTACAACGAGCCAATCATCCGGTATACAGTGAAGCCTCTACAAAATTTGATGAAAGATGAAGGCCTTGTTTGGTTTATTTTTCAGAAAAAATTTTAGAAAAAATTCTCTACAAACAAATTTTCAAGAGTAATCAATCCAAAAAAAATTTTCCAAAAAAAATTTCAAAATTTTGTTTGGTTACCTACTTTCCAAAATCATTCTCTCTCTCATACACATCAAATCAATCACTTTTTTTAAAACTCTCTCTCCAAAACAATTTTCAAAAACCATTTCTGAAAAAAGATAAACCAAATAAGTTTTCATACTTTTTATCTCAAAAACTACTCTGCAAACACAAACCAAACACAATTTTTGATTTTTTTTTCCTTATTTGATATGGATTTGATGCCATGATTGAAGTAGAAAAGGTGAGCATATTTCATCAAATTTAAATTTCATGAAAAATCTACGTAATGGTTGGAAACAATCTTAGAGATCTTAAAAAATTTATTAAAATTTTTATCAAATGTCATGCATATTAATAATTTAAGAATAAAATAGCGAGAATGATGATAGTTTAGAAAATTGTCACGACCCAAATCCGCCCCTATAGGTTTAGCATCGTAACCGGCCAGTAATCCTTAGATTACCGAAAGCCTCTGAACAGATTAGCAAAATTAAGGGGGCTAGCGGAAGCAAACGCATAATTAAAATTGCCCAATGAGCTGTGCTGACTTATATGAACAGAATATTTAAAACTTTATATAAGTATGCAATAGTCAATCATACATTATACCCACACACATTGAAGTATCTTAAGTATGCAATGTAATTAAATCAAGTCATATATATATACAGAACCAACAGAACTTGAACACAGGACACTGCGGGAACCTCCACGTGAGGCACAATAGTTGGCTGACAACAGAACACAAGTCCAGACAAAAAGCCTTCGGGCTCGGGCTCCAGAATGCTCACCTATACATATATATACACACAATGAGCTAAAACCCAGTGAATAACATTAAGGTAAAGGGGTTAGTGAACGAAATCCGAATATATCATAAGCTGAAAACAAACCAGAGCATAATCATTCTCATATCAGAACATAATAATGGTACATCCCATAGAACACATCACAGAACGTCTTCCGACTAGAGTAATCGGTTCTGGATACCGATTAAACACATATCACCACAATGAAGTGGCTAACGAGATCTCGTAATTACTTGTATGTCATGGACCTGCATTTTCATATCGTACCCCATGACTTGGAACTATCTATGGATGCCATAATAGATTTCAAACATGGAATATTCGTTCACGAAAACAGATATCATTTCAGAAATCAAAACTTATCATATTTCATTTAGAACATAATTCATATGAGCGTATCTTTACGATAACGTTACTCACAGTGGTTCTAGTAAGCGGTCAATCGATCCTCGAGTCTTGACCTACAATCACAAAATACATAACACAAGCATGTCTTATCATTATACATTCAAGTGGCCATTAAGGCTTACCTTTCATTACATAGGTTCTAATTCTTTCTTATCACATTACCTAAAACACACACACTTGCAGTCTCGGAACTTAGTACATTCTTTTCCTAGTGTGTTTTTAATCCATAACCTCATTACTATGGCTTAATTAAGGCTTAGGAATGCCTAAGATGCAATAAAAATGCCAAAACATGTCTTGGAACACTTAGGCAAAATTTCTGAAAATAAGGCCCACACTCGAGCGTAGCTTTCCTCGCTCGAGCGGACATGCAAAATGTGAATGGTCGCTCGAGCGCACATTCCTTCGCTCGACCAATCTGTAAAAGACATGAAACTTCTGAGAGCTTTCAATTCACGCTCGAGCAGACTTTTGGTCGCTCGAGTGAAGTGCACGCACTCAGAGTGGTCACTCGAGCGTGAACTCCCACACTCAAGCGTAGATGCAAATTCTGGAATTTTCAAATTGCACCTTTAAGTTCAAAACTCGAATTCCAACCTTCAAAACACATCTCTTGGGCCCCAAAACTTGAGATAACATAGTAAACTTGTAAAATATGAAGAATTACATTATTTCATAAAATCATGGCCCAAGAGTTTGTTAAAAACTCACAATTTCAACTTAAGACATGATAAATGTTCATGAACACAACATGCATGGGTTTTCTTGGTCTAAAGCTTCCCAAAACATGATCAAACCCCACAAAACAACTTGAAACTTGATGATTTCCCCAAATGAAGATGAATTTCAAACATGCAAGAGAGGATTCATGGAAATCATGCTCAATTTGTAAGAAAATGTACATGCATGCATGAATTGCCACTCAAATCTTCCTTCTAAGCTCAAAACACACCCTTAAACACATAATCTTCATGTTGATAACTTAGATTCATAATTTAGGGGTTGAATTCATACTGATGGTACAGTTTGTTCCTGTGGATGGATCAGACTTGTCCAAGCTCCTCAAGCCCACATAGAAATGGCCTAGCCCACCGAGTCACCTGCAAACAAGTTCAACGGGAAACGGGGTAGTCCCCCAGTGAACCCTCCGACGAGAAAGTTAGAAAGAGGAGTAGAATGTAGAGAGAGAGATTAGAGATAGAAAAGCTTAACCTTCTTCTTGTCTTCAGCGTTTGCTTATATCCTTTGGTAATCATTTTGCTGTCTCTTCCGACCTGCCTTCCTCGCCGAAAGTCTATGCTGTAGCTTACCTTGTTCAGGGTAAGGGGGTCCTGTTCCGACGAGGAGGTATTGTCGTAATAAATGTTGTGATGGGCTGAATTAATGGTGATGTGCAGTGGCAATAACTTTGCAGATCTTTGTCTGCTGATGTGGCTCGTCCTTCACCTGCCATGTGTCTGAATGCCATTGGTTCTTTATGCCATGTTGGATTCCAACTGTTCTGGATTTCACCAGTTAGGTTATGTATAGGGCTGCGATTGATGGGCTTGGGTTGTTTATAGTGGTTCATGGCCTTTGTGGGCTTGTACTCGTCAGTAGTCCCCCATTCTTGATTGTAACTTTAGACCAACGAAGGGAATAGTAATGAAGAGGGTGAGGGTGTCAGGGAATGGTAATATGGAGGACAGCCGGCGAGAATGACCGAGCGGGTGAACCGATCGAGAGGTGGTCCGACCGTTCAAGGTGACCGGGTGGAAGGGGCGACCGCGAGGAAGGTCGACCGCGAATGTCGGCCGAGTGGAAAGGTCGACCACGATGAGGGGTGACTATGAGGGTTGGCTGAGCGGGAGGGCCGATCGTGAAGTGGGCGACCGTGGGGGTTGGGCGAACGGGAGAGCCGAGCGGGAAGTAGGTGACCATGGGGTTTGGCAGAGCGGAAGGGCCGACCGTAAAGCGGGCGACCGACTGCGAAGGGTGAGGTGGAGGGGCGTGGGGCTCAAGAGGTGGCGTGTCACGTGGTGATTTGAAATGGAAAAGACAGGGTAAGGGCAGAAGACAGTAAATCGTGGTCGTACACATGGCAATACCCTGTGATGGGAGAAGATTAGGCGTTGGATCAGAAATGAAACGTTAGGTCACTATGGGTGTTGAAATGAAACGTTAGGTTATTATGGGTGTTGAAAAGACAGTTTTGGCGGATGATTTGAAAAGTTTTCAAGCTGGCGAAAATTCATTGGGATCCTTGGAATACGGGTAAACCGTGGGCTTTTGGCATTATTTGATTCACCTACTTATTTACGAAAAATCAAAATATTTCAAGTGTGAATTCCTTTGTTGCTCACAATACACCTCTATAACACTTTTTCACTTTCCTTACACCTGCCTCCGAAGCGATTCGCAGACACACCATAGAAATGGCCCAAGAAGAAACTGAGAATGTCAGGGTAGATCCACTTGGTGATGATGATGCTGTGGAGTTAGCGCAGCAGTACAGGATGGAGAGGGTGGGGGAGTCGATTGTACAATCCCACAGGTCCACCATGATAGCAGCTCCAAAGCCTATTAACCAGGCGGAACCTGATCACTGGCACACAAAGGCAGATAAATCAACGGTTACTGCAGCGGATTTGGAGGCTATTCGCGAAAAATACCAGGTGCCTGCCAAAGTACAGTTGTCGTTGCCAATGTCGACGGAGTGGCTATTCGATGCCAGGCCAGGGCAGTTTGCCCTTTATGAAGAGGCATTGAAAGGGAGACTGAGGCTACCCCTGCCACAAGTGGTAGTAGACGTCCTAAACCGTTTGGAGGTGGCGCCAGGCCAACTAATGCCCAACGCATGGAAGATCTTGCTATCCTGTTCAAGTGCCTGGTCGAAGGTGAACGAAGGAGCGGCCATGACAGTGGACGAGTTCTTCGCGTGCTACAAGGCCTCAGGGCAACAAGAGACCTGGGTCACCCTGCAGGCAATAATAGGGAAAGGGTTGGTGGCGGGGCTGCCGTCGTCGATCAAAGGATGGATGCCACGGTGGTTCTACGTATCTGGCAGTAGAGGAGTTGGGGTGCGCACCATTTGGAAGGTGCCTACCAAATCCATGAAGCCAAAACTGGGGGCAGCAGCAAAGGACAGGGTGAAGAGGGTGAATGAGTGGAGGAAGAAAGAAGGGGCCAAATGGGACGAGCTCGTTCAACCGTCTGCGTTGTTTGAGGCAGGGTTGGGTCCAAAGTCGAGTGGTGGGGACCTCGACTAAGCGAAGTTAAAGGCGAGGAAAAGGGCTCAAGAGGCGGAGGATCAGACTATCCTTGCCAAAGCTCGAAAATTCAAAGAGTCCCAGGTCGACCGACCACCAAAGCGGGTTGTAAGGGAAAAGATTCGCCCTCGCCCCAAACCCTTGGGAGAGAAAAACTTAGGCGAATTTGTGCCACGACCACCCCTAACAGACCCTCTGAAGGAGAGGTCTTTAAAGGAGATGGAGGCGTTGGGCGTGGTGAAGAAGAAGAAGAGAGTGAGACGGAGTGAAGAAGGGCCTGCCTAGAAGAGGAGAAAGGAAGTAAGGGTAAAGGAAGCCAAGGAGGCAAAGGGAGGGAAGTTGAAGAGGCCCCAGGAAAAGCAATTACCCCAGAAATAGTGGACGTTGCCTCAGAGGGCATGGAGGTGGTGCCAGTGGTGGCGGCGATTGCCGCAGGGATCGTAAGGGCCGCCCCTGAAGAGCAAAAAAGGGCAAGTGGCCCTGGGCCAAAAAGGGAAGAACAACCCCAGGGGGGACTTACACCCCAAGGAGGGGGAATCAGTCTGACCACAACTATCTACTACGCTCGGGCGGTGGTAGAGCGGCTGGAGGGAGAGGAAGACCCAGCCAGAGCAGGGGCAGACCACTTGGTGGGAATTGTAGAAGAGGCAGCCTTGCGCTCGACATCCAGATTCAATGAAGCTGAACTGCTAAGGGGGTTGTGCTCTGCCCAAATGGAGGTAACCACCTTAACAGGGGCTCTACTGAGGAATGCGGGGGCTGCCAAACTCAAAGTTGGTGAGGCCAAGGCTCAGCTTGCCAAGTTGAAGAAAGAGAGTGCAAGCTAGGAGGCTGCCCACGCGGATCTGCAAACAGTCAAGGTGGAGCTAGAGAACACATGCCGCCAGGTTATGTCGCTCGAGTTCCGACTGGATGGCGAGCGGAAGAAGGTGGATGAGGCCCAAAAATCCTGCGCAGTCACGATCGAGCGCCATGAAGAAGCAATGAGCAACAACGAAGAGCTGGTCAGGTAGAAAAATGAGGCGGATGACAAGATTGGCGATCTCCAGAAGGAACTGGAGGGCGAGGGTGCCAAGGCAGTGGAGGAAAGGGGGAGGCTGCAGAAGGAGTTTGAGGCAAAGAAAGCGAAGGCGATGGCGGAGAAGGAGTGCCTGAAAAAGGAATTGGATGAGGAAAGGGCAAAGGCTGCGTCTGAAATGGCGACCCTGTAGAAGGAGCTGGACGAAAAGAGGGCGAAGGCAACCTCTGAGAGGGCGGCTTATCCCGATCTGTGTGTCGCAGTAGTGGAGAAATTCAAAAGGTCTGCTGAGTTTCAGATGGCAGTTGATGCCGCCGTCGCCAGCAGCTTGGCTAGGCCAGAATTTGGGGAGGGGGGCCCATCAAGGACGACTGCTGGAAGCAGAACTGAAGCAGAAGTTATTGAGAGCTTCCAGCAGTCAAACTTTTATAAACACGAAATGGCTGAGTTCTGGGACAGTGGCTGGAAGATGTTTAAACGTAGAGCTGAAGAACTATTCCCAGACTTAGACCTCAGTAGTGTAACAATTGGTGAGGACAATGTGGCCCAAACCCCCCTGGACGAGGGTATCGAAGAAGAAGACCTCATCTCCAGTGAGGATGAGTAACTGGAGGAGGAGGAGAGGGAGTCTTTATACAGACATTGTTTTTGTTTGTTTTCTTTTCTTTCTTTTTTTTTGTTTGAATTGCTGTAATGAACTTATGTACAAATTGGTGAATAAATAAAATTTCAGTTGTGTTTTACATTTGACTGTTTTTTCTTGTGCGTCTGAAATTGATAAAAACTTGTGATAAAAACTTGTGGTAAACTTGTGATAAAAACTGAATTTAGGAATTCCTCAAGACAGAGTGGGATTGAAATTGTAATAAGAACTGAGTGGAGAGTAAAATTAAGGACTCCTTAATGCAGAGTGAAATTGGACTTGTAATAAAAACTCAATGCATAGTAAAGTTGAACTTGTAATAAAAACTCAATGCAGAGTAAAGTTAAACTTGTAGTAAAAACTCAATGCAGAGTAAAGTTAGACTTGTAATAAAAACTCAATGCAGAGTAAAGTTAGGAACTCCTCAATGCAAAGTGAAATTTAAAATGTAGTGAAATTACAAGTTTGTGTTTGCCACACTGCTCAAGTAGGTTAGTGGTTTATGGAGTGAGGCTTGGTTTGTGAGGAGGAGAGGGCTAACTTGTGAGAGTTTGATTGAGTTTGATTGAGAAGAAAATAATCTGTGTCTGACCCTGAAATTGTAGTGCTCAGTCTGGCTGAGGCTTTTAGTGCTCAGTCTAGCTGAGGCTCTTGTAGTGTTCAGTCTGGCTGAGGCTTTTAGTGCTCAGTCTGGCTGAGGCTCTTGTAGTGCTCAGTCTGGCTAGGGCTTTTGTAATAAGTGCTGCAAATGAGAATGTTATTGAGACAACACACAGATAGTTAAAGTATAGAATTGTTGTCATGGACAATGTAATCCAATCGATCCAAGTTTTACATTATGTAACAAAAAGAAAATATAACAACTAAGCAATACAACAGTAGGAACTTATTGAAAGTAGCGTTTTAGGTGTTCAGCGTTCCAAGGATGAGGGAGATCTCGACCTTCCATGTCCTGAAGTCGGTAAGTGCCCGGACGTGGGCGAGCTTTCACAACGTAAGGTCCCTCCCATTTGGCTGCTAGTTTACCCTCAGTCGGATTTTTGGTGGCAAGAGTTGCTTTTCTCAAGACAAGGTCCCCTACAGCGAACTCCCTGGGTCGGACTTTGCGGTTGTAGTGTGTTCACATTTTCTGTTGGTATGAGGCCAGTCTGACAGCATCAGTTTCTCTGAGTTCTTCAATTAGGTCTACGTTTGTTCGACGGAGCTCTTCCGTTAGTGCCGGATTCGAATGTAAAATTCTAGGGGTAGGCAGACTGACTTCCACCAAAATAACCACCTCAGCGCCGTATGTTAAGCAGAAAGGAGTTTTCCCAGTGGGAGTCTGAGCTGTAGTTCGGTAAGCCCAGAGTACATTTGGTAGTTCCTCAGCCCAAAGCCCCTTAGCAGCTTCTAGCTTGGTTTTGATGATCTTCAGAAGAGAATGGTTGGTGACCTCAACTTGGCCATTGGCTTGGGGATGACCGGGGGAAGAAAAACATGGTTGGATTTGAAAGTCTGCACAGAACTTCCTGTACTTGGCATTGTCGAATTGTTTACAATTGTCGGAAACAATAGGAATGCCAAATCTGCAAACAATCGACTGCCAGATGAACTTGGTTGTGTTTCGCTTGATAATGGTGACAAGGGGTTCTGCCTCTACCTACTTAGTAAATTAATCGATGGCAACAATGGCAAATTTGGTTTGGTCTGGCCTCGGCCGGTGGGTAAAGGGCCAACTAGATCGATTCCCCATTTGGCGAACGGGTAGGGATTGCAAAGTGTGATCAATTCAATGGGAGGATTATGGGGGATATTGGCAAAACGCTGACACTTATCACATTTGAGCATGAAGTCAGCCATATCTTGGTTGAGAGTAAGCCAGAAATATCCAATGCGAAGTATCTTGTGGGCCAGGGACCTGCCGCCTGAGTGATTACTGCAGATACCCTCATGAATTTCTTGCATCACATAAGTTGCTTGAGTCGGATTGAGGCACCACAGATAGGGACGTGAGAAACCGCGTTTGTACAAAATGGATGACTGGGCCTTGACTTTGGCGGCTTGCTGTTGGTCGTCTGGAAGTTCCCCTGTTGTCAGAAATAGAAGGATGTTCGACGCCCAAGGGATGGGCTCATTTTGGAGGAATTGTATTTCGTGCTGGCCGAGACAGATGGCGGGGTGGGATAGGTATTCTAGGCGGACCCCACAACTGAGGTCGGACTGGTCTACGGAAGCCAACCGAGCCATCTCATCTGCCTCAGAGTTTTCTGCCCGAGGAATGTGCTTGATGTGGAAGGAATTGAAGAGGCGAACAAGGGGAAGTGCGATATCCCTGTAAGCCCGCATTGTGTCCTTCTTGGCATCGAATTCTCCCGTAATCTATACGACGATGAGCTGGGAGTCGCTGAACACTCAGATGTGGCTGACACCAATATCCCTGGCTAGGCGAAGACCTGCAATCAATGCCTCATATTCGGCCTCATTGTTACTGGCCTCAAACAGGAAACGGAGAGCGCATTTGAAATAACCGCCCTCAAGGGCGGTGAGGATGAGGCCAGCCCCACTACCGTCCCTGCGAGATGATCCGTCGACGTTGAGAGTCCAAGAATGAGGGTCTTCTGGTTCGATGGGAGCTGGTGGGGGTGTCAAGGCAGTGGTTGGGGTAGGATTAGTGAATTCCAGGATGAAATCTGCGATAACTTGCCCCTTAATTGCTGTTTGAGGCCGGTAAGAGATGTCAAACTGGCTGAGTTCCACTGACCATTGCATGAGTCTGCCGGAAAGTTCTGGTTGCTGCATGACCTTCTTCAAGGGTTGGTCGGTGAGGACCACTATGAAGTGGCCTTGGAAGTAAGGACAGAGTCGTCTGGAGGCGGTGACCAAAGCCAAGGATAATTTTTCTAATAGAGGGTAGTTTTGCTCCGCTCCCCTGAGGACCCGACCGATGTAGTAGACCGGTCGTTGGACGGAGCCATCTTCCCTAATAAGAGCTGCACTAACAACGGTATTGGATACAGCTAAGTAGAGGAAGAGGGGTTTGCCCGTAATTGTTTGTGAAATGAGAGAAGGATTAGCCATGCACTGCTTCAACTGTTGGAAAGCCTCTTCGGATTCAGCCGTCCATTCGAAAGTTTGCCGGAGGACTTTGAAAAATGGCAGGCATTTATCCGTTGCACGGGAAATGAAGCGGTTAAGGGCTGTAACTCGGCTAGTGAGTCTTTGGACCTCCTTAACCGTTCTGGGTGACTGCATCTCGATCAAGGCCTTGATCTTTTCAGGGTTAGCTTCAATGCCCTGTTGACTGACCATAAAACCCAAAAAACTTCCTAGATCCTACGCCGAAGGCGCACTTCTCCGGGTTGAACTTCATTTGGTACTTGCATAGGATGGCGAAGGTCTCTCGCAGGTCGGTCAGATGATCAGTGGAGAGTTTGCTCTTAACTAGCATTTCGTCGACATATACTTCCATATTCCGACCTATCTGATGATGGAAAACGGCGTTGACCAACCGTTGGTAGGTGGCCCCAGTATTCTTTAGTCCGAACGGTATCACATGGTAGTGGTAGATACCTCGGTCGGTAATGAAGGAGGTATGTTCCTGATCGGACGGGTGCATCAAGATTTGGTTGTACCCAGAGAAAGCATCCATGAAGCTGAGCATCTGATGACCGGTCGACCAGCAGATCTATGCGGGGAAGAGGATAGTTGTCTTTGGGGCAAGCTCGGTTCAGGTCAGAGTAATCGACACAAAGTCGCCATTTGCCATTGTTCTTGCGGTCTAGGACCACGTTTGACAACCATTTAGGGTAGTCCACGTTTGTGATGAATTGGGCCTCAAGGAGCTTGTCGACCTCTGCTGCAATAAGAGTATTGCGCTCCGGATGGAAGATGAGTTGCTTCTGGCGGTAGGGTTGAAAATGGGGTTCGATGCTGAGGCGATGGGTTATGAAGGAGGGGTCAATACCCGGCATGTCTGAATGGGTCTAGGAAAATACATCATTGTGCTCGGTCAAGAGAGCAGTAAGGTCGGTCTTGGCTTGGGAGGATAGTTGGCTGCCGATTTTGGCAGTTTTGGTTAGGTTAGTGGGGTCGATGGGGACCTCGACGAGCTCCTCCACAGGTTCTCCTCTAACCAGCTCGTCCTCATCCCGGACATCAAGTCCTTCGATGATCATTGCCTCCTTAAGCTTGACTTCTTTGAGTGAGGCAACATAACACTCCCTAGCCACGGTCTGCTCTCCTTTAACTGTTCCGACCCCGAGATCGGTGGGAAACTTGATGGCAAGATGGTAGGTGGATGTGATGGCTTGGAAGGCATTTAGGGCAGTGCGGCCAAGGATGATCTTGTAGGCAGATGGGCAGTCGACCACAAGGAAAGTGAGCAAACTTCGTGGTCTGCCATGGGTATTCGCCGATGGTAATGGGGAGATCGATGGAGCCAATGGAGGTCACCCGGTCGCTAGTGAAACCAACCAAAGGGGTTTAGAGGAGCGACAGACTTTCCTCCCCAATCTTGGGCTGGCGGAAATAGTTGAGGAATATGATATCTGAAGAACTACCGTTGTCGATGAGAACCCGTCTGACCTTATAATTGGAGAGGAGGGCAGAAATTACGAGGGGGTCATCATGAGGATAACGGATACCTGTACAGTCGGCGTCCGTGAAGGTGATGGGCTCTGTCCACTGCTTCGGCTATTTAAAGGGTCGGTCTACCGTGGCAACTACTTTGTCTGAGCCTTGCCTTATCTTTCTGAGTTTTGCCCTCTGAGCCGAGCGGGATGGCCCCCCACAAGCAAGGCCACCTGAAATGACTCGGATTTCACCAACTGGCGGAGGGGGATTACTTGGCTGTCGGGGCTGTTGTAGAGAGCGATCATGGCCTTGGTTAGGCTGAGCTGGCTGCCTGGATAGGGTGCGGCGCCGGTTGTTTCTGGGGGGGCTCGGTTCTTTGCCTCTGATGTGGGTGGGTGTCCGTGAAGCAGCTGAGATGCCCCTAACGTATTAGGGCCTCGACCTGATCCTTGAGGTTAATGCAGTCATCAGTGTTATGGCCATGGTCCTGATGGAAACGGCAATACTTGGACTGATCTTTCCGATTGGGAGGGGTCCGTGAGGGTAGGGGCCATTTAAGAGGGTAGTCCCGTTGGATCTGGTTGAGGACATGTTCCATGGGAGAATTAAGGGAGGTGTACCGCTCGAACCAACCGGGCGATCGAGCTGGTGCCGACCCGTCAGTGCGGGGGGGTCGGTCTGTATAGCGGGGTGTTTGGCTATTGTACAGGGTGTTTTTGGGTTCTGAGTTTTTTCTCTTTTCCCTTGGGGTCGGGTTTTTAGCTATTGGATCATGCCGAGCGGCTAGTGAATCTTCAGCATTCATGTATTTCTGGGCTTTAGAGAGTAGGGCTGCCATGGAGGCGGGGGGTTTTTGGAGAGGGAAAAAAGGAAATCGGACGATCGTAATCTGGCCATGAAAGCCGTGAGAATGACCTTGTCATCGTTTTCCACTACTTGCAGGGTTTCGGTGTTGAAGCGGGTAACGAAACTGCACAACGACTCCCCCTCGGTCTGACAGATGTTGAGGAGTTGGGTTGCCGGGCGACGTTGGCACTAGGCTCCAATGAAATGGCTAAGGAATGAGTCGCTGAGGTGTTGGAAAGTGGAGATAGAGTCTGCTGGTAACTGACTGAACCACAGTCGAGCTGACCCCTTCAATGTCATGGGGAAAGCCCGGCACATGATCTCGTCGGGAAAGGCGTGGAGGATCATGAGGGTGCGGTAGGTCTCCAGATGGTCGATTGAGTCCGTCGTACCATCAAAAGAGTCAATGGTGGGCATCTTGAACTTGGCAAGCAGAGGTTTGTCCCGGATGGAGGCAACGAATGGTGAGTTTGTCGTGGTAGAAGGTTTATGTTGAATATTCTGCATGACCCCTTGAAGTTGGAGCTTCATAGCTCGGAGTTCAGCGTCCCAGAGGGGAATGTTATCACCATGGTCAGTCAATGGACGCCGCTTCCTCTTCAGGGCCGGGTACGACAAGCATGAGTGGAGGTGGTAGATTTATATGTGGAGGAGGAGGAGGTTGCAAACCTTCTAGGTTGGGTGGATAGGGTTGCGGAGCAGTATAGCTCGGGGCACTTTCTTGGTTGGGTGGAATATCTGGAGGTGGTGAAGGTGGCATGGGGAGGTTTCTTTGGAGTAAAGCATTGATCAGGGCCTGGTTTTGCTCAGCCATGCGGTTAATGCTGTTAGTAAGTTCGATGAAATACTGTGGTGGGTTGTTTGGATTGAGAGGGTCGGTTTGATTATCGGCAGCATTATGGTGAGAAGCCATGGATCTAGTTGTGATCATACACTTTGATGAGTGAAAGCAAAAGGTTACTGGGACAGGGTCTCCGGCGACAATGAGCACAACTGGCGCGCGGAGCAAAGACGTTCCCACAGACGGCACCAACTGATAGTACAATTTGTTCCTGTGGATGGATCAGACTTGTCCAAGCTCCTCAAGCCCACGTAGAAATGGCCTAGCCCTCCGAGTCACCTGCAAACAAGTTCAACGGGAAACAGGGTAGTCCCCCAGTGAACCCTCTGACGAGCAAGTTAGAAAGAGGAGTAGAATGTAGAGAGAGATTGGGAATAGAAAAGCTTAACCTTCTTCTTGTCTTCAACGTTTGCTTATATCTTTTGGTAATCATTTTGCTGTCTCTTCCAACCTGCCCTCATCGCCGAAAGTCTATGCTGTAGCTTACCTTGTTCAGGGTAAGGGGGTCCTGTTCCGACGGGGAGGTGTTGTCGTAATAAATGTTGTGATGGGCTGCATTAATGGTGATGTGCAGTGGCAATAACTTTGCAGATCTTTGTTTGCTGATGTGGCTCGTCCTTCACCTGCCATGTGTCTGAATGCCATTGGTTCTTTATGCCATGTTGGATTCCAGCTGTTCTAGATTTCACCAACTGGGTTATGTATTGGGCTGCGATCGATGGGCTTGGGTTGTTTATAGTGGTTCATGGCCTTTGTGGGCTTGTACTCGTCGCATACCTATAGATTTTTGCACAAAATTGATGAACTCAAGCAAAGCCTTCAATTTTTACCTTTAATTTCTACCTTTCTCTCTCTAGAATTGCACTCTCTCTCTCCCTAAGATGAATTCTCAGATTTTGACACTCAAGAAATGAGGGAAAAGAGCTAAATGTGTTGAATATATAGTCCTGATAATATAATGCATTAATTGGCACATTAGGCTAACCAAACACAACCTAATCAATCGTTCTAAATCAATTTTTAATAAAACTTGCCATATGGTTCTAAAAATTCCAAATAACATATAGGCGTAGTCAAATTCGTTTTCGGATGCCAATAAGGTTTTCAATTTACATATTAAACTGGAATTCTAAACAGATATTCTATAAGTAACAAGTAGAAGGCCAAATATCATGCAATTTACCTATTAATCCCATAATTCATTTGATCCACTCAATTAGCATCTTTAATCACTAATTAGTAACTAATTATGGGTCGGGGTTATTACAGTCTCCCCACCTTAAAAAGTTTGGTCCTCCAAACTTGAGTTAACGCATGTCAACAGAAATGATGCCCATCATAAATGTAACTTTAACTCTTTACAAAATAGAAGCATAACCATAATCATAAACATGCTTATGCTCAGGGTTCATATCAAAACAGAGTCTTATACACATTCAGATTTTAGTCCAGAACAGATTCAGATACATGCTCATGTTCATATTCTTGTCCAGACCATACACAGACAGAAATCATAAGTCATGCGCAAGCATATGTGATACATCCATTAGCATTAACAAAATAGAACAGAAATATGCTGAGCCCCCGTGACGGGGCCTCCGATATAGGTAACAGAGTGCTAACAGATTAAGTTCCATAAAGGAACCTCCAATACTGGGTAACAGCCAACAGATATCACATAATACCAAGAGTCACACGATTACATATTAGAGATTGGACAATTATTCATTGTACAACACATAATATTTCAAAAAACAGATCCCCTTTAGACACACAGGAAACAAATACAGTTGAACACAACTTTACTACATTATTACTCACATTACTTACATCAAGTATTTATCGGGGTCATAGATTCACACTGTTTCCATTTTCATAAGTAATTTCCCCCGTTAAGTTACAGAGATTTGATTTATTCATTTCCGAGTCATTCATTCGATCTTTGTTCAACTTGGTTTTCAATTCGGTAATCCATTATAGTTAGTCCAGGTCATCCAAAGTATAGCAGAAATACAAGGCAATTTCGTACATTAACCCCATAGCAGTAAACGAAATTCCGAAGTAATCATCCATATACTATTCATCAGCCTCAGTTTCCACAGATTCAATCGTATTATGTGTCAATACAGAAGCAGTCATACTGATTACGTATCCTCCCAAGTAGTCAGAGTTTATAATCAAACCACCTTTTGTCAATAAATTCCATCAGTTTTGAAGCACAGTAACACAAAAGCAATCATTCTCTTAGTCAAACAAGTTCATGGTTGTAACGGTAATACCGGAGTAGTTAACCACGTGTCATGTATACGGTATTCCCATATTCCCCAAGCACAAGTTACCAAATTTCATAATCTCATTCACATGTTTTCCCAATCAGTTACAAGCATATGGTAAGAAGCTATTCGTAATCACATAGTCTGCTGTTGACGGTTCACATTCTTCCTAAGGGTTCAAGATTGATTCTAGTTCTCATTCGGTTAGTTCCCTTAGCAACACAGCCATGTTATTCAATCGTAAGTAATTCACACTCCCCCATAATGTAACCAAATCAGATAATAGCTCTCAATAAGGGTCTCCGTAGATCAAATCAATAAAGGCTCAACCAGGTCATGTCAGATGAAAGTTCTATCCAGTCATATCAAATAAAAGTTCAAAGCGTGAGTCATCAAACAGAAGTTCCATCAGTTAAACAAAGGTCTCATCAAACCATAGTTCCATCAGATTAGATCAGGTAAAGGTTCTAGCCTTATTATTTCCAAACGAGGTACATTAATTCTATAGTTCATACTCCATTCGCTTAAGTGCATAGTCAGTAGTTCTACAGTTGTTCTAAGTTCCTCGGTTCTCAAATCACATCAGAGTTATGTATCACAATAGTTCATATCGAAGAGTTCAGGTCATATACAATGTTACATTCTCCAAGTAAGTTCACATGTGGGTGCACAGGTATGTCATTGTTCATATCAAGAAGTAAGCATCACAGTCAACATAACAATTTCCCAGAGTCATGGTCCCAACGGTCAAGTTATCAACAAATAATCATATCAATCATTCTGGGCAACAGTATAGTCATATATATACATGTCCAGAGTCTAATAACCTTCCCAATACAAATTCACGAGGTCTATATACAGATGAACACAAAACAGTAGGGGTAGGCACGAGTCGGTTGCGGCCACGAAACCTCCAATCCACCATCCGTCCGCCAGATTGGTGGATTAAAGAAAATCAATCCACATCCGTCCGCCAATCCGGCGGATGTGGATTGAGCGGTTTGGCGGATAGATGCGAATCGGTTTGGCGGTTTAAGATTTTATAAATTTTCAACATAATTCAACTTGTGCACTTTCTTCAAAAAAAAAAAAAATATTACAGTCAATGACTTAAAAAACTATTACAATCACTGTATGTCTCATCCAAAAAAAGAAAGTTTGAAACTTTAGAATATCACAATCACTGCATGGCTCATCCACATATTACAATCACAGCATGATTCATCCACATATTACAATCACAGCATGATTCATCTACATAAAGTATTACAATCTATGGTTTTTAAAATATAATAACAATTCAAACCAGCAAAACCATGAACAGAGCAGTAGTAAAGATTGTATGTCTCTGTATTGTTACATCTATATATGTTTTTGAAAACAAAAACCAACTAGCATATATCATATTTTCTATTTATTATTTTTAAAATTAAATTTAAAAACCAAAAAATATAGATAAATAATATGTTTATTTTTTTCAATTCAAAAAATATATTCAAGTTGAAAACTTTTTTCCAACAGAATATTTAAACTCTTTTTCAATTGAAAACAAAAACAAAATATTTAAACAAATTAAAAACATAAAGTCTTATAAATTATTAGGGGTGCTCGTGGTTTAGCGGTTCGGCGGTTCGGTTGCGGCCAAAGGAATTTTAAATCCGCCATCCGTCCGCCAAATTGGCGGATTAGAGAAAATCAATCCGCAACCGTCCACTCGTCATCACGTATCCGTCCAAAATGCGGCTGATCGGTTCGATTCGATCGGTTTTGGCAGATCGTTATATCCGCTGCTCACCTCTACAAAACAGTTTCCCCAGATACAATAGTTAAGGCAACAAGTCATGGGTCTACTTAGTCTAGATACAAATGCAGTGGACACAAAGAATGTGTTGAGTGTAATTAATTAACATCCCACCATCTCCTTACTTCTTCTTTAAGTGTGAATGTTGCCAACAAAACCTTATGTGCCTCAGTACACGGAAATACCTCAAATATTTTCTCAGTTTCTAAGACCCAAGCCTCAGCTTTCAACGGTTCAATACCCCCCTAAAATTCTGGTGGTTTCATCTTATTGTATTTCTGTATCAGTGTTACCATATCATAATTAGCTAGTTCAGGTACATGTATTTGCCCTTGTTGCTGTTGTTTCAGATTTTCGGTTAAGGCTTCAACCATTCTTTCTAACCGGCTAATTTTAGCGTCAGAAGATTCAGATTCGTCTACATTCCTTGTCCTTTCCATTGGCTACACACAAACAGGTTACTTATTAATATAAGGAAAGTTCTCACTGTTCTCACATTTCATTTCATATCAGATGCGTTTATACTTTTATTTCAATTCGGATACAGTCACATGATCCCTTACTTTCATACGTTCACGTTCACATAGATTTCACATTCGGTATTGAAATTAACATCACATGTTATTCCACTTAACTTCTTTGATCATGCACAAAGGTTTAATTTTAATGTATTTTCAATAAGGACGTGTTCATAATAGTTCATACACTTAAACATGGTAATGCAATATCCTTATTTCATTTCTAATACATCCTATAGCTCATATGGACACGTGTGTGCGGTATGACTCGTGCTCTGATACCACTCTGTCACGATTCAAACCCGCCCTTATAGGTTTAGCATCGTAACCAACCAGTAATCCTTAGATTACTGAAGGTCTCTGAACAGATTAGCAAAATTAAGAGGGCTAGCGGAAGTAAACGCATAATTAAAATTGTCCAATGAGCTGTGCTGACTTATATGAACAGAATATTTAAAACTTTATATAAGTATGCAATAGTCAATCATACATTATACCCACACACATTGAAGTATCTTAAGTACAACCAACAGAATTAAATCAAGTCATATATATATATACACATAACCAACAGAACTTGAACACAGGACACTGCGGGAACCTCCACGTGAGGCACAATGGTTGGCTGACAACAGAACACAAGTCCAGACAAAAAGCCTTCGGGCTCGGGCTCCAGAATGCTCACCTATACATATATATACACACAATGAGCTAAAACCCAGTGAATAACATTAAGGTAAAGGGGTTAGTGAACGAAATTCGAATATATCATAAGCAGAAAACAAACCAGAGTATAATCATTCTCATATCATAACATAATAATAGTACATCCCATAGAACACATCACAGAACGTCTTCCGACTAGAGTAATCGGTTCTGGATACCGATTAAACACATATCAGCACAATGAAGTGGCTAACGAGATCTCGTAATTACTTGTATGTCATGGACCCGCATTTTCATGCCATCCCCCATGACTTGGGACTATCTATGGATGCCATAATAGATTTCAAACATGGAATATTCGTTCACGAAAACAGATATCATTTCAGAAATCAGAACTTATCATATTTCATTTAAAACATAATTCATATGAACGTATCTTTACGATAACGTTACTCACAGTAGTTCTAGTAAGCGGTCAATCGATCCTCGAGTCTTGACCTACAATCACAAAATACATAACACAAGCATGTCTTATCATTACACATTCAAGTGGCCATTAAGGCTTAGCTTTCATTACATAGGTTCTAATTCTTTCTTATCACATTGCCTAAAACACACACACTTGCAGTCTCGGAACTTAGTACATTCTTTTCCTAGTGTATTTCTAATCCATAACCTTATAACTATGGCTTAATTAAAGCTTAAGAATGCCTAAGATGCAATGAGAATGCCAAAATATGCCTTGGAACACTTGGGCAAAAATTTTGAAAATAAGGCCCACGCTCGAGTGTAACTTTTCTTGCTTGAGCGGACATGCAAAATGTGAATGGTCACTCGAGCGCACATTCTTTCGCTCGAGTGATCTGTAAAAGACATGAAACTTCTTGGAGCTTGCAATTCACACTCAAGCGGACTTTTGGTCACTCGAGCGGAGTGCACGTACTTAGAGTGGTCGCTCGAGTGTGAACTCACACGCTCAAGCGTAGATGCAAATTCTGGAATTTCTAGATTGCACTTTCAAGCTCAAAACTCGAATTCCAACCTTCAAAACACATCTCTTGGGCCCCAAAACTTAAAATAACATAGTAAACTTGTAAAACATGAAGAATTACAGATTATTTCATAAAATCATGGCCCAAAAGTTTGTTAAAAACTCAAAATTTCAACTTAAGACATGATAAATGTTCATGAACACAACATGCATGGGTTTTCTTGGTCTAAAGCTTCCCAAAACATGATCAAACCCCACAAAACAACTTGAAACTTGATGATTTCCCCAAATGAAGATGAATTTCAAACATGCAAGGGAGGATTTATGGAAATCATGCTCAATTTGTAAGAAAATGTACATGCATGCATGAATTGCCACTCAAATCTTCCTTCTAAGCTCAAAACACACCCTTAAACACATAATCTTCATGTTAATAACTTAGATTCATAATTTAGGGGTTGAATTCATACCTATAGTCTAAAATTAACTAGATTTTTGCACAAAATTAATGAACTCAAGCAAAGCCTTCAACTTCTACCTTTAATTTCTACCTTTCTCTCTCTAGAATTGCACTCTCTCTCTCTCTCCCTAAGATGAATTCTCAGATTTTGACACTCAAGAAATGAGATAAAAGAGCTAAATGTATTGGAATATATAGTCATGATGATATAATGCATTAATTGGCACATTAGGCTAACCAAACACAACCTAATTAATCGTTCTAAATCAATTTTTAATAAAACTTGCCATATGGTTCTAAAAATTCCAAACAACATATTGGTGCAGTCAAATTCGTTTTCGGATGCCGATAAGGATTTCAATTTACATATTAAAGTAAAATTCCAAACAGATATTCTATAAGTAACAAGTAGAAGGCCAAATATCATGCAATTTACATATTAATCCCATAATTCATTTAATTCACTCAATTAGCATCTTTAATCACTGATTAGTAGCTAATTACGGGTCGGGATTATTACAAAAATAAAAGTAAAATTAATTCTAAATATAAAAGGGTAGCTATACCTCTCGTTTAAAATAAAATAAAATAATATATATATATATAAGTTTTTAGTGTTACAAAATTGGTTTTAAAAAAATGATTGGGCTTCTTTCCGATTCACAAAGTAAACTAGAACATATTGTTGGGCTCGTGAAGCTAATTACAGGTCTCATTTTTATGATTCAAATTGTTCAATGTGTAGAGCTCGCCGAGTATTTCATCCCTGCAAAAAATAACATTAATTAGAATACATTTTTATCAATGATAAATATGATTTTAAAAATAAATTATTAACAAAAATATGTTCTAATTAAGGAGCTATTGATATCTGATCAATATAATTTTTTACAAAATTTAAATACTCAATAAGATTTCCACATTAAAACAATTCTAATCGTCGAACCCAACAAGAGAAGTCCATCTTAGAAAAAATTATAAGTTTTTAGCGTTACAAAATTGGTATTTACACCACATTGTCGTTTATGATTGTTGTATAATCAAAACTAGAAGGAATCTTTATTTTCCCTTATGTTAATTATTATAGGAAAAATTATAAATAAGTGTATTTCTACAAAATATTTATATAAAAACAATTTATAACTTTAATTATTAGAATTGATAAATGTTGTTGGTTACATATTTTGTACAAGTCAATCACAGTTCAGCACGTGCCAGAATGAGGGCAGTACGGGAAGATAATTCAAATCTTCAATCATAATCACACACGTAGCAGTCAGCATTGATTTATTATAGATTTGCGTAGCACTGAATCAGTAAAGAGATGCAAGGTGACGTGGCCATTAACAGTTACTTATATATTTAAATTCAAAAATCAAGAGGAAAGCTTAACTGCATATGGCATAATGGAGCTAACTGCAAGGAAGCATGATCAAAGGTCATGGAGAGATGGTTCGACGATTGTCAATTCATTTCGACAGTTGTCATTAAGAAGTATAAATAGTAGACAAGGTCTCAGAAAAAGCCTTTAGACCCAGATCCAAAAAAACAGTTATATCTATTTTATTTTCGTTCCAATTGTTACATTTTTCTTGTTCTTTATATTTCTGTACTTTAAATTCCTACATTACACTTCGTTCATAGGAGCAGTTTCAAGTAGTTTGTTGCTGTAACCCTCTACGAGGCTGATTTGGATCTTTGTAAGTCTTTCATGTTTCTTAATGAAATACTACAATTGTTCTTTATTTAATTATTGTTTGCTTAATTCTCCTAAAGAAAGTCACCAGTAAAAGTCCTCTTCATTGATGCTAAAAGAACTAAAACACAATCGTCTGATAATTAGTTGGCAATTAATAGTCTGTAAAGACTGATTAATTCTTGTTAGCACGCTCATAATTACAATAGTAACCTTCGAAAGTCAAAAAAGCCAACAAACGTTTTCATTTATTTGTAAAAAAATTTTAGAAACTTGCATTGAAGTGCAATTTTTCTATTATTATAGTAACTAAAGAAAAAGAATAGAGATCAAACATAATATGATATAAACTAAGCACGAAGTAAGCGAGTTAAAATTGAATTTTTTATTTTATTTTATTATTATTATTATTTTTTCGTGTGCTCGTGTGAATCCAAAAGTAACATGAATTAATAACATGAAAAATAAGTAAATCAACCACTTAAATTAATTCAATAATCAAAATCCGTATACTTCACTTGGTCAAGAATTTGACATATCTCCAATCAAATATATCTAATATATATATAGTGTCAAAATCACATAATATGAATTTAATCTGTAAACACATTAAAATATAGTAGAGAGAGATTTGAAGTGAAATGAAAACTTTTGGCGGAGAAAGAATCGGTTTGGGGGACCAACCGGGAAGGTTAGGTTAGGTTAGTCGGGTGGTTACTGGTTAGGTTTGTTGAGAGAGGGTTGTTATTATTAACCATTGTAAGGTGTTTTTTATTTTATTTTTTAATAAAATGGTTAAAAAGTATTTATACTTTTTAATATATATGAAAATAATTATGTCAAATTGGATAACTAATAAAATCCAACAATATAAACTCGCTAGCTTAACATTAACAATTAAGGGCCTCGTAAGTAGGAGTGAGCACGGGTTGGTTACAGTCACGAAACTTTCAATTCACCATCCGTTCATCAGATTGGCAGATTGAAGAAAGTCAATCTGTATCTGGCCGTCAATCCGGTGGATGTGAATTGAACAGATTAACAGATGGATGCGAATCAGTTTGGCGATTTAAAATTTTATAAATTTTCAATATAATTCAACTTATGCACTTTATCAAAAAAAAAAAAAAGGATATTACAATCACTGTATGTCTCAACCGGTTTAGACAGATTAGTATATCCGCTACCCACTTCTACTAATAAGATACAAACAACTAAATGAAAACTCTTTAATGAAATAGAAATAATCAATCTTAACTTTTAATAAAAATTAACCCTCTAACCTTTCAATTGAATGTACCAACTGAGCTAACAAAGTGGGTTCACTTTATTGTAAGTCTAAATAATCAATAAAAAAAGTCTAAAATTTTATTCAAAAAAATGATGTTTTGACTAAGATTTAATTTTTATATGATGGAGTTCATATTTTGATTGAATTTATATATGTATATATATATATATATTGGCGAGCTAAAATCCTAAGTAATTTTTTTCAAGTACTTTTAACTTATTGTTTGCTTTAATGAGGATGCAAAACAAAGGGTTGAGACGTCTCAATTAGCATTTTGCTTCGCTTTTAACGATGTTTAAAGGGAATAAACTAAGAGATCAAAGGTCATGATCACATGAAATGGAATCAATCGAGTGTTTATAACTTATGAGGAAAATGTCACAATAGTGAGTATTTTTATTATAAATAAAGAGTTCACAAAAATTCAGTTTATTATATTCAAAATATTTGTTTGTATATCACTATTCTTGATTGTAAACCAAAATATTGTTTATTCTAAAAAAATTTTGTAAACTTTTTGCTAGAAGGCTCGTATTTTTGGCTCAAAGATTCATTCTAAAAAAATTTTTGAAAGGCTCAAACCTGATATGTTGGTCTCTTCTGATAAAACAAAAAAAACTAATTTATTAATTTATTTAAATCATATCACCTCTTTACTTTTTTTATACGTTTTTTCATAATAAATCAATAAATTTAAAAAAAAAAAAACACATCCCAATGTAGGTTGTTATGGGCAAATCACATATCAATTATCTTTCTATTTATGTAACAAATTTTTAAGAATATGTTTATATTGATATAAATTAATAATTTTATATGATAAAAAAATATTTGTTAATTGAAGAGGATAAAATAATACTAAATGATTGTTTAATATTATAAAGTATAATTTATCCCAATTTCTTTAATTAGAACTTTTCCCTCTAATCCTGAATCTCTATTCAGCATAGGTATAAAAGTCAAAAACTTAATAAAATGAAATCTTGTAAAATTTATAAAAAAAAAATAATAATAATCATCATAATTGTTTTTAAACTTCTTCTAGAGACCCCACTCTCTGTCAACATCCATAAATTTTTTTAAAAAATAAAATAAAAGTACTGAAAAATATGGAGATAAAGCTACAAGTTCAAAAAATAAAAGACTAGTCACGTCATTAGCATATAATTGTACTTTGTTTTATGGAAAAAAAAAATTTCTATTAAGATATCATCACATTCACGAATTCTGATTTTGAAATAATTAATTATCAATTAAATTTAATTTAATTCATAGAAAGAAACTCATTAGCAAAGCACTCAATAAACCTCATTCACGCACCACAACAAGGGCCAAATATCAATCGAAATAAAGCACAAAATATGTGCCCTTAAGATTTGATCCACAGTCATTCATGTAGAACAAAATGCATTGTCCACGGAAACTAATGACATAGGAATAGTCTCTGGCTAAGAAGTGCCCTCTTAACGCTCATTATAATGTAACAAATTGGCTAGTAGTTATGTTGTCACTCTACTTCTAGCTTCTTACCGCCTTACTAAAATATGATTAATATTGTCTTGGTATAATCTCAAGTTTAAGACAATAACGTAATATTAATCTATTATAATAATCTAACTCTATTAGCATTCTATTGAATAGCACAAGTCATAGTTTTTACTTGCATCATAACAGGGAATCACTAGTGATGATACGGTTTGTTCCAGTGAATGGGCTAAACAGGTCCAAGCTCTTCAGTGTCCACGTTCGGTTGACCAGGCTAACCGGATTACCTGCGAACAAGTCCAACGGGGAACGGAGTAGTCTCCCAGTGGACCCTCCGACGAGCAAGTTAGAAAAAGAAGTAAGGTGTAGGGAGAGTTTAGAGATAGAAAAGCTTAACCTTCTTCTTGTCTTCAACGTTTGCTTATATCCTTTGATAATCATTTCGCTGTCTCTTCCAACCTGCCCTCCTCACCGAAAGTCTATGTTGTAACTTACATTGTTCAGGGTAAGGGGGTCCTGTTCCGACGGGGAGGTGTTGTCGTAATAAATGCTGTGATGGGCTGCATTAATGGTGATGTGCAGTGGCAATAACTTTGCAGATCTTTGTCTGCTGATGTGGCTCGTCCTTCACCTGCCATATGTCTGAATGCCATTGGCTTTTTATGCCATGTTGGATTCCAGTTGTTCTGGACTTCACCAGCTGAGTTATGTATTGGGCTCCGATTGATGGGCTTGGGCTGTTTATAGTGGTTCATGGCCTTTGTGGGCTTGTACACGTCAATAGTTCCCCATTCCCGAGTGTAGCTTTAGTCCAACGAAGGGAATAGTAATGAAGAGGGTGAGAGTGTCAGGGAATGGTAATGTGGAGGTCGGCCGGTGAGAGTGACCGAGCGGGTGAACCAATCGAGAGGTGGTCCGACCGTTCAAGGTGACCGAGTGGAAGGGCCGACCGCGAGGAGGGTCGACCGCGAATGTTGGCCGAGTGGGAAAGTCGACCATGAGGAGGGGCGACCATGAGGGTTGGCCAAGCGGGAGGGCCGACCATGATGCAGGCGACCGCGAAGAGGGCCGACTAAAAAGACTGGCTGGGCGGGAGGGTCGACCAGGGAGAAGACCGACTGCGAAGGGTGAGGTAGAGGGACGTAGAGCTCAAGAGGCGGCGTGTCACGTGGTGATTTGAAGTGGAAAAGACAGGGTAAGAGCAGGAGACAGTGGATCGTGGTCGTACACGTAGCAATACCCCGTGATGGGGGAAGATTAGGCGTTAAATGAGAAATGAAACGTTGGGTCACTATGGGTGTTGAAATGAAACGTTGGGTTATTATGAGTGTTGAAAAGACAATTTTGGCGGATGATTTGAAAAGTTTTTAAGCTGGCAAAAATTAATTGGGATCCTTGGAATACGGGTAAACCGTGGGCTTTTGGCATTATTCGATTCACCTACTTGTTTACGAAAAATCAAAATATTCCAAGTGTGAATTCCTTTCTTGCTCACGGTACACCTCTGCAACACTTTTTCAATTTCCTTGCACCTGCTTCCGAAGCGATTCGCAGACATACCTTAGAAATGGCCCAAGAAGAAACTGCGAATGTCAGAGTAGATCCACTTGGCGATGATGATGCTGTGGAGTTAGCGCAGCAATACAGGATGGAGAGGGTGGGGGAGTCGATTGTACGATCCCATGGTTCCACCATGATAGCATCTCCAAAGCCTATCAACCAGGCAGAACCTGATCACTGGCACACAAAGGCAGATAAATCAACGGTTACGACAGCGGATTTGGAGGCTATTCGCGACAAATACCAAGTGCCTGCCGAAATAAAGTTGTCGTTGGTGATGTCGACAGAGAGGCCATCCGATGCCAGGCCAGAGCAGTTTGCCCTTTATGAGGAGGCGTTGAAAGGAGGACTGAGGCTGTCTCTACCACAGGTGGTAGTAGATGTCCTGAATCGCTTGGAGGTGGCGCCGGGCCAACTAATGCCCAATGCATAGAAGATCTTGTTGTCCTGTGCAAATGCCTGGCCGAAGGCGAACAAAGGGGCGGCCATGACAGTAGACGAATTCTTCGCATGCTACAAGGCCTCAGGGCAGTAAGAGACATAGGTCACTCTGCAGACAGCAGCAGGGAAAGGGCTAGTGGCGGGACTGACACCGTTGATCAAGAGGTGGAGACCACGGTGGTTCTACGTGTCTGCCGGTGGAAGAGTTGGGGTGCACACCATTTCGAAGGTGCTCACCAAGTCCATGGAGCCAAAGCTGGGGACAGCAGCGGAAGAGAGGGTGAAGAGGGTGAAGGAGTGGAGGGAGAAAGAAAGGGCCAAATGGGACGAGCTCGTTCAGCCGTCTACATTGTTTGAGGTGGTGGGTCCACAATGACCAAGTGGACCTCGACCGAGCGGAGTTGGAAGCGAGGAGAAGGGCTCAAGAAGCGGAGGATCAGACTATCCTTGCCAAAGCCCAAAAATTCAAAGAGTCCTAAGCCGACCGACCACCCAGACCAGTTGCAAGGGAGAGGATTCGCCCTCACCCCAAACCCTTGGGAGAGAAAAACTTAGGCGAATTTGTGCCACGACCGCTCCCAGTAGACCCTTTGAAGGAGAGGTCTTTGAAGGAGATGGAGGCATTAGGGGTGGTAAAGAAGAAGAAGAGGGTGAGGCTGAGTGAAGAAGAGCCTGCCCAGAAGAGGAGGAGGGAGATGACTGTAAAGGAAACCAGCACTGCCAAGGGGGCAGAATGGGGAAAAGTAGAGGAGACCCTAGGAAGGGTAAGTGCCCCAGAAGTGGTGGACGTTGCCTCAGAGGGCATGGAAGTGGTGCCAGTGGTGGCGGCGATCGTCGCAGGGGTCGCGAGGGCCGCCGCTGAAGGGTAAGGAGAAGAGGGAGCAAGTGGCTCTAGGCCAAGAAGGGAGGAACAGCCCCAATGGGGTCCTACACCCCAAGGTGGGGGAGTCAGTCTGACCACAGCGATCTACCACGCTGTCACGACCCAAACCCGGCCCTATGGGTTTAGCATCAGAATCGCCAAGAATCCGAGATTACCAAGGCCTACAAGACAAGAATACAAGAGAACAGAAGTTCGAACTGGCGGAAGCCAATACAGTAAATAACTAGTGTCCATTGAGCTGTGGAAATCTGTATGCCAAAAACATTTTCATGCATTCATACGGTCAAAAAATGCGGTCTATATATCATATATATACAACATGTACAACATTCAAGAGGGACCCAACCCTCGATAAGACATAAGAAATGCCTATACAACAAGACAAAAGCAAGAAGGAGACCTATGGGGACACAAAACACCCCAAGCCATGGCATGGCGTCTGAACCTCACAAAGGAGGCACATAGGTCGGCCGACAAAAGCTGGGGACCAATCCCACGCCTCCTAGCTCGGCAGTTCGAGAACCTACATATATATATAAACAAAGGAGCTAAAGCCCTGAATAACATAACGTAAAGAGGTTATGAATGAATGTCCTTACGAATGAAATCAATTCAAGATCTGATATTTCAATCTTTCAAGATTTTACCAATCAATATTTCAATCAATCACCATATGTGGTACATCCATTAGCCTATAAACAAGAGGTCCAAAAGGACCGCCTTAAGCATCTCCAACAATAATGATGGCCATCAATCAAGATGGTTCCACAAGGAAACCGACAGAGCTCAGAATACCAATAACAAGGTGCTAAGGATGCCACAATACAGTTCGAAATACAGGACATACATTCATTCAGTAAACAATATCAGTTCAATAAACAGTTCGATTCAATATTCAAAATGAAACCATTTGAACATATCTTTACATAATCTGTTACTCACGGTGATTGGGCTATCAGTAGCTAGAGCGCGTCCCCGAGAGTCAACCCTAAACAGTCAATCAATAGAATACACACTAAGTTTACAGTTGGAAATGATGTTAATTAAATCCCTAAATCTCCTCGGTGTGGTTCTATGTCTAAATCCTCATTAAGATGCTTTAAACTAGGCCTAAGAATGCCTAGGATGCGATGAGGATGCAAAAATGCACTTAGGAAGCAATTCCAGAATTTTCAGTGAACAGGGCCTCCGCCGAAGAGTTTCGCCGAGCGGACAAGCACACAAAGGCCCACGCACGAGCGTACATTCCGCCGCCGAATGATCGATGAAAGGTGCAAAATGCCGGATCGCGATTTTCCCGCCGAAGCGTTAAAATCCGCCGAGCGGATCAGAAACAATGCAAGAAAATCTGGGAGCATGAATTCCCGCCGAAGCACTTTCCTTCGCCGAAGGACGTCCAAAATCTGGAAAATCCAGATTCGACCTCAGAGTTTCAAACCAAGTTTTGATGCTCCAAATTCGATCCTCTTGGGCCCATTTTCTGGAAAACTCTTTCAAACACATAGAATAACAAGTTTTAAAACTCAATTTAAGAAATCAAGGCCCAAGGGTGTTTAACTCAAACTCAATTTCAAACCATTTTCAAGAACACTTTCAAAACATGACATGCATGATCTTTAAACCAATTTCAAGCTTTAAATCTTGCTCCAAAGAGCTCCATAGTTGGCAAATGAAACGAAATCATGGACTTAATATGAATATGAGCTTGCATGCACCAATTGACCATGAATTCAACCTCAAGAACCAACAATTCCAACATGCATGCAACAATTGATCTTCAATCCAACAATTATGAACAAAATCATGTCTTAGCTCTATAATTCTTCATGAATCTAGCAAGAACCAACCTTAAATGCAACAATGAGTGGTTAATATACATACCTAAGTCTCAATTACAAGTCTAGGAGCTCAATCTAGCAATCTATACCTCAAATCTTCAAGCAAAATCAACAAATGAGCTTAACTCTCAAATTCTCCCTCTACTCTCTCTCTTTGGTCGGTCATAGGCAATTAGAAGGCTGATGAAAAGATTGGTTCAACATGTAATGAAGTCCACTATGGGTGGCAAATCCGTAAATAAGTCTAAGTTTGCAATTAACTCGTTTTTAATCTAATTTAATCATTCCTAATCAATTTTCAGATAAAAATACCATAAAATCACAAATATTCCACTGAGTCTAAAACTTCAAACGGTTTCTAAATCGGCCGCCGATAAGGCCTTCAATTAACAGTTTAAACACATAACTCAAACAGATAATCATTCAAGCAAACAGATACAATGTGCAATATAACGGACAAACTTATTCAATTTCGATTTGAGCCCATTCAATGCTCAAGAGTTCATCCAGTTCACTTATCGGTCATTATCGATTCGGTTTAGCGAATCAAGATATAATTCGATGGTTATACTCTGATGTCAAGACGAGGTTATTACTGATCTCCCTCCTTATAGGGAGTTTAGTCCTCTAAACTCGAGTTACCTTCAGTCTGGAAGAAAACAGGGTTCAGCGGGAACAAATCCGGATATCGCCTAGCCATGTCATCTTCCCTTTCCCAAGTGGTATACACACCACCATGGTTCTGCTAGTCAACTTTCACTAGCGGAATCTCTTTATTTCTCGGTTTCTTGATCCGCTTGTTTACAATCAGATAGGCCGTTCCTCGTAAGTGTAGTCATCACTCAACACGATACGTAGGCTCAATCACATGAAACGGATCTCAAGATAGTCTCAACATCAAAATGTGGAAGACGTTATGCATATGCTCCATTTCGAGGAAGTGCAACTTGATACGCCACGGATTGATTTTCTCAATAATCTGGTACGGTCCGACATACCGTGGCGCTAACTTGCCCTTGACTCCAAAGCGAGTCTGGCCTTTCATTGGTGTCACTTTCACAAACACGTGATCACCCACTTCATACTCTCTGTCCCGTCTTCTGACATCTGTATAACTTTTTCTGCTACTCATGCGCTTTCGGTCTCTAGATCAATTTTACTTTCTCAGTCGTTTCATACACAATCTCGGGCCCAAGCAATGGCCCATCTCCAACTTCTGCCCAGCAGATTGGAGATCTACACTTTCTGCCATACAATGCCTCGAAAGGCGCCATTCCGATACTCGAATGGTAGCTGTTGTTGTAGGCGAATTCAGCCAACGGCAAATGACTTTCCCAATTTTCCTGAAAATCAAGGACACACATTCTCAGTAAGTCCTCTAGAGTCTGGATGGTCCTTTCGACCGCCATCTGTCGAGGATGATAGGCGCTACTCAAATCAATTCAAGACCCAATGCAATCAGAGGCTCTGCTGTAACCTCGATGTAAACTTGAATCCTCGTCGAAACAATAGATACAGCACTCCATGCAATCTCACAATCTCATCAATATAGATAATACCAATCTATCCGCATTATAAATTGTCTTGACAGTAGGAAGTGTGATTTAGTCACCTATCCACAATAACCCAAATAGAGTCCATACCTTTCACGGAGCGGTAATCCGACGATAAAATCCATCGTGATATGCTCCCATTTCCACTCTGGTATGGGTAAGGGTTGCAATAATCCGGCAGGTCGTTGATGTTCAGCTTTGACTTGTTGGCAGTGAAGGCATTTGGACACAAAGTCGGCAATTTCCTTCTTCATTCCTGGCCACCAGAAATTCTGTTTCAGATCTTGGTACATTTTCGTATTCCCTGGGTGAATAGAAAACTTCGAACTGTGGCCTTCTTGTAAAACTCTCCTTTTTAATTCAGTGTCATTCGGTACACACAGTCTGTCTTGAAATTTCAGAACATTGTTCTCAAATTTGAACCCCGGTCTCGGTTTTGAATCCCTTTCTTCAATAACCTTTTTCAAGAAATCATCTAGTTGTTGTTTTTCTTTAATTTCCTCAATCAATCTTTGGTTGAGCGAAATAGCGACTAAGGTTCCACCTTGTTCTTTCAAAACAATTTCAATTTCGACTTTTCCATCAAGAAGCAACTCTTTCTGTCGAACGAGAAACAGGCTAAGTTCCCAATCAATTTTCTCAATGCATCGGCAGCGGTGTTGGCTTTTCCGGATGGTACAAAATCAGAGGTCATAGTCTTTTATCGGTTCAAGCCATCTCCATGTCTCATATTCAGTTCTTCGAGTGAAAAAAGTACTTGAGCTCTTGTGGTCGATAGATACACTTCACATGTTGCTCCATACAAATAGTGACGCCAAATTTTCAGTGCAAAAACTACTGCAGCAAGTTCTAGGTCATGGGTCGGGTAGTTCTTTTCATGTGGTCTCAACTGTCGGGAAGCATAGGCAATAACTCTCCCATTCTGCATTAAAACACACCCCAAACCCTTATGAGAAGCATCACTAAAAACAGTATAACCATCCGTACCTGAAGGTAGAGTCAAAATCGGTGCAGTCACAAGTCGGGTTTTCAATTCTTGAAATGCTGATTCCCTTTGGTCAGTCCAGTCAAATGATATCCCTTTCTGTGTCAACTGAGTCAGTGGTAGGGCAATTTTGGAGAATCCTTTGACAAACCTTCTGTAATATCCAGCCAGTCCCAAAAAGCTTCAGACTTCGGTTACATTCGTTGGTCTAGGCCAGTTCACTACAGCTTCAATTTTCTGCGGGTCAACAGAAATTCCATCTTTGCTAACAACATGTCCCAAAAACATTATATGATCAAGCCAAAATTCACATTTAGAGCTTTAGCATACGCCGTTTCTCTTAAGGTTCTACAGGCAAGTCTCGGATGGTGTTCATGTTCTTCTACAGTCTTAGAATAGATCAAGATGTCATCAATAAATACCACAATAAAATCATCAAGGTATGGTTTAAAAATTTGCTCATGAGGTCCATAAATGCGGCGGGGCATTCGTAACTCGAACGGCATAACTAAAAATTCAAAGTGGCCATACCTCGCTCAAAGCGCTTTATCAATGTCTTCCGGTTTAACTTTCAATTGGTGATACCGATCTAAGATCAATCTTGAAAACACTTGTGCACCTCAGAATCGGTCAAATAAATCATCAATACGGTAATGGATATTTATTCTTCTGATTACCTTGTTCGATTCATTAATCAATGCACGCCTCGGTGAGCCGTCTTTCTTCTTTACAAACAAAACAGTGCACCACGGTGGCGTACTAGGTCCGATAAATTTCTTGTCTAACAGCTTCTGCAATTGTACCTTCAATTCTTTCGATTCGATTGGAGCCATTCTATAGGGGCTTTAGATGTCGGTACCGGTGCGGAACCACATCCACAATAAATTCAATTTCCTCAATCAAATCCCGCAATTCATCCGAAATACATCCGAATTCTCGACTATAGGAATACAATTCACATCGGTTTAACATTATCATTAGAGCGATACAGTCACAGAAACACGGATATCCTTTACACCCTTTCTAATCAATTTGATGCCTTCTGAGAAGAAATCAGATATGGAGGAGGTACTACTCCACTCCCATTAAACACAAATTCAGGCAAACCCGGTGGACGGAAAACTACTTGTTTTGTTACACAGTCTATTGTGGCATAGTATTTTTGTAGCCAATCCATCCCCAATATTACATCAAAGTGGTCTATGTTCAATGGTAGTAAATCAATAAACAGATGCATATCTCCAACGATAATCTCACAAGCAGGATACATATATGCACATGTCATGGATTCCCCAACAGGTGATGATACAGCTAGCAAATAGTTCATGGGTTCTAAGGGTCTATTCAATTTACGCGAAAAAGCATGCGATACATACGAATGTGTAGACCCTGAATCAATCAATACATAAGCATTTTGAGCACAGATAGAGAGGATACCTGACACAACGGTCTCGGTGTTTTGCACGTCTCCCGGTACTAGGGCAAACACTCGGCCCTGCCTCATAGGCTCTTTCCCGGTAGCTTTGGGGTTCGGTTTTGGTGCTACATTTGATGTTGCTGCGCTTGGTGCAGACTTACTACTAACCGTGGAGCGAAGGGCGATCTTTGATTCTCAGGGCCCACCTTGCCACACACAAACAGCTCGAAATCTGGTAGCAAACCCTTTGTGCTTGTTGCCACATATGGAGCAGGTGGAGTAAACCCACTCCCTTGGTGGGCTAGTAGTCGACCCAGATTCTCGCTTTCTTGTTTCTTTGGGTTATGCTTGCCTTTCTTAAATTTAAAACCCTGCCTTTTCCCTTGCCACTCACTTGTCGGTGTTTCAACTGCTGCAATATTTATCTCGGCCATCAATGCTCGGTCGAGAACACCCACAAAAGTTGGCATTTTCAGAACACTAATTCTGTCTTGTATATTAGCATTAAGGCCTCCTTCAAACCTTCTGGCCTTCTTATATTCGGTATCCACCATATGAGGTGCGTACCTAGCAAACTCGGTGAATTTCTTCTCATATTCGCAATGCACATATTGCCTGTCTCGCTTGTTCAAACTCGTCACTTTTACATCTCTCGATGCTGGGGAAAATACTTTTCAAAGAAGGACTCCTTGAACTGAGTCCAAGTCACAATAGTATTCGCCTCCCGGGTCAACATCCACCACCTTCTTGCTTCTTCCACGAAGGGTGAAGGTTGCTATGATACTTTGTTGGCTTGAGCACGGAAACATCTCAAACAACTTCGCCTCAAGAACCCAAGCTTGACCTTTTAATCGGTTCTAAGCCTCCGAAAGGATGGCGGTTTCATCTTCTTGAACTTATGGGTCAGCAATAATATCCACCTCATTAGCATTCACATTACAGACATTCTGTTCGGTTGCAGGAGGAGGAGGAGGTGGGGTGTTGGTTCGGTTGTTGTTCGAGTCTTTCAATTATCGCCCCATCATTTGTTCAAGTCCGCCATTCGCCTCAGAGGATGATGCTTCAGTTTCATTTGCATTATCCATTTCACTATAGTAGTTATAACAGTTATCATTATAAACAGTTGTACAATTAAACAGTTTACCACTTTAACATATAATCAGTCAGTCATAAGCACACACTTTTCAAATTCATGAGATGCCCTAATTACTTTTCTAGGACACCCTATAGCTCGTTTGGACACGTGTGTACGGTATAACTCGTGGTTAAGTATCGCTCTGATACCACTGTCACGACCAAACCCGCCTATGGGTTTAGCATCAGAATCGCCAAGAATCCGAGATTACAAGGCCTACAAAGACAAGAATACAAGAGAACAGAGTTCGTGGCCGGAAGCCAATACAATAAATAACTAGTGTCCATTGAGTCAGGAAATCAGATGCCAAAACATTTTCATGCATTCATACTGATCCAAAAGGTACTCTATATACATCATATACAACATGTACAACATTCAAGACGGACCCAACCCTCGATAACAATACAAGAAATGATCAGTCTATACAACAAGACAAAACAAGAAGGAGACCTATGGGGACACAAAACACCCCAAGCCATGGCATGGCGTCTCGGAACCTCACAAAGGAGGACATAGGTGCCGACAAAGCGGGACCAATCCCACGCTCCTAGTTCCGGGTTCTTTGAGAACCTACATATATATATAAACAGTGAGCTAAAGCCTGAATAACATAACGTAAAGAGGTTATGAATGAATGTCCTTACAAGAATGAAATCAATTCAAGATCTGATATTTCAATCTTCGATTTCATCAATCAATATTTCAATCAATCACCATATGTGGTACATCCATTAGCCTATAAACAAGAGGGTCCAAAAGGACCGGCCTTAACAGCATCCAACAATAATGATGGCCATCAATCAAGATGGTTCCACGGAAACCGAGCGAGCTCAGAATCAATAACAGTGGGTGCTAAGGATGCCACAATACAGTTCGAAATACAGGACATACATTCATTCAATAAACAATATCAGTTCAATAAACAGTTCGATTCAATATTCAAAATGAAACCATTTGAACATATCTTTACACAATCTGTTACTCACAGTGATTGGGCTATCAGTAGCTAGAGCGCGTCCCCGAGAGTCAACCCTAAACAGTCAATCAATAGAACACACACTAAGTTTACAGTTGGAAATGATGTTAATTAAATCCCTAAATCTCCTCGGTGTGGTTCTATGTCTAAATCCTCATTAAGATGCTTTAAACTAGGCTTAAGAATGCCTAGGATGCGATGAGGATGCAAAAATGCACTTAGGAAGCAATTCCAGAATTTTCAGTGAACAGGGCCTCCGCTCGAGCACAGGTTTCCCCGCTCGAGCGGACAAGCACACAAAGGCCCACGCTCGAGCGTACATTCCGCCGCTCGAGCGTGATCGATGAAAGGTGCAAAATCTTGATGCGCGATTTTCCGCCGGCGTTAAAATCCGCCGAGCGGATCAGAAACAATGCAAGAAAATATCAGAGCATGAATTCGCCGAGCGGCACTTCGCCGAGGACGTCCAAAACTGAAAATCCAGATTCGACCTCTGAGTTTCAAACCAAGCTTTGATGCTCCAAATTCGATCCTCTTGGGCCCATTTTCTGGGAAAACTCTTTCAAACACATAGAATAACAAGTTTTAAAACTCAATTTAAGAAATCAAGGCCCAAGGGTGTTTAACTCAAACTCAATTTCAAACCATTTTCAAGAACACTTTCAAAACATGACATGCATGATCTTTAAACCAATTTCAAGCTTTAAATCTTGCTCCAAAGAGCTCCATAGTTGGCAAATGAAACGAAATCATGGACTTAATATGAATATGAGCTTGCATGCACCAATTGACCATGAATTCAACCTCAAGAACCAACAATTCCAACATACATGCAACAATTGATCTTCAATCCAACAATTATGAACAAAATCATGTCTTAGCTCTATAATTCTTCATGAATCTAGCAAGAACCAACCTTAAATGCAACAATGAGTGGTTAATATACATACCTAAGTCTCAAGTACAAGTCTAGGAGCTCAATCTAGCAATCTATGCCTCAAATCTTCAAGCAAAATCAACAAATGAGCTTAACTCTCAAATTCTCCCTCTACTCTCTCTCTTTGGTCGGTCATAGGCAATTAGAAGGCTGATGAAAAGATTGGTTCAACATGTAATGAAGTCCACTATGGGTGGCAAATCCGTAAATAAGTCTAAGTTTGCAATTAACTCGTTTTTAATCTAATTTAATCATTCCTAATCAATTTTCAGATAAAAATACCATAAAATCACAAATATTCCACTGAGTCTAAAACTTCAAATGGTTTCTAAATCGGCCGCCGATAAGGCCTTCAATTAACAGTTTAAACACATAACTCAAACAGATAATCATTCAAGCAAACAGATACAATATGCAATATAACGGACAAACTTATTCAATTTCAGTTTGATTCCATTCGATTCAAGAGTTCATCCGATTCACTTATCACCATTATCGATTCGGTTTAGCAATAATCGAGATATAATTGATTGGTTATCTGATGTCGATACGATGGTTATTACTGTACACGCCTGCAAATTTGGAGGAGAAGAAACACGGACTAGGCGAGGCGAACCGCCTGGTGAGGATCGTAGAAGAGGCAGCCTTGCGCTCGGCGTCCAGGTTCAACGAAGCTGAACTGTTGAGGGGGTTATGCTCCGCCCAAATGGAGGTAACCACCTTAGCAGGGGCTCTGTTGAGGAAGACGGGGGCTGCCAAGCTCAAAGCTGATGAGACCAAGGCTCAACTTGCCAAGTTGAAGAAGGAGAGTGCAAGCTGGGAGACTGCCCACGCTGATCTGCAAGCAGTCAAAGTGGAGCTGGAGAACATACGCCGCCAGGTTGTGTCGCTCGAGTTCCAATTGGCTGGCGAGCAGAAGAGGATGGATGAGGCCCAAAAATGAGGCAGATGTCAAGATTGGCGATCTGCAGAAGGAACTGGAGAGCGACCGGGCCAAAGCAGTGGAGGAAAGGGGAAGGCAACAGAAGGAATTGGAGGCAGAGAGAACGAAGGCGACGGCGGAGAAGGAAAGCCTGAGGAAGGAATTGGAGGAGGAAAGGGCAAAGACTGCGTCTAAAAGGGCGACCCTGCAGAAGGAGCTGGACGAAGAGAGGGCAAAGACAGCCTCTGAGAGGGCAGCCTATCCCGATCTGTGCATCGCAACAATGGAGCAGTTCAAAGGGTCTGCTGAGTTTCAGATGGCAGTTGATGCCGCCGTCGCCAGCAGCTTGGCTAGGTAAGAATCTAGGGGGGGCTATCAAGGATGACTGTTGGAGGTAGAACTGAAGTAGAAGTTATTGAGAGCTTCCAACAGTCAGACTTTTATAAACACAAAATGGCTGAGTTCTGGGACAGTGGCTGGAAGATGTTCAAACGTAGAGCTGAAAAATTGTTCCCAGACTTAGACCTCAGTAATGTAATAATTGGTGAGGACGATGTGGCCCAAACCCCCCTGGATGAGGGTATTGAAGAAGAAGACTTCATCTCCAGTGAGGAGGAATAACTGGAGAAGAAGGTGAAGGAGAGTTTGCACAGACATTGTTTTTGTTTTGTTTTGTTTGTTTTCTTTTTGTTTTTTGTTTGAATTGTTGTAATGAACTTATGTACAAAGTTGTGAATAAATAAAATTTCAGTTGTATTTTGCATTTGACTGTTTTTGCTTGTGTGTCTGAAATGGATGAAAACTTGTGATAAAAACTTGTGGTAAACTTGTGATAAAAACTGAATTTAGGAATTTCTCAAGACAGAGTGGGATTGAAATTGTAATAAGAACTGAGTGGAGAGTAAAGTTAAGGACTCCTTAATGCAGAGTGAAATTGGACTTGTAATAAAAACTTAATGCAAAGTAAAGTTAAATTTGTAATAAAAATTCAATGCAGAGTAAAGTTAAACTTGTAATAAAAACTCAATGCAGAGTAAAGTTAAACTTGTAATAAAAACTCAATGTAGAGTAAAGTTAAACTTGTAAAACTCAATGCAGAGTAAAGTTAAACTTGAAATAAAAACTCAATACAGAGTAAAGTTAGGAACTCCTCAAGGCAGAGTGAAATTTAAAATGTAGTAAAATTACAAGTTTGTGTTTGCCACGATGCTCAAGTAAGTTAGTGGTTTATGAAGAAAATAACATGTGTCTGACCCTGAAACTATGGCGCTCGGTCTGGCTAAGACTTGTTAGGCAAGCCGAGTGCTTCATGCTCGGTCTGGCAGAGGCTCTTCTTTTTTCTTTTTCTTTTTTTGTGTGTGCTCAGTCTGGCTGAGGCTTTTAGTGCTCAGTCTGGCTGAGACTCTTGTAGTGCTCAGTCTGGCTAAGGCTTTTAGTGCTCAGTCTGGCTGAGGCTCTTGTAGTGCTCAGTCTGGCTGAGACTTTTAGTGTTCAGTCTGGCTGAGGCTCTTGTAGTGCTTAGTCTGGCTGAGGCTTTTAGTGCTCAGTCTGCCTGAGGCTTTTAGTACTCAATCTGGCTGGGGCTCTTGTAGTGCTTAGTCTGGCTGAGGCTTTTAGTGCTCAATCTGACTGTGGCTTGTAATAAGTGCTGCAAATGAGAATGTTATTGAGACAACACACAGATAGCTAAGGTATAGAATTGTTGTCATGGATAGTGTAACCCAGTCGATCCAAGTTTTACATTATGTAACAAAAAGAAAATACAACAACTGAGCAATACAACAGTAGGAACTTATTGAAAGTAGCGCTTCAGGTGTTCAGCGTTCCAAGGATGGGGGAGATCTCAACCTTCCATGTCTTAAAGTCGGTAAGTGCCCGGACGAAGGCGGGCTTTCACAACGTAAGGTCCCTCCAATTTGACTACTAGTTTACCCTCAGTCGGATTTTTGGTGGCAAGGGTTGCTTCTCTCAAGACAAGGTCCCCTACGGCGAACTCCCTAGGTCAGACTTTGCGATTGTAGTGTGTTCTTATTTTCTGTTGGTATGAGGCCAGTCTGACAGCAGTGGTTTCTCTGAGTTCTTCAATTAGGTCCAGGTCTGCCCGACGGAGCTCTTCCGTTAGTACTGGATCCGAATGTAAAACTCTAGGGGTAGGCAGACCGACTTCTACCAAAATAACCACCTCAGCGCCGTATGTCAGGCGGAAAGGAGTTTCCCCAGTGGGCGTCCGAGCTGTAGTTCGGTAAGCCTAGAGTACATTTGGTAGTTCCTCAGCCCAAAGCCCCTTAGCAGCTTCTAGCTTGGTTTTGATAATCTTCAGAAGAGAACGGTTGGTGACCTCAACTTGGCCATTGGCTTGGGGATGACCGGGAGAAGAAAAACATGGTTGAATTTGGAGGTCTGCACAGAACTTCCTGTACTTGGCGTTGTCAAATTGTTTACCGTTATCGGAAATAATGGCCTGAGGAATGCCAAATCTGTAAACGATCGACTGCCAGATGAACTTGGTTGTGTTCTGCTCGGTAATGGTGGCAAAGGGTTCTGCCTCTACCCACTTAGTAAAATAATCAATAGCAACAATGGCAAATTTGGTCTAGCCTCGGCCGGTGGGTAGAGGGCCAACTAGGTCGATCCCCCATTTAACAAATGGGTAAAGGCTACAAAGTGTGATCAATTCAATGGAGGGAGCATGGGGAATATTGGCGAAACGCTGACACTTATCACATTTGAGCACGAAGTCAGCCGCATCTTGGTTCAAAGTAGGCTAGAAATATCCAGTGCAAAGTATCTTGTGGGCCAGGGACCTGCCGCCTGAGTGATTGCCACAGATACCCTCATGAATTTCTTGCATCACATAAGTTGCTTGAGTCAGATTGAGGCATCACAGATAAGGGCGTGAGAAACCGCGTTTGTTCAAAATACCGCTGACGATGATGTAATTGGACAACCGGGTCCTGACTTTAGCGGCTTGCTGTTGGTCGTCTGGGAGTTCCCCTGTTGTCAGAAATAGAAAGATGTCCGACGCCCAAGGGATAGGCTTATTTTAGAGGAACTGTATTTCGCGCTGGTCGGGACAGATGGCGGGGTGGGATAGGTATTCTAGGCGAACACCACGGCTAAGGTCGGACTGGTCTGTGGAAGCCAACTAAGCCATCTCATCTACTTTAGAATTTTCTGCCCGAGGAATGTGCTTGATGTGGAAGGGATTGAAGAGGCAAACAAAGGGAAGTGCAATATCTCTGTAAGCCCGCATTATGTCCTCCTTGGCATCGAATTCTCCCGTGATTTGTCCGACGATGAGTTGGGAGTCACTGAACACTCGGATGTGGCTGACACCAATATCCCTGGCTAGGCGAAGACCTGCAATCAATGCCTCATATTCAGCCTCATTGTTACTGGCCTCAAACAGGAAACGGAGAGCGCATTTGAAATAACCACCCTCAGGGACGGTGAGGATGAGGCCAGCCCCACTACCTTCCCTGTGGGATGATCCGTCGACGTTGAGAGTCCAAGAATGAGGGTCTTCTGGTTCTGTAGGAGCTTGTGGGGGTGTCAAGGCAGTGGTTGGAGTAAGATTAGTGAATTCCAGGATGAAATCGGCGATAGCTTGCCCCTTAATTGCTGTTCGAGACCAGTAAAAGATGTCAAACTGGCTAAGTTCCACTGACCATTGCATGAGTCTGCCGGAAAGTTCTGGTTGCTGCATGACCTTCTTCAAGGGTTGGTCGGTGAGGACCACTATGAAGTGGGCTTGGAAGTAAGGACGGAGTCGTTTGAAGGCGATGACCAAAGCCAAGGATAATTTTTCTAACAGAGGATAGTTCTGCTCCGCTCCCCTGAGGGCCCGACTGATGTAGTAGATTGGTCGTTGGACGGAGCCGTCTTCCCTGATAAAAGCTGCACTGACAGCGGTGTTGGATACAACTAGATAGAGGAAGAGGGGCTCGCTCGTAATTGCCTGTGGAATGAGGGGAGGATTAGCCATGCACTGCTTCAACTGTTGAAAAGCCTCTTCGGATTCAGCTGTCCATTCGAAAGGTTGCCGAAGAACTTTGAAGAATGGCAGGCATTTATCCATTGCGCGGGAAATGAAGCGGTTAAGGGTTGCAACTCGGCCAGTGAGTCTTTGGACCTCCTTAACCGTTCTGGGTGACTGCATCACGATCAAGGCCTTGATCTTTTCAGGGTTAGCTTCAATGCCCCGCTAACTGACCATAAAACCCAAAAACTTCCCAGATCCTATACCGAAGGCGCACTTCTCTGGGTTGAGCTTTATTTGGTACTTGCGGAGGGTGGCGAAGGTTTCTCGCAGGTCGGTTAGATGATCAGTGGAGAGTTTGCTCTTGACCAGCATGTCGTCGACATATACTTCCATATTTCGACCTATCTGGTGATGGAAAACAACATTGACCAACCGTTGGTAGATGGCCCCAGCGTTCTTCAAACCGAATGGCATCACACGGTAGTGGTAGGTACCTCGGTCAGTAATAAATGATGTATGTTCCCGATCGGACGGGTGCATCAGGATTTGGTTGTAACCAGAGAAAGCATCTATGAAGCTGAGCATCTGATGACCGGCCGTGGCGTCGACCAGCAGATCTATGCGGGGAAGAGGATAGCTGTCTTTGGGGCAAGCTCAGTTCAGGTCAGAGTAATCGACACAGAGTCGCCATTTGCCATTGTTCTTGCGAACTAGGACCACGTTTGACAACCATTTAGGGTAGTCCACGTTTTTTATGAATTGGGCCTCAAGGAGTTTGTCAACTTCTGCGGCTATAAGTATTGCGCTCTGGATGAAAAATACGCTGCTTCTAGTGGTAAGGTCAGAAATGAGGTTCAATGCTAAGGCGGTGAGTTATGAAAGAGGGGTCAATGCCCGGCATGTCTGAGTGAGTCCAGGCAAATACGTCGTTGTGCTCGGTCAGAAGGACAGTGAGGTCGGCCTTAGCTTGGGGAGATAGTTGACTACCGATCTTGGCCGTTTTAATTGGGTTGGTGGGATCGATGGGAACCTCAACGAGCTCCTCCACCGGTTTCCCTCTGACCAGCTCGTCCTCATCTCACACGTCAAGTCCTTCAATTATCATGGCCTTCTTCAGTTTGGCTTCCTTGAGTGAGGCGACATAACATTCCCTGGCTACGGTCTGCTCTCCCCTTACTGTCCTGACACCCAGGTTGGTAGGGAACTTTATGGCGAGGTGATAGGTTGAAGTGATAGCTTGGAAAGCGTTGAGGGTCGTGCGTCTAAGGATAATGTTGTAGGCAGAAGGACAGTCGACCACAAGGAAAGTAAGCAACTTCGTAGTCTGCCGTGGGTATTCGCCGATGGTAATGGGGAGATCGATGGAGTCGATGGAGGTCACCCGGTCACCAGTGAAACCGACCAAAGGGGTTTGGAAGGGCGATAGACTTTCCTCCCCAATCTTGAGCTGGCGGAAACAGTTGAGGAATATGATGTCTGAAGAACAGCCGTTGTCGATGAGAAACCGTCTGACCTTATAGTTGGAGAGGATGGCAGAAATTACGAGGGGGTCATCATGAGGATAACGGATACCTGTACAGTTGGCGTCCGTGAAGGTGATGGGCTCTGTCCACTACTTGGGCTATTTGAAGGGTCGGTCTACCGTGGCAACTGCTTTGTCTAAGCCTTGCCTTATCTTTCTGAGTTCTGCCCTCTGAGCCGAGCGGGATGGTCCCCCACAAGCAAGGCCATCTGAAATGACCCGGATTTCACCAACTAGCGGAGGGGGATTACCTGGCGGTCGGGGCTGTTGTGGAGGGCGATCATGGCCTTGGTTAGGTTGAGCTGGTTGCTTGGGTGGGGTGCGCCGCCGGTTGTTTCTAGGGGGCTCGGCTCTTTGCCTCTGCTGTGGGCGGGTGTCCGTGAAGTGACTGAGACGCCCCTAACTTATTAAGGCCTCGACCTGATCCTTGAGGTTGATACAGTCATCAGTGTTATGGCCATGGTCCTGGTGGAAACGACAATATTTGGACTAATCTTTCTGATTGGAAGGGGTCCGTGAGGGTAGGGGCCATTTGAGAGGGTAATCCCGTTGGATCTGGTTGAGTACTTGTTCCATGGGAGAATTAAGGGGTGTCCGCTTCAAGCCGACCGGCTCTGGGGTCGTGCAGATAGTGGGGTGTTTGGCTATTATACTGGGTGTTTCTGGGTTCTAAGTCTTTTCTCTTTTCCCTGAGGGTCGGGCTTTTAGCTATTGGATCCTGCCGAGTGGCTAGTGAATCTTCAGCATTCATGTACTTCTGGGCTTTGGAAAGTAGGGCAACCATGGAGGTCGGGGGGTTTTTGGAGAGGGAAAAGAGGAAATCGGACGATCGTAACCCGGCCATGAAAGCCGTGAGGATGACCTTGTCATCGCTTTCCGTTACTTGTAAGGCTTCGGTGTTGAAGCGGGTAATGAAACTGCGCAGCGACTCCCCCTCCGTCTGACGGATGTTGAGGAGTTGAGTTGCCAGGCGGCATTGGCGCTGGGCTCCAATGAAATGGCTAAGGAAGAAGTCGCTGAGGTGCTGCAAAGTGGAAATAGAGTCTGCTGGTTACTGACTGAACCACAGTCGAGCTGACCCCTTCAATGTCACGGGGAAAACCCGATACATGATCTTGTCAGGGAAGGCATGGAGGATCATGAGGGTGCGGTAGGTCTCCAGATGGTCGACTGGGTCCATCGTACCGTCAAAAGAGTCAATAGTGGGCATCTTGAACTTGGCGGGCAGAGGTTTGTCCCGGATGGAGGCAACAAATGGTGAGTTTGCCGTGGTAAAGGGTTTATGCTGAATGTTCTGCATGACCCCTTGGAGTTAGAGCTTCATAGCTCGGAGTTCAGCATCCTAGAGGGGAATGTTGTCGCCATGGTCAGTCAATGGGGGCTGGACGCTACTGGCTTCCCCTTCAGGAGCTGGTACCACGACTGACGGGCGTGGGGATGGAGGTGGTAGATTTATATGTGGAGGAGGAGAAGGTTGCAAACCTTCCAAGTTGGGTGGATAGGGTTGCGGAGTAATATGGCTCGGGGCTCTTTCTTGGTTGGGTGGGATATCTGGAGGTAGTGGTGGGGGCATCGGAAGGTTTCTTTGGAGTAAAGCATTTATCAGGGTCTGGTTTTGCTCGGCCATGCGGTTAATGCTGTTAGTAAGCTTGATAAAATACTGCGGGGGGTTGTTTGGATAGGGGGGTCGGCCTGAGGGTCGACAGCATTATTATGAGAAGCTATGGATCTAATCGTGACCATACACTTTGATGGGTAGGAGGAAAAGGTTGTTGGGATTAGGTCTCCGGTGACAATGAGCACAACTGGCACGCGGAGCAAAGACGTTCCCATAGACGACGCGAACTGATGATGCGGTTTGTTCTAGTGAATGGGCTAGACAGGTCCAAGCTCCTCAGTGTCCACGTTCAGTTGACCAGGCCCACCGGATTACCTACGAACAAGTCCAACGAGGAACGGGGTAGTCCCCTAGTGGACCCTCCGACGAGCAAGTTAGAAAAAGAAGTAAAGTGTAGGGAGAGTTTAGAGATAGAAAAGCTTAACATTCTTCTTGTCTTCAACGTTTCCTTATATCCTTTGGTAATCATTTCGCTGTCTCTTCCAACCTGCCCTCATCGCCGAAAGTCTATGCTGTAGCTTACCTTATTCAGGGTAAGGAGGTCCTGTTTCGACGAGGAGGTGTTGTCGTAATAAATCTTTGTGATGAAATGCATTAATGGTGATGCTTGATGTGATAACTTTACAGATCTTTGTCTGCTGATGTGGCTCGTCCTTCACCTGCCATGTGTCTGAATGCCATTGGCTCTTTATGCCATGTTAGATTCCAACTGTTCTGGACTTCACCAACTGGGTTATGTATTGGGCTCCGATTAATGAGCTTGAGTTGTTTATAGTGATTCATGACCTTTGTGGGCTTGTGTACGTCAACTAGCATATCTCTGTATTTATAATTATGGCAATGGGGACCATTGTAGGTAGACACGTGTGCAGTTAGATATAAACAATTAATTTACTATAGAGAGGAGACAAGGAAGGAGTGCATTGTTGCTAAAAGCTAAAGGCTAAATAATTCTCACAGAGGAGAGTGAGTGGTTTCTGAAAAGTTTCATGTGTCTCTCTGAAGGCCCAAGGAAGCAGATAACAAAAGTGGAGGCGTGTCTTTCTGAATCCAACTCACGTGCTTACCCTTCTCTTCTTCAAGAACTAACAACCACCCCGATTATATAACTGTTTTACTACACACCAAACATATATATACTTCAAATGTATAGAAATAGATTAAACACTATAAATAAATTTAAATTTTACACGTAAAACAATATAGCTCATAGGCAAACTTTGCTACACCCTATCCACCGAATTTTATCCTTTTTAAAGTGTCATTTTTCAACATATATTTCTTTGTTAACATTCACAATTTTTCTGCTAAGTAACTTGCATATTCCCACCGTTATGTTTAGATTATGAATTTGAATAAAATTTTAAAAAGAAAAAAGAGAAATAAAAAAAAAAATTAACTTATATTGTTCTCACATTTTTTTTTCTCTATCCAAATCATTATATAAATTCGTAATCCAAACATATCCCAAGTGTTTGAGACTTTTTTTAAGTCAATTTTAATGTATGATACAAAATGATGTGTTCAATGGTGGGCATTTTAAAACTTTAAACCATCAAGATATATTTTATTTACAAAAAACAAAAACCATTGCTATGCCATTCTGGTAGATAATTTTGCAGAAAAATTATAGGGGAATATAGCTTAAAATATCATCAGTAACTACATTTCAGAGTTGGGGAATGTGCCGAGTTCTACGAGGGCAAGACTTATCTACTCCACCTGATGAACCATTATGAATGTTACAAGTTCACTCGCCTACAGAATATGTATATTCTAATCTTCAATATCATGTTTTCACACGAACTAGAGAATGTATAATCTAATCTTCGATACCTAGTTTTCCCACGTACCAGGGATTTTTCATTGTATAATAAACACCTACAAATCATCATCGCAACTGTTCATTCATTCACTGGCACCTTTGTTAGATACAATATGGAAGTTCAACTAAATAATCAACGCTTACTCTCAAGTGATTTGATAAATAAGGGCCAGTGGTTGGGCAAGACTAGGGTCCATTAATCCTACTACACCATCAGGTTTTTTTCACTTTACCTTTAAGTCATATTTGATTCATAAGATTAATAATGAAAATATTAATGATCCCATCAAATTAATGTAATATTCACTATCCAATTGAATTAGTAAGATAAATTATCCCCTTATCCATTGTTTGATTTGAATTGGATTAAAAAATTACAACTATATTTATCCTCTTTTCCAATCTTACCCTTTATCAATATTTTTTCACAATCTTTACATTATCAAAATTTCTTCATAAACGTGATTTTGGCAAAAAAAATTATAAATAAATAAATAAATGCAAAATAAAAAGGTCATGTTTGGTTTGTTTTTTAATTTTTTTTTACGAACCTGATATGGAGCTCGAAATATTTGGGCACTAATGCCCCGAATTTCTATATCAGGTAAAAAAAAAAAAAAACAAAGTTACCAAAACAAGAAATTAGTGCCATTAGTGCCAACAGTTTTAGAGCTCCAAATCATTTTTCTTTTTTTTTAAATATAAACTAATTTGATAAAAATATATTTGATAAAATAAATATCGAAAATTATTTTAAAATTTTTAAAAATTATTTTTAACCTTCTAAAATATAAAATTATATAAAAATAATAAGCATTTTAATTTTCAATCAAAGGTAAAAGAGTCTTTATTTTATTTCCCAGTTCAAGATATATAATCTCACCCTTACCCCATTAATAATAATCTTACAAATTTGTCGGATCAATTATCTATTAGATTAATAATCCTAAAACAAAATTCAAAATAAACACAAAATTATTAAACGCACAAATTAATAATCTCAATCCCATACCTTGATCCTATCAATCAAACCTGCCTTAAAAGATTGAGATTAAACTATGGATCAGTTGGGGAGAATACCTGTGGACCCTCTAGCGTGCAGTACCGGAGCATTCTAGACTCTATTCTTGGCTCCCAACAAATAATGACTCCTATGGTCACATCCTAGAGTGTTGTCACTAGCCACCCCCTTCCACCTTTAAAAAAGGTCTGATAAAGCTTCGGAACCAATACGAAAAATAACACCAACTGCACAACCAACAAGCTCGGTTATTAGGCAAGCAAACAACATCCTAAACCAACTTGGGTATTTAATGTAACTCTCAAATTATATATGTAATGTGAAGCTGTAGTAAGAAACACTGATTTTGTGTGCTCATCATCAACTGACCACCAGAGTTAAAAGATCATGTGAACAAAAGAGTGCTCTTCCAAAAGTCAATTGCCTAAAAGCACTTGGACGATATTCAAGAGTAGCTACCGATAGTAAATTGATATTTGAGGGATGTCAATATCATTATCTTCGTCATCCTCGCATGCCACCACAACATCCAAGTGGCAATGGTAAGGCGGAAGTTCCACCTTCGCCACGTCCCTAGCCAAATCCACCAACTTCTTGTCCATCCGCTCTTTGTGCCGAGGGAACATGCTATTGTAGAGCAAGCAATTTCCACACGAAATACTATATGCATTCAGCCCCCTCTCCGAAAGCCATTGGAGAAGCCCCCTCAAAGTTGGATTGTCTTTTATAATCCACCTGTCCCAAACAGTCCAGCTCATGTCTCGGTGCTTTACAACTTTAGGTGGGACCGGCTCAGCAATGGAGAACAGAGGGAGAGCTAGGTTGGCAAACGTGTTCCGATAGTCCTCCAGTTTGTGTCCTCCATCTAGAACTTTATACAGCTCCAGGCAGACGAGACCAGTGGCCATTGCTGTGGAGGTTGCAATTGCAGGGATAATCCTTCCCGCGATGAATTTGGCTT